>OY720261.1:1623597-2838437 GCA_963082625.1 Pasiphila rectangulata
CAGGTACAATGCATGCGAAGCGGCGGGCAGAAGCTAGTTGTAATATAATTTAAAACTTATATTTATTATGTTGAAATATAACATTATTATTTATTGTTCTATATTTTGTGATTTGTACCAGAATTTGTCAATGTTTTTGCTTGATTTTGTATGTTTTATTTTGTTGCCTTCTGTGACATCGCTAAACGGCTCAGTTGGAAGACCAGCGTTGGTTAACATAGCCAACATTAAGCTGAGACTGAGACCTTTTTGTAAATCAAGCATGGCTTTATTATTTTTATGTAATTTAAATGTCATTAAAGTTTTATAAGTTTGTTGTTACAAATAAAGAAATTTTCTATCTTATCCTATCTATCTATAAATTGGTCACCCATAGAAAAACAAGTTCAATATATTAGTAAACAACTGTTATGTTGGCAGTATGTTGTTCCCATCGACAAATACATCATCTAACAACGACCGATTCGTACGCAGCGGGGGGCGCGTACTAATTTATTGCAATTCATAAATACACGATGTAGGGGACATGTTTCATTTGTTTTTCTGACGATGCGACGTGGAAATAACCATAGAAATTATGAAAATCACCAAAGATTTGGTATTTGAAATGTTATACTGTATCCATGTCCTACATGGGCAGACGGCTTGATAAGAACCGCTGGTCGGCGGTGGATGCAGACGGCTTCCAACCGCAGTACTTGGAGATCAATGAGGAAGGCCTTTGTCCAGCAGTAGACGTCCCACTATGATGATGATGACTGTATCCATTTCATTTTAAAATCCCTTTTTGTGAAAATGTTATATTTATCTATTTTGTATATCTATTTCTTTTTTATTCCATTTTAATATAGACCTACTAAGTGTTTAATTACCGTGCATAGCTAGCACCAACCGCACATTCTGGTTACTACGGAGGACAGCGCCGTGGTATGACTCGTCCTGCCTCAGCAGATGCTGATTAGTGACCATTTGTGTCACTAGTTTTAGAACCAAGTTCATGTATTTTATTTGAATGTACAAATGTGACATAAATAAACTTTTCTTTATCTCTATTTTTTATCTCATCTGTAAAATGCAGGAAGAGAAAACAGCCAGCTATTACAGAAAAAAATGGTTTATTCGTATTGGTGTCTCGATGACAATGCAGGATACGGAAAGAGGTCTGCCGCGTTCTCAAAGCTCACTTAGGGTCCCCGCACACGGGCCACCGGCCACAACCACAAAACGCCGCCACCGGCATATTTCCTGTAGTTTTCATACATTTTATATGGACTCGCCGCACACGGTTGACGCCGGTGGCCGCCACATGCTACAAATAAAAATCCGGTGGCGGCGTTTTGTGGTTGTGGCTGATGGCCCGTGTGCGGGGACCCTTATAAAGCCTCGGAGCGGGGCGGCTGTCCAAACTACGTTATTAAGAATCTGACTAGATTGAAGATTGGTCACGTGACCCCCCGTGCCGCGACACATCGGCGATATTAAACGTGTGCCTTAGTTTTAGTTTTATATTATATGTATTTTAAAGGCTAAGGTTATATCTATGGACCATAGAATTAGTAATTATATCAATGTACTATTCATAAGTTGTCTGAAATATATTAATTAATAAATAATTATTATAGATAAATAGGCATATTATATTGATCTAATTGGGTAATGTAATATCGGAAACTAAGAGCCTGCAATGCAGTACAGCCGTTGAGAAACAGATGGCGCTGTGTTCAACACCATCTTAGCTGAAGGACCTCTACTTCTGGACACAGGTCTCCATAATAATAATGAATGAATGATAATAACTTTATTGCATACAAACTTAAAAATAACACAGGAGAAATAAAAACAAATAAATGTACAATGGGCGTTGTTATCTTCCAGCTACCTGGATGGACAGGATATGAAAAGTAATCTCCATCATGGATCTCCAAGTACTGATCCTGAGTGGTTGTTGCCATACACGGCAAGACGCTGCTGCCCATCTTCCGGAGGTATCGCTTATCAGACTCTTAATACATCTACGGGCAAGAGAGGAGAGGCAAAATTTTATCGCCGTCACTCCAAGGTAGTTTTTATTAAATAAACTATATCAAATCAAAGTCCCTTATAAAATCACCTTCGGCTGAATAGTTCCAAACTAATTTATAAAATCATCTTTATCCCCATCAAAACAGAGTTCAAATCACTTACATAGCACACTCAGTTGAACAGTACTTCTCATAGGGTTGTCTCTCTGCAACGCTTCGTGGCGAGCTTCGCAAGTGAAATCGGCGTAATCGTCATCAGCTGATGCTTTGAAGTGGACCCTGGGGAAGAAGAAACAGAGGTTATATTAGCTTATCAGGGTAGAGGACATAACACCAAGTGCATTGTAGATGAAACCGAGTTCTGTCAGCTTGTTTAATGTTGACTCTGGGACTGAAGGAATAGAGGTCATTGAGATTTGATTCGAAGATATTTAATTTTATCAAACTCTACAGAGTGGATTTTTTAGACAGGACAGTAAGGGCAGACCTTAACTGTTATAGTTACAGGAATACGTTCTTAGGACACCATCCATAATTTTTAAGGATATAATGAACTGCATTCACTTAGATTGTTTGGTGTGGAGTAGTTGTAGTGTAGTAGTAAGGTAGTTGTAGAGTATTATTAACATACGTATAACCAAGTATGTTAGTAATGTGTTGTGATCGCGAAAGTTCTGCCTATCACCGCCGCCCTGAGACATGCCGAGGACAGAACAGCGTGGAAGCACCTCGTCAGCAACTCCACTAAATCCTTTCGAGACTCGACCTTCAGTAATGAAGAAAACGACGAAGAAGAAGACAGCGCGAAAGATTAAAAAATAGTTGTAGAGTAGTAGTAGAAGAATGAAGCAGTAGGTGCGATAGAAATCCCGCCGGGACAGCAGTATTGCATAGCTCCCATCATCCTGAGTCAGAGTTGTAAGGTCTCATGTGCCCGCAATTTCTCCCTGGCCCCTGAACCCTTCAAACCGGAATACGGCAATGTAGACATTACTGCTTTGTGGCAGAAATAGGTATGGTGGTAGTATTTCCTCGGATTCAAAAAGTTCTATACTTTTAAATTAAGAATAAAATCATCATTATCATCGGGTAAATTCCACTAATGGATAACGGACTGTCTTGTCTACGCCATTTCACTCTATCTTCAGCTTTCACTCCATCAAGCTGGTGAGTGACCTACACTGCACTTGCTATGTCGCGGTCTCCACTCAAGAACTCGTTTACCCTAAAGGCTGTCTTTCGGTTATTTATCAGATAAAGGCATTCCCACTTCTAACTTCCTAATCCTTTGTCGTAAAATGCAAATAATACAGTAAAAGTTGTATAAAAACTAAACAAAATTAAATGAGCTCGAAAATCTGTTTTCGTGAGAATAACACGTAATTTTCTTTTATTTGATAGCAAACTTGAGTACTTGGGTATTGAAGGTTGATATTTTTGCCGGGGGTTAAAACACTAAACATCAAACAACACCACGGTGCGACTAAAAAACCGCACCGCGCGTCAGAAATCCGCAACTCCGCGCCATCCTAACCGCACGTCCTATCCGAAGGGGATAAATGTAACCCGCTGTCACTCCGGGCGCAGTATTCAGTTTAATCCGGTTATATCAGGTTGAATCCGGTTAAATCCGCAATAATACTGAATTTATTTCACTGCGGACTTTGTCGCGATTTACTCGTGTCGTGACATGAAGTCGGAAGTGTTTGATAATAAAATGCTGGGTATTTTATATAGCGTCATCTAGCGATATGCTAATCCAATATGCATTAAGGGCTCCAAACTTACTTCATCATCATCATCATCAATATTAGACGTTTGAGTTAATTCATTACAAACATACAAAATACAAATCTTCCCTCTTTATCATCATCATCATTCCAGCCGTAAAAAGTCCACTACTGAGCAGGCCTCCCTCATGGATCTCCATGAGGGGTAGTTGCCATTCTCACCACGCTTGGCAGGCGGGTTGGCGAGCGCAGTACGGGATGTTGATACATGGAAAGACGCTGCTGCCCATCTTCCGGAGATATCCCTTAGCAGGCTCTTACTGCATTCACGGGCATGAGAGGAGGGGTATCATTCTACTGCCGGCACCCCACGGCTAAGGCCCCCACGGCTTCCTCTTTATAAAATTAGTTATATACTTATAGATATTAAACGAACGTTGAGCCGTAAAACGTTAAACTCCCACTTAACCTATTTGCTTTAACACCTGAAAAATATGCGGAGAGCTACCGCAAGTGCCGTTATTAAAGTCGAACCACATACGGTGCGGTTAAAAACCGCACGGTTTTATACGCAAGCTCGGATGTGTTTTACCAGCACTTTGGCAAGCAAAATGCTTGGGCTTAGTACAAGTTACGTGTATTAAAGAAACAGAGTGACCTCTGTTGCTTAGTGGGACTTTAAATAAACGTCTGTGGCGGCGCAGCGGGCGAAGTCCGCCTGCGACGCAAGAGGTTGATTCCCGCATCGGGACAAATGTCTGTATGATCTGCAAATATTTGTTCAGGGTGTTCTGGATGTTTTTCTGTATGTAATAAAAAAAATCTATGTAATATAACGTACTTTTGCCCGCGACTTCGTCCGCGTGGAAGTCATAACACGTAAAATCCCCTTTTTCACGCAGAGCCACTTCGATTCGAAAATATAAATCTCATTTATTCCCTATCCCATGGGAACTTCGAAAAATCCCTTCTTAGTGCACCTCTAGGATAGTCAAGGTATATGTGTGCCAAATTTCAAGTCTTTAGGTCCAGTGGTTTAGGCCGTACGTTGATATATCAGTCAGTCAGTCAGTGAGTCAGTCAGGACTTGGAATTTTATATATATAGATTAAGTTTATCAGTCATCTCGTACCCACATCACAAGCACTGCTTAGCTATAGGCTAGATGATGCTGTGAGCATTGTCCAGCGTTAATTATACGTTACTAGCTGTTCCGGCGATCTTCGTATTGCACCTACAACTTCAACTACTTACTACTACTACCTTACAACTACCCTACAACTATATAGTCCTCCTTATCGATTTCGATGACGTCGACCTTTACTTTACTATCTGTAATGAGACCTACAACTGCTAAGTTACGCAACGAAAAGTAGCCTATGTCCGTCTCCATGGGCTAATCTACTCCTATACTAAAATTCATCCAAATCGGTTCAGCGGTTTTCACGCCAAACGGGAACATATATTCTTGTTTTCGCTTTTATATATTACTAGCTTTCCCGGTGAACTTCGTATCGCTACTAACAACTACCCTACTACTACCCTACAACTACCCTACTACTACCATACAAATATCCTACAACTAAGCAAAATTTTTAGTTTTTAAAGTGAAGCAAAACGAATTATCCATACAAACTTTTATCCCCTATTTTAACCCCTTCTGATTTAATTTTCACAACAAAAAGTAGCCTATGTCCGTCTTCATGGTCTAATCTACTCCTATACTAAAATTCATCTAAATCGGTTTAGCGGTTTCGACGTGAAAAGGGAACAAACATACATACATTGTTACTTTTACTTTTATATATTAAAGTAGAATAGTAGGATAGGATTATTTATGGATCCCATCATCAGAATAGAAAGGTATATTAGTATACTAAACAATGTATAAAAACGTGATACTTCAATGAAAAGGAACTTATCTGCTTGTATTCATAAGTAAAATTAGGTCCAAGCTATTCACTGTTGAAAGTGTTTCTTACAAAGTTTTTCTTTGCAAAGTTTTTCGTAAAAATCGTGTCAGGAAGAGATTATGACATGAAAACATTGTGTTTTTAACTTCTAACATTTTTTTTGGGAACTCAACAATGGTGACAGACTTGTACTTTCGGCTTTATCCAGCCTCTGTGATATTCATCATCATCACCATTTGTAGGACGTCCACTGCTGGACATAATCCTCCATCATGGATCACAGATCATGAGTTTGTTGCCATACGCTTAGCGAGCACGGGATATTAATACAAGGAAAGGCGCTGCTGCCATCTTTCGGAGGTGCGCCTTGGCAGATTCTTACTGCATCCACGGGCAACCTACGCTACCCCATGTTGTCTGAATAAATGAAATTGTAATTCTTCATCATCATTATCATCATCTCAGCCGTAGGATGCTGTATGCTGTCCACATCGACACCTGGACTTGGGCTTCTCTCATGCGTCTCCAAGATTATGAGCGGTTGTAGCCTCGCCACGCTTGACAGGCGAGTTGGCGAGCAGTACAGGATGTTCATACACGGAAAGACGATGCTGCCCATCTTCCGGAGGCATCCCTTGTTACTGCATCCACGGGCAAGAGGGGGCAGACAACATTCAACAGCCGGCACCCCACGGCAAATTTAAATTTAATTAATTAAATTTATTTCAGGCAAGATCGCTAACATAAAACCAAAGCGAATCAAGTGTCATTAGTATACATATATTTATTACTAGCCGCACTCTGCAGATTTACTCGCGTAGTTCTCGTTCCTGTGGGAATACAGGGATGAAATATAGCCTATTTTACTCAGGGATAATGTAGAATTCTAATAGTGAAATAATTTTGAAAATCGGTTCCGTAGTTTTTCTGTTGATTCGTTATAAACATACAAAAAATCTTTCTTCTTTATAATATAAGTATAGAAGACTATAAATAAGCCTTTGTTCCACTAGGTTCCACTACAGAAAATTTGTAAAATATAAAGCCTCGGTAGTTAATCAAGCTGATGTAGCTGAAACGTCATAATATACACGGAGGCTTCACGTGAAATTTCATATATTAAACTGGGAGTTAAACCGGCGTATTACCAGGCCCTGTTCAAAGAACGACTGCGTAATGCGGGCATAAAGCGTACTTGAGTGCGTAAAACTCATTGATATAAAAGCATAGATGAGCCCTCACATCAAAAACTCTGGCATTGTGTTTACAATACTGCCGACGAATGCGCAACGCGCGTGGCGTACGCGTACCGAAAAAATAGTGTTATCTCTTTTTCTCCCACATTATTTGCATATCCTATAAGATGTTGGTGGAGTTGTTAGATAAATATTTCAGTAGTAGTAGAACTTTTTGTAAAAGGTTAATCCGGGGAAGTACTACCACCATAACTATTTCTGCCGCCAAGCAGTAATGTCTGCATTGCTGTGTTCCGGTTTAAAGGGCAAGGTGCCGGTGAAATTACGGGCACATGAGACCTTACAACTCTGTCTCAGGGTGACGGGCGCAAGGTAATGCAGCGTTGGTTACTTGCTTAGTGAACGTGATCACCGCGGCATTGCAATTGTTATAGGTAGAGATAACCGCATAACATCAGGTGGGCCTTCGGCTTGTCTTGTCATTTAGTTAGTAAGTTAAAGATTTTATTAACTTGCACGGTTTAATCGTACGTAATTTGAATCTCCGTGGGGTGCCGCCGCTGGCCGTGGACTCCCGGCACTAGAATATCCCTTTTTTCATGCCCGTGGATGCAGTAAAAGCCTGCTAAGGGATATCTCCGGAAGATGTGCAGCAGCGTCTATACGTGTATCAACATACAACAGGGTGATTACATACGTATCTCGCGACAGATTTTGCAACAGGCATTTGACAGCAACGATTGCCATCAAATGTCAATTCGTTGCTGTTCTCTTAATACAAAATTGACATTTGACAGCAATTCAAAAGCCTGTTGCAAAACCTGTCGCGAGATACGTATACATCCTGCGGTACTACGCTCGCCAGCCCGCCTGCCAAGCTTGGTGAGTATGGCAACTACCCCTCATGGATCGATATGAAGGCCTATGTTCAGTACTGGACTTTGCGGCTGAAATGACGCGTCTCTTTAATTAATCTTGTGACGAAATTACAGATGTTCTTCGAACAGGCCCCACTGCTCTGACAGAAAATCACAATGTCACGAGCATAGCACGGAACTTTGCTTCGCGAATTTTCATTACGATGAATATTTATATGAGTTTTTAAGGTTTTTCGGTCTGCTACTTTAATCCCGATAAAAAAAATACTGGGAAAAATATGCATATTAACTGGTTTTTTTTTGCAATAAACTTCTGAAAATTCTGTTTGATAAGTTTACTAACTTTACTATAATTGTATTTATGGATATCGAACTAACATCCTAAGATATACCTACATAGGTACCCAGGTATGCTAACTATTTTATTTTATTCCGATGTTAATTAAGTTCATTTAATCATATGTTTTAATTGGATTTCGTATATCTTGTATCTGAAATAGAGATATATATTTTCACATAGTTTAATTGTAAACTTAAAAAAAGTATATATTTCTCATTAATAAAGAAATCTAAAACCAATACATTACAGTAAAAAATATATCAAAACGGTGAATCACCGGCCGCGAAGCAAGGCTCAAGCGGTCGGTGACTAGGACTGCAGTGAGAGAAATCACCTCACTATACATGTAGAGTCCAGGAATACTGCCTTTTGGACCTGGCTCTTGATCCAACTGCCTAGCGAGTCTCTCGAGATGTGTCCATTAACGGAAACGGCTATCGGAACAATAGTCGCTGAGTCAACATCCCACATCGTGGCAATCTCGTGGGTAAAATCAAGATATTTTCTAATATTATCTTTCTCAGCTTTCACGAAATTGGCATCATGTGGAATGGTGATTATTATTATTTACTCTGTCATGCTCTTCGGGTCGAAAGTCGGTGGTGCAAACCAATCAGCCAACACGATTTTGAAGCATTTACTACAAGCATTGGTACGGGGGTACCAGAAAAGGGGGCAAAAGCCTCAAAAGGTCGCCAAAGGTTAAAACTGGCATTTTTGGATTTTTGGACGTTGACTCCGGTCCTTGTGACCCTAGGGTCACCGAAATCAATTAGTCACCTTCTCTCATTAAGACGGTGCTAACAAAAAAGGTTTCATGTAAATCGGTCAACGTGGTTTGGTTTTAATCGACAATAGACAGACAGACAGCGCTATGCATATTAGGGGGCTTCGCCCCCTAAATATTAAAAAAATTAGAAAATTGGTTAACTTTAATGAAGAGCATGCATTACAGTAAGCTAGCGCCATCTTTGTAGCCGTGACATAAAAGTTAAGCAGTAACGTACAATGTATTAGATTTATTTACTTCAACGACATTAAGGTATACAAAGTAGTGTTTGATCTGTAAATCGAGATGAGATCGGAGTCAGCTATTGTTTTACTCCTTCCCTGTGGGATTGTCCTGAAGTCGTTTTGTTGTGAGGTTTATTTCATTTAACCCCCTGAAGGATTGTCCTGTAGGTCGCACTGAATCACGCATTGTTTAAAAATAAAATACACAGTAACAATATTTTGTTAATAAAAAAAATAACCAATTTTAAATTATAAAATCCTTGACTTGATCCCATCATCAGAACCGGTTGCAGACACAAGCAAACATTAGAAAGTTAAACAAAAAACCCACTCGCAAGGTTAAGTTTAGGGTATGAAACTATATCTGGCTACAGTATCTACTATTCACATCATCATCATCATCATCATTCCAGCCGTTAAAATTCCACTACAGAACAGGCCTCCCTCATGGTTCTCCATGAGGGGTAGTTGCCATAGGGTAGTTTTTAAAAAATTTGTCTTTGGAAGAAAGATACGTCGATTTTCTTTGGAATTTTAGCTGTAACTTCATCATCTAAGCCGTAAAACGTGCACTTCTGAACACAGGTCACTCAAGGAGCTCCATGAGGGATAGTTGCCATACTCACCACATTTGGCAGGCGGGTTGTTGAGCGCAGTACGGGATGTTGATACACGGAAAGACGCTGCTGCCCATCTTCCGGAGGTATCCTTTAGCAGGCTTTTACTGCATCCACGGGCATGAGAGAAGGGGTAACATTCTACTGCCGGCACCCCACGGCTCTACTATTACAATTGTTAAATTCCTCATGGATCCGTACTGCGCTCGCCAACCCGCCTGCGAAGCGTGGTGAGTATGGCAACTACCCCTCATGAGGGAGGCCTGTGTTCAATAGTAAACGTTTCACGGCTGAAATGAATATGCACCTTTTTCTTGAAGTCCGTTCAAAACCATGCCAAGAGCACTTCTACAATTCTACAATTCTAACGTTTTACGAAACTCAAAAGACACATATGTATGAGTTTTACAAAGTAATTAACAGTTGACAGAAGTTGACGGAAGTTGAAGGCTGCTGTTCAACTCTGCTGCATGTTTGATTTATTGCTGGCGTTGTGAGTTTGGTTTAAGTTTGTCGCTTTGACAAAAGCTATTATGAACTTTTGGACCCGTATTAGCAGAAAGTGCGATCAGTTGGTTAAGATCGAGCGTTAAGATGAATTAATAAACAGAGAGTAATTGATATTTATTAGCCGAGTTGTCCCACAGCTAGGCAAAGGCCATCTTTCTATGCATCTCAATCCGTCAATTTGACCCATGCTGTATTACATTCGATAAATAACATTCGATAAACTCGCCTTTCACTAGAAAAAAGCCGCATTGAAATCGATGCACTCGTTGAAGAGCTACGGTGCGACAGCCAGACACGACCACACCATATACATACACGCACAAACCCACACACAATACACAAACACACACACAAAAACACACACACACAAAAGTGATGAAACTTCGCCGTAAGTTCAAAGTGAAATGTTTCTTCTGTATGCTTGTACAATTTGTGTCCTTACTCTTGGGTGAAAGGGCAGCAAATAATAATGCAAAATACAAAACAGGTTGAATTTACATAAACAAAAGACAACCTTCGTCAGATGTCGCTTGTCACATCTAAATTAGTTGTGGGATATCTGAAAATCATGTTTCCGCGTTCGTTTCAGAGATAGTACTAGCTTTCTTCCGCAGATTGGCACATTCTCGGGTACTAATTAGTCTAGAATTAATTTTGGAACCTACTCTTCTACACAAGGTAATCGTTCTACTGCCGTGGAGTGCAAAAGAATGTTGCCCCTCCTCTCTTGTCCGTAGATATAGTAAAAATGACCCCAGGATTCCGAAAGATGGGCAGTAGCGTCTTTCCGTGTATCAACATCCCGTGCAGCGCCGACCCGCCTGCCAAACTTGTAAGTATAGTAACAACCTCCTTATCTTGGAGATCCACGAGGGTGGCCTGTGTCCAGCAGTGAACGTGGACTTCTACAAATATCACAAAGTTCACTTAAATCGGTCATATAGTATTTTACTGTCCTGGCTTAGACGGTGCAAGCCGTCTGACGACGCTGAGAGAACCGTGAATGTAAGAAAAATGTTTTCACACGCAACTATTTGGATACCTGTAATCTTCCGTAATTTTTGGATAAACAAATAAATAAAATCGTGTTCTTGGTTTCAGCTTAACAGTATCACACTCGCCATAAATAACACCTTAAAGCCTTACCTAAACATGTCCCAGGCACTGCAGCCTTTTGGAACAGCATGACTACTTGTTCATCATCATCATAATTTAAGCCGTAGGATGTCCACTGCTGGACATAGGCCTCCTTCATGGATTTCCAGTTATTGCGGTTGGAAGCGACCTGCATTCACCGTCGACCCGTCTTGTTGGACGTCCTACGCTGCGCTGGCCGGTCCGTGGCCTCCACTCGAGAACTTCAGCCCCATCAGCCATCTGTTCTGCGAGCTACATGGCCTGCCCATTGCCACTTCAACGTGCTAATCCGCTTGGCTATGTCGGTGACCCGAGTTCTTCTATGTATGTCCTCATTTCTAATCTAATTCTATGGTTGCGTAATCTTTTATTTCGTAAAGTTCTCTATGGAGTTCACGGTAATATGAACTGTCTTGTATATACATATATTATGTGGGTACTATAGGATAAAACTTACCTTGAAATAGTCGTGTATCTCATCGATTTCGGGTTACCATTCTGACTCTCCACATTTCTGATTTCGTCTTTGGTCACTGAAACAAAAGAAAAAAATTCTGAATCATTCGTAGTTACTTGTTTCATACAGTTAGCATCCACAGCACATAAACAACTTTAACCAGATCCACTCACAAAGATATCTTAAAATAACTTTGGTATGTATTGTGTCCACTATAAACAAAGTTCCATAACATCTATCTAGGTATGATTTATACAGCGTCACCAACTGGTAATCATGCTGTACGGATATGTTAAAATAATGTTGGTATGCTCTAAATAAAGTTACTTTACATCTAGGGATGATTTATACAGCATCAGCAACTGGTATTCATGATATACATGGTGTACGGGAGGCTGCAGTGCCTGGCACATCGTTATAGAAATACAGAAATACATTTTATTGGTAAAATCAATTTACAGGTCGATTCATAATAAGGCAGGTAGTCATAATACATTTATAAATAACAATTAATTTAAGTAAGTACATTCTTAGCATTAATCTAAAAAAATGGATTATGAGTTAAGATTTAAGATTAGTGCTAAGAATGTACTTAGATTAATCTCGAAAAAAATAGTTAAGAAGATGGATTAGGCTTGCCCAGCACCTATACCATACTCCCAGCATCAATAAGTTCGAAACTGACTAAGCCACCGGTTCCTTCACGTTGTTTTTCTTCAACGTGAGGAAGAAAAATGTTTTCGTATGCAACTATTTGGATACCTGTAATCTTCCGTAATAGATAAACAAATAAATAAAATCGTGTTAATGAAAATGAAAAAAAAACACTTGGTTTCTGCTTAACAGTATCACACCCGCCATAAATAAAAGAACTGATAGATATAATTTGACCTATAATGTGTATTTCGTATTGTCTAGATACTTAGATCCTTCTATAATAAATAACACAACACAGCAACAATCATTACCGTCAGAAAATAACGCTTCTTTTCTCATCTGGGCAATCTTATGGTCATCATTGACAATGACGAACAGCCATACAATTTTTTTACAACATGTAGTCTTTATTTTAAGTTACACTATCTAGAAATACTTATTTTTGTCGTCCTTAGTTGTACGAGTAAGTCTATCTGAAATGTATTCCCTTCCTTGTAATGTTAGAACTTTTCAATTGTCCACTTCTTTTTTTCTTCTAAAAGTTTGTATGTGTTATGTGTGTCTAAATAAATATTTTCTTTCTTTTTTTCTTTCAATACAATGGTAAAAATTGCACTCAATGTCAAAGTAAACTTTGCGTGATGCGCGTAGAAACATATATATAACAGAAAAAAATTAAAATAAATTATTTTGGCTTTTAAATGTATAAATATCCCTCATTAATGCATTTTTTCAATATCTTCAATGTCAGTCAGACAAGTCTGTTAGAATTGTTTTATATCCATATTATAGATAATTTGAACCTAAAACTAATCTTTCACTTTAGTAAACGTTATCACATCAGCTATCTAAAGATATCACATCACATAACACTAGACAACAAATATTCCATCATAAAACTCATCTTCAGTGTCTGAATAGATCCAAATTGGATGCACACAATATTCTGAAAATAAAACCGTTTCACGAGTATCAGAATCATATCTCCCGACATCATTTCGTTCCGAATCGGTCGCCATCTTAACAATGTTATGTGAACGTAATACCATTGTATCTGAGGATATTTTGGTAGACATTATTAAAACAATTTATAGTTCTTTTGTGTAAGAGATATGTTTTTCGAGGAACCTTGTGTTTGAGTCGATCCCGCGAAATAGGATCTTCGCAGAATCTCATGTTTTGTGTCTGGGGAGTTACTAGGGGCGCAGAAATGAGAGGAGGTACAAATTATATCAAATTTATAGGGCTACTGTTGGTGTAGTGGTTATTTTTACTAAAACGCGATCGATTACTGGTTAGAGATTAATCGTTCAAGACCTAGATAATGCAATTTTGATGTTTTTAGATATAATCTGTAATTTGTTGGTTAGTAAAGCATTTTGCTTTTTAAATGATGACTTTAATAATGACTGGTACTTGTATCGTTCTAATTAAGATACAATATGAAGTTACATCTAATAATGAAACATCTAAAGCTAAATGATTCTTTAGTAGACATCTGAAAAACCCTCACTTATCTTACCGCTTAGATTTAAGCTACTGTATCAGAACCAAGGTTTTTTTAATTTCAACTAGAGTTTTTTGATGTTAAAATACAGAATAAAATACAGTCAAATTAAGAAGCTCCTCCTTTTTTGAAGTCGGTTGAAAATGACCAGAAGTGGAAGTAAGGAACAAATTTAGGACGGAATAATTTTGACCTATTTAAAACTTTTATTGTAGCATGAATATATCCGATTAAAAATATTGTTTTTATTGTTCTTGCCGTGGAGTGCCGGCAGTAGAATGTCACCCCTCTTGCCCGTAGATGCAGTAAGAATCTGCTGTAGGGATATCTCCAAGATAGGCACCAGCGTCTTTCTGTGTATCAACATCTCGTACTGCGCTCGCCATCCCGCCTGCCAAGCGTGGTGAGTACGGTAATAACCATTCATGATCAGTACTCGGCCATTAGGGAGGCCTTTGTCCAGCAGTGGACGTCCTGCGGCTGAGATGATGATGATAATGATTAGAGATAAAAATGTTGCATGCCTAAAATGGGTAGAATGTAAATGACTGTAATGTATTTTCAACTTTATTTTTTTGCGCATAACTACTAACATTCTGTAATAATGGTATCGTAAAATAAAGTCGATAACATCAAAAAAGACCGGTCGTACTCTTTTTAAATTAAATTTTTACGCTTTCTTGAAGCATTTTTGAATTTAAATTTGAACGCTTTCTTTTTAACCTGCACCTCATGCAAACTTAACGTTTGCATGAGTTTAGCGCTAGCGTTACCCCAACTTCGTCCGTGTCCACATAACATCAAAACACAGCTTTGTAAAGCACAAAATAACCTAATTCCCCCCCTCCCCAAAGGTACCCAGAGGTGTGATTCAGTGCTTAGATGGCGGGAATTAAGCTGAACCGTTCCCTCGCGAGTGCTGCCACCTATGATGACACGAGTAAAACGTTTTAACGTAGTAGTTATGCAAATATCTTTATTTTGGGGGTTTTTGGCGTTAGATTTGCCGTGGGGACTGGTTTAGAACGGTTTTAGTTTGGGAAGATAACATTTGACTTTTAATAAAGTAAATTAAGGCCTTTGCATCTATCATATATAATTTATACAGCGTTAGCAACTGGTAATCATGCTGTACGGGACGCTGCAGTACCTGGGACATTGTTAGATGGATTAGGCTTGTCCAGCACCTATACCACCCTCTCAGCTTAGTCAGCTGTTAGCCAGAGGAAAGAACAGGTCAATACGTCTGAAGCTAACTAAGCCGCGAGTTTTAATATTGCCTGACTAATATGTACTAGTCTAGCTAATCGATAAGTCTTAGTAAGTACAAGTATATCATCATCATTTCAGCCGTAAAACGTCCACTAATGAACACAGGCCTCCCTCATGGATCTAGAAGGTAGTTGCCATACTCACCACGCTTGGCAGGCGGGCTGGCGAGCGCAGGAAGGGATGTTAATACACGGAAAGCCGCTGCTGCCCATCTTCCGGAGGTATCCCTTAGCAGGCTCTTACTCCACAGGCATGAGAGGAGGGTTACATTCTTCTGCCGGTGCCCCAAGACAATCACTTCTTACTACTCTTAAAATGTTGTTGAACACTAGCTAAATTACACTGAAAGCTTTAATAGATCCTCTGTTATCCGCAGTAAAAGGAACAGACCGCACATTTCCGGCCGAATGGGCTACAAAACCGCTACACCACAGCAGCCGTCCTGTGCGATACACAAAGGAATTCAGGGAATGCCATCAAAGTAAAGGGGGGTGACGATGTGGGGGAAGCCGGGTGTAGGTAGTAGTTAAAGCAACTATGTAGTAAAGCGAAGGCAAAGGGAATCTTTACTTCTGTATAATATGTGTACTAACCAGAGAGGGGTTTGGGCGCATGAAAAGTAGTAGATTTGGAAGGAATAAAAATCGGGTATTTGTATTTTTTTGTAATGCCAAACCGTTAATCTCGGGATTACCCTCCGACTACACGATAGAGAGTTCTTTCCTCCGTCTTCCGAGACACGTTCTCGACTTGCCCGTTGACGAGTTCACCGCCGCTAACCCGAAGGTAACGTCGACCCGTCCTACACTAGCTGATAGGCACACATTTAATAACCGGTCTCGCCGGCGAGACCGAAGAATACACTCTTCCGTCTTAAGGTGCAGTTTTGCACCTGGAAGTTAACCATCATTACATATAAAAATCTGGCAACAGTCCAAGCCGTGGTTCGAACCTAAGTGGTGCCCTTGAGCTTGTTGCCTCAACCTAACTTTTGCGGCTGGGCGCCTTCTGCGCTCGCCATAGTCCGGTAACGTTGTCATGGCCATCTGCGGTCAACAACATAGGTATATAATCATTTCGAAAAAAAAAATGTAATTTTTTCATTTACATTTTTACAAGTTAGTGTTGTGAAAATGATCTAGGTCATAATTGGATTTTTAAATTTACTTTTCACAATTCAATAAAAAAAAATCCTGTTGTTATAGGTATTTTTATTTGTAACGGCGACTTTTTGCGGAGGTCAATGACCATGTCAAAAATCAGCTGGCGTTGAGGTTTAAGAACATTAATTTTGCATAAGAAATAGTTCGCTTGAAATGAGATACGGATAATAATTAATTTTACATTATTCAATTATTATAATTATTAACTAAAGTCTCTAAATTAGAAAGTCTACAATCAGTGTGTGTTACCAGTGATGACATATGGAACCGAGACGTGGTCATTCACGATTGGCCTCATGAATAAGCTCAGAGTCGCTCAACGAGCTATGGAGAGGGCTATGCTCGGGGTTTCTTTACGCGATCGAATCAGAAATGAGGAGATACGTAGAAGAACTCGGGTCACCGACATCGCCAAACGGGTTAGCACGTTGAAGTGGCAATGGGCAGGCCATGTAGCTCGCAGAACAGATGGCCGATGGGGCCGAAAAGTTCTCGAGTGGAGGCCACGGACCGGCAAGCGCAGCGTAGGACGTCCACCAACAAGATGGGATGATGACCTGGTGAAGACCGCAGGTCGACGGTAGATGCAGATCGCTTCCAACCGCAATAACTGGATATCCATGAGGGAGGCCTATGTCCAGCAGTGGACGTCCTACGGCTGAAATGATGATGAATGATGATAATTATTATAATAGAGCTATCAATGTGATACATAAAATAAAATTGATATTCAAAATCAATTTAGCACTTATTTTTATACATTAGATTGGATAATATTATTACAATGTGCATACATGCTTTTTAAGTTTAATTTTAAATACCTTTTTATTTAAACACTCCTTTAGTTCGTTGGGCAATTTATTGAACACCTGAACACCCTTAAATAGTATATAAGTTTTATTGCCGTCATTGGTTCGTGACCTTGAGGTTGCCATTATCGTATAATCATCACCCAGGGCCCCTGAACTGAAAACCAGCGTAGAATCTGAGCCTTGACAGGTGCTACACAATGCTGAGTTAGGCACCTTTTTACCCGCGCCACATCCCTTCCTGTCCGCATTATTATTTCAATTTAATTTTACTTGTTTTCCTGTTGTGTTAGCTTATAGTTCCGTTATTGTATTTGTGCACGTGGTTAATAAATGTTTTATCTTATCTATCTAATCACCAGTTGAAGTTCTGTGGTCTTTTCTTAAATGAAAATCACTGAATCCTTAAAGTCGTGAAAAAAAATCGCTCCTGGGGATGGTCAGAATTACCCTCTTTCGGCTTAGTACATATATTATAATACACCCAGTGTGGATAGATTTGGGTTTTGAAAGAGATACAAAAACGAATGCTGTAGTATAAGGTTGCCATTCGATCCTCTCTTACCCGTGAATGCAGTATGAATCTGCCAAGAGATACCTTCAATAGATGTGCAGCAGCGTCTTTCCGTGCCTTCATCCCATACTGCGCTCGTCAACACAACTCATGATCAGCTAGTATATTCATAAGGGAGGCCTACGGCTGAGATGGTGATGATGACGGACTCCCTAGACAAAAGCAGTAGGCTGACCCAGATTAAAAAATATCAATTTAAATTCTCAGTAATATCATCCCTTATTTCCAAGTACCCTCAATGCCGATTCAGTGAAGCGATGCGCCCTTATTAGGGCTGTAATGAGGTTATGAATTTCACTTTCAAAATTAAAGTTAAGTATTACTTAAATTAAGTTGTTCCTTGGGATGGCCAGAACCACTTTGGGCTTAGTACACATCTTATAGTACACACTGTATAGTGCGCCGTGGGGTGCCGGCAGTAGAATGTTACCCCTCCTCTCATGCCCGTGGATGCAGAAAGAGCCTGCTAAGGGATACCTCCGGAAGATGGGCAGCAGTGTCTTTCCGTGTATCAACATCCCGTACTGCGCTCGCCAACCCGCCTGCCAAGCGTGGCGATTATGGAAATAATCCCCTCATGATCTTGGAGATGAATGAGGGAGGCCTATGTCCAGCAGTGGACGTGGACAGTAGTCAGCTGTAATGATGATATTATTAATTGCGTAAATACGAGGACTACTCACGTAGTATTAAAAGTGAAGGATTATTCCGACACGTTTAGATTTTTCAAGAAATCGTCTTCATGGGATTGAATGCCCGTCCGCGTATGGGGCCGACATGACACTGGCGCTGGTGGAGCCAATAGGACGTCCACTGCTGGACAAAGGCTTCCCTCATGGATTTCCTGTTAATGCGGTTGGAAGCGACCTGCATTCAACGTCGACCTGCGGTCTTCAACAGGTCGTCGGCCCATCTTGTTGGTGGACGTCCTACACTGCGCTTGCCGTGGTCTCCACTCGAGAACTTTTCGGCCCCATCAGCCATCTGTTCTGCGAGCTACATGGCCTGCCCATTTATAAATAATTCATGAATCTGTTTATTGACTTTGACTTTGGTATGTTTTGCTTGAAGAGGTAACAAACATCTACCCATCCATCCATACAAACCAACTAGCAGCTTCATAGCTTCATACAAGTAGAATTTGCGAACTTAATATGTCATGTTACTAATCTCATTCTTAATATGTCATGATCTTCACGCCATGGGGATCCTTTAAAGTTGTTATTGAAGATCTTCCTCTTTCTATGCCTCGCATCGCTGCTCTAAGGGACTATTTTCTTCTAAGGCAACTTGCACGGTTTGCACGTTATGATTTCTTAGGTCTTTTCGAATGCTTCTTCTGACAATTTTATCCTTAGTTCTATAATCTGCTGAGTAAGGCACCAACAGACGTCTTTCTTTTATCAAAGCAAGTGTGGCGGCAGTTAGCTTTTGCTCTTTATGTTTCAAAGATTTTATATTTTGGCTAGCCCTTTTGATGGTTTCCCTGATATTTCTGTACTGTGATTCAACACCTTCGCAATTTGCCATATTTAACAAACCAAACTTTTTTCGTAATTGTATATTAAACTGCTACATTTTATCTATTTTATTTGTTGTGCCTTTAATCATTTTATGGCGGTAAATTTTAATATTTATGTTTATTTTAGTGCGAAGTGGGCGATGATGATTTAACCTCTTCTATGTTATTAAAATTTGTTCTAAAACAATGCATTACTTGCGAAGGTGTTTTTAAAAACATAGTACCCGTACCGATCCAAATAAATTACACTTTCCTATGTGACAGACAGCTAGTCTGCTATACAAGTGTTAATCTCCCAGAAACTTCAGTCCTTTCGCGACCATTACCAGGTGCAATCCGGTCAAAACGTCGGGAAAATAATTAAAAAATGTACGCGATAAAATCCTGTATTTTAAAAACTAATAATCTGTTTTTCATCTCGTTCGTTCGTTTCAGCCATAAAACGTCCACTACTGAACACAGGCCTCGCTCATGGATCTCCATGAGGGGTAGTTGCCATACTCACCACGCTTGGCAGACGGGTTGGCGAGCGCAGTACGGGATGTTGGTACACGGAAAGACGCTGCTGCCCATCTTCCGGAGGTATCCCTTAGCAGGCTCTTACTGCATCCATGTGTATGAGAGGAGGGGTAACACTCTACTACTGGCACCCCACGGCGTGGGGGTTTTTCATCTGGTTTCGGTTATTTGCAACATAAAAATTCAAAAAAACTTTCTACAAAATAATTCGTTCATTTTTCAATATTTGCTAGTTACGACATGAAAATACGGTCAACTTTTTAGTGGCTAAGTAAATATGTACACCGCAAATAATAATCAAAACATTCACAGACTCAATAAAACTTTCAAAGCTCAATCCAATCAGATCAAATAAATTCGATAACTCGATTTGTCCGTCAGAAAAATATATTATCGTTTGACAATATTTCACCAGGGGGGCGATTCTCGAGAGTCGTGATGCAAGTGATTAGCGCTCCAAATCGATAAATTTTACAGAAACTGTCAAAATCTCTATTAAAGAGAACTTTCTGCATTCTCGTGATCTCACCTTAAACAAATGTCTATTGCAAACCGATCGAGATGCATCGACTGGTAAAGGGCGGCAATCAAGATGATAGTAGACTTTTACAGGGATGTGACAAGTTCGTAGTCGACACTGAGAAGTGAGATGAGACGAAGTTTCATGCAAAATCACGATCTACGAGAATTGGCCACCAGAGCACAGCTCTGACAAGTCCTATTAGCGAATCAAAGGGTCGGCGCTCACTGACGGCGCGGCACAGAGAGCGCTGCGGCAAGGCAGTACCTACTCTTGGATGCAAATTGCGATAAAACGAAATCGTAGTCAAGCCAAACTAACTCTTATGGTCATTACGTGCTCATATTCTAAACATCCTTTACACTATCCTTTTCGTTCCTTATACTCCATCCTACCTTAAAGATCGCTTTGAGTTCCTTCATAGTTCCCATTCTCGATCCCTTCGGTTCTCTGACAACCGTCAACTGAAAACTCCTCTCCATACTTCCGAGTTCTATGGTGATTCTTTCACCATTCAAGCTACTAGACTCTGGAACGCCCTTCCTGTTTCCATTCGACATGCCAAAACCCTTCCTATCTTTAAAAGCATGGTTCATCAATTTTATCTAGAGTCCCTGGATAAGTCCTCGTAATTTCGTAATAGTAGTAGGTATCTATTAGTTTATTTATATAAAATATATATGTACTTATAACTGTATATATTTTGATAACATCTCTCCTTAAATCTCTCCTTCTTAGTGACCTTTAAGTACGCCACCGTCATTATATTGTTGACTCTTTCCTGTTCATCCAAAGATTGTCTGGAAGAGATCGCTCTTAGCGATAAGGCCGCCCATTGTGCATTTTTAACTATTTTTAGTTTTCATATTGTATTTAATTTTAGTTTTGGTGTACAATAAAGACATATTCATTCTTTCATTACGTAAAGATTGACATTCTGACGATGAAATCGTAATCGTTTTCTAGAGATAGGCGCCCAGATCTCCCTCGAAGCTAGCGGGCAAATCGCGCGACGCTAGAGCGGCGTAGTGATCTGTTTATTGATTTTTATTAACATTTAATTCATTTATCAATTTAATTTCAAGCAATATATCATCATCTCAGCCGTAAAACGTTTAATACTGAACACAGCCTTCATGGATCTCCATGGTAGTTGCCATACTCACCACGCTTGGCAGGCAGGTTGGCGAGCGCAGTACGGAATGTTGATACACGGATAATTGCTGCTGGCCATCTTACATTGTAACTCCTCCTCTCATGCCCCTGGATGCAGTAAGAGCCTGCTAAGGGATATCTCCAGAAGATGGGCAGCAGTGTCTTTCCGTGTATCAACATCCCGTACTGCGCTCGCCAACCCGCCTGCCAAGCAAGGTAAGTACGGAAACTACCCCTCCAAGAGATCCATGATGAAGTTCAGTAATGGAAGTTTTACGGCTGAAATGATGATGATGACCCGCGGCATCCCTAATATGTACAGACCCTTTTAAACGTAAATCCAGACTTCGTAATTATTCTGGAAACTTTAATCTATATCTTGACATTGACACCGAATTTGGCGCTGTCAAAAATGCCCCGTCGATTTGACGTTCAATTTCGTTCGCGAAGTTCTGAGACGCGATCTGGGTTATTACTGGTTTGGACGTATGAATATGCAGTAGGTCTACAATGAGTTTTCATAATCTATACTCGCTAGCGCCTGTAGTTAAAAATATGTATGAAAACTTGTACAGTGCCCCTAGCGGATAGTTTGGTAAACTACACTACAGCTATTGTAGTTTGGGCTTCATTTGGTACCATGAGTTACAAATCTGACAGATGTCATAGAAACGTACTATTACACTACTGTAGTAATGGCGGGCGATCTAACAGTGACAGCTCATGGTAGACACACAGCTAACTACAAGTGGGTGAGTTGAGGCAGGGACTTTTAAAATTACTGCATTAACTTTAAAAAATTACGCACGGCTATAAAAAAAGATTTAATATATTATACATACTATTTTAATGATTCGTATAATATGAAATATGGGCCAACATATTCTCTTGTTGCGCTTTAAAAAATATTTTAGTTATATTATATATTTGTTTGTATTATATGGATACTCTTAAACAAGCATTGGTACGGGGGTACCAGGAAAGGGGGGGAAGGTTTCCGAAAAATGCTATTTTTGACCTTTGGTGACCTTTTGAGGTCACAATAACTCCGGTCCCTGTGACCCTATGTTATAGTCACCAAAATCAGTCAGAACTCATCTCTCATTATGACAGTGCTAACAAAAAAGGTTTCATGTAAATTGGTCAACGCGTTCGGTTGTAATCGTATCATGCACAGACAGCGCTATGCATAATAGGGGGCTTCGCCCCAATATTTCACGTAAATATTTTCCTTTCTTATTTTTAGGTTAAGTACTAGTAGTTTGTTGATATTTCTTATCGCTTCTCGTTTGCCGTGCTTTTAGCATCTTCCATCGCGTCGCATAGTCTAAAAACATCCTGAAATCCAGAGTTCGTAATTATTCTCAAAACTTCGGATGCATCGGATTTGGCGCTGTCAAAAATGCCCCGGCAATTTGACGTGACATTTCGTTCGCGAAGTTCTTAGACGCGATCTGGATTATTACTGGTTAGGACGTATGAATACAGCTAACTTCAAGTGGGTGAGTTGCGGCAAAGAGAAGCTGAGAGATAGAAGGTACTCTTATAATATCCCATTTACACGGCTAAAATGATGTGCAAGATTCAATCTTTTGAACATATTTTTATTATTCGTTGACGTGTTATGAAAATCAATTTTACTTCTTCCATTAGTTAGCTTAGGGAGCAGACACGTATTATTTACATATAAACAAATAGGTTTGGTCTAGGTGGTGATAGGAGATTGTGTTTCTCTAATGGTCGCACAAAAATTAAATAGATAATGCTAATATTTCTTATAAAGCTCAAGAATCTGCAATGTTTACTTCAGAGCTAGATTATATGTGAGCAATTAGCACATTTTTTTATTTATAAGTCAAAATCGTATTATACACCAGTCCTATCTGCGTCCATACTCTGTGTCCCCGACTGAAACGGAGAACTCTGCGCGAAATTTTCATTAAAACCTCCCTGACAGATTTAAAACGGCGTGCTTTAATTGGTTTCCGGAATTCCCCCATTTCCCCTCTATTGGGCGGTTTAATTGGTTTTATTTATTAAATTTCTTTTTTCGGTCTGTGAAGGGCGTTCGGCCCACAGCTGACTTATATTGTACAACTCTGACGGAGCGTTCTGTGTACCTAACCCACGTATACTGACGGGGCGTTCCGTAACGTGTACTGCTGACGCCAGCAGAAATGTACGAAATAACTTCGTACAATTTCTGCCGATACGTTTGCACGCGTTTTACCTGAGTAAGAAGGTTCTAATGAACTTGAACGGAATATGGCCAGATGATACAAATTATCAATTGTTTAAACGATCTAACTTCAAAATCATTCACTTTATTTGCTTTGTTCGTAATAACAAAACTTAAGACAGGTGCGGTTCTTGCACCGTTTGAATCTATAACTACTAATATCATAAATAGGAAAGGTTTGTATGTAGTTTGAAACGAATAAACCCAAAAACTACTGGACCAATACAAAATTCTTGAATCATTGGAATGCTATATAATCCCTGAGTAGCAAGGGCTTTATTTTATGCCCGTATTCCCACGGGAACGGGAACTACGCGGGTGAAACCGCTGAGTGCGTCTGGTATTTTATATCCGTCTTATCACAACAAATCTGTGCCGTGGGGTGCCGGCAATATGCCTCTCCTCTCCTGCCCATGCATTCATGTAGTAAGATTCTGCTAAGGGATACCTCCGGGTGACGGGCAGCAGTTTCTTTCCGTTTATCAACATCCTGACGCTCGCCAACCCGCCTATAAAGCGTGGTGAGTATGGCAACAACCCCTCATGATCAGTACCTAGTTAGTGATCAATGAGCTCCAGCAGTGGATGTCCAACGGCTGGAGGAGAACATAAAGATCGAAGTGTAGTATAAAATATTTCTTGTATCAAATTATTAATAAAACAAAAGTCTGCGGCCATACGAAATATACGTCTCCGAATCGCAACACAAACATGCTGCTTATCTGATATTTCGCTAATCTGACTTTGTGACATTCTGGTATAAAGCGTCCACACGGTCTAGCGTATGTAGGTTAAATATTATTTCTACCCATAAGACTTGTAGCATTTCCTGCAATATCTTTGTGCGTAGTGCGTAAAGTCAGCAATATAAAATTGGCAAGAACTCGCGTACGTCAATGAGGGTTACGTCAATGTCATTCTTCGCTTGAAGATGGAAACACTGAGATTTTGATACTGGATATGGCATAAATTATTTGCAGATTTTTTTAAAGTTTATTAACAAGTGTAACTCAGTCTCTTGTTGATATGAAGTATAAGACATCATTATAATAAAACAAGTTTTTAGGATATAAAGTGAAACGAAAAACTTAACTGCAAGGTCTAACACACACTTGGCCGAGTTAAAGCCAAAATACGACCATTTCAATGCATTGATTACAAATATATGTAAATACTTGACATTTTTGTAATCTTCCTTTTAATTTCCTTTATTTTGATACCCTACTTGATATGTTTTAAATACTTATCTTAAATTTGCTTATAGGAGATAATAAATATAGATGTTTTTAAATACCTATCTAAGAATTTAGAGACGAATCTAACGACACCTTAATTTATTTAAATCCATCTAGCCGTATAGATACGCCCTTCCTTGGCAGTCGGGTAAGAAATAACATAATTATTATTTCTTCGACATTATTAACCTCAATAAAAAACGTTTGTGTTAACAAGGTTATTAGTTCATAAGAACAAAAGGATTTGATGAAGACATTTGATCAGAACTTTTACGACAGGAATTAAATTAACTTTTTAGCGTCAATAACATTACTCTCGCTTGGTTACTGTCCTGTTTTTTGGCCGGAACGGACTCCTCAAGAACAATGTTAACCTACCCCTTGTTCAATATAATTATCTTAACATAGTAAAATTATTGCTTAAACTGGTTTACAAACAAATAATTTTTGTATTTTTAATTTATGTGCCCTGATGATTTTATTAATTATTTTGTTTTTTTACTTGGCATTGGTCAACTAAGCAGACAAATATTGTTTCGTTTATATAAATGTCTAATTTTTGGTGGATTTTCATTTTACATTTGCCACATCCAGTATCTCTGTCTCCGGTAACTATTGAAGCGTGCATGAGATATTGACAGGTTATATTTTATGCTACGATTTTTGCGCATAGCTTTTGATTTTATGTTTTTTTTTATGAACGTACCTTTAACATCTGTTAAAGAATGTTTGTACGGTATCAGCGACTGTTATTTATTTTTTACAGGACGCTGCTGTGTCTGAGACATTGTTAAATTAATAAAATTTTACCGGCAACTAAACCATTATTCCACCTTAGTCGGCTGTTAGTCAATGCCTGCATCTTCCGGAGGTATCCTTAAACAGATTCTTACTGCGTCCTCGGGCAAGAGGAGGGGCAACTATCTACTGCTACCCCACGGAGTTTATCAATGCGTCGCCTTAAATCCAAACACCAACCAGAGAAAGATCTATAATTCTCGCTAATTGGCCGACATCACCAATTTCTGTTCTCATTAGTTCAACAAGTTCTCGATTGAGAAACTATGTGTTGTATTGGATAATTTGACGACCTCGGCGGCTAGTTGGTTTGAAAGCCGGCTGGGACGCTGAAAGTGGCGGGTTCGGTCATCATCTCAGCCTTCGGACTACGTCCGCGTCCACTGCTGGACAAAGACCTCCCTCATGGATCTCCAAGCTCATGAGGTACCGGCATTTGTAAGTTGCTTCTCCTCTCTTGTCATTTCATGACATTTTCGGAGCATTGGCAGTAGCGTCTTTCCATGTATCAACATCCCGTACTGAGCTCCCGCCTGCCAAGCGTGGCGAGAATGGCAACAATTCCCTTATGATCTTGTAGGGAGGCCTATGTCCAGCAGTGGACATAGACAGCCGTCCTACGGCTGTGATGATGATGATGAAGTGAAATAGGCAATTTTTGGTCCTGGCAAACCAACGGCTCTTACAATTCTACATTCACAAAGACATACCTTTGTCTCCCTTCAGCTCGACGTTACCCCGGAACCACACGATCTTGGCTGCCGGCTTTGCGTTCTTCACCAGGCATTCCAGTGACACCGCATCACCTTCCTTCACCTCCAGTTTCGATGATGGAGGGTAGTTTGTGATCTCTACTACGTTAGGTGGCGCTGTGGACAAAAGAAATGTGATATCAGAAAATAATATTGCTTATATGCTGCTGTGAGTAAAATGTTGCTTCCTTGGATGCAGTATCAGTCTGCCGAGGGATGCAGCAGCGTGACGCTGCTGCCTATCGTCCGGAAGTATCACGGAAAGACGTGTAACAGTCAACAACCCTGCGCTCGCCATCCCGCATGCCAAGCTTAGTCAATATGGTAACAATCCTCTATGATCAGTACTTGGAGATCCATGAGGGAGGCCTATGTCCAGTAGTGGACGTAAGCAGCAGCCTTTCTGCTGAGATGATGAATCTGTACTACTTGTTTTTTTAAGTAACAGTCAACAAAGAGAACACGACAAAAAAGTCATCTTAAGACATCATCTTCGTACTAAGCGCGACTTCACCCACTGCTGATTGTAATTAGGTCTCCCTTAGATAGTGCCATCCACGATCCTGCACCAGTTCGAACCATCTTTTGCCCGCGACAACACAATACTTTTTAATCAAGAACGAATCATTTCAAGACTTCCGTTTCCTTACAACTTGACAGGTTATTGAAACGCCAACGGCAAAAACTGCGCGAACCATCACTTTCAAACCCTCCAAATACGCAAACCGGAAAAATGTAGGATTATTAAAATAATTAATGGCATTCAGTGTGAAAATAACGGGTATTCGATCGGGGTCTGTTAACGATCGTTAAATGGACCGACTCTCTGACCTGGCAGAATTTACGGTGACATTTTAACTTTTGCGCGTTGTGTCAAAGTGACGTAACCCAGCGTTTGCGCTTGGTATACTAAAAGAGCGTATTTGTTCTTCGAAATAGGATTTGTGTTTATTACTGACAGTTAGAATTAACGAATCAATAAACTACAATGGAAATTGTTAAAAGCATTAAAGCAGCATTTGTGTTAGCTTCACGAGCTGTGAAATATTAGTGAAACGATTTCTAACCGTCGAACTAATTCAACATTACTCTACTGTACTTTAGTATGGCGACTACCCTACATGAAGATACATGAGGGAGGCCTGTGTTCAGTAGTGGATGTTTTACGGCTGAAATAAATATTTGATTATCGGGTATTGTTCGTGTATTTTACCTTTATTTTTAACCCCGGACACAGAGAGGTGTGGCGGTGATTGGATTGTTTTATACTTTAATCTTTTTTAAACTTTTGCCATCACAATACATTATTACACGTAAATTATTGCACCTGGTCGTGGTCGCAAGAAGACTGCTGCGGGAAAATTCCGCACGTCAGACTTCCCGCGACCAAAACATTGGAATAAATATCTAATATTATCTAATAAATATATATGTATAAAGGTAAATAATGTGATAAATACCCCTTATTCACAAATTTATTTCAGCCATAAAACGTCCACTACTGAACACAGGCTTTCCTCATGGATTTCCATGAGGGGGTAGTTGCCATACTCACCACACCTGGCAGGACGGAAAGACACTGCTGCCCCATCTTCCGGAGGTATCCCTTAGCAGGTATTTTAGGAGGTATCTCTTACTGCATCCACGGGCATGAGATGAGGGGTAACATTCTACTGCCGGCACCCCACGGCAGATGAGTAATCAGATATACTCGTAGTAATTTTGTAGGCTTGAAGGAAGAAAAATCCAAGAGTATAACAGGAAAGAGATCGCAGGCGTTAACTAGTGAATACCGATATATATGTATGTATATACTTATTTGAATAATGTACGAATTTGAATTATGAGCTTCGAAGATGAATCCATTTCTTTTACATATTTTTGGGGAATATTTTCCCTCGCCTTATGTAATGCCGTGAGATTTTATTCAGAAGATATTAAATGTGACAAGTCGTCCTTTTTGTTTTTGGAATACCGTATATCCAGTATTCGAAAAACTTTAAATATTAGATCTGAGAGAAATAGAATCAAGTGAGAGTTTTCTAAAATGAAAACTCTCACTTAGATCCAGGCTGGACCTGTTGACTTGATCTAGTGAGAGTGATCCGGGATACCTCCGGAATGGGGCAGCAGCGTCTTTCCGTCCTAAGTTTTACGGCTGAAATTATGATGAAATGATGATAAATTCATTCTGTAATACTGTAGGCGTCCGGCTGAAGCTGATTGTAGGTTTGTTGACAGTCGAGGGTCAATTCATTTCATGGTCTGCTGGTATTAAAGATGTTTGTGGTCTAACTAGTCTTGCTTGACTAAAAGGATCATGTTTTAGATGTCATATTTTAAACGCTCATATTTTCGCGAGAGGAAAGATTTGTATGTTGTATTTTGTATGTTGTATTTTGTTTGTTTGTAACGAATAAACTCAAAAACTACTGCACCGATTGTCAAAATTCTTGCACCATTTGAATGCTACATTATCTCTGAGTAACATAGGCTACATTTTATCCCTGTATTCCCACGGGAACGGGAACTACTTGGGTGAAACTACGAAGTGCGGCTAGTTATTTATCACATTGCTAAATGAACCACGGCCATTAAAAGCGAAAACATTCCAATTAAAACTTTGTAGCGACAGTTTCTCTAACTTCAGGCGAAATTGAATTGGTATGTGAAATACAAATTTGATTATAATGCGGTACAAAATTAAATTTACCCAATTTAAGCATGTTAATTGTTTAATACCATTAAGTACGTTTGGTAATGCTGTGGTGTACAGTGCGCGGTGGTGCTATGGCGATAACATTAAATTTTTTTTGCGTTTATCTGACGATAATATAATCGTTTTCTAGAGTAGACGCCCTGATGACAATATCGTATCATTTTCAAGAGTAGGTGCCCTGATATTTAAACTAGGTATCATGACCATCTTTCTACATTTTATGCCAGGAAGATGCCGTATACTGTGAGGAATCGCTTTGATGTAGGTTAATTAGCAAAATGGACGTTTGCACGGTATATAACGAACAAGGACAGTATAATGACAGTAAATTCATAAACGGTCGTTTCTTGTTTCAAAATACCGAATCATATTTACGCAGTACAAATGTTAACATTTTAACAACTAGGTAACTAATGTGTGTTTTAATACCAATAATTTGGCTCTGTACTTATCCAAACTCAAATGTTCTATGTTTAAACAAATTTTATGTCTGTCATGTATGTTTCGCAATATACATACTCTTATAAATATGTAATATATTAAAACAAATTTGTGTCAGGTGCGCGCTACACAACGCCACCACAGAATACCAGCGTAGTATACTACCTATGCTGAGTAGTGACCGATTTGTGCCATTTTTATTTAGACTTAAGTTAGTCATTAATTATATTGCTCATTATTATTATTATTATTAAGAGCCTGTACTGTCCCACTGCAGGGCAAAGGCCTCCCTTCCTTCCTTCCACCTTTCTCTGTCTTGAGCTACTGTGGTCCAGTCTTCCAAGTATGCGTCGAGTTCGTCTTTCCATCGACGTCTCGGTCTGCCGCGAGGTCGTTTCCTGTCTTGTGGGATCCATTCGTTAGTGGATTTAGCCCATGACTTATCCAGCCTGCGGCAGACGTGACCCGCCCAATCTCACTTCGCTCATTATTGTAATTTTATTTTAGCACAAATAAACGGGTTTTATCTTAATATTTTTATTTAATACCTGCTGCGTGATCCAGATACATTTTGAGTTTGTTATGAAAGGAACACAAAGGGAGCCTAATATAAGCCTAAACCGACTAGTTACTAAACAAATCACGGATTAATAAGACACCTTATTTCTAAATGCAATATTTAGGGGTCATTTACCATGATTGAATTATTTTTGAGTTTCCCGATATTTTGGCACAGTTCCGCACGCCATGATCACGGATTTAAACTGAAGTCTTCTGCGAGTGGGTAGCCATTGGCAGACAAAACGATCTACCCTCTTTTTCGAAGTTTTAGAATGTTGCCTCTCCCTTCATACCTGTGGAAGCGGTAAGAATCTGCCTATGGTGATTGCTTCAGTTACTGACCATGCAACAGTTATTAGCCACTCAAAACTAAATCGATCGAAATGAGATAAATGCAATATCGCACGTGAATGAAATCTACAAAAAACATATCTTCAACTTTTTGTTCTTTCGTGTTAGATCATAAGGGCGCTCCACATTCTCACGAGAATCTCGCGAGAACGCGAGAAACATGCGAGAAACGTGAATGCATTCACGTTTCTCGCATGTTTCTCGCGTTCTCGCGAGATTCTCGTGAGAATGTGGAGCGCCCTATAAAATTTTAACTAGATGACGTAAATTGTTCTTACTGAGTTCAGTTTGAAAAATTGCGATAGGTGCAGTATTTGTTGAGAAAAAAATAACGACGTGTGTATCAATTAAATTCATGCGACAGTTTTTATTATATACATACATATATATATATATATATATATGTACGAGGTTAGGTTACGAAAGTTAGGAGTTTTTTTTACACGGATCACGCTCACTGTAGCGTGGGTCGTAGTCGTCTGAGACGCAGAGAGTTCGATTCCCGGCACGGGATATGTGTTTGATTTTAACTGCAGATTTGTCTTGTATGTTTTGTAGTCGACTGAGACGCAGAGCTTTGCGAATTCCATTCCCGTCACAGGACAAATGTTTGATTTTTATCTTACTTTTTAACTGCAGATTCGTCTAGGGTCTGGATTTTTATAAGTCTATACATTTATGGTTCTATATAAAAAAACTTTCATTATTTATTTATTTATTTTATTCATTTATTTAACGTACAAAACACGTCACAACCACTTTAAACAATGAGGTTACATAATGGTAAATTATAACTTGATTGTAACATAAACTTATGTACGTACTGCTATAATATAAATTTATATCGAGTAAATAGAATTTTTGCAAAAACAGGTTATTGACGTAAAATAGAAAATGGTTAAATAATTACAATTATGGTTACTAAAATTAGATAACTATATATTATATATTTTATTTAATATACAGTGTATCCCTGGATAAAGTGCAACCCCGAAAGGGGGTGAAACTAGATCAAAAATTATCGACAAAAAAATAGAAAAAAAAAATTAAAAAAATTTCGTATATACTTTATTGATGAATTAAAATTTGTATTACTCACTAATGACTCTATTTAATAAAAAAATGATTTCTTCCAAAGTAGTGGGTCTATTTTGTTAAAATAAAAACCATAATCATGTCAGATATGTGACAATGACGATAAAATAACAAGTAGCTCACAAACGAGTGGCTATCGTGACTTAAAGTTTAATTTTTGTATTAAAATTACATTTTTTATGCTGTTTTTTTCAAATAATTTCCAAAAATCTTAAAATTAAGCCTATAATACTAGATATTTTTATGACTTTTTATTATTTTCTATCATAATAGCTTTTAAATAAAAAAAAAACCTACGGTCTAACATAAAAAATGCGCTGGCTAGGAGCTTTTAAAGTTGACCACTGATTACGTCACCACTCAGGTAGAGACACTTTTTTAACTTCTATTGTTGTAGATTATGGTCGCTGGGCCTGTTCTATGAAAGATGAAGGGTGGGGATCGAAACAGGACTCACAACAAGGCACGCCCGCCCGCCACTCGCCAGTCGCTCTGATATTCTCGCCGCTGCTACCGTCTACCGTACCTTACTGCGCCTTCAAGTTTTTGTTACGTTGTTTTGCTTTTGTTTTGTTATTGACTTTTTGTTACGTTTTTGACTGTACTTTGTTGTGTTGTGGAGATGCCGCGATTGACTGAGTTCTCTCCGCGAGAAATCGCTGACATTCATTATTATTATGGTATGTCACGTGGACGCACAACAGTCGCTCGTTCTGCATACATATATGCGTTTCCGAGCAGACTTGTACCGTCAGCACGAAATTTCCAAGAAGTTCACCGAAAGTTATCCAACATCGGACTTGGATTAGCAAGAGATCGCCGTGAGCAACAAGCTACCATTATTGACCATTCCATAGAAGAGGCCGTTTTAAACGATTTGTTTGCTGATCCCACAGCCAGCATTAGACGCTTAGCTTTGCGTCACGGTATATCAAAGACATCCGTATGGCGAATTTTGAAAAAGAAGGGATTGCATCCATATCATTATCAGCGAGTACATCATTTGCATGAAAATGTAGACAATCGTGCAAGATGCGTAATGTCTATGTGGATTCAACAAAAAATTAGAAATAATCCACAATTCCCAAAAAATATTTTATGGATGGATGAAGCGAAATTCACCCGGAATGGAATCACAAATTGCAGAAACTTACATGTATGGTCCGAGGAAAATCCACACCTAAAGAGGGCGTCTACTTTTCAAGTGCAATTTTCAGTTAATGTATGGGCAGCTCTAATAGACGACACGCTGATTGGGCCAGTTATTTTACCCGCAACATTAAATGCCGAAAGTTTTTTAAGCTTATTAAGAGACGATCTGCCACTACTGCTGGAAGATGTTCCGCTGGCTACAAGGCAGCAGATGTATTTGCAGATGGACGGATGCCCTGCGCACTACGGGCGCAATGTGCGAAGTTTTTTAAACGAAAACTACGCTAATAGGTGGATCGGCCGGGATGGACCAGTCGGGTGTCCGGCACGTTCACCTGACCTGACACCCCTAGACTATTTTCTGTGGGGTGTTATGAAACAAAGAGTCTACAGAACGACCGTAAACACCGAGGCAGAGTTACAAGATCAAATCATGCGATGTGCCGATGAGATAAGAAGTGACCCAGAGATGGTGCTTAGAGCCACACAACAAATCGCTCTTCGTGTGGCAATGTGCCTACAACAACAAGGAAGCCATTTTGAGCATTTAATGCATTAAACAAAACCCTTATTTCATACTTACATGTAATAAGTTAAATAAAAATGTTGTAACTAAAATTTGATTTTTAATACTACCTGAGCAGTAAAAACAAGTGTCTCTACCTGAGTGGTGACGTAATCAGTGGTCAACTTTAAAAGCTCCTAGCCAGCGCATTTTTTATGTTAGACCGTAGGTTTTTTTTTTATTTAAAAGCTATTATGATAGACAATAATAAAAAGTCATAAAAATATCTAGTATTATATGCTTAATTTTAAGATTTTTGGAAATTATTTGAAAAAAACAGCATAAAAAATGTAATTTTAATACAAAAATTAAACTTTAAGTCACGATAGCCACTCCTTTGTGAGCTACTTGTTATTTTATCGTCATCGTCACATATCTGACATGATTATGGTTTTTATTTTAACAAAATAGACCCACTACTTTGGAAGAAATCATTTTTTTATTAAATAGAGTCATTAGTGAGTAATACAAGTTTTAATTCATCAATAAAGTATATACGAATTTTTTTTAATTTTTTTTTTCTATTTTTTTGTCGATAATTTTCGATCTAGTTTCACCCCCTTTCGGGGTTGCACTTTATCCAGGGATACACTGTATATATTTTATTTAACTGCTTAAGAAATTTCAATCCAGTGAATTTATTTTGTTTATTTCCACGAACGATGCCTTAGAAAAAACTAGTTGGAAATAAAACACTCCTCTCCAATTTAAGCAAATCAGTGTTTCCAAGAAATTTCGGGGGTTGAGACATGCTTTTATCTCGAGATTTCACCCTTACCCTCAGGCTTTAACAAATCATTTTACTTTTCCACTGGCAAAGTTTCGTGGCGGGCTGTTTTTGGTTTATGAGCGGAGCGACGAGCAGAGAGATATATAGTTCTATCAGTAAGAATGTATAGAAGGCCAACAGTGATGTTATAGCGGCTATTAAAGCCAGTGAAATCTAAGGTTTATTTTTGGGAGTGAAAACTGAGGTGTATTTCCGTTGCTTCTCCTCACTTGGCCCAACTTTTAAAAGCGAAGGAATTAATTTATATAATATAATTGTGTTTTTTTTCTTTTGTTAGTTGCAATTTCTATCTTGGGTCAGAATGCATAAACATTTTTTTATTCTGATAAATTTTATTTGTATACCTACATAATATTAAAAATCGTTACGTACTCCTAATAATTAATTATCAGAATTCATAGAACAAAGAAATATGACTAATATTTCGACGATATGTCGAAATATTAGTCGACGTCGAGTCGATAGTCGAATATTATGACGATATCGAACCTATCCGCGTCAGCCCGAGGCAAGCGAAGCTTCAAGCCAAATTTTATCGCTGCTCGCTTCGCTCCCGAACACGGAACAGCCTACCTTATGTTTTTTATAGACTTGGTACTTGCTTAGATATAATTGCTTTTGTTCCGCTAGGCATTGTTTGTCGGCAAGATTCTCCAGTTTTTGCGCAGAATCTCTAAGATATGGCTTCCCTCGAAAAGTTCAGAGTTCTTGTAGCAAATCTCTGGGATATCAGGTTGGATCTAGAGGTTTTAATAGTGACTGTCTGTGAATACATTTTTTAAAAGAACATTATAATCGTTTGGGTAGAGAATAAAACATGTTAGTAAAATTCTAAGCAGCCCTTAACACTTCATCATTTTAGCCGTAAAACGTCCACTACTGAAGACAGGCCTCCCTTTGGGTCTCCATGAGGGGTAGTTGCCATACTCATCACGATTGGCAGACGGGATGTTGTTACACGGAAAAACGCTGCTGCCTATCTTCCGGAGGTGTCTCTTAGCAGGCGATCAGGCCACAGGCATGAGAGGAGAAGTAACATTTTACTGCTGGCACCCCACGGCAAATCGCTGTTGGCTTCGAAACGACATATCTTTAATTAGAATGTCTAGGAACTGTAAAACAGAATCGACACCAATGAACATTTAATGTCCTTCCCGTGTTTCAACATCCCGCACTGCGCTCGCCAACCCGCCTGCCAAGCGCGGTGAGTATGGCAACTACCCCTCATGGATATCCATAAGAGAGGCATGTGTTAAACGTTACACGGCTGAAATGATGAAACCAATAGCTGTCAGCGTAAAATCGGGTCTATTTGTGCCGTTTTAATTGAAGAACGGCACTAACCGAATAGTTTTATGTCATTTAAGTCCGTTTTACGTCAATTTATTTAGCTTTAGCTAGTGAGTGCAGAAACAGAATCGCCACCATTATTTGTTCAATATGTCCGCGATCTTATAGCCTCTGGTTTTCACTTGCCTACGAAACCAAACGCTGCCATTTCCAGTCGACTAGCATCTTAACCAGCCGGGTTAAACGTCCAGAGTAAACAGCGTTACTCGGCTTAAGTCAAAAAATGGCGTTTGAATACGTAAGCAGGACCCGTTCTAGAAAATTCGATTCGTAAGTTACGGCTTGCGGTCGGCTGGTGTGTTCCCAACTGAGCTCTGATTCGGTCTACGTTGTTTAGGGTACTGTGAAGAACGAGAGCTTTGAATAAACAATACTCGACAATTTAAAGCGGCAACATTTACGCCCGATAACATAGCTTGTATTCATAATCATCATTTCAGCTGTAAAACGTCAACCAATGAACACATGCCTCCCTCATGTATGTCCATAAGGGGTAGTTGCTATGCTCACCGCGCTTGGCAGGCAGGTTGGCAAGTACGGGATGTTGATAGCTTGCATGAGATTTTTTTTCTTCACTTGGTAAAAATAAAACTGGCCATAAGCGAGTCGTGTGGCACGGAACCCTCGGTGCGCGAGTCCGCACCGAGGGTTCCGTGCCATCATACAATATAATATATGATAAAGATAGTTTATATTTATTGGAGAACCTTGACAGCGCCACCTCTTGTCTGACAGCGCACCTTATATACATTTTTAGAGAGTTCGTTATAATTTTCCTATAATTTTACATGTACTTCTATTAGCTATAAAAGTTTCATAGTAGAAGCAAACTTCGGAGATAAGGGAACGGTATTTTTTAACATTTTTGTAAATAAGTCAAAAACTATATACAGCTTAAAGAAACAACTGTGTATTAATGTGCAAATTTAGCCCTTTCATTATGATACACAAGACCTAATAAGTTTTGTTAACTGTTGCAAACCTGACGCAAGATACGCAATCTGCCTGCTGGCTGGCACAAGGCCGTAGGTATCGCCGTAATAAAGAAATGGTTTATGAAGCGGTAGGTGTTTTAGGCTGGTAATCATTATCATCATCATTGTCAGCTTGTAGTGACCCACTGCTGTGCATAAGCCTCCTTTCCTAACCACCAATCAGCTCTACTTTGGGCCTTTTGCATTCAGATCTTGCCCTGTACGGCAACTATATCGTCCATAGGCTGGTAATATATATAGATTATTCTTATTCTTAATTTTGGTAGGGGACACCAGGTTTGCAGTGATCTGAGGTGTATAATATTACAATCAAATGCAATGAAAATATCTAGTTTTAATTCCGCTGATGCTGAGATGCATATGCACCGCCCTCCCGCCCGCTAATTATGCACATGCAGGGAGAACCAGGCTGTTAGTGCAACATGCATACCCAAACTCACACGACAACCTAATGGTGCAAGAATTTTGAATTGAAGAATTGAAAAATTTTGATTTTCAAAATTCTAACGAATGCTACATTATCCCTGAATAACATGGGCTTTACTTTATCCCTGTATTCCCACGGGAATGGGAACTACGCGGATGAAACTGCGGAGTGCGGTCCTGTCTGTGCTCTTTTATTAGTCACTAATAAAAGAGCACAAAGTCACAGCCAAACTTGGCTGTATAGGATCACACCATCCCCCAATATATCGTCCCGCCCGCAGTATTTTACTCGGTTTACGTTTCCCGACGATAATAGCCGCCGTGATTTTATTACGCTTATGGGCCCTTTGCCTACTTTCGAATAAATATTGCCCATTCGGCCTCCCTGGGCCTATTCTGTGGGTATTTCTGGCGATGCATATTACCCTTTAAACTGGAGGTAAGGAATTTAGGTATTTTTTTCTGCGGAATCGGCGTTTGTTGCTCCGTCGGCTTCAGGCGTATTTAATTTCCTTTTCTTTGGATACATGGCACTAGAATGTTACCCCTCCATGCTAGTGGATGCAGTAAAAGCCTGCTAAGGGATACCTCCAGAAGATGGGCAGCAGCCTCTTTCCGTGTATCAACATCCTGTACTGCGCTCTTCAACCCGCCTGCCAAGCGTGGTAAGTATGGCAGCTGCCCTTCATTGAGGTCCATGAGGGAGGCCTGTGTTCAGTAGTGGACGTTTTACGGCTGAAATGATGATGATAATTAGCTTTATCACCACATCGTTCGTTGGTCACTTTATTAATTAAAAAAGCTTTAGACTCTATGATGCCGCGCGTGATAGAACCTTTCTAGAATCTATGCCTAACTCTTTTTAAATGATGTTAACTTTTACTATCGTGTTATCTCCCGTAACTGTACACTTTTCTTCTTGTTTTTTAGGGTGTGTATCGTTTACTTCTGTGCCGTTTGTGAGTCAAATAATTGTATATTCATTCATAGCTTTACTTACTTTTTAAAACTGAAGAAGAATCAATATTGCTTTACCAAAAGCCATTTTGATAGCTAACCTCTATGACCCGATTTTCAGACTTTCTCGATCTCAGTTTGTTCTCTGAAACTAGTTAAGTTCCAGTAATGCTAAAACCAAGTTTTTCAAACTCTCTTATAACACAAACTTAAAATTAACCTTTCAAGTCCTAAAACTTAACCCTACCCACAAACAGGTCAGGGTCCGCAGTCAAGTCAATTGATGGGCCTCTAATTCTTCGCCTGTGCAATCAGATCTAACTCCAGTCGATATATTCTGAAGTTCCAATGAAATTTATCTGAAAACTTCTGAATTAAACGGAGTTGGACGCGGGGTTGTGATTGGTTTTCCGCTGGATGCGTTGTTTCTTTTGTATTAAACAAAGAATAGCAATTCTAAGAAATCCTTCTATTCTTCATAACGAGGAAAGCCTCTGGAAACCAGCGTTAGAGCAGACAATGGTTTAAAATTATTCGAAATACTTTCCTACTTCTGATTATCAATCAGAACTACTGAATGCCCCAAAAGCTCAATTTGAAAAACGGCAAAAGTGATTCAAATTTGAATACAATGGTCTGTTATAATTGAGCAGTCCTAATGACACCAGGAAGTGAGAAATGGAACTCTTCAAACAGCTGCTTCGCGACCTTTGATTTTAGTCTCATCATTATCACCGCCGTGGGACTACTGTCCACATTCACTGCTGGACACAGGCCTCTCTCATGCACCTCCAAGATCATGAAGGAAGTGTTGTCATACTCGCCACGCTTGGCAGGCGGGCGCAGTATGGGCTATTGATGCACGGAACAACGCTGCTGCCAATCTTCCAAAGCTATCCCGCTAAGAAGATTCTTACTACACCCACGGGCAAGAGGCAACATTCTACTGCCGGCACCCCACGGCAGTTTACATACAGCTGTAGATTCTCAATGAATACTGAGTAGGTCATTCATTCTGTTTGACCCTTCCGCCACCATTAAGGGCATCGTGGAAAGCAATTTAAACATCCAATACCTAACACGTCAGTGGATATATTAGTCAAATGTCAATAAAAAGGATCGTGACCTTTTTACCCCGGTGGTAAAGGATCTCGTCCGCTGAAGCATGACGGGCGAATGCAATTTCTGGCATTTTTTTTCATCAATCTACAATGTCTCTGAGTCCCTGCTTGCCATTGCTAGGCAGAGGTTTAGTTATTTTCCTTAATTAGTAAATAAACTAAAGGTAACTGAACTACGCACAACCTCCTGTTTGATCTGTACACCAAATGACAGGGAAAATAATTTTTATTTTTATTTCAGGTAGTATTTTTTTTATTCATACAGTTATTTCTAATCTAGCGTGAAATAACCTTCTTATCTCCCAGTTCAGCAAGCGTTTTATTTTTGGATCGATTTAAATCATTGACAGGACAATTAATAAAACAGGACATTAGACGGGACTAAGTGTATTTTTATGTTTGCAAAGTATATAAAATTACAAATATATTTTCATAATACTTGTTAAACCTACACACGCTCTTCTACTTCGGGTCTCTAGTTTACACGAAGAAGTGTGAAGAGTCCAGTAACATTGGTTTATTTTATTTGTAATTCGACTTTTTTGCTCTAACCTACTCTGTCTTCCAGATTTACAAATCAAGCCTTTTCAGGAACCGCTCGCTCGCTTGCTCGCTCGCCAAGACTGAGACTTAATTAAGAAAGAATTAAAAGTCAAACTATAAAGTAAAATGCCTTTGGCTTTAGCTTTTTCTCTTTTTTTATCTATAGATGATTTATACAGCAACTGGTAATCATGATGTACGGGTCGCTGCAGTGCCTGGGACATTGTTAGATGGATAAAGCTTGCCCAGCACCTATACCATCCTCGTAGCTTAGTCAGAAGAAAGAACAAATCAACACGTCTGAAGCTAAATAAGTCGATACCGGCCGCGCACCAATGGGTTTTTCTCTCTTGAAAAATGTACGTGCACACATATCACGTGCTTAAATGGTGAAGGAAACGTAAAGTAAAAGAGAGTTTTACTATCGCGCTTCAATAAGCGCGCTGCGGTTTAGTGGACCATGCTCCTAAGCTTCGCCACCCCAATGAGATATTCGCGGCGCGTTCCAAAGCAGGTATTTTACCTTTTATTGATAGGCCGAGTAGAATTTAAAACTGTTATCTCCGCCCGTAAATAACGAACGGTTTGTTATAAATTCAGAATCGGTTATTTGGTCATAATTCTAACATAAAAGCATTACGTTTGCGCATTAACTGGAGTAATTTCAGAACGTCTACTACTGAACACCGGCCTCCCTCATGGATCTTCATGAGAGGAAGTTGCCCATACTCACCACGCTTGGCAGGCGGGTTGGCGAGCGCAGTACGGGATGTTGATACATGGCTAAACGCTGTTTCCCATCTTCCGGAGGTATCCCTTAGCAGGTTCTTACTGCATCCACGGGCATGAGCGGAGGTATAACATTCCACGGGGATTTTGAGGACGGCGGATCTGAGGTTGTTCAGAATCGGTTATTTGGTCGTAATTATTATTTACTAACGATACGTTTTGGGCATTGAGTGGAGTATAAGCATCTAATCCGGCTTCATAAGTTTACATTAGCCGTGGGGTGCCGGCAGTAGAATGTTACCCCTCCTCTCAAGGCAGACCTTCGCCCGCTGCGCCACAGAGCTCGTAATGAGGATAAAAAACAACATAAAGTCGCATTAAGAATCTCCTCCTTTTTTGAAGTCGGTTAAAACAGTAAACGACCCTTCCTCGTTTAATAATATATTTTTTACCACCTCGTTTTAGGTACGACCAAAAGTCATATGCTAGACATTGATATAAATCGTCAATGATACTAGACACATAGGAAACGTTTGCTTTGTGATTAGTATATTACTTTCGGTTACCAGCGAAGCATATAAAATATGACTTTCGGCTACCAGCGAAGCATTTATGTAAATCTTTGGCTGTTGATTTTTAAACCGTTGGACAGTAAAATGCGAAATTCGATCGCGCTCCGCTGGGAATGTTAGACCAATAGTTAGAGCGAGTGGACCTAGAACTTAAAGTTATACCATGTTATACTACTGAGATTTGGCGTGCGTTGTACAGATTTTTTTTTTATATATGGGCAGCAGCGTTATTCCATGTATCAACATCCCATACTGCGCTCACCAACCCGCCTGCCAAGCGTGGAGAGTATGGCAACTGCCCCTTATGGAGAGTGAGTGGCCTGTGTTCAGTAGTGGACGTTTTACGGCTGAAATGGTGATCTTTCGTTATATTTGATTTTGAAAGAGTTACAACTATCATCAGAAAACATCTCGCCACACTCTAAATCTGTTGAATATTCAATTCAGTTCTCGCCCAAGTGCCATTGAGTGAACACGCGTTAGTGCAGAATAACATTTTATTTACGTACCCGCATAATGGCCAAGTGTTATAGCTGTAATAAAGTGATAAACAAAAAAACTACTGTCCTGGAATGCAGCCGCTGTCAAAAAGTAGTACATGCTACTACTATTTGCGCTGGATTGAGTGCTAAACAACTAGCGGCACTCAAAGCTGCTGAAAATCTGGAGTGGGCGTGTACTGAGTGCAATCAAAACTCGTCCCGTAGAAAATCATTTATAACACTCGCCGACAACGAAGAAGAGGATGATGACGAATCTATACCTTCTGCAACGGATATTGACGTACAAAAATTACTGCAAGGGCTGAAAAAAGAAGTGCGAAATATCATCACGCAAGAACTGCGCACGATCACTACCTCGCTTCAATACTGTAGTGATAAGGTCGATGAGTTTGTAGAGGCCATGGACGCGATAACCGGGAAGGTAAAGGATGTTGAAAAAAAAATTAGTCATCTAGACAATCAAATCCGGTCATGTATGCTCAAGCTGGAATACTTAGAACAACGTAATATGGAGCTTGAACAGCAGCTACTGTGCGACCACGTTGAAATCTCAGGGATTCCAGACTCTAGTGACCAAGACCTATCTAGACTTGTGGAAAGTGTAATGGTGAAGCTTGGAGCACCAACAGACAATGTAATTTCTGTCAAACGTCTTCCGCACCGCCAAGCTGGAGCCGGAGCTGTTCTTGTCCGAGTACGGCAGGAATCCACCCGTCAACACCTGATGTCTTCGGCTCGGGAAACCAATATAGCTGCAAAGGACCTTATGCCTAATCTGACGGGACCACCAGCTACAGCGAGGATATATGTTCGAGAGGCGCTGACTCCGTACCTCAAAAACCTCCTATGGATGGCCAAACAGGAAATGAAGAACGTATTTAAGTATATATGGGTTCGAGATGGTAAAATTCTAGTGCGTAAAAATGACAATGGAAAGGTGTATAAAATAAGGTCTAAGAACGACATCCAAAATGTTATAACTAACTGTAGTTAAATCATTTTTTGTCGGATTTCCTAACACATTTAATTAGTAAGTAGAACTAACCTATTTGATTTAAGTATTATTTTATAATCATGGATTGCATAAAAGATAATAGTAATATTATAGAACTTTTTGATTGTCAAGACTACTCCTCCTATAAAAAAGCTATTCCTAGTAATCGTCATAACCTAACATTTATTCACGTCAATATAAGATCGCTCATTAAAAACTTCTCCAAAATTGAACACCTAGTAAAAGTCTCAGATTTATCAATTGACTGCATAATACTCACAGAGGTAAACATTTCGGATAACATTAAACCCTTATTTAACTTGCCGGGTTACGAAATGTATACTAAACTGCGAATAAATCAAAGAGGTGGCGGGATAATTGTATATCTAAAGCATTGTTACAAGTTCACGCAAAGTAAAATAGTTACAACTAAGTGTGAATCTATCATTGGCACTATTACTTCCACCCTTTACTCTGTTACACTGTTTGCCATGTATAGGCCACCTAAGATGGATAAACAACACTTCCTTGTTGAACTAGACCGATTGCTCGATCGATTTGCAAACACTGACCTTATTTTACTTGGCGACATAAACATTAACTTGAAGATAGAAAACCCTGTTAAAAAATCATACATAAACATCACGAGCGGGCACGGTCTATCATGCGGTATCACGGATTACACTCGTATAGAACATTTAAATGAAATAATAACTAAAAGTTGTATTGATCACATCTTTGTTCGATCCCGCATGAGAGACGTTTACGCCGCCGCGCTCTGCACTGTACTGGCTGACCATAGAATTACCGCAGCAACACTGATAAATAGCTGTCATATACAGGATGCTCCAGTTTATGTAACTCGACTAAACAATAAAAGGCTTAGTAATTTATTAGAGCAAGTAGATTGGGATTCTACAGCAAATATGAATTGTCCGGAGAAAATATATCAGTTCATTAATAATAGTTTTAAAAAATGTTATGATGAATCAAAATATACACAAAAACAGATTAACTCAAAGCGTGGTATACATAATTGGGTCAATAAAAATATTATTAACCTTACTGAGAAACGAGATCAGTTATATCTAGAGTGGACTAAAGATACCAGTAATAAAGAACTCCGCCTAAAATACAATAAACTAAGAAATAAAACCAATAAAGCTATTTATAAAAGTAAAAATAACTATATAAGATCAGAAATAAATAAATGTAGAAATGATACTAAAAAACTATGGAAATTAATAAATAATATATCAGGGAAAATTACGAATTCATTAGATACTATAATAACAAAAGCTTTTAGTGCCGAAAAATCTTTAAAAAATATTGCCAATAACTTTGCTAAACAGTTTAAATATAATGTTAAATCAATAGTCCCCAGTTGCACTACTGAATTACTAAATAAGGATAATTACTCCATACAAACAGATAAATCAATGTTTTACCCCAAAGCTACTGACTTAGAAATACTTAAGATCCTAAAGAATATAAATCCATATAAAGCGCCAGGTGTGGATGGTATAAGAGCGATTGACGTAATAAAGATATCTAATAAAATAGTAGGGGCGGTTACGCGGTTGGTTAATGTTAGCGTTGCCACTGGACGCTATCCCAAAGAGCTGAAAACTGGAATAGTTCGACCAATTCATAAAGCGGGAAGTACGAAAGACTACTCTAAGTATCGACCGATCACGATAAAATCGTACCTTGAAAATAGAAAGCAGCGAACAGAAATTAAAAATATTAATATTAGGACAAAGCTTGAAGAAACGCATATCTCTGATGAACGTATAATGAAATATGGTGTTCCTCAAGGAAGCGTGTTAGGACCCTTACTTTTTATAATATATATAAATGATCTGCCAAAAATAACCAATAACCCTATGTCATTGTTTGCTGACGACAGCACGGTAACGATATCTTGTAATAACTTTAACTCGTATGAAAATGACATAAATTCAACTTTGACATCAATAATAACATGGTTAGACCATAATAACTTGAAAATTAATATAAATAAAACTAAACTTATACATTTTAGACAACGCGAGACTGCTGCACTTACTCCCCTTGACATTAATTACAATAATAACAAAATCGACGAAATAGACTCTACAAAATTTCTAGGACTACACATTGACAAAAAACTTAATTGGAAATCACACATTGAACATCTCTGTAAAAAAATTAATAGTCTAGTCTATATGTTATATAAATTATCAACAATTGTTAATACACAGACACTTCTTATAACTTATCATGGTTTAATTGCACCAAATATTCGATATGGTATAATATTTTGGGGTAACTCAACGGACGTCGAAAAGATCTTCAAATACCAGAAACGTTGTATTAGAGCTATGTTTCGTCGTAAAGTAACTGATTCGTGTAGACCTTACTTTACAAATTATAAAATCTTGACCCTACCTTCCCTGTATGTTTACGAAACAGCCATGTTCGTTAAAAACAACCCTAATTTATTTTGTCAGCTGTCTGATATCGTCATTCGAAATCGACGAGATCAAAGTAAAATCTGTATGCAAAATTCAAGAACCGCGTTGATGCGCAAAAGCATCTTTTGCATGGCTCCTTCCATTTATAATAAGCTACCTAAGTCATTAAGGGAACTACCACTTTCGCAATTTAAGAAAAAGTTAAAAGCCACATTGGAAAGTAAATGTTACTACACAATAGATGAATTTATGAGAGACAAAATGTTTTTATAAAATAATTTTATTGATGATTCTTATTATAATTTTATCTAACTGACATGTATAATAATTGAAATATTGTTTTAAAAGTTTGGACATTGCACACCGTTACACGGTAGGAATACATTGATTCCTTTTAATTACATAAAACATCTATGTTCAATGTACACATGTATTTCAAGCAATAAATGATACTTTACTTTACTTTACTTTACTTTACTTTACTTTACTTTACTTCACTATCCTACCAGTTCTTGATAAGGTTGTGGAAAAACATATTTGTGGTAAGATTCATAATTTTTTCTCGGCACATAACATCTTATCGTCACAGCAGTACGGCTTTCAGCCTAATAAAAGTACGTCAATGTTGTTGTCTCGTTTTACGGATGATATTAACGGTCATTTAAACGCAAAGAATCATATAGCCCTAGTCTTTATTGATTATGGGAAAGCCTTCGATACTTTGCGTCATGACCTATTAATTGAAAGGTTGGAGAACAGTGGGGTAAGAGGTAACTTGTTGGATTGGTGCAAAGACTACTTAAGTAACCGTAGCTATCAGGTTAAAATAGGAGATATGTTCAGTGATAGTGTAAATGTTACTGAGGGGACTGCGCAGGGCTCAGTACTCGGTCCTTTGCATTACCTGACATATGTAAATGACCTCAATAATGTTATTAAATACTGCACCGTCTTTCAATTTGCTGATGACACCTGCTTGCTAGCAGCTAATCGGGATCCCTCTGCTATACAAAACATGATACAATCCGATTTTAATGCAATATGCAAGTGGTCACATGACTCAGGCCTAGTATTAAACGCAGATAAGACCAAAGTTATGCACGTTAGGTCTAGCCACAATTACTATCCAGGTAAAGAAGACGTCAAAATTATAGCTCATAGTCATAAGTGCCTTCATTCACCTTTTCTAAATTGCACGAACAGTTGTCTGGCAATTGAACAGGTCACTGAGTATACCTACTTAGGCTTAGTTATTGATAATAGGTTTAATTGGGCAAGGCATATAGATAAAGTAAGTAATAAACTCAGAGCAATTCTAGCTAAGTTTTATGTAATAAAATGTAAAGTACCATATGATATATTATTAACAATGTATAAAACCCTGGTCGAAAGCATCGTATCGTATGGCCTTAGTAGCTATGGCCGTACTTATAAAACCTACCTGGACCAAATCTTTCAACTGCAACATAGACTACTTAAACTTATTGTATCTCCTAAGATTAAAAACAAATATGGAGAAGATAAAGCGGGCCTTTTTATGCATTGTGGGGTTTTACCAATACATAAAAAAGTTACATATAATCTGCTTGTCGAGCAATATTTTCGTACAGAATTACAAACACCTTTAGACAATTATATAATAACTAGGAGTATCACAAATAAAAAATTAAAAACATTCAAATTTAAAAACGAATATGGCAAGAGAACCTCACAGTACCTTATTCCTCGGCTTATTAATAATATACCGTTAGACTTGAAAAATAAAATCACCCATAAAAATTATAAATATATACTCAAAAAACATTTTCTTACCGTAGAAGTAGGTAGGTAAATATTCATAATTATTACACTTTATTTAATTAGTCATCGCGAATCAACACTAAAATGGAGCATCCTATGCAGTTGAGCGCACGCACACCAGCGAGGCGGTTATCTGTGCAAGACAATGCATTAGATCTACACTACGCCACAGATTACAGAACTACGACTACGCTCACTTGATGTCTGTGTGTGCATCAGTATTGTATCACCATCTTATCGCTGTGCGCGGGCGCTCGACTATTGTCATTGTCTTGTTATTGTTTGATACCGTTTCGTGTTAGATTTTAAGAATTGCGATTTACTCATGTTGTCACCATTATTATAAAGAGAACATAGTGTTTAGACAAACCTTGTATAGGCTTAAAAACACTATTAATTATATTTGTTAAATTATAAGTCAATAAATATATATCTAAATATCTAAATAATACCAGATTAAGGAAACACAGAGATTTGAGCTCTGATAGAGCGACAAAGCCTTAAGTTTCTTACAAAGGATGTCTTTATACTAAACGCTCCATTGTGCTAAAGTAGCGCCCACGCCTGTCTCGTGTTTGCCTTTGTAAACTATTTCTTTTAATCTTAACCCCCGACAAAAAAGAGGGATGTTGTAAGTTTGACCACTATGTGTGTGTCTGTGTGTGGCACCGTAGCTCTTAAACAAGTGGACCGATTTGCATGCAGTTTTTTTTTAATATTTCCGACGGTGGTTCTTAAAGATTAGTTTACAAGATATGGGGGTTGAAAGTAGGGGCGAATGCTTTAAAATATACACAAGTGTGGTATTAAAAGAAAGGGCAAGTGTAGATTGCAAAACTGAGGTGTACCCCATACTTAATTACAAAAAAAAATAGGCAAGGTGTCGAGAGTTACTTAATTTTTTTTATTTACAAACTTGTCGTTTCACATCTTCTATAGATGGTTGCCGTTTGGCTACAGTATGTTGCGCCTCCATTCTTGCAGTACTGGATGGTGATATAAGGGCAGCTGCCCATCTTTCGGGGGTATACCTTTGCAGGTTGTTCCTGCATCCACGGGCAAGAGAAGAGCGGCAACATTCTACCGCCGGCACTTGTGGGCGCCACTTACGCCGAAAACGCCCTGTTTCTTACAAAGGGCATTCTGATGTTAACGGGTCCAGTAATGCGGTTTGAGAGACCGCTAGAATTGTTTTAGCAGAATTGTTTAATTTAATTCGCAGGACCGTAAATTCAATTAATTCGGTTCCCGGAAATCGGTCATTCTGTTTTTCCTTAGGCGGCATTGCCGCGGGGTGCCGGCAGTAGAATGTTGCCCCTCCTCCCTGACCCGTGGATGCAGTAAGAATTCAAAAGTAAAATCTATGCGGTCGTCAACTTTTATATGTATGTTTTCTACGTCTTAGTCGCGATTACACTAAATATCCTACAGATCTCGAAATCAAGCAAGAAAAATTGAGAACTAGATTTTTTTCGTACTTCTATCGTCTTGTAATTCAAAATCAAATGTTAATGCTTATTTTGGTTTCAATAGCTATGAGTGACATCTCGTTGGATAGCTGTTTTTGAGCTGAACAATAGCTACTATGGCGCATAGTTCCAAGAGTTTCAGAGTTATCCGAAAGATTGTACCTATGTATGTTTGTTAACTCTTCAAACAAAAACTACTTAACAGATCATATTGTAACTTCGCATATGCTTATAAAGATGTTCATTTTCATCATTTCAGCCGTAAAATGTCCACTATTGAACACAGGCCTCCCTCATGGAGATTCATAATGGAGGTAGTTGCCATACTCAACCAAGTTTGGCAGGGTGGCGTTGGCGAGCACATTATGGGATGTTAATACACGGATAGAAGCTGCTGCCCATCTTCCGGAGGTATCCCTTAGCAGGCTCTTACTGCATCCACGGGCATGAGAGGAGGGGTAACATTCTACTGCCGGCCCACGGCTAAAGATGTTGGACCTTAATAAGTCAAAAGCTTTTTTTTTTCAGTAAAATATCCCGATAAAATTTCTAAGATACGGCATATTTCTACAGTACCAGGTTTCTATTAATAAAATTTATATTACTTGCTGTTACAAACTTCCCCTACTTATAACTTTCTGGAAAATTCGCCGCAATACTCCAAGCCCCATCAAATATTTCTTTATCAAAATCAAATATTTCTTTATTTTTCTTCACAAAGTAGGCTTATAAATAAATTATTACATAAACAAAATGTATGTGTACTAAAGCTTATTAATGAAAAAAACATAAAATACGGATTCCAACGCGCGTGACCTTTTAAAAACTGTCCTTAAATATATATAAGTAATTTATATAGCATAATTACTTCGCGCTGGTAGTCTGCCAGTAGTAACCTGGTTTGTGAAGACTGGTGCCTGAAATAGGTTCAAAAGAACCTGTGATACAGGTCACCAGGGCCGAAGCAGGTCAAGCATATCCTCCATCATAAAGAGCTCAGTTAAAATTCCAATTAGTTGCGGCACAATACAACGTATCAGCAACGCAGCGTTTCAGTCTCAAGGGAGGAACCCTAACCACAGTGACTTGTTTACAGCTGGTACAATGCAAACAATGATAAAAATAATGTATAAGGATTCAAATACATTTATAATAAATTAAAAGTTAATAAGTTAGCAATGCCGTGGGGTGCCGGCAGTAGAATATTACCCTCTCATGTCTGTGGATGCAGTAAGAGCCTGCTAAGAGACTAGTGTATAACATCCCCAACTGCGCTCGCCAACCCGCCTGCCAAGGTTGGTGAGTATGGCAACTACCCCTCATGGAGATCCATGCGGTAGGCCAGTGTTCAGTATTGGACGTTTTACGGCCGATATGATGCTGAATATAATATCTTCAGTGACCCAGCCATGTCCCACAGCATTTTGTCCATATATTCCTAGTCACATTAATAACAACCCCTTGTTTTCATTCCTACACAAAGATGTATCGTTGCCTATCTCGCCTATTTATTGCGTGGCCTTATCGCGATGAAAATTGGGCAAATGCGGTTTCGCTAGGATTATATTAAAATAGGGTACGGGTCCGCCGTGGGGTGCCGGTAGTAGAATGATACCGCTCCTCTCATGCCCATGGATGCAGTAAGAGCCTGCTAAGGGATACCTCTGGAAGATGGGCAGCAGCGTCTATCAGTGTATCAACATCCCATACTGCGCTCACCAACCCGGCTGCGAAGCGTGCTGGGAATGGCAACTACCCCTCATGGATATCCATGAGGGAGGCCTTAGTTCAGTAGTGGACGTTTTACAGCAGAAATGATGATGATGATGATGAGGGACGGGTGGTGCCGGCAGTAGGATTTTACCCCTCTTCTCATGCGCGTGGATGCAGTAAGAGCAAAAGGGATAACTCCGGGAGATGTGCAGCATTGTCTTTCCGTGTATCTACATCCAGTAATGCTATAACATAGGCGGGCTAACCTGCCTGCCAATGTTACATCGTTTCGGCCGTAAAACGTCCACTACTGAACACAGGCCTCCCTCATGCACATCCATGAGGGGTAGTTGCCATACTCACCACGCTTGGCAGGCGGGTTGGCGAGCGCAGTACGGGATGTTGATACACGGAAAGACGCTGCTGCCCATCTTCCGGACGTATCCCTTAGCAGGCTCTTACTGCATCCACGGGCTTGAAAGGAGGGAAAACATTCTACTGCCGGCACCCCACGGCGACTAAAAGTATTAATCTGATAATTTGTTTATATTGGTCAACCTCTGTGGCGCAGTGGGCGAAGGTCTGCCTGCGACGCAAGAGGCGGGTTTGATTCCCGCTTCGGGACAAATATCTGTACGATCTGCTTTGTTCGTGGTATTCTAAGTGTTTTTCTATATATGTATAATAAAAAATATCTATGTTTAGTTTAATGTTTTAAGTATATCAGTCATCCAGTACCCATAACACAGTCTCTGCTTAGCTTGAGGATAGATTATGCTGTGTGAATTGTCCCGCGTCGTTTATTTTTTTATTTATGGATATTTATCACCTTTTACAGCAAGAACTACAAAACAAATCAAGCTAAAACATTGCATTTATTTATAAATCAACCAGGACTAACACATACTTTTTATCGGTGTACAGTGCGAAACTGCGGACAAAAGTTAGTTCAAAACACGAGATCAACTTGCAATCGAAATTAAACGCTATTCCAAAGGATTTCGCGCGAATTCAGCTTGTGTTGATCCCAGTAAACAAACGTTTGTGAAACTCCATTCCCTTCGGAATCTCGTGACAGACGTGTCAAGATATCCCGAGTACTCACGTTGAATATACAAATTCACACTGAAGGGACGTAGGGCTTTGAACACTGAAAGGTTATAATCCTGACGAGTAAACTGAAAACGAAAGGTTGTTGTCAGAAAAACAGATAATATGTAAATAACTCACGTGAAAAAACTTGGGAGTGCGAGTCCAATTTTCGCACGCCCATTTGGTTTTTAGGGTTCTGTACCCAAAGGGTAAAAACGGGACCGTATTACTTAGACTCCGCTGTCCGTCTGTCTGTCTGTCACCAGGCTGTATCTCATGAACCGTGATACTCGTAGCTAGACAGTTGAAGTTTTCACAGATGTATTTCTGTTACCGCTACTACAAATATACAACAAATACTAAACACGACTGCTGATTGATTTTTTTTGCAATTTTATGCTCGATATTAATATGTGCAGCAGTTAGACGCTTGAAATATTCACAGAATATTTAATTGTAGGTATCATCATTTCAGCCATAAAACGTCCACTGATGAACACAGGCCTACCTCATGGAGCTAGTTGCCATTCTCACCACGCTTGGCAGGCGGGTTGGTGAGCGCAGTATGGTATGTTGATACACGGATCGACGCTGCTGCCCATCTTCCGGAGGTATCCCTTAGCAGGCTCTTACTGCATCCATGGGCATGAATGGAGGGGTATCATTCTACTGCCGGCACCCCACGGCGGATATAATTGTAGGTATATTCATTACAAAATTCCGTAAGTAAATAATGGTACGGAACCGTTCGTGCGCGAGTCTACTCGCACTAGGCTGATTTTTAATATATATATTAAGCATAATCTGACATCTATGATTGTTTATTTAAATTATGTCAGGTGAAGTAAAACTATAAATGAGTGGTGGCCGAGACAAGGATACAGAAACGTTGGCAAACCCTTCCAGGGTTCGCTAGTTACAACGATCTATGAATTAAATGAATTTACCAATGATTCTTAAATCTATTTAAATCTATATAATGTGTTTGCTCTTTATGCAAGGTTATGTAATTGTCTATGTTTTGCAATTGCAAACTATGGAAATAAATTATAGAAATTTATGTGCTGGGTTAAGAGTTATGTTATTCTATGTCATTATTATTAGGAGCATCAGGCTATTAACATTTAGCCCTTAGTATTATGTGTAACTCTGTGTTGGACGTCCTATTTAAATAAATAAATAAATGACCATATTGTACATGACACTATTACTATCACAGCCAAAAGACTGGTTGTCAACATCCATTTCTGGACACAGGCCTTATTCATGCGTCTCCTAGATCATGTTGTTGCCATACTCGCGATGCTAGGCAGGCGAGTTTGTGTACGCAGTATGAGATGTTGATACATCGAATGACGCTGCTGCCCAGCTTCCGGAGGTATCCCTTCGGAGATTCATGGAAATATCCTTATCTTTTAGATCTGGGAGGGCAGTTCTACGGCACCCCACAGCGGGCCAGCGGCCCTAATTTAAGTTCTAGCCTGTTAAATTGCTGGAGTAAAACAATAAGCACAAGTTTAACTGAGGTTCTTTCCCATTAAAGTTAGTTACAAAGAAAAGGAGGCAAATCATTCCATCCACAAAAGATAACGCAATGTTATTCCCCCACCGTTTCGGCGCATTATCATAAACTGAGTTATCCCCGTGATAAAGTATTTCCCTCGCATAAGGTTAATGGAAAACGTCACTTGGTATCACATTAAAATAAGGCTTAGTATTGTATACACGTATTGAATTACTCTGTTTTTCTCATCCTCTTTATATTCCACGGAATAATTTGTAATAAATCTTTATTTATGCTCCTATAAGATAGAGTTAGCTGGCCTACAAAGGGTGGAGAGAGAGTAATGTGCAGTCAGGTTTTTTTCTTTGAATACGATCGAAAATAATTCAAACTCTGATAGTAGGGACGAATAAAACGAAATAATCAGGGATATAACTATTTAAACTATAAGCCCTGAACATTATATGCAATATTTACGGGATATGTACCATGATTTGAGTCTTTTTGAGTTCCCGAGTAGGCCCATAATGGTTTTATTAAAATCGAAACCCTACTTGGAAATATATCGAAGTCGAAGTGTGTTCAAACCTATACCCCTATTTAGACGAACTGCATCTAACTTCTCCGCTGGAGACAAAGCTTACTTACCAGGCGAATTTGATTAGTTTTTAAAACAGAAAGTCAGAGACAAAAGCCAGTAAAAGCATTACGTCAAAAATTAACATACGGCCAGAGTATAAAGCGACAAGGGTGTAATGTACCTCAATTAAATACAGATAAAGAACCCTCGTAGACCACAGACTATTTTGTATGTACGATTGAAATATTCTCTTTGAATTTAATCCAGCGATGTCATTGATCGTTTAATGTTGATGTAGTTACGTTGATTTTTAATATATTTATGGTTTTATTAAATATCAATGCTACTTGGAAATATATCGGAGTCTAAGTGCGTTTTAAACTCGATACAAGGAATCTTAAGGACAAATCAACGAAATACTCTAGAAACAACGACAACGCAGGGAACGAAGATCTCGACAAAAGATGTTAAATACAAATTTGAGAGCCCTTTCACACACTTTTCCCTAACTTTTTCGCAGTAAAGACCACATAATCGCAGTCACAGTGGAACAGCCATTCATTATTAATTAAAAGAGAAATATCGAACAATAAAAATGTGCCCACATACTGTGCAATTAGTAAAATGGTGCCAAATGTCGCACGGAACCCTAAAATAAGGGACGCACCCTAGCAATCAAATTAGGGTTATTATCACACTTTCAGTCTGTTTTTGAACCAGACAATTTTGTAAACGCGTCTAATTCAATTAGCTGTTATTCCTTGGATAACCATATTAACTTACATAACATTGTGGTTACAGCTGAGCAAGTTCTAAAATATATGAAGTCGTTGGATACTGTTAAAAGTGCAGGTCCCGATGGAATACCTCCATTTTTTCTTAGTAAGTGTTCAGAATCATTAGCTAAACCACTATCCATTATTTTTAATCATTCTTTACGATCCGGGGTTTTTCGTACAATATGGAAAAAAACATATGTTACTCCCATTTTTAAGGCTGGTGATAAACACGATATTAGTAACTATCGCCCTATTTCGAAACTTAGCAGCATCCCTAAATTATTTGAAAAAATTGTTTATGATAGTTTGTATCCACATATAAGACCCCTTATAGTTCAAGAACAGCACGGCTTTGTCGACAGAAAATCTACTGAGTTAAATCTATGTGAGTTTCTCGATACCCTGCTAGAGTCCATGAGTAATGGTTTTCAGGTAGACGTTGTGTACACTGATTATTCAAAGACATTTGACAAAATATCTCATGATATTTTAATACAAAAGTTGATGTCAATTGGTGTACACGGCGACTTGCTTCGATGGCTCGAATCGTATCTTCGTGATCGTTGTCAAGCCGTTGCTATTAAGGGATTTTGTTCCACGTTCGTCCCCGTTACATCAGGCGTGCCTCAAGGATCCCACCTTGGCCCGCTTCTTTTTAATATTTTTATTAATGACGTCATTTCCTCTTTTAAATTTTCTAAAGTATTACTTTATGCAGACGACAAAAAGATTTTCAAAATCATTAGGTCTACCAGTGATTGTGAAGAGCTTCAGAGTGACCTGTCTAGACTAAGCAAGTACTGTAATGATAATCATTTACTATTAAATGTTTCCAAATGTAATTGTATTACCTTTTCTCGCAATAAATCAATTTTTAATTATATTTATTATATAAATGATGTACCGCTCCAGAGAGTAACGGAAGTCAAAGATTTAGGTATTCTCCTTGATAATAAGCTGATGTTTAAATCACATATTCAGAATATAACTGATAAAGCTTATCGGTTATTGGGATTTGTGCTCAGAGTCGGTAAAGATTTTAGTGATAGTAAAACAATGGTAGCTCTTTTTAATTCACTCGTAAGACCCATTTTGGAATACGGATCAAGTGTTTGGAATCCTCGCTATCAAGTTTATATTAACAGCATAGAGCGAATACAATCAAAGTTCATTAAACATCTTAAATTTAAAATTAAAAATTGCGACACATCTCTAACTATTAGTTCGAACACACTACAAAGCCGGCGCACGGTCAAGGATCAAATGTTTCTGTTTAAAATTATGAATGGTTTAGTTGACTCACCATATTTACTAGGTCGATTAAGTTTTAAATGCCCTCGTTTAAATGCTCGCAGTACCAATAATCTTTTCGCTTTATATAATCAGAAATCGAATTATGCATCTAATTCTTTCATTCCCAGAGTAAGTAAGTTGCATAATGAAATATTCTCTGATTGTGATTTATTTTCGCTATCTAAGAATCAATTTAAAAAACAAGTTTTTCTTTTAGATTAGTATTATGTTCTCTTATTAATTTTTGTTTACATTTTGTTTGTTTTCTTACTTAAAGCTACTTAAACATATTAATGTCCGCAGTGTATTAAATATTTTTTGTAAACTATTTAGAATTAGTGGCAGCTTGATTGGTGTATCCATAATTTATAATCTTTGTTAATCTTAAGTCTATTGTATACTGTTTGTGCCCTAATAAATAAATAAATAAATAAATTATTGACGGTGAATTAAGATATTGGCCATTTTATACCGACTTTTAAAAGGAGGTTACATAGACGAGGTGGATAAATACGAATTCCTCTTACTCGTATGATAAGGTTTTGTCATAGTTCATCGCCGTTACATTGCCGTAGTGGCAGTTGAATGTTGTCCCTCCTCTCTTACCCGTGGATTCAGTAGGAATCTGCCAAAGGAATACCTCCGGAAGATCTTTTCGTGTCATCAATATCCTGTACTGCGCTCGCCTACCCGCCTGCCAAACATGGTGAGTATGGCTAAAACTCATGATTAAGAACTTGGCGCATGAAACTCCATTCCAGCCGTAAGACGTCCACTACTGAACACAGGCCTCCCTCATGGATCTCCATGAGTGGTAGTTGCCATACTCATCACGCTTGGCAGGCGGGCTGGCAAGCGCAGTACTGTTGATACACGGAAAAACGCTGCTGCCAGGGGAATTATATATTTTTTCAACCAAATTGAAATTTGCCTTTATTTTTATTATTATATTTAGTTATGTTTCAGAATTTTAAAAGTGTTTATGACTTAGAGACATCTTGACAATAAATCCTAAGATTTTCTGGCCAGGAGATCGTCACTAATCTGAACGAATTTTCGCTTCTAAGTCAAAGCATTCCGTCATCCCCCGAGCCTTAAAATACGTGTTTCCTTGCTCTGTCGGTACAAATCATAGTATTTGTAGGAATAGCACTGAGCTGGCACCCCTCCAACCCGCGTAACGAACGCATTGTGACTGCATTTGGATTTGCCGCGAGATAGAAGATGAAGAGATTTTACAAAATCCTTGTCAACGTTACTTTCGGTTCCAAACTTGTACTCTTAGAAGAGATTTTACAAATCCTTCTAATCATCATATCAGCCGTAGAACCTCCACTGCTGGACAAAGGCATCCCTCATGGCCACATGGAACATGGCGGTCGGTAAAAATAAAGGGCTTTCGAAAGGTGACAAAAAGGGAGTTAAGAAGAAGATTGTTGATCCCTTCACCCGTAAAGACTGGTACGATGTCAAGGCACCGTCCATGTTCACCAAGAGACAAGTGGGAACCACCCTTGTCAACCGTACCCAAGGTACTAAAATTGCATTGATCTCCAGGTACTGCAGTTGGAAGCACAAAAGCCTGCATCCTCCGTCGACCTGAATACCTTACCAGGTCGTCTGCCCATCTAGTTAATGGACGTCCTACGCTTACGACTTGCCGTTCCGTGGCATTTCGAGAACTTTTCAGCCCCATAGGCCTTCTGCTCTGCGCGCTACATGGCCTGCCCATTGCCACTTCAACGTGCTACTCCGTCTGGCAATGTCGGTGACTCGAGTTCTTCTACGTATCTCCTCATTGCTGATTCGATCCCGCAGAGAAACCCCAAGCATAGTTCTATCTATAGCTCGTTGAGCGACATTTTCAGGCAACATAGGCAAGGTCAAGATCTTAACTATATTATAAAAAAATATGAGGTTGATAATTTGACATTGTATGGCTTTTACTTGGAATAAAAGTTATCTGAAGCAAACGAATTCAATTATGTGCTTTATTCAATTTAAATTTGTCTGGTTCTTATTGTAAATTGAATATACTATGTAGCTATTTGCAGCTATTTTATTTAATAAACACTTATTAACTTTGACTTTATATCGTTTGCGCCTAATGTAATTTTGTTCCTTGGTATTGACTTGTCTTACAAACAATTATAGGAGGGACAGGCCCTTTTACACAGTCTAACAGACCAACAAAGACTCGTGATATTAAAACGATCCTAATTAATCTTCTAGGCATAATTAAATTAACAAATATGAGCTTAATCAAAATCGTGTGAAAGAACTGATTCAAGAATGAGGAATACTCATACACGAACTGATTCAAGAATGAGGAATACTCATACTGTTTTCGCCGTAGGAACATAAAATAAACTCGGTTATGTCAGAAACTCTAAAAATAAATGTCACTTCATAAAATAACAAAATAATAATTATTATCATAATTTTCTACATTTTTCATATTTTAGACGTAGAACGTCCACTGCTGAACACAGGCCTTATGACCTCCATGAGGGGTAATTGTTAATAAGTTTATTTTAATTATTTATTTAATATTAAAAATTATAATATAATATGAAACATCTAAATAAAACAAACAAATTCCTAATTCTAAGTTCAATAGCTGGCCCAGAGATCTTCATGAGAGGTAGTTACCATACTCACCACGCTTGGCTAGCGGGTTGGCGAGCGCAGTACGGGATGTTGATACACGGAAAGACGCTCTGCCCATCTTCCGGAGGTATCCCTTAGCAGACTCTTACTGAATCCATGGGAATGAGAGTAGAGGTAACATTCTATTGCCAGCACCCCACGGCAGCCCTCAAAATATTCGTCACATACTTGACTCGCTACATCCTATCCCACAAACGGCGCCTAACTGCAAGTAATTTATATTATGCGGCCATGTACGTCCGCGGCAGCCATCCAGCTATAATAATTGGGCAATCATCTGAAATAGATGTCTTCTTTCATATTTCTATCAAGGAATCGTTATTACCTACTCTGAAAATTGCTCAATCAGGGATATTTCTGGCAAGTTAACGTGGTTATGAAAAGGTTGACTTCGCGATCAAGGTTGACACAAGGCTACCTAATTTAACGTATCTACGTCAAACAACTTTTTTTTTCGAATTTGATTTTAATGTTGTTGACCGCAGATGGCCATGGCAACGTTACCGGACTATGGCGAGCGCAGAAGGCGCCCAGCCGCAAAAGTTAGGTTGGGGCAGCAAGCTCAAGGGCACCACTTAGGTTCGAACCACGGCTTGGATTGTTGCCAGATTTTTATAAGTCATGATGGTTAACGTCCAGGTGCAAAACTGCACCTTAAGACGGAAGAGTGTATTCTTCGGCCCCGCCGGCAAGACCGGTTATTATATGTGTGCCTAGCAGCTAATGTGGGACGGGTTGACATCACCTCCGGATTAGCGGCGGTGAGCTCGGGCAAGCCGAGAACGTATCTCGGCCGACGGAGGTCAAAACACTTCATATTTCAACTCTCCTATTTATGTTGCTATGGGGTGCCGACAGTAGAATGTTACCCCTCCTCTCATGTCCATGGATGCAGTAAGAGCCTGCTAAGAAATACCTCCGGAAAATGGACAGCAGCCTCTTTCCGTGTATCAACGTCACGTGCAACTACCCCTCATGGAGATCCATGTGGGAGGCCTGTGTTCAGTAGTGGAAATTTACGCCTGAAATGATGAACGACACAAGCGCCAGCGTCCAAAGATGCGCTTAATCTTAGTATATTTATTTTAATATTCAAAATAAAAAAATGTGCCCGCTATTTTTTTTATATTCCAACTGACGGAATAATATGTGAAATGACATTTATTGCAAAAATGTGGTGAAATAACAGATTCCAATAGAATGATATGAAATGAAATTTATATGATAATGATCAGTAGGTATTTTTTAAAAGAAACTAGCGAATATTTAATATTTCTCAAATCTTTAAAACACTTCTGTCGCTAACTGTATAAATCACCCTAGGTTTAGGTACAATAAAACTGAGCGGACTAGTTGACGAACGAAAATAATATAATTATTTTTTTAATGTGCCATCTCGTCCGAAAAACATCACCGACCGAAAAAATCTTATTATCATATAAAAATCATATTAAAAAATCGTATAAACGGAAAATTGTATGGGAACCCTAAATATTTATTTTATTCTGTTTTTAGTATTGTTGTTATAGCGGCAACAGAAATACCTCTACATCTCAATATAAAAATAAACAATAAAATTTCAACTATAGCTACCACGGTTCATGACCTTGCCTGGTGACAGACAGACAGACGGACAGACAGACGGATAGCGGAGTCTTAGTAATAGGGTTCCGTTTTTACTGTTTTGGTACGGAACCATAAAAACGAGGGCTGGATGTTTTGCAATATTATTTTTCTAACGTCCTTTCACATCTATAGACGATTTAGTTATTTTTATAGCGTCAGCAAGTGAAGGAAATTTAACTACCAACGAAAGCTTCACATAAAAGATTTTGTTTATACCTACTTGTTTTTATAGCTTTTGAGGAGCGAGATCAAAAATGTGTTTGCTTTGGTAAAACGTTTATTTTAACTGTGAATTTATTTCTATCAGAAGCTTTCATTTATATGACCCGTATGTCTGGAATAGTTATTTAGTCTGAGATTGGAGACGAAAATCTCACGCTATAAAATAATTATAATGGTAGATAGATAGATAGATAAACTCTTTATTGTGTAAATCATACAGAAAATAAAAACAAAAATAACTAAAATTAACTTAAACTACAAAAACAACAGAAATACACAATGGGCGGTCTTATGATGGTTATTAATAATAATATATATTATTAATGGTCTTACATGTTATAGGACGTTAGCAAAATAATATTTAAAAAAATATTGGAAAAATATTTTTTTACAAGCATCTTTACCCTACGTTATTTTGATGTGGCAGCAACTTCAATCAATTTCAATCATTTATTTATTTAAACTTAACAACATATAACATAAGCTATTTTGTATTTAAAGTGACCACACTAAGGTATCATTTATAGAAAATGAAAAAAAAAAGAATATCTCTAAAGATTTCTGCTAAATGTCGCTACTTGGTTTGAAACCGATAAAGGCAGTCAAGATTTTCGACCCAACGGTTAATTGCTCCGTGGCCGAACGGTAAAGGCAGCCTGCGTTAAGTGTTCGTCTGAACGTTACGGGTTCAAGTCCCGTCGGAGACAAAATTTTGATTGCATTTTTCATTTTCTTTAAACATACAACATATTTACCGCAAATATCAAGACCTTACATCCCGTGCTAGTTAAAAAAACTCTGTTACGGCAAAGTAAGGCAACTTATATTCTCAATATTCCGTACTTCCATTGCAATACAGGATGCATGATAAGATCTGTATAGTCGCCTGTGGATTGTGCCAACTTTAAATTGCATTTATTCGAGCGTGTGCTTGAAAACCGTCAACGAAATAACAATACACATATAATAATAACAATTATACAATAACTGGACTAGTGATATTTTAATTTGCTTTGAAACTGAATTAAATTAAAATTAATGGGTAACGGCAGAAGAATTTTACCCCTCCTCTCATGCCCGTGGATGCAGTAAAAGCCTTAGGGATACCTCCGGAAAAAGGACAGCAGCGTCAGAATGTGCCAAAAGATATTTTGGAAGACGGGCAGCAACGTCTTTCAATCGCCAATTCACCTGCCAAGCGTGGAGATTTGGTAATTTATGGGGGAGGCCCATGTCCAGTAGTGAACGTCCTACGGATGAGAAGATGACAAATTAATAGTGTGCGAACACAAAGCGTATAAATAATCGCTAAGATTGTGTACGCCTTGTGTTACAAATTAAGTCTTTTGACCCCAAAAACGGTAAAAATATGACATCATTTTTTATTCCCCACATAATCCACAAAACAGGAGGAAAACGCCCGACCAATTTATCAACTATACGGTCCGCAAACAAAAATCTGTACACAAAAATATCGAAAACGTGACTTGCGCGGTTTTACCTGGCGCCGCCGCCTAATTTCGTTGGTCGACGTGTTTGCACTGCACACAGTGTGTAGTTTGTAGCAGCGCAACTGGTCAAGCTCAAGCATAACATAAAAAAAGTAAAAAGTAAGACCTTTGCATCTATTATACACGATATAAACAGCGTCAGCAACTGGTAATCATGCTGTACGAGACGCTGCAGTGCCTGGGACATTGTAAGATGGATTAGGCTTGCCCAGTACCTATACCATCCTCTCAGCTTAGTCAGCTATTATTCAGAGGAAAGAACAGGTCAATACGTCTGAAGCTAACTAAGCCGCGGGTTTCCTCACGATGTTTCCTTCACCGTTAAAACACGTGTAAAGTGTCCACATAAATTTTTCAAAAAAGAAAAATCCATTGGTGCACTGCCGGTATCGAACCAACGACCTTCGGATTGAAAGTCATTACATTCAAAACCTGCCTGCCTGCTTAGATTTGGGGTAGTTCTACAGATAGAGATATCATATTTAAAGCACAAAAACGTTGCATCAGAACCATGTTTGGCATTCCTATGACTGATAGTTGTAAGACTTTGTTAATTGAGGATAAAATTCTTATACTTCCGTCTCTTTATATCCTTGAAATAGCATTGTTTGTGAGAGAAAACCCTCAGCTTTTTCAACTTATGATGGATGTTGTAGTACGTAACAGACGAGACAATAACAGGCTTCGTAATCCCAACCGCAAAACAGCACTTTTACGAAAAAGTGTAGTCTGTATGGCACCAAATACTTATAATAAAGTAACAAAGTCCTATAAAAGCCAAAATAACAAAATATTAAAATCTAAATTGAGACAATTATTATGAAGCAAATGTTGAATTTTTAGATGACAAGTTGGTATTCAAAATTCTTTTACTAAGAGAAAGACACAGTATTTGTGAGTGTTATTTATAGGCTAATTACCGCCCAACGAAGTAGGCAACGGGTCAGCAAGTCTTTAATTAACTACTAATATTCATACGGTTATATATAACTTACGATTTTAAGCGTATGGAGTTGACATACTATATCATTGTGTACTGTATTTCCGTCCTGTTTGCACTGTATTTGTCGAATAGCTTTGTGTAGCAGAATTAATAAACGTAGCTCACTCGAATGGACGATATGAATAGCCTTTGATTGATTCAGGTATAGCTTGATTCAAGTAAGCATAGAAAAAGCTAGGAATTATACAGCCTCACCCAAAATTAAAAGAGACTCCGCATTTAATAATTTATTTTAGGGTTGGTATCACGTTATAATGGCGTTCCCATCGCTTTCAGCCGTAGGATGTCCACTGCTGGACAAAGGCCTCCCTCATTGATCACTAAGTACTGATCATGAGGGGTTGTTGCCATACAGGCATACGCTGTGCAGGCGGGTTGGCGAGCGCAGTACGGGATTTATTATGATTAGGCTTGCCCAGCACCTATACCATCCTCTCAGCTTAGTCAGCTATTATTCAGAGGTCAATATTTCTGAAGCTAACTAATCCGCGGGTTTCCCCACAATGTTTCCTTCACCGTTAAAGGATAGGTTCTATTATCACACTAAATGATTTTTAGACGTATCCATGTTTAATCTTTTGAAGGATTATCTTACTAAATCCGGATTAACTCTTGTATAAACACGCTTAATCTCATTTCACTGTGCACATATTTGAAATTAACATAATTAATAATATGTAGACAGAGTAAATAATAATTTATGCAAAAACTGGATCGCAATTTTGAATTCTATAGTCTCTTAAGTCTATAGTCTTTAAGCTCACCTTTTAAATAGAAGTTGTTACTGCAAATAATATGTTAGTTGAATGCAAAGTCAGAGTATTGTTTTTGTTGAAGGGTGACTTTGTTTTGGAAACAAAGATGAAGTTAATACTCGTAGTGCTTGACACGTTAAGGGTTGGCGACCAGACCGTTGAAAGCGTTTATTAGAGAGCCAGTCAAGTACACTCGTGAACAATGTGTATTCATCATCATCATCATCATTTCAGCCATAAACGTCTACTACTAAACACAGGCCTCCAGGCGTCATGGATCTCCATGACCCCTCATGGAGACAGTTGCCATACTCAACTCGCTTAGCAGGCATGGCGAGCGCAGTTCGGGATGTTGATACACAGAAAGACGCTGCTGCCCATCTTCCGCAGGTCCCGTAGCAGGCTCTTACTGCATCCACGGGCATGAGAGTAGGGGATACATTCTACTGCCGGCGCCCCACGGCGATGCGGTGAACGAATGAAATCAAAAACTACTAGACTAGGTACTACTACTAGAATGCTACTATATCCTTGAGTAACACAGAATATTTTATCCCCGTATTCCCACGGGAACGGGAACTACGCGGGTGAAACCGCAGATTGCAGCTAGTTACCTTATAATTTACCTACGAGAGTGCGAAAGTTTACCATTTTCATTAATCGAACAAGTGGTGTCGATGACAATAAACCTTTTCCTAGAAAAATGTGGTAAGTCAAAAAATTCGAAATTAAGCACTGCAATTGAAGCTTTATAACTTCGGCTCGAGCTCGCAAGAACACGTCATTGGTCAGCGCTGTGCCAAGATCTGGAGATATACATCAAGTGAAATGGGGTACAAAGTTTTGGCAAGCATTTTTGGGTATTGTTTAATTTTTGGACGTTGTTACCATGTTTAATTGTATTAATGATTTATATGTCGTTGCTCAGTTTGGCTTGTGGAATATGTGGGATTGTTTAGGATTCGTTCATGCATATAATTTAAGATATCTAAATAACAATGCAAGGTCTAGACTGCTAGTGTCAAAAAGTAGCAGTCGGTCCGGAAAAGAAGGCGACTGTGTTATTTTCTGTAAATATAGTAGTTATTTTCTAATAAAACAACATTAGTAGCCAAATTTTTACAATGAACCGAGTAGATCCACATGAACTCAATAAATAAGTGTCCAAATAATATTTTAGTGATGACTGTTAATTTATGTTAAATCACTTAGCTTATAAGCATTCCAAGCAGTCAAAAATAATAAAGCTGCTGAAAGTAACTATTTTAAGCACGAAAAAGAAACACACCAAATAATTCTGGAAAATGTCTACAAAACCGCAATACCTACGTAGTTCCGACCAGTAAAAATTTCTAATTTAGGTGAATAGATAAGACTTACTGTCCTGTGTCTAATTTAAAAATAGAAAATGAAGTATTGTAGATGTAATATCTAGATAACAACAATACACAACAACTGCAAAAATAAATGAAAATTTGGCATGTTTCCTTCAACAACTTGAATTTTCAGTATGAATACATCAAAACTACGACTTCAATGATTTGAACTTTACAGTGCAGACATAAATCACAGTTTCAAACGGCTCTGACGTTTATACTTTTTTCAACTTTTTCCTACTCCAGATTTGGCTGGGATTCCAGTTGGATGGTTTTTTGTATTTTTTGAGTTACGGCGCTTTGGCTCTGTACGGCTCGGTCAGTTCCGGACTAAAGAGCGGTTTTGTTTTTTTTCACATTTATTTCATTTCACATTAGTATAGATGGTAAAATTTTGAGCTTCTGATATTTTGGATTTCATATTGCGTTTATTAAGCATAGGAACAACCTCTATGACTAAAGATATTTATCTTCTCAAATGAATTACAAATTAACTTACAAAGAAAAAATTACGATTAGGTAAACATAGTGTCTCTTACATTACAGCGCTAGAATAAAAAGGTTTTAATGTTTTTTCATTAAATATTTCAAGAATAAAGGAAATAGTTAGCACACATTAATTAAGCTGAGGGTCGTGGCCGTGGGGTGCCGGCAGTAGAATGTTACCCTTCCTCTCATGCCCGTAAATGCAGTAAGAGCCTGCTAAGGGAAGATGGGCAGCAGCGTCTTTCCGTGTATCAACATCCCGTACTGCGCTCGCCATCCTGCCTGCCAAGCGTGGTGTGTATGTCAACTACACCTTATGGAGATCCAGGAGAGGCCTGTGTCCAGTAGTGGTGTTTTACGTCTGAAATGATGACGAAGTTGAAGGTAGTCTTATATTTATGATTTTGGAAATTTAGGTGTTAATAATTAAAGAAAAGTAGTTTTGGGGAAACATACTTCTACAGAAGGTTGGCAATCATTAAGGCAGTGTCAACGTTCGAGACAGCTGCCCTAAATAGCGATTTTTTGCATCACCAAAACTCTATCGTTATTTTTGAGCCATGATATTCTTTTGTGACAAGGCTACTGTCCTTTTTCATGAATGTTAAGCTAGTACAGAGAACGGCAGGTTTAAAGAACTTTATTTATTTATAAATTCTTTAATGCACAAAATTATAACAAAGATGCACAAAAGGCGAATATAATGCCGTAGGCATTTTCTACCTGTCAACCATATATCAACAACGAATTTGAATGAAAAATAATCGTCGACTTGTAGCAAACTACTATTCGCACTACTCACACGCGTCGACGTTGAGTTGTGAAATAGAAAAACGAGTGTGGAGGAATGCAGAGGAAGGGAGGACTTACATGTCTGACCAGATCAGTACCTATTTTTTAGTTTTTTTAAAATTGTTTTGGTATATTCTTTGATTTCTCTGGTTTAGTTTTTTGTGTACAGTTAATTTCATTTAATTACTAAAGTTAGTAAGCGCACTAATGCGTAAATTAAAAAATGTTAAAATCTTTAAATGTTCACAACCAAGTAAAAATTATTGTTCTTATTGAGAAATAAGGTTTTTTTAAACCGAAATGCAAAGACGGTAAATTCCAAGGCAAAGTACCATTACCGAGAAAAGGTAATTATTGACTTCTTCATCTTCCCCCACTCCCGAGGCCTGTCGAATGGAGATAAGGTCGGAAAAACGGTCTAATTAAAATGAGGTTCTTTCTTAATAAGCTAGGGTTTGTATTGTTCACGGAGTTCAATAAATGCTGCTTAAAGAATTTAAGTTTAGTTATATTTTATGGAGATCCAGGAGCCGTGGGGAGCCGGCAGTAGAATGTTACCCCTCCTCTCATGCCCGTGGATGCATAGCCTGCTAAGGGATACCTCCGGAAGATGGGCAGCAGCGTCTATCCGTGTATCAACATTCCATACTGCGCTCACCAGCCCGCCTGCCAAGCGTGGTGAGTATGGCAACTACCCCTCATGGAGATCCATGAGGGAGGCCTGTGTTCATCAGTGGACGTTTTATGGCTGAAATGATGATATTTTATCCCCAATTCCCACGGGAACGGGAATCTATCTATCTATCTATCATTATTATATTATAAGGAGGAAATATTTGCATACTGTACGTTTGTAACGTATAAACTCAAAAACTACTGAACCGATTTTCAAAATTCTTTCACCATTAGAAAGCTACATTATCCCTGAGTAGCATAGGTCATATTTCATCTCCGTGTTTCCACGGGAACGGGAACTACGCGGGTTAAACCACAGTTAAACTGCGAAGTGCGGCTAGTATAACAATACAGGTTTTTAGGGGTTTATACTAAGCGGTAATGAGAAGATAAGTTTTATGTAAGTAATAGTCTTACATATATGTATGTATGTATATTTATAATTTTATGAATCTACCAACGTACATATAACTCCGGAGCAGCGTCTCTCCGTGTATCAACATTCCGTACCCGCCCGCCAAGCGTGGCGAGTATGGCAACTACCCCCTCGTGAACTTGAACATTAATGAGGGATGCCTATGTCCAGTGACCATCCTAAGGCTGCGATGATGATGATGAAATATTAATCATACCAACAAAAATACGCTGATCCAAGATAAATAATTTGTGTACCTAATATTCCGGATCTATGTTATCTTTAATAAATGATTATATTATTACTAGCCGCACCCCGCAGTTTCACCCGCGTAGTTCCCGTTCCCGTATGAATTTCAAAAAATCCTTATTAGTGCACCTCTAGGATACTCAAGGTATATGTGTGCCAAATTTCAAGTCTCTCGGTCCAGTGGTTTAGGCTGTGCGTTGTCTGTCAGTCACTCAGTCAGTAACGGAAGAGTTTTATATATATTAATGATTAATATTAAATATCTGCCAAAAACTAAAATTTCTCCCTCGGCGGAAATCAAACCACCCGTCAATAAGCTGACGGCGCCACGGAAGCCGTTCAGCTAGTGCTTTTAGGTATCGCCGTCGGTTGTCTGATGCAGGTAAGAATACTAAAGCATGTTCCAATCCCGCGCCTATATTTGACTTACGCACGAGTAACCAGACAATAACTCCAGCTCAAAGCAATAAAATCCTAAAGCGGCGAGCAATTATCACACCACTTTTAACTATTCATTTCACGTTCAAACAATTGAGAAAAAACTTAGTCTAGCCGTGGAGTGCCTCCAATCGGCTGGTCTTGGTTACAGGCCATTTTTATCCGACTACGACAGAGACAGATCTGTGACTTAAGCCGTCTCTGTGGTAGGACATCCATAACTAGAACGTGAATAGAAACCCACATAGGTTTTTATTTACGGGATAATAACGAATCTTATTTTTCTTTTTATCAATATCCCCTAATTGAACATAGACAAAAAGATTATTTTCCACATACACGATTGATATAATACTCGTATTCAATATTTGTCTCTAGTTTAGGGGAATATGCAAGATATTAGTTTTAAAATACAGGATTTTACCGCGTACCTTTTTTATTATTTTCCCGACGGACGTTTCGAACACGATTCAGCGTTCTTGGTTCCCATCCTGTACCAGTATATGTGTGTGACTCCCTTTTCCGCAATTAGACTCCAGTTTAGTCCATTATGCGTGAATCCTGTACCAGTGTTACAAGATGTTAAAATGTTAAAGGATTCCACTTTGCGCTTCCAGGTGAACCGCATCGAGACAAAACGCAAAAAAGGACTGCCACGAAGCGCACCAGTCTTTATCATTTCAGCTGTAAAACGTCCACTTCTGAACACAGGCTTCTCTTCTGATATCCATGAGGGGTAGTCGCCATACTAACCACGTCTGGAAGGCGGGTTGGCGAGCGCAGTTCGATGTTGATACACGGAAAGACGCTGCTCCCCATCTTCCGGAGGTATCCCTTAGCAGGATCTTTCTGCATCCACGGACATGAGGAGGGGTAACATTTTACTGCCCCCCGGGACCAGTCTTACGTTACAAAAAATAATATGTATTCAAATATTTTTTCAATTATCACGAGCTTTACTTCCTTTCCTTCCTTTCCTTATTTATTTACTTTGAGTCGAAATGGCTGAGAACACCTGCCTACAGCCAGTTAGCTCCTTCGTTTGTTAGCCAAGTTTACGAAAGTTTCGACTCCCAAAAGTTAAGGTACTACGCTGAATAAGGAATGAATTTGTGACCCTTAAGCTTAAGGAGGCGTTTAGTAATGCGTATTAATGGGATACTGTGAATTAAATATTGGCAGGTTTCATCATCATCATCATCTCAGACGTAGGAAGTCCACTGCTGGACAAAGAACACATGGCCTAGTACTAATCATGAGGAGTAGTTTGGCAGGCGGGTTAGCGAGCACAGTACAGTATGTTGATACAAGAAAAGACGCTGCTGACTGTCTCACATAGGTATCCCTGGGCAGATTATTACTGCATTCACGGACAAGTGAAAAGGGGCAACATTCTACTGCTGGCACCCCACGGCAGGTTTATATTATATACTAGTTACTGTAGGTGGCTCCGCCCGTACTTTGAGGATATTTGTGATCTTATAGACGAGCTCTGTGGCGCAGCGGGCGATGGTTCGCCTGCGACGCAAGGGGTTTTTCTATATATAATAAAAATATCTATCTATGTAGTATAATGTATTAAGTATATCAGTCATCTAGTACCCATAACACAAGCTCTGCTTAGCTTGGGGCTAGATGATGCTGTGCGATTTGTCCAGCAATATTTATTTATTATTTATTTATTTATTTCATATTACGTTTCACCAGTCTGTACGCACCTTAATGTTACAACTATCAACTCTCGTTACAAAGTGACCACGGCAAGTGGTGGGTTTGTCTAGTGCACTGTAATATTATCTTGTTACGGCGTAAGTCATGAACCTGCAGCGATTTATGAAGCCGTGGGGTGCCGGCAGTAGAATGTTATCCCTCCTCTTATACCCGTGGATGCAGTAAGTGCCTGCTGAGGGGTATCCGGAAGATGGGCAGTCGCGTATTTCCGTGTATCAACATTTCGTTCTGCGCTCGCCAACCCTCCTGCCAAGCGTGGTGAGTATGGCAACTAGTGTTGAGTAGTGGACGTTTTACGGCTGAAATTATGATAATAATGATTTATTTATTTTTTATAGGAAGACGAGCAGATAGCTATTTTGTATACCATAACAGAAAGGAATTGATGATCACGAGTTTTACGCCTATTGCAAACCTGTCGCAAGATACGTAATCAGCCTGTACATAACTATATGTATCGTATTTACATACAAATCATAAGCTTTTGGACCGATTCCTGACGATGAAGCATCTAGAATAGATAATGAGCAAAGCAGAAAATAGTAACGCTCTCGCCTCTGCTTTGTCCCACAGATTTAAACGCCTGGAGATTTGGAGCCTAATTGTTTTGCTTTGATACTTGAATATTGTAGATTGTGTAATTAGTTTCAAATTATGTCTATCTCTTTCCTTCTCGTAAGGGTCACTTGTATTCAGTTTTCTATCTCACTCTGCACATTGACTACTTCTTGAGCGTGTTTAGTTAGTTTGAATGCGATGTAAATAAATTATTAGATACTAGCCGCACTCCGCGGTTTTACCGTTTTTCCAGTTCATAAATAGGAATAAAAAAAAGCCCATATTACTCAGGGATAATGTAGAACACTAACGGTGAAATAATTCTGAAAATCGTTCGAGTAGTTTTTGAGTTTATTCGTTACAAACATACAAAATATAACATACACATATTTCCTCTTGATAATAGTAAGAGACTAGCCGCACCCCGCAGTTTCACCTGTGTATTGTTTCCCGTTACCCGTTACGTACATAGTTCCCGTTCCCGTGGGAATTTCAAAAAATCCCTTCTTAGTGCACCTCTAGGATACATATTTAAACGGGTATTTATCGCGCTATTTAATAATTTTTTTGTTAATAATGTGTCGTGATCGCGAAAGTTTAAAAAAGACTACCTCTAGGATACTCAAGGTATATGTGTACTAAATGTCAAGTCTCTAGGTCCAGTGGTTTATAATTATTAATTTCTAAAAAAGTTTATTTTAGGCTTTGGTAGAAGATTTTTTGATATAAAAATGAACACATTTGGATTTAACATCGGTACACAAATTGTAAACTCTACAATAAATTTCTCTAAAGCTATTGGTGGCGATTCCGTTTCTGACCTAACTAGCTAAAGCTAATTATATTGACGTAAAACGGACTAAATTAACCAATAAATAATTACACAAGCACCATCTAGCCCCAAAGTAAGCAAAATAAATAAAAAATTAAAAAAACTAAGCAGAGCTTGTATTATCAAATGGTTCAAATCCTTCCGGAATCGTTAATTTTCAATAAGGTTCTTCATTTCTTTGAAAGTTTTGTGATTGCTCGACGGAACCCTGAAACCAGAATCACCCCTAAGGGCAACCTTCCACTTAGAGATAACAAAAATGTATAACAACGTTCTGAAACCTTTATTTATTTATTTAATACTTTAATGCACAATTACAAAAGGTGGGCTTAATGCTAAAGCATTCTCTACCAGCCAAACCTGTAGTTTAGTGTGGTTGGCATGCTATAATGGTACAATGCTATTATATAATACCTATAACCTTTGTTAGATGATAGCATTGTTGGAGAGATTCGTTGCTAGATAACTAAGATATATAATATTAGTATATTTTCAACGAAAATACATGTTGCCGGCAGTAGAATGTTACCCTCTCATGCCCGTGGATGCAGTAAGAGCCTGCTAAAGGATACCTCCGAAAGATGGGCAGCAGCGTCTTTCCGTGTATCAACATCCCGTACTGCGCTCTCTAGCCCGAATGCCAAGCGTGGTGAGTATGGCAACAAACCCGCAAACTTGGAGATCCTTGAGTCCAGCAGTGTACGTCTTCCGGCTGAGATGATGATGATGACGATACTTGAATCCAACCTAAGTCACAGTATAAGTAAAAGTTTATACCAAGTTCCATTCCAACCGCAAACCATACGACACAAATGAGAAAAATCATTGTTACATTCTCAACCTTATTCCCAGCGCATACGGTTTATAGAATCAAATCGTTACAACTGATCGGAACAAAATGGAATCTGAACGTTGTTGCTGAACATATAAGAGCTAGTTTTCTATGTACATTGTTATAGGAACAGTATACATATATAATGTAGAACTGTATGTTCATGTATGTTTAACATTAAGTAAATGTTATGGTTGATTCGAGGGAGGGATTTATTTAGTAATAGCATGGATTAGTCTGATAATAGATGTATCGTCTGCCGTGGGGTGCCGGCAGTAGAATGTTGCCTCTCTTCTCTTGCCCGTGAATGCAGTAAGAGATGAGCCGTAGCGTCTTTCTGTGCATCAACAACCCGTACTGCGCTCGCCAACCCGCCTGCCAAGCGTGGTGAGTATGGCAGCTACTCCTCATAGAGATCTATGAGGGAGGCCTGTGTTCAGAAAAGGACGTTTTACGGCTGAAATTATGAATTCTTAGGAAGTTGGTGATTTTGGAAATCGGTTAGGTACTCATTAGAAATCAACCATGACTTAAAATCATCATCATCATCATCTCAGTCGTTGGACGTCCACTGCTGGACTGTATGATGATCCCGCCTGTCAAGCGTCCCATGCCCCCCCCCCCCTAGTATTGCCATGGGACGCGTGACAGGCGGGTTGGCAAGCGCAGTACAGGATGTTGATACACGGAACGACGCTGCTGCCCACCTGGAGGTAACCCTTGGCAGATTTGGCTACCGGCACCCCACAGGAATTGTATTGTTTAGTAATGTTTTTAATTTGTTTGTTAAGTCTTTACTTAAGTGATGTTTATTGTTTATAAGCTTATTATATACACATTAAAACAGACTTATTTTCACAGTTACGAGTAATAATTACTGAGGATTAAACAAATGCATTGAGGATTGCCGTGGGGTGCCGGCAGTAGAATGTTACCCCTCCTCTCATGCCCATGGATGCAGTAAGAGCCTGCTAAGGGATATCTCCAGAAGATGGGCAGCAGCGTCTATCCGTGTATCAACATCCCATACTGCGCTCACCAACCCGCCTGCCAAGCATGGTGAGTATGGCAACTACCTCTCATGGAGATCCATGAGGGAGGCCTGTGTTCATCAGTGGACGTTTAATGGCTGGAATGATGATTAAACAAATTATAAAATAATTTATTTTATTTCATTTAAGTTGCAATCCCGGAAATCACGCCAATTATAATTTTCCGAGAATTAAAAGTTACAGTAAATTGTTGCAAACTAATTAATTATTTTCGGAAAATTGTTATTGTAATAATTTCCGGAATTATGGTATCAACTAGCGTAAAGAAGTCGTATCGTTTTAAGTTAAAAAAAAATACGTTTCTCCCCAACGCAGATGGCCGTCAATCCGTGTATTGACATCCCGTAATCGCCAACGCCGTCTGCCAAGCGTGGAAAGTACGACTGTGATGATGGTGAAAAGAAGAAGTTGTTTTTGGTTGATAGAGTTTTTTTGCCTCACTGATCATGCCTCTCACGATCAGGACTTGTAGATTCAGATGAGAGAGGCAGAAAAACTGCCACTTTACATCATCATCATTTACTAATGATGATGATGAAAAGTGGCAGTTTTGGGACTGAAAACCAGCGCTTCCTAGCATTCCTTATGCGTGGGAGCATGATGCTGAGTCAGGCCCCTTTGGACTCACACAACTTTGTGAACTAGTTGTTCATTGCTTGAAATAGTATTATTCTGCTTTGACCCGCTGAGTGAGCTGCTTACCATCTATTTGTCACTATGTCGCAGAATATTTAACTGGGTAGGTACTCCTAGATTAAAATTAGAAATAATTCAGTTGTTTTTTTACTATAGTTATTTTTAAGTTTAGTGTGTGTGTCATAAATGTATTTCTTCTTCTTCTCTTCTTAAGCGTAGGACGTCCAGTTCTGGACATAGCCCTCCCTAAAGATCTTAGAGATTCAAGTACCGCTCGTGAGAGGTTCGTTGCCTTACTCACCTTGGTAGGTGGGTTGGCGAGCGCAGTACCGGTTTAACGCTTTCATCTCTCGCTTTAAAGATCACGGAGAATCAAGATCTTACATAATAAACATGCCTCAAAACTCAAAGCCTGTTGGCTGTGAGTTTTGACAGTTTAGAGTGTTCTCTAAACTGTCGAATTTTCCCCCAAAAATACAAAATTTCCATGCAATGTTTCTCTTTGCCAAACTTTATGAAAAATACATAAAATTTTCAAAAGTCCCCACACAAAGTTCCCATCATCATATTAGGTAGAACTAATAAGAAATCCGCCGCACAGAGGTCTAACTTATCGCATTAATCCGCGGAACGATTAAAGTTGCGATGGCGCTTTGTCACTGCATTTACTAAGTTTTTCACGAGATAAAAGCCGGTGCTGGCAGTAGAATGTTGCGCCTGCTCTCTTGCCCGTGGATGCTGTAGCAATCCGCCAAAGGATACCTCCGAAAAATGGGCGGCATCTTTCCGTGTATTAACATCCCCAACTGCGCGTATAACTTGTGTATGGCAACTACCCCTCATGGCGATGAGGGAGGCCTGTGTTTAGTAGTCGACGTTTACAGAAAAATTATTTTAATTCCAAATTATTTATTTGTAAACTTATTAAAAAGAAATTACTATAAAGAAAATAAAAACAAATACTCTACAGTAAAAAAACATATCAAAACGGTGAATCACCGGCCGCGAAGCAAGGCTCAAGCGGTCGGTGACTAGGGCTGCAGGGAGAGGAATCTCCGTACTATACGTGCCGAGTCCAGGAGTACTGCCTTTTTGATCTGGCTCTTGATCCAACTGCCTAGTTGAATCATTCTCGAAATGTTGATTGAGACTCTTCACTATGAGTCTGTTAACGGAAACGACTACTATTATCATTATTAATCATTTAGAGGCCCTTCTTCATGAGGTCCGTTCGTGGCCCCCTCCGAGGGCTGCGAGACGAGCTTCTAATATTGTGCTCAATTTAATGTTCGCAAGGATATTGGACAGTTTGGATATTGCAAGATGACATCTTTCCAATCGCGGATCATTTGTTACAGACAAACAAACCATTTTAACACCAATTTACAATACGAAAGAAGACTTATACGGAATCTTCAAAACTTTCGGCGCTCGAGATGAATGAATCAATGCAAAACTTTGAACCTTATCCGTATGAAAATAGAAGCTTTCGATTCCGGATTTGATCAAAGGATTTGAGCAAACTTGCAAACGTTTTCGATCAAAGCGATAGTCATATCAATCATACAGATTCGATATCACAGTGGTGTAGGAAAGCAGCTCGTTAACTTTGCATATTTTTATACTACAAACAGACGAGGCGAGCCGAAGGCCCAGCTGATGTGAAGCGGTAACCTCTACCTATAACAGTTGCAATGCCGCGGTGATCACGTTCACTAAGCACGTGACCAACACTGCATTGCATTGCGCCCGCCACCCTGAGACAGAGTTGTAAGGTCTCATGTGCTTGTTATTTCACCGGCCCTCTTACCCTTCAAACCGGAACACAGCTATGGAGACATTGCTGCTTGGCGGCAGAAATAGGTATGTTGGTAATACTTCCGCGGATGAACTCTTCAAAAAAAAGTTATACTACTACTGCATGATGCCCCATCTACTGCTGGGCAAAGGCCTCCCTCAAACTACTCCAACCGTCCCTATGCCTCGCAGTCTACCACCAATTTCTGAAGAAATTAATTAATAGAATTCTTATCCAAAAATAAATTATGGTATAATATTTTTCTTTTTCAACATGCAAATAAATTACTAAACAATATGATATCAAAATATTTCGGACCGAAACCGAAACTGTGGCCGAACTTTTCTTTATCGGCCGAAACCGAAACTTCGGTCGGTCACTAAAAAACTGAAGTGAACCAGCGTTCCTTACATCACCCATAAAACTTCTGAAATAATGCCGTTTTGTAACTCAACTGCCGAACCGAGTAAGCCGAACAAACTGTAGGAATTATACCTACTTCCTCCAAATCCCGTTATTGATGAACCGCGAACTTAAACGAAAGGTTTTCAAAACTTTTTGACTTTGCGGTTTGAGTGGTTGAGCTGAATGATATAAATTATTTACTTCTAAAAATTTCCTATCATCATTTCAGCCATCCACTACAGTCCACTACCACCATGAGTTGTCACTGTTAGATCGCCTGCCGTTACTACAGTAGTAACAGCACGTTACTATGACATCTGTTAGATTTGTAACTCATGGTACCAAATTCTAAGCAAATGACGCCCAAACTACAGTCGTTGTAGTATAGTTTACTGCGTATTTTAGAAGCAAACAATCCGCTAGAGGCGCTGTACAAGTTTTAATACATTTTTTTACTACAGCCGCTAGAGAGCATAGGTTGTGAAAACTCATGGTAGACCTACTGAACAAAGGTAGTTGCCACCACGCTTGGCAGGCGGATTGGCGAGCGCAGTGCGGTATGTCGATACACGGATAGACCCTGTTACCCATCTTCCGGAGGTATCCATTAACAGGCTCTTACTGCATCCACGCAAGAGAGGAGAGGCAACATTCTACCGACACGGCGTATACCTACTTACTCGAAATCCTGTTACTGATGACGCAGGTTTAACGCGGAAGGTTTTCAAAACTTTTTGTCTTCAAAAGTTCGACAATCAACAAATCTCTTTTTGTTTTATGTAAATATCGGGTTGGTAAGGGCCGTGTGGTGCCGGCAGTAGAATGTTGCATCTCCTCTCTTGCCCTAGGATGCATAAAAAATCTGGACATACCTCCATAGGTGGGCAGATGGCCTTTCCGTGTATCAACATCCCGTACTGCGCTCGGCAGCCCGCCTGCCAAGCTTGGCGATTATGGCAACCATCCCCTCGTGTTCTGGGGGATCCATGAAGGAGGCCTATGTCCAGCAGTGGACGTGGACAATAGTCTTGCGGCTAAGATGATGATGATAATCCGATATCTTCGATATAGTGTATTTGAGTGTTTCCCAAAATAGGTGAAGTGAATTCACTGCAATTTCTTGTTGACGTCACTAACGTATGACGTCATTGAGACACGCATGCGTGGATGTTCCCTGTAAATGTGGAGTAAATTAGGATTTAAATGCCTTTCCATTAATATATGTATCGTCTTTATAATCATTTCCATAACAAGATAGTTATTATACAAAATTAAAATCTATCTAAATTTTATTTTAAGGTATAAATAACGAGACAAGCCGAAGGGCTACCCGATGTCAAGCGGTAACCTCTACATATTACAAATCTTAAAAGACAATAAGCGTTTCTTCAATAGAGAAAAAAAGCTACGTAGAATAGTCAATGGGTACCGATACTGTTTTATACTGCCTAAAGCTGATTCAAATAAGAGATACCTACGTTTCTAAATCTAGTACTGTCAGCGTAAAATTGGGTATAATTGTTCTGTTTTAATTTTAGAACGGCACTAACCGAATAGCTTTATGTCACTTTATTCCGTTTTACGTCAATCTAATTAGCTTTAGCTAGTTAGTGCAACAACAGAATCGCACAATTACCTCACTTAACCGACTTCTAAATCAACTGAGTCAAAGAGGACCTCAAAATAATGATGGCATTTTTTCCCTATACCAGATCTCCACCCCTTACAAGGGCGACGCTGTCGACAACCCAAGGGTTAAGGGGGTAATGGGGGGTAATCAAGGGTCATCCAAATCGTGTCACCTCGCCAACTGAGCTGTAGTAACAAGATTCATGTCAACAAAAACGGCCGGCATCCAAATAATCCGATACATGAAATAGAATTAAGAGATTATTATACACGGTGTTTATTGTCGGCCCAACTTTTGTCAAAAATAACAAATAATGTCGATCGTTGTTGCATTTTTATTTATTTAGAATATTGCGTCTCCTCTCTCACCCGTGGATGCAGTAAGAATCTGCTAAGGGATACCTTCGGAAGATGGGCAGCAGGGGCTTACCGTGTATCAAAATCCCGTAATGCTCGCTCGCTCGCCAGCCCAGGCAAGTTTACCCAACTGGCCGTAACACGCGTGGTGAGTCAGTACATAAATCCCAATTGGCCGTACCACGCGTGGTAAGTCAGTACATAAATCCCAACTGGCCGTACCACGCGTGGTGAGTCAGTACATAAATCCCAACTGGCCGTACCACGCGTGGTAAGTCAGTACATAAATCCCAACTGGCCGTACCATGCGTGGTGAGTCAGTACATAAATCCCAACTGGCCGTACCACGCGTGGTAAGTCAGTACATAAATCCCAACTGGCCGTACCACGCGTGGTAAGTCAGTACATAAATCCCAACTGGCCGTACCACGCGTGGTGAGTCAGTACATAAATCCCAACTGGCCGTACCACGCGTGGTAAGTCAGTACATAAATCCCAACTGGCCGTACCATGCGTGGTGAGTCAGAACATAAATCCCAACTGGCCGTACCACGCGTGGTAAGTCAGTACATAAATCGATGAGTCCAGCAGTCTTACGGCTGATGAGATTATGATGAGTAATTTTTCAGCCATTTCTGTCTCACTGCAGAGCAAAGGCCCTTCCCTTCTTCTACTAGTATTAAATAAAAATGTTTTTTGTTGAATAGTTTTTATATGTAATTAAGTTAGTGATATATGTACAATTATTGAGAAGCTCCTAAACACAGTGTATAACTAGTGCAGGAGTACACTTTATTATGTCAATAAATACTTTTTTACTTTAATTTACTTTACTTAAGCTCATCGCGGTTTCTATTTCCGGGTCTCTGAAGTCCCGGCGTACATTAGGTGAGATCCACTCCGTAGTATTGCCATTATTAAAATCAATATCACCAGTTTGGCCCAGTAAAACACAGGAATGCTTAGTTATAGGTCCATTTTCGCTTTTGGCAGTTTAATCATAAACAACGAGATGAAATAAAGTAATATATATTATAATATTGAAAATAAGTCAATACAGTAATAAATAACAAACGTGATAAGAAATAACATTATTAGATCGAGGACGATGTTTATTAGTACTAGTTAATACGTCATGAATAAGTATTATAGAAACACCATTGGGAACTCAACTCTATCTATTTCTGTTTATTGGGCGTTGAAGAAAGATTATTTTTGAAAATGTTAGCGTCAGAAATACATGATATTATAAATATTAGTCCTTTTAAAAAAAAAATTTGGACATATTACAAACGTCGAACAGCAGTCAGTATTCCCATTGTTTTTATTTAGTAGAGTCTGAATAAACCAACCGTGCATAACTATTAAACCCTCCTTAAATCCAATAACTGGACGAAAATCAAATGAAATGTATAAACATTTGTTGGGATTCGGAGCGGATCTGACGAACAATCAGGCTTCATACTAACGAATGGTTGGACTACACCTCACAGCTCGATTAGTGCCAACACCACTACCACCATGCTTAACTTTCTCGCATGCTTTGTTTAAGGCCAGGTTATTCCAGCGGCGGGTTTCTAAAGGAGTGCGCGCGGGCGTGGCCTACTTAAATTATATAAATAATCGTTTCAAAAATGTTTAATTAGGTGTACAGAAAAAGTAACCAATGAATATTCTTCTAAACGTTGTTGCCTATTTCTCAGATGTTTTTTGAGAGAATAACATTGATACACTTAAAGCCTTGAACCACAAAAACGAGCAAAAACTATCCTTCCTTTATAATTTATTTTTAATCAGGTAAAATTAAACATATCGTGTTTTGAACCGTTAAATATTCAATAAAGTTTATTCAACTATAATATATTTTTTTCCGAACAAAACAAAGAAGAAGAAGAAGAAGAAAATCGTTTATTGATCCACAACAAGCATAAGTACATAAAATTAATAGTATAGTAAAATTTGTGGACCAAAAGGTCCTCAGCATAATGTTAATCCTTAAATGTAAGGATTAACGCTGGTTTTCAGGTAGGACCTTATGTGAGTGTCGCACATAAAAAAAAAACAAAGTAAAATAAAATTGATGTTGGTTTTTAACTAACTACTTAGTAACTAAATTAAACTTATAAAATTAATGGAAAGCCCATTCAACAACAAATGATATTTAATCGTTTAAAACTTAATCGAAAATTGACTAATTCGGAATATCGTGGCCTTAAGTTTGAAATCGAGGCCCAACCGTCCGTGCTGATTATCTTTGCCACGTGACGGCGGACACTTGCAACGAAATGACTCAGCGAGTGACCAAAAGGGAAATGGGAAATCTCGTAATCAATAATATCAAAAATAAACATTTTTTGATTTTGTTTTTTTTTTATTTTTTAATCATCCCTGTCGAACATAAATTTTGTGTGACCTTACAGCAAGGAATTGAGGTTTAAAATTTTGACCCGTGGACAGAAGAGAACCCTATGCTAAGACAGATGACCTATGTACCTCTAAAGACATAAAATATCGCAAGAAAATATTCAATGTGAAAACATAATGTTGAAATATGAAAATATTATGTTGATATCGTGGGGTGCCGGCAGTAGAATGTTACCCCTCCTATCATGCCCGTGGATGCATCAAAATATGTCGTGGATGTAAAAGCCTGCTAAGGGATACCTCCGTAAGAAGGGCAGCAGCGTCTTTCCGTGTATCAACTTCCCGTACTGCGCTCGCCAACCCGCCTGTCAAGCGTGGTGAGTATGGCAACTACCCCTCATGGAGATCCATGGGGGAGGCCTGTGTTCAGAAGTAGACGTTTTACTGAGATGATCCACAACAAAAAAATCTTTTAAACCTTCCTTTCTGCTTTGCCGTCGGGTAAAATCATCTCGTTAAAATCCACTCAAAAACCAACCCCTCGTCATCTTACACGATAATTGACACGAGCATTATTTAAACATCCCTTAATGATCATGATGGAATCTTTAACGGTTAATTATGTCACGTAATTAACACGTATGACGTAGCTACGTGTTATATTAGCGGCGTAGGGTTACGGCGTGTTCACGTGACGCCATTTTTATTATATACCAAATCGTTTATCATACCCGACGCGGGAACAATTAAATAAAAAAGGTACGCGACAAAATCATGTAATTTTAAAACTAAATAAAATGAATGAAGAGTTTAATAACAACACAATGATAACACAGAATGGAGAAAGAAACAGACAAAGAAAAATGATTACTTAATGACAAACATTTATATAAGGAAAAAACAGTTTTCTTATACACAGTTCTAAACTAGCACGAGTGGATAGGATTTCTGTACTGTATAGAATACTTATTTACTACCCTTTCTGTTTGTTTATCTAAATACCTGTGCTATATCGAAACAAAAATATTGTGAATTCTCAATTACTGTTTCTTAAGTCTTTAAGTCTAATCTATGTCACTTTACTTGCCTAGTTCATGTTTAGATAAGTATAATATGTGTTATTATGTATATAGTTATAAGTAACTAGCTTTTGCCCGCGACTTCGTCCGCGTGGAAGTCCCTTTTTCACGCAGAGCCACTTTGATTTGAAAATATAAATCCCATTTATTCTCTATCCCGTAAGAATTTCGAAAAATCCCTTCCTAGTGCACCACTAGGATACAAAAGGTATATGTGTGCCAAATTTCAAGTCTTTAGGTCCAGTGGTTTAGGCTGTGCGTTGATATATCAGTCAGTAAGTCAGTCAGTCAGTCAATCAGTCAGTGAGAGTCAGTCAGGACTTTAAATTATATTTATATATATATATATATATAGTATATATATATATACATATATATACATATATATAGGATGGAAGAATTTAGCAGCCGTAACAAAGGTGCGACCTAGCACGGCTGCTATCGTACAATGTTTATAAGTTCTGTTAAAAGATGGTATACGAATGTATTTAAAATAAGTTATATTGGTTCTAAATAAATATTGAAATACAACTGTGTTTCTAAAAAGATTAATAAAATTATATTCTAGTTTAAAAACTAACAAGTATGCAAAGTTTCATTTAAGTCTCATATCTTAAAGTGTGTTAACACAACGTTCAAAGATTTCATTACACCATTACACGAGATACGTGAGGAGGGGCAACATTCTACTGCCGGCATCACACGGCTAATTAGTCGCGTGATTATTTTGCACGATTTATCATCATTTAGGAGCTTTGTGGCGGATATAGTTATTTCTTGCTGGAGGTTGCGGATTCGAGTCCTGCCGTAGCGTGCATTTTCGATCACTTTTATATAACTAGCATTTGTGTACTTTTTATTTGTGAAATAAAAATAAAATAACTACAATGAAAGTACTGGCGATGAGCAGTCTTAACCAACGAGTTATTTTTATTATGTTTTGAGCTTGTTAGAGTTGTTGAGAGTACGGCAAAATATTTTTAAATATAAATAAATGATGCTGGACAATTCACACTCATCTAGCCCCAAGCTAAGCAGAGCTTGTGTTATAGGTACTAGATGAATGATACTTTATACATTTTACTACATAGATATTTTTTTTATGCCTTCGGAAGATGGGCAGCAGTATCTTCCGCGTCCTAAACACCATATACTGCGCTCGCCAACCCGCCTGCCAAGCGTGGCGAGTATGGCAACAACCCCTCATGATTGTACAACTAAGGACGGTGGATGCAGATCGCTTCCAACCGCAATAACTGGTAACCCTGGGAGGCCTATGTCCAGCAGTGGACGTCCTATGGCTGAAATGATATAGAAAAACATCCAGAACACCCTGAACAAACATCTGCAGATCGTACAAACATTTGTCCCGAGGCATCGAACCCGCAACCCCTTGCGTCGGAGGCGGACCTTCGCCCGCTCCACCACATAGGTCGTCTAATATTTAACATTGCTCCGTGTGAACGACACCTTAGTATTTTGGCATAACCTACTTTCTCAGAGAATTTGTCGGAGCAAGCTTAATGAATATCGATTAAGTCTTAAAGGGATGTTAGTTCGCATGGGATCTCACGTTTGGATCAGAAGTTTGGTCTTTGACCTAGAAAAAGGGAGGCTAAGAAAAGCTGCCGAAGACGGCCGGCAGTTGCATGTTGCCCTTTGGGACGATGGGCAGCGGCGTTCTTCCGTGTAGCAACATCCAATAGCCCGTAGATGCAGTAGAAATCTGTTAGGGCATACCTCCGGAAGATGGGCTGAAGAAAAACGTAGGTACACAATACATGCTATCAATCTTAATATAATTAATATCAATCTATTCACCATCTGTATAACACTTAAATAATGTAGGTACACAATACAAGGATTGCGTCTCGTTCTGCTTGCACTCTACAGGCTATGGCTGAAAATCAGCGTTTGCTCCTTGAGCATATCTCACGCTGAGCCATGACCTTTTGACGTGCTGCAGCACACACATAACATTTTGATTGCTAATTATATTGTCTTAATTTGTTATATTTTGTTTTTATTTGATGTATTGTAATGCTGTACTCAGCTTTTGTTTCTTGTATGTGTGTCTGCAGTCGTAAATAAACGTTTTATCTATCTATCTATAAGAATCTTCCTGTGTATCAACATCCAGTACTGCGCTCGCCAGTCAAGCGTGGTAAGTATGGCAACAACCGCTCATAATCAGTATTCGTAGATTGATACCTACTTGTAGATTAGGGAGACCTACATACGTCCAGCAGTGGACATCCTACGGCTGGAATGATGATGAAGTCAAATCTCCTTCTTAATTAGTGTAAAAAAATATACTGTAATAAACGCGTGTACCCTCACACTTAATTAGTATAGCTAATTGCTACAGAATTAATGCTGGATCTCGCTGGGCGGGTGATAAATTATTTACAATAAGATCTATGTGCTAGTACAAGCGACACGGTCATTAATCAGTGTACCACTTCGGTACGCAAGTGTTAAATAGAAACACTGTATCCTTTATTGGTATGAAACATCTTTTCCAGGGGGTAAAACCGATCGAACGAGATGTGACGCGTGACGCTTGATACGCGAGTTACTAGTTCACAACTCAAAAACTACTTGATGGATTTTCATTCAATTTCCACAAATAGATAGAGCGGATCTACATATATCGTCATCATTATCATCCACATCCCGACTACACCCACTGGGTGGGTATAGGCCTCCCTTAGTTTGTGCCATCCGCAACGATCCTGCGCCAGTCCTATCCATCGTTCGCCCGCGACTTTATCAATGTCGTCTGCCCATCTTGCTGTCGGACGACCAACGGTTCTACATATAAATTAATATTATTTCAAATCATCCGGACGTCTTGTGACGGCTGAATTTGTTACTCAGGGATAATGCAGCATTCTAATGGTGAAATAATTTTGAAAATAAGTCCAGTGAGTTTTGAGTTTAACCGTTACAAATATACAAAATACAACACACAAACTACAAATTTTTCCTTTTTATAATATAAGTACATAAGGTGAGCATAAGCTTACTGGAAATAATTCAATCCAAACTATTGGCCGGCCGATTATTTCCAGTAAGCTTTTGCTGACGCTATAGATACAGATGGTCAGTAGCGTCCCTCCGTGTATCAACATGAGGGAGGCTTTACAGCAAATAGACGTGGACTGCCCTACGTCTGAGATGATGATGATAACCTCAATCAGTTATTCAATCATTTCATATTGGAGGTGGGCCACAAATAACAGTCCCCTGATCAAAGTCGTAGGTAGATCTTGTATCTCGTTAATAAATAATGAAATCTAATAGTCTGTAGGTTTCCGTTGGTTTCTGGGTCGCCAGGATTAATAAGGATTCCCTGTGTATTGGACACCACAGAACACGATCAATACCATGGAACACCAACAGCTTAATATCTCGTTTATAATGATTCATTAATTTTAGCTGTAAAACGTCTACTACTGAACACAGGCCTAACTCATGGATCCATGAGGGGTATTTGCCATACTCACCTTGTTTGGCAGACACGGTTTAGCGCAGTTCACTTCGGACCTGAAGTGAACAGATTCAATTATGTGCTTTATTCTATTTATTTGTGTTGTTTTATTTTGTAATTTGTGACTTGTCAATAAGGTCCATGCGGCCGCACTGAATAAAGTATATTTTGATTCTTGATTCTTGACCCACCATACCTCTTGTCATACCCCTAGGGGTAGGATGGAACGAAATAATACCACTATAATAGTAGTGTTGGGAAGTTCGCGATGTAGATACGCGGAAATACGCTGCTGCTCATCTTCCGGAGGTAACACTTAGCAAGCTCTTACTGCATTTACGGGCATGAGATGAGGGGTAACATTGTACTGCCGGTAGCCCACGGCACTTTTTATTTTTAAAATGTAGAAAAACCTATATCCAAGCACATTAATATCCTGTTTTACAGACCTCCTAGTTAGCTCAGTACCTAAGTACCCTATATAAGTAATGTGTTAATAATGTGTTATGTGCTTATAGAAAATAATCTTATAATATTTTACTGTGAGTGCCGGCAGAAGAATTTTACCCCTCCTTTCATGCTCGTGGACGCAGTAAGAATCTGCTAAGGGCTACCTCCGGAAGATGGGCAGCGGCGTCTTCCCGCGTATAAACATCCTGTACTGCTCTCGTCAACCCTCTAAAGTGGTGAGTATGGCAACAACCCCCTCTTGATCTTGTAGATCCATGAGTGATCCAGTGGACGTGGACAGAAGCCGTAAAAAGTCCACTACTGAACACAGGCCTCCCTCATGGATCTCCATGAGGGGTAGTTGCCATACTCACCACGCTTGGCAGGCGGGTTGGCGAGCGCAGTACGGGATGTTGATACACGGAAAGACGCTGCTGCCCATCTTCCGGAGGTATCCCTTAGCAGCCTCTTACTGCATCCAAAGGCATGAGAGGAGGGGTAACATTCTACTGCCGACACCCCACGGACATAGTTAAATATAACTCGCCCCAATTCGATTGCGAACGTTTGGTCCGAGCTCAGTCCGAACTCAAAGCCTATGTTATTGTTGAGTTCAACAATGGGAAACTTATGGGGCGGGCCGTAACCCGTGTTCTATTCAATGGCAAGTCATTGTCGCTGTTTTTCTTCACCGATTTCCTTTGAAGTTTCCCAACCTAATTGTGGAAATAAATGGATATTATTGGAAGGGAAATAGTATTTTCCATTATCTTTCTATAGTTACATTTAAGGAATAATAAATTAAGCCAGGTTCGTGTCGGGTCACGCGCTATGTAGGAATCCATAGTTACCATAGACCCGTTATTAGAAATTCGTGTATGTATTTTACGTTTACCAAAACCTATATTAACAAGTATTAATTGAGTTGAATTAATTGAATTCGTTTCAAGTATTTCGTTACGTTTGGGAAACCACATCATTTATTTGAGCGACTTTTTCAGCGAAAACCAAAAAGCTAACTATTCCTTATAGTTTTCCTAGAAAGTTCATGATTAAAACTACATTAGTTTGTTATTTTTATAGTGCTTAACCACACTTAGGTAGAATATTCTCAAAGAAATGAATAACCTTATCAAAAATTTTACGGTTCCGGTGGGATTCGAATCCACGTCCGTCAAATCGATACTTGACGCTTCCTTAAGCCGGAAGTGATTTGACCGCTAAGCTACAAAACCCATGTCGGGGCTCGCTGAAATTCTTGATAAGGTGATGTAGGTTTGAGCAACCGACATGGTTTCTGTATCTTAGCGGTCAAAGCACTTCCGGCTTAAGGAAGCGTCAAGTATCGATTTGACGGACGTGAGTTCGAATCCCACCAGAACCGTAAAATTTTTGATATGGTTATTCATTTCTTTGTTAAACTACATTCATGATTTTTTTTTAAAATTTGTTAAGCAGGGGTTAAGTGATTTAAGTAAGTGGTTTAAGAAGGGGTGGAGGCTCGAAAAAAGTTTAGAACTTTAATATTTCGATAACGACACCCCAAATCGAAAAATTGTCTTTGCAACCCCTAAATGGTTTTAAAATACCTTTTTAACAATATCCACACCATGGGAAACTTAACAAAAAAAACACCACCTTACGTGTATGGGTGGTACCGCAAATTAATATATATTTTAGCATGTTTTTGGAGCGTTATTTCGGCGTTGTAATTTCATATGTCCATGCAAAATAACAGCTATCTAGAGGTAGAACCGATAGTCTCTTCGCAAAGCCGGTGACGGAAGGACAGACAGACAAAGTGAAACAAGGGCTTCTTGCTTTCCTAAGAAACCCTTGAAACACAGGACTTTATGCAGTATCTGTTTATTCCTTTAAAAAATCTATGAAAAAAAATCTTTTACACCTTCAACAGTTCCCCACGTAGTCGTTCTGTGGACTTAATTGTTAATTTATTTTAAAGAAACTCTTGCTTTAACATGTTTTTTACAGACTTGTATCCATTTTGTTTATAATTCTGTTTTTTGTTTGTGTGTCTTGCCATGGCATTTATGTATAATAATGACGACCTCTGTGGCGCAGCGGGCGAAGGTCCGCCTGCTACGCAAGAGGTTGCGGGTTCGAATCCCGCCTCGGAACAAATGTCTGTATGACCTGCAGATATTTGTTCAGGGTGTTCTGGATGTTTTCTATATATAATAAAAATATCTATCTATTTAGTATATTGTATTAAGTATATCAGTCATCTAGTACCCATAACACAAGCTCTGCTTAGCTTGGGGCTAGATGATGCTGTGTGAATTGTCCAGCATTATTTTATCATAAAAAAAAAAAAAAAAAAAAAATTTTTAGCTCTATGTCTGTTGTTTTTTTTTATAATACTTAGTATGTCTCAGATGTTGCTTTGCGCACGCTGGCGTCACAGAAGGTAACGGCTCACAGCCTTACCGTAACAATAGCTGAGTGGCGACCATTTTTGTTGTCAGTATTCCTAATTTTGTTATTGTGTGTGTTATTGTTTTAAATTTTGTGACACAAATTAAAAGTTTCTTATTCTTATTCAGTACCTCGATAATTTGATACCGATCAGATAGTTTTATTATTATACAAACGGGGAAAAAATCTTACCGATTCTCGAATAAATTTGCTTTCTGGTACTTACCTGAAAATAAAACGAAAAAGGTTACATTTCAATGCATTAAATTAAAAGTTAGTAATTCTAGACTAATTCTAAATTAATTGTACTGGAGCGCAGTTCGGGATGTTCTTACAAGGAAAGACGCTGCTGCCCATCTTCCGGAGATATCCCTTGGTATGTCTTGTTCTTCTTTTCTAAATTGACTACTCTATGTGTCTTTTTGCTCTGTTGAGTAAACACTAATTAACTTTGACTTTGAGACATTACCATTCTCTCAGCTTAGTCGGCGGAAAATATCGTGTAAAACCACAGGTAAACCAAAAAACTGTACGGAATATAAAAGAGTTAGGAACGAGCACCCATAAATCTTAGTCGACAAATTAAACAAAGCGAGAACTATGCAACCGCGGGTTAAAACGTACAACGAGTTAAAACAAGCCTTTTATGGCTCTGGATAGTGGAAGGGCAGGGTCGGAGTGAGGAGAGACGAGTGGGACATGTGGATTTCGATATAACTTTTTAAACTATCATGGTTGTGAACACTATAATCCAATATTAACAGGATATTTACCATGATTTGATTATTTTTGAGTTTCCTGATTTGAGGGGCCATAATTCGCAGTCAGAGATTTAGAAAGAGGGTTGATCGTTTTTTCTGCCATGACTACTACTACCCACTCGCAAAAGACTTTTGTGTTTATCCGTGATCATGGCGTGTGGAACTGCGCCGAAATATCGGGAAACTCAAAAAGAATCATGGTCAATATCCCGTGAATCCCGTAATCGTATCCACGTTTTCGGCCATTTGAAGACTTTTATTTTTTTGGTGACCTTTTGAGGTCATAATAACTCCGGTCTCTGTAACCCTAGGGTCACCAAACTCAGTAAGTCACCTTCTCTCATTAGGACGGTGCGAACAAAAAAGGTTTCATGTAAATTAGTCAACGCGTTCGGTTGAAATCGTCAAATACATAGACAGACAGACAAACAGACAGCGCTATGCATATTAGGAGGTTTCGCCCCCTAAAAGATACCTGTATTAGGCGGTTTCGCTCTTGCCTAGTAAGAGTAACTTTAGAGATAAGGTAATTACAAATAATTAAATTATGTTTTCAAATAGACTTCGAAAAGGTTTTTAAATAATTAAATTATGTTTTCAAATAGACTTCGATAAGGTTTTTAAATAATTAAATTATGTTTTCAAATAGACTTCGAAAAGGTTTTTAAATAATTAAATTATGTTTTCAAATAGACTTCGAAAAAAAAAGTTTTTATTTATTTGGGTGCGTACTTCCAGATCGATACCAATTTTCGACCTTAATGATGGAATCCATAAATCGAGGAAACTACATGTATTAACATAACTATAAAGGTCTGCGTAAAGCAACATTTTAGACTTTATCATGATTGTTTTTTTGTTACAAAATTAAAGAATTATTGACAATTTCTACGACGAACTACAATTTAAAATCTCATCGACTCGCCCATACGTGTAAGTGCGACTCTGAATACGTCCCTGTTTCCAAGGGTCAAAAAGGCCCACGGGGTAGGTTATAATTGTAAGTTTAGGCGCAAGGTTAAGTTTTTTATTGTTTTTATTTGGGGTGGATACGCGGAGCTTTAGTACTGCTATTCTGGGTTATAGTTGTCGTTATTTAAACCTTTTTACCTGGAGAGGAATGTTGGGATGGCTGGTTTAGGGAGTAAAGGTCTTTCTAATGGAGGGTTAAAAAATATTACCGAAAAAATATTATGTAAAATCATAGAAACAGTTTTCTGGAAATTTTTCAGGGATTTTTCAGAGCTGGGAGGATGGTATAGGTGCTGGGCAAGCCTAATCCATCTAACAATGTCCCAGGTACTACAGCGTTCCGTACAGCGTCATTAGCAGTTTTTGACGCTGTATAAATCATCTATAAAATAGATGTAAAGGCCTTACTTTTTAGACCCAAAGTAAGCAGAGCTACCTATTAGTACCTATTTTACCATGTTATTGTTATATTTTGTATATATATTTTGGGGTGCCGGTAGTAGAATGTTACCCTCCTTTCATGCCCGCGGATGCAGTAAGAGCCTGCTAAGGGATACCTCCGGAAGATGGGCAACAGCGTCTTTCCGTGTATCAACATCCCATACTGCGCTCGCCAACCCGCCTGCCAAGCATGGTGAGTATGACGACTACCCCTCATGGAGATCCATGAGGGAGGCATGTGTTCATTAGTGGATGGTATGATGATGATTGTTACAAAGTAAGGCAGTTCCATCGTTAATCATCACTCCACATCTCTACACGCATTTGCTCTCAAATATAAGCAAGATATAGAGATTTGAACACACCATTCCCGCCTAAAGCAAATATTAATCTTCACATAATATTCACTTAGCTGGGGAAAAATACTCCTGACACTTTCGCCATTTTGCGAAAACGTGAAAAAGCGGCTAAGCCCTGACACGTACGTGCGAGATAACGGGACGTCATGCTACGTGCCGTTAAATTTGCGTGAATAAACAGCTTTAGGATGGTAGTAGATGCTTGCTAGTTTGCCCGCGTTTTTGGGGGGCGAAGCCCTCTAATATGGATGGCGCTGACTGTCTGTGCATGAGACGATTTCTACCGAACGCGTTGACCGATTTACATGACACCTTTTGTTAGCGCCGTCTTAATGAGAGAAGGGTACTGATTGGTGACCATAGAGTCGCAAAGACCGGAGTTATTGTGACCTTAAAAAGGTCACCAAAAAGGTAAGTCTTCAAATGGCCGAAAACGTCCAAAAACCCAAAAATGCCATTGGTGACCTTCTGAGGCCTTCGCCCTCTCTTCGGGTACCCCCTTACCAATGCTTGTTGGATTATAACGACGCATTGGCTATATAAACGGGCGCCACTGAAAACCAGCGCTCCAGGAGCCATGTAGCAGATGATGAGGGGTAGTTGTTTTCACTTCTCTATCTTGTAATTATATAACTGTATGTACAATGTAAGTGACTGTGATAACAATAAAACTTTATCTATTTCTATTACATATGGCCGTAAGGTGCAAGAGAATGTTGCCCCCCTCTCTTGCCCGTCGACGCAGAAAATTTGCCAAGGGATACCTTCGGACGATGGGCAGCAGCGTCTTTCCGTGTATCAACATCGTTTGAGTATCGTAACGGCCCCTTAGTGCTCGGATCTCCAAGTCCTGGGAGAGTCCAGGATACAGGGAGACAATGTTATTATTATACGTAAGGTTTGGGCAAAATAAGTACGTTTTCATTATCAGTTTTCCACGTTACAGTTGAACGAAACCGATGTTCGCCTCTACATTTTCTGCACATATACGAGTACATCCTTTTTAAAACAGTGTTAAATGTACATAATCATCATTTCAGCCATAAAACATCCACTGATGAACACAGGCCTCCCTCATGGATCTCCATGAGGGGTAGTTGCCATTCTCACCACGCTTGGCAGGCGGGTTGGTGAGCGCAGTATGGGATGTTGATACACGGATAGACGCTGCTGCCCATCTTCCGGAGGTGTCCCTTAGCAGGCTCTTACTGCATCCACGGGTAGGAGAGGAGGGGTAACATTCTACTGCCGGCACCCCACGGCAAAATGTACATAATATAATAACAAAAATAAGGAATTTATCGCGTAATACCTTTGATTATTGCATCGGGTTAAGTCAACCCGGGACCACGATTGTTGAAACACGAAGCTTCGGGAATAATCAAAAGTATTACGTACGCTATAATTTCCCGTGGTTTTTTTATTATATTATAAAGAATTGTGATCGCTAAGTTGTACGAAGCATTAATCCTAACATAGTTATAAATAGTTTCTATTCGAGAATTACTGTTTTAAAGCTAACGACTTTTAAAATTTCAAGCTTTTCGCGTCAGTTTGTATGCAGTCCCCCCTGAGTGAGCGTTTAGCGATTGTGATTGAAACAATTGCAGTCAAAAATCAAGGGTTGCCTCACGATGTTTTAGTTCACCGTAAAACATACTTTAACGGTGAAGAAAATACACAATACATGATATAAAACCATACACATACACACGACCCGCAAACAGCGTCCCGGTAAAACGATTATTAACCCTTTGAAACTTGACATAATTAATTTTAACGCGATCATAATCGTGTGTTTCCGTCCCGTTGCGCGGCTAAAGAGCATAACGCACGCGTCGCGGGGCGGAAAAGTGTACAACTCTAAATCGATGATAACAATCTTGCTCCATATGATGTTAACAGTTGTACCTTTTAGAAATATTTAAGTCTATGCAAACCTAACCTCGATAACCTAATCTCTAGCCGGCAGTAGAATGTCGCCCCTCCTCTCATGCCCGTGGATGCAGTAAGAGCCTGCTAAGGGATACCTCCGAAAGATGGGCAGCAGCGTCTTTCCATATATAAACATCCCGTACTGCGCTCGCCAACCCGCCTGCCAAGCGTGGTGAGTATGGCAACTATCCCTCATGGAGATCCATGAGGGAGGCCTTTGTTCATTAGTGGACGTTTTATGGCTGAAATTATGAAACCTAACCTGCGAAGCATGGTGAGTATGGCAACATACTCTTCATGTTCATGTATTTAGAGATCCATGACGGAGGCCTTTGTCCAACAGTGAACGTCTTACAGCTGAGATGACGATAATGATGAAGTTTATGCACACAGGCATTATAACTAATCCCTACTAAGCGAAAGTGTGGCCGTGAGTTGCTGGCAGTAAAATGTTGCCCCTCCTCTCTTGCCAGTAAATGCAGTAAGCATCTGCCAAGTTATACCTCCGGAAGATGGGCAGCAGCGTCTATCCGTTCGATTCCGATCTGCCGTGGACATTGACGTCTCAGTCCTACTGAGAATAGAGAGAAGGTAGCCCTCAGACTAATTTCATTGTGTTGATATGCTCGCTCGGGTAACGGGGCGGAAAATCACTGATTACCTGATTACCCCACTATGTCGCTGATAGCGCATATGTGTTGAAATGATTTATGCCACCTCGCTAGCTTATCACTTAATGTAATCTTAATTGACCGTGCTAAGTGAAGTTAAGGGAGCATACTGTGTAAACTGGACTGATTAGCTTGGATCATGTTTAAAACAATAGTGTTTGCCGTGGGGTGCCAGCAGTAGAATGTTACCCCTACTCTCATGCCTGTGCTATAATAATGGGCCATAAGAAACCACCGGAAAATAGGCAGCAGCGTCTTTCCGTGTATCAACATCCCGTACTGCGCTCGTCAACCCTTAGGATCAGCATTTGGAGTTCTGTAAGGCAGGCCTAAGTCCAGCAGTGGATGTACTTCGACTGTGATTATGATGATGATGATGTTGATATAAGTATTCTCTGTCGTCTGGTTTTCTTCATTCAGCATAATCATCTTCATCATTCCAGCCGTAAAACGTCCACTACTGAACACAGGCCTCTCTCATGGATCTGCTTGAGGGGTAGTTGCCATACTCACCACACTTGGCAGGTGGGTTGGCGAGCGCAGTACGGAATGTTGATACACGGAAAGACGGTGCTGCCCATCTTCCGAAGGTATCCCTTAGCAGGCTCTCACTGCATCCATCAATGGGAGGAGGGGTAACATTCTACTGCCAGCACCCCAATCGTCTTAAATAAATGCAAAATGATCCCAGTTGCAAATATAATCGTACACTTAGTCAACACGCGCCAGCGTTAAGCGAATAGCCTCATTCAAATAATCGATTATACGATTAAGGAATTGATTATACGATTATGGAATCGATTAAAACGAATATTCGGGCCGTGTCCAATTCATTTGATACAACCTTTGGATAGAACTAAATATTTAACTGTTATTGGCGCGTGCTAATGTTATATGACGCTGGTGCCCATCTTCTGAAGGTAACCCTCGGCAGATTCTTACTGCGTCCACAGGCAAGAGAGGACAGGCAACATTCTACTGCCGGCGCCCCACGGCGGAAATGGTTAAAATGACTGATATTATCTATATTTCTATACTAATATAATAAAGACGAATAACTTATACATATTTTGAATGGTTGACCGATTTTCAAAATTATTTCACCAATAGAATGCTACATTAGCTCTGGAGTAGCATAATTATTTAATCCCCGTATTCCTACAGGAACGGGAACTACGCGGGTGAAACTGCGTAGTGCGGCTAGTTATTTATTTTTGCCATATAAGCAAAGCGGGAAAAATATGATTTCTTGAACTTTTCGCGTTCACCGTAAACAAAATCAAGATAATCAATAGAACCTGTAAACATGCTTCCTGTACCGCAAACATTTGCTCAAAAATAGGGATTTTTCGCTAAGAAAAGCTTTATCTTTCACCCAAAGAAGGAAAATAAACAATACGTCTTAGGGAGGGTTAAATAGGTCACTATAGGCGACCTATCGCGACTTTATGGGGTCTTCTTCGACGATTGATAGAATATATGTACATTTATTTTACACAGTTCTAAAAACCCAGACACGAGGCAACACGAGTATCTGCAGAAAAGCAATCATTTGTCCCTCGGCGGGTATCGAACCCGCAATCTTGCAATTCTTGCTTTGCGGCTAATAGACCAACTCTGTCAATTCCCACTACATTTTTTATGCTCAATCATTAATCTCGCGAAAAAAGCTTCAGCTGTAAAAAGTCCACTGCTGAACACAGGTTTCCATGAGGGGTAGTCGCCATTCTCACCATGCTTGGCAGGCGGGTTGGTGAGCGCAGTACGAGATGTTGATACACGGAAAGACGCTCCTGCCTATCTTCCGGAGGTATCCCTTAGCAGGCTCTTACTGCATCCATGGGGAAGAGAGAGGAGTAACATTCTACTGCCGGTAACCCACGGCAAAAATTGACGTTTGATAGCGACGATTGCGAAATTTACGCCTTTTGCAAATCTATCGCGAGATACGTCTTAGTATCTAAAGAGAATCAGCCTTCGGGTCAGCAAGACAAAGCCATTCGACCACAGCCAAAAACAAAAGCAGAAAAAACAATACAATTCGCAGTATCCGAAACTTCCTCTTTCAAAATGTTCGTCAATTAATTAATTACGTACCAAAGTCGACCACATTTCCTCCGAAGCCCCGAGAGAGAAAGATTTAAGGTGAGTAAAAGGGACAGATGGAGGGTAGATTTCAAATTGTCGCTTTTGCAATATTCGGGATTAAAAGTAACGCCTGGCTTGGTAGCGAAATTCACGTACACTCATGAAGCGAAGTGTTTTGCATTTTTTACGCGGTAGAAAATTTCCGATATTTTCCGGGTGTCGAATTATTTCGAGGTTCATGATACATTGTTTTTGGTTCTGTGGCGTAGCGGGCGAAGCTCCGCCGGAATATATTGTACGTCGAAGAACGTTGCAACAAGTTTATATAATTCACAAAATTATTTCACTAACGGAAAGCTACATGTAACAAAGGCTATATAATATCCTCGTATTCCCACGGAAACGTTAACTACGCGGGAGATACCACAGGGCGCTGCTAGTCACCTCTTTATAAACGATAAAAAGATGGGCTGTCTGCTGGCTTCCGGTGCTTATCGGAGTTTCTGTTTTGTATTAATCCTAGTTACATGGTAGCCATTTCGTTTTAGTAGGTACCTTCTGTACATGCTTCATTTCGCCTTCTTAAGGTCCAACAAGTCGCGGAGGCAAAGTCGTCAGTGGGCGCGGCCTAAATGTATGCTATCTCACCTTACATAGTATGTATACCCGCGCGTTAGAATGGTATGCACTGTTCGCGCTTACAAGAAAATATGGAACTATTCTCGTAAACCAACTTGACGACGCCGACGCAACGGACGAATCAGCGGCGGCTTCCATCACGTGATATCGCAAATCGCTAATGCGATTGGTTAAAACATTGTTCCCACACCCCCCTATCCTAGGATTTTATAAATTAGTTTTAGACGCCATTATTAAAGACACGAGTCAACAGCATTTCACAAATTCTTTTATTTAAACTCAACAAGACCAGGAAATCCAGTTCCAGTAAGCTAGGCAGCTATCAATAAACGTACCTTAGCATCAGCACGGTACATATGGTCCTTCGACACCAAATTACAAGAATCCAGCATCCTATGAAGTACAACGACGCGACGTGGCTGCCATTACTGGACAAAAGGATCAACTCAAACACGCAATACGCAACCTGCTGGACAGAAGACTTGGAAGCCAAGCGCATGGTGGGATTGAAGTCTGATTGGCATCATCGATCATCAAAAGCAATCCGGTGGGGCCAACCATCCTTTCATCATCCTTCCACACTTCTATGTTCTTTCTGTGACACCCGTGCTAAACTCATTTCAGTGTTTTCGCGAAGCTGTGTCAAATCCAGTGCTAAGGTTGGACAAGACTGGGGCTTGTGACGTTGCTATCACTGCCGACGAGTCTTCCATTCAAGCATTAAAACCGTGAGTACACCTGTGTCTTACTGATCACCAAAATGGCTACCGAAAATGCCATGTCACGCGACAAGTCTCCTCTTTCTTTAAATATCGAAAGTGCTGCTTTAGATAAATCCAAATCTCGCGATAGATCTCTTAATGTTAGTTACGAAAACCCGACTTTGTTTCGTGAGTTAGTTAGGAAGCGCGGCATTGTAAAAGGCCGATTAACTATATTCACAAATTATGTTCAATCCATATCAGAAAATATTGATCATGTCTCATCATCTCGAAATCGTATAGACTTACAGCTACGCATTACTGGAGCATCTAGATTATATTCTGAATATCATGACATTCAGTCCAGAATAGAGGAAAGTATATACGATAGCGAGATATCTGACCAGCTGAGTCAGAGAGAATTATTTGAAGACCAATACTATAGCACTTTGTCTTTAGCGGAATCTTTACTTTCGAATGATGAGGTCACTAACAGTTCCAAAACCTGCGACATGTCACAATCAGTAAAATTGCCCACAATAACGATGCCTACCTTTGACGGTTGGTATGAACACTGGCTCGAGTTTAGAGACACATTTATGTCGCTAGTACATAACTCTAAACATATAAGTAACATTCAAAAATTCCACTACCTAAAATCATCATTGAAAGGTAACGCGTTACTAGTTATAGAATCAATGGAATTCTCTTCAGATAACTATTCCGTTGCGTGGGAATTGTTACTGAATAGGTACAACAATAGCCGACTTTTAGTTCATAACCATGTTAAGGCGTTATTTACTATGGACGCACTAAACAAGGAGTCGTCCAGTCACATTAGAACGCTAATTGATGTAATTTTGAAAAACTTACGCGCTTTAAAAATCCTAGGTGAACCTACGGACGCCTGGGATACGCTCATTATTTATATGATTGTGTCAAAGTTAGATAAAATAACCGAACGCGAGTGGGAGACCTATAAATGTACATTTATGTCAAATCATTCAACCGCAAAGCAACAAATTAAATTAAGCGATTTCATTGGTTTTCTACGAAACAGGGCCGATATGCTAGAAACACTACAGCTTTCGCATTCCAAGGCACAGAACGTACAAACAGACATTAAAAAACAAGGTTCATATGCTAACAAAACATTGCACTGTAATGTTTCTTCCAATCAGCTGAACGATCGTCAGTCTCATGTTTACAGACCTTGCCCGAAGTGTAGGGGATCACATTCGCTTTATTCATGTCAAAGTTTTATTGAAAGTAACTTAGAATCCAAGTTAAAAATAATTAACGACAACAACCTTTGTTTGAATTGTTTGCGGTCGGGACACACACCTGAGGTATGTAGATTCGGGCCGTGCAGGAAATGTAACGAAAAACATAATTCACTCATACATAACGATAGCCGTGGGGTGCCGGCACTAGAATGTTGCCTCTCCTCTCTTACCCATGGATGCAGTAAGAATCTGCAAAGGGATACCTCCGGAAGATGGGCAGCAGCGTCTTTCCGTGAATCACCATCACGTACTGCGCTCGCCAACCCCCCTACCAAGCGTGGCGAGTATGACAACGACCGCCTCATGAACTCGAAGATCGATGAAGGAGGTTTATGTCCAGCTGTGGACGTGGGCAGCAGTCCTACCGTGGAGGTTATAGAAAGATATAACGATGATACTAACTCAGTTGCATTTCATTCGAATATTTCACATAGCTCCGACGAGCGTGAGGGCGCGGCTTGTACTGAGCGTGCTTCCCTTCCCGAGGACTCGTCAATCCAAGTAAACAAGGCACATATAAACGCGCAGTGTCCAACTATAGGTACGCACGCGGTTCTGCTGTCAACAGCTGTAGTCGAGGTAGCCGGCGCTAACGGTGCTTATCTCCGGGCGCGCGCGCTGCTTGATAGTGGAAGCCAGCGGTGCTTTATTTCAAAATCGTTTTGTGACAAGCTTAACGCATCATTATTTAAGTCTAGTCATGAAATAAGAGGCGTAGGTAATTCGGTGGTGCAATGTTCAGAAACTTGTAACATCGATATTAAATCCCAAGTGGATGATACATTCGTAACACGCATTAATTGTTACGTATTATCCCAAATATTGTCTAAAATACCGACCTTATGTCAATTAAGCGCGCAGTTTTGCATTCCAGACAACATAAGAATGGCAGATCCGCAGTTTTTAGAATCTAAAAATATAGACATTTTAATAGGCGCAGACGTGTTCTGGGATCTTCTAGGAGAGGGCAAAATAAAACTTCCTAGTGGACCAGTTTTACAGAACACAAAGTTAGGATGGATTATTTCTGGACCAATTTTCGGTCAATAATTTACGGCGCATCTATTTTAAGTTCATACAAGTACACGTGAGACACACAATTACGTTTGTTTGGGGAGGTTGATAAGCTACCTATAGGATCGGGATGCGCAGACTGACGAGGAACGGGCAAACGAGGAACACTTTGTTCGCACAACGAGGCGCGATAGCGAGGGAAGGTTCATTGTTCCTATTCCTTTTAAATAGTCACCCGATGTCTTAGGCAAATCATATACCTACGCAAGCAAAACGCAAATTTTATCATAAGAAAAATAGTTAATACCGTTAGGTATAATCGTTAAGAATACGCTTCAGTTGGGTAGGTACCTACCTTTCTATTTCGAAAGTGGATGTATAATTTTCCATCTGTGTATAATGTAGAAAACGATTATTTATCAAAGCAATTCTAAGAAATTAAACGTACCGAAAACATGAGTTCAAAAACACTAGGTTTAGGTTGGAGTAATTTAAAATATTTGTTTTATTTTAAAACGCAATTTCCGAGTGATAATAGCCCAGTCAATACACGATCGATTTTATCGAATATTTCGCAATTTTTTATTCACTTGGCTTATCCACTAAGCCCTTTAATTATAATTGCCAAGGTTTTACTGCACCAATTATGGCTACAAAAAATAAGCTGGGATGACGTCATTCCTATATCTTATCTATAAGTATTGGACGATGGAACCGGTTTGTTGTTTCTTTGCAAAGTTTTCTCAATGTAATCGTATAAAGCGCGCGGTGGCATTCGTTTTACGATTCATTCATAACATAATATTCGCTTAAAAAAATAAAGTGCGCACGGACGTACTAAAAGTGAACGAATTAGGTAAACGATGCAGAGATAACGTTGGTAATATTTTCACAAATGGGAAGTTATCCAAATGGTATAAATTATTGCACAATTATATTTAAATAAATAAAATATATTTCTTAATACAAAAAATGAATTACAGTAGATTACTGTAAGCCGGTTCTCATATTTAACCGCAAAGGCAGGGAAGCTAAACTTCTAAGGCATACATTTACCTGTTTGTGTGTTTTGTGACGCGCGCAGTACATTTGGAACTGGTCAGGATCTTACTTCGGAAGCTTACCTACTTGTAAGCGCTTAATAGATTCATTTTAAGATTATCAAGACGCAGTAAATATTTTCTGATATTGGTTGTAATGTTTAGTTTTTGTGCTAAGATGAATTACAAGATTATATTTTTCTATTTTTTATACAAAGATGTCCTTTAGACATTATTAAATACGCAGCAAGTCAGCAAATTAAATTTAAATTAATTCCTTTTTTATTCGCCTCATTTTGGTGGTCTGTGGGAGACAAGTGTAATCATGTAAACAACATTTACGCCAGGTTTAAGGAAACGCGCACCTAACCTTCGAGGAGTTTAGTACGGTTTTGTCACAGGTAGAAGCTGTCTTAAATTCCCGACCACTTTCTACTCTTTCTCCAGACCCCAAGGACCTTTCTCCTCTGACACCTTTTGGTTGGTCGACCACTGACTGCTCCTGCAAGCGATGACGTCACCGATACCCCAGTACACCAATTGCTTCTTCCGCTAAAATGGCACATGGGACGTGTGCCAGCTACCTTTCCAGGCAAGCAGATATACAGACAACGTCGGAGTGAGTCGACAAGCTTATGCAAAGATCTGCCCTCTCATTTTGGACGAGGATTCTACACCACTACATTGAAAGCTGCTGCTTCCAAGGCCGGGGGCATGTTCGCGCTTACAAGAAAATATGGAACTATTCTCGTAAACCAACTTGACGACGCCGACGCAACGGACGAATCAGCGGCGGCTTCCATCACGTGATATCGCAAATCGCTAATGCGATTGGTTAAAACATTGTTCCCACACCCCCCTATCCTAGGATTTTATAAATTAGTTTTAGACGCCATTATTAAAGACACGAGTCAACAGCATTTCACAAATTCTTTTATTTAAACTCAACAAGACCAGGAAATCCAGTTCCAGTAAGCTAGGCAGCTATCAATAAACGTACCTTAGCATCAGCACGGTACATGCACAATGATTCATTCCTAAAACGACCGTGCAAAAATATGTGAATAGACTTTTAGCACAAGAGTTATTAAAGAAAAACTTGCGTGTAATCTTTTCAAAATAACATTTATTTCAACTTTTGAATAATTAAACTATATCGGAAAGGCGTTAACTTTTGAGTTTTCTATCTCCGTATATTATTTAGTTTCGTCCAAAGTTTGGCTAAAATCAGTGTTAAAATACGAAAGTTTAGAAGCTTGTATTTTTTAATTAAATATTTTTATTACGGTTTGGGGTGTTTACAAACATAGATTATGACGAGATAAATTGATATAATTCTTAGTTTTGGACGGTCAACGTCAAACAGTGGAGTAGTTACCCTTCCACGTTTGTATAGAAAGATGGGCGACTCGTTCTGCCTTAATGTTCAGGGTCACAAATAACGTACTTTCCTTAAAGCTAGTAAAGTTAGCAAAGGTGTAACCCATTTGCAGGTGCATTTTATTCCTAGGCTACTTCTCCACGTCCGAACGCGTTTAGCCATGGCCTGCTGACCGCCATTTTTATGTGATGTTTGTTTTGTTTTTGTACCGGTTCGGTTACAGGTTATTTTATTCGGGCCATTGAGTGTAATTTATAGGGAATCCCTACATTGTTTCAGTTGACATTTATTCTGCTAAACGTTTTGGGGATTTACGTGAGAAGGCGGAATCATGACGGGGATTGTAATTTTGAACATGCATTTAGTGGTGGGGTGGCAGTAGAATGTTGTCTCTCCTCTCTTGCCCGTGGATGCAGTAAGAATTTGCTAAGGGATAGCTCCGGAAGATGGGCAGCAGCGCCTTTCTGTGTATCAACATAACATACTGCGCTCACCAACCCGCCTGCCAAGCGTATGGCAAACTCCCCTCGTGATCTGGGAGATGTATGAGGGAGGCCTATGTCCAGCAGTGGACTTGAACAGCAGTCCTACGGCTGTAATGATGAATGATGATTAAGACCATCTAATAAAAACCATCCATTTTGTGACGCTTGTTAGTTGTCTCTTACCAAGCAGGTGCCCGTATTTACATTGTTTGAAAAAAATATTAAATCAATTAGATTAAGTTGCAGGTACACAGGTTAATCTCGCGACAAGCGTTATTATTACCATAACCATTTTATTATTTTAGTACGTTTAAATAAAAGCTTGTTTGTTAAAAAGTTTATTTTTTTTACTTTTAATTTATTTTGAATTTTTCGTAACCTAGCATTATTGAGGATACTACGGGATGATAAAAATCCTACCTTTAAATATTAAAAAGATATTACTGATTTTGCAAACGCCAGGCGCTGAAAAGCCCCATGCGACCAATGGCGGATAACTGCAAATTATTACAGGAGGAAATTATTATAAACCACTTCACGTTGATAACTTTTCCACTCGCCTGTACAGCACGACCCAAATACTCCCTCAAAATCGTGATACATCCACTGGCCACCTGAATTCCTAGAGGAGTAGAATTCTTTACAGAAATCTTCAATATATGCCACCATTTTTAGGGAAACCTTTTTACCCAACGAATATTAAACCGAAAAATTTTAGTTAAAAAATACAGATGCTAATGTGACATAAAATTCAGCAAACTGTGAGTTTTCGTCATGTTTTACGAGGAATAAATTAATGTTTTCGTATTTATTTGACAAAATTTTCAGCATATTTTTATAATTAAAATTCCCTTAATTTTTCGTAACTTTCCGTGCGTTTTATTATTATTGTAATATCTAGCCTACATATTATATTGATACTTACCGTGATTTGAGTCTTTTTGAGTTTTCCGATATTTCGACGCAGTTTCACACGTCATTATCACGGATAAACTACTCAAAAAGACTCAAATCATGGTAAATCTAAATAAAATAAATCTAATCTAAATCTCACACCATTTTACCCCATCTCATTACCACAATCCAATCCATCGAAAGGTTGTCTGGTAGAGATAGTTTTTAGCGATAAGACCGCCGATTGTCACTTTATGTGTAGTGTTTCTCTTTTTTTTTTGTTAATTTGTTTAGTTTAAGGTGTGCAATAAAGCATTTTCTATCTATCTGTCTATCTATATATCTAAATGTCCCGTTAATATTGCATTATAATGTTAACAACCGTGATAGTTTCAAAACTTGTTTTGTAGTAAAAACGACAAATTTGTACTTTTTAGATAAAAAATCATTTTTACAGCTTGATTTTAGTTACATTGATTAACAAAATGTCTATTGATGTTGAATCCTTTAATGTATTCTTCACTAACCAAAAAAAAACATATTTGGGACAGCTTATTATCTCAGCCGTGGGGTGCCGGCAGTAGAATGTTACCCCTCCTCTACTACCCGTGGATGCAGTAAGAGCCTGCTAAGGGACACCTCCGGAAGATGGGAAGCAGCGTCTTTCCGTATATCAACATCCCATACTGCGCTCACCAACCCGCCTGCCAAGCGTGGTGAGTATGGCAACTATCATGGAGATCCATGAGGGAGGCCTTAGTTCAGTAGTGGACATTTACGGCTGAAATGATGATGACGATTATCTCAGCCGGAGGACGTTCATTACCCGGATCCATCCCACATCCCACATGGATTTCCAAGATCATGATAAGGTTGTTGCCATACTCACCCCGCTTCGCAGGCGGTTTGGCGAGCGCAATACGTGATGCTGATATACGGAAATACGCTGCTGCCCATCTTCCGGAGGTATCCTTTGGCATAGACTTGCAGAATCCACGGGCTAGACAGGACTTTCAAAATTTAAAATTTAATCACTTTATTTCCATAGTCTGTAGTTAGAAATCATATACACGTCCACTTACAATACAAATCTTAAGTTAACCAAAGTTTAACCAATCTTTGATGTTAACAGAAAAGAGGCATATGAATATGTTCGCTTCCTTAAGCACTGTCATAAGAAGCGATAAGAAACCACAGCTCTTATAACAGTTAGTTTAGAGTTGGAGCAAATTTCGGTCCAAGCATTTTTGTCTCCTAGGTAATTAGATGTTTTGTAATAAGCTATATTGTGAAGATGATAAGGAAATAAATAATGCTGGACAATTCACACAGCATCATCTAGCCCTAAGCTAAGCAAAACTTGTGTTATGGGTACTAGATGACTGATATACTTTATATACTATAATATTTCAGAAAAACATTCAGAACACCTTGAACACATATCCGCAGATCATATAGACATTTAGTCCCAAGTCGGGATTCAAATCCGAAACGTCTTGCGATCCAGGCGGACCATCCATCTCCCGCTGCGCCACAGAGATCGTCATTTATTTATATTAGAAACTTTATATACGGTATTTTTCGTCAACTTTGTGGCCAATTTTTCCACCTTTCGAATCATGTATCCTTACTGGGCAGTACTAACTAAAACAAAGGGAATGATGAACAACAAACGCAATTAGGGACGCTCATTTACTTGTAATTGAAGTAGGACCAGTGGCATTCGTCACGCAAGCACGAGATCCGGAGAGTAAGGTGCAGATGTACAAACGAGCGTTGAAGTATGAACATCAGCAGTGTGTGCTACTGTGTGTACTACTGTAGTTACGGCAGACGATCTAACAGTGACAATTCATGGTATACACACTGTATCTTACGGCAGACGATCTAACAGTGACAACTCATGGTAGACACACTGTATCTTACGGTAGACAATCTAACAGTGACAACTCATGGTAGACACACTGTATCTTACGGCAGACGATCTAACAGTGACAACTCATGGTAGACACACTGTATCTTACGGCAGACGATCTAACAGTGACATCTCATGGAGACACACTGTATCTTACGGCAGACGATCTAACAGTGACAACTCATGGTAGACACACTGTATCTTACGGCAGACGATCTAACAGTGACAACTCATGGTAGACACACTGTATCTTACGTCAGACGATCTAACAGTGACAACTCATGGTAGACACACTGTATCTGACGGCAGACGACCTAACAGTGACAACTCATGGTAGACACACTGTATCTTACGGCAGACGATCTAACAGTGACAACTCATGGTAGACACACTGTATCTTACGGCAACGATCTAACAGTGACAACTCATGGTAGACACACTGTATCTACCATGAGTTGACTCATGGTAGACACACTGTATCTACCATGAGTTGACACTGTTGGATCGTCTGCCGTAACTACAGTAGTAATCATCATCATCATCATCATCATCTACAGCCCGTAGGTACCTACTGTTGGGTGTAGGTAGGCCTCCCTTTGTGTACGCCACATAAGCCGGTCCTGTGCTGCGCTAAGCCAGGAATTACCCGCGACCTGGCGAATGTCGCCGACCCATCGCGACATCGGACGACCACGAGTAAAATAATAATCATAATTATTTATTCACCGTAATAGTTGGTTACTATTACATCTGTCAGATTTGTAGCTCATGGTACCAAATTCTAAGCAAATTTATTTATTTGAACAATAACATCATTACAGGTTGATCCTAATGCGATGCTATTTATACGAACATACACTTAACGAGCTATTTAGAAACATTTTATATGGTAAGCTGTGCTATTTCTATGAATTTCGGCAGACTGTGGTGAAAAAGATCCACTCCGTTCTCGGATAGGATGTTGAGCAGGCAGATATCGAGTGACAAGGGGGCGAACTTGAATGAAGCCTAAATAAAGTAAAGTCACTGCAGTATAATATACTGCGTAATTCAGTACCCGCTAGAGGCGCTGTACAAGTTTTCACACATTTTTTAACTACTCGCTAGCGAGTATAGATTGTGAAAACTCAAGGTAGACCTACAGGCTGATAACGTATCTCGCGATAGGTTTGACACATCTGTAAAACGTCATTTCCTATTATCTCGTGCAAAATTGACGTTTGACAGCGATAATCACGAAAGTTACGCCGGTTACAAACCTGTCGCGACACGCTGCCGCTTATCTTACGGAGGTGTCCCTTCGCAGAGAGAAGTGAGGAGGGGCGACACTAAACTGCCGGCACCCCACGACGGTTTTGCCATTACTCTGAGCCGAGGCCTCAAGAGAGACTAAATTAGCCTGTATCTGCCGCGAATTTAATTAGAATCAGAAATTAGGAGTCCGATCGCTATGGCCGCACCTCAGGGGGTGGTTTTAGAAAATTAAAGTCGCATCAAACTTCAGACCTTGTCGCAACCCTTAATGTAATCATGCTAATGTACAGTCGCCCTCATATTAAAGGATACCACTGAGGTAAGGTGACAATTATTTATTTATTTAGAAAGTCACATTAACAAAATGAACACTAAAAAAACAACTTAGGCTATTATATTAACAAATAAATAGAAGTGACATTTGTGCCACATTTCACGGTCCTGTGCCAATCTTATCCAGGTCAGCCCTGCAACGCTGTTGATGAACACAAATATGGCACAAATCAAAAGGTGTAATCCAGATGTAAAATTGATCAATTTCAACATACTATTTTATTTATTCGTGTGTAATTCCCGTTTTTACAAAATGAATACTACAGAATATATTACACAGAATATTACAGAATATATACCATCGCGGATTTTTTTGTAGACCTTTATAAGGTGCTCAGTACTGTGGTACATTATTTTCATCTATCTCGTAGGGTTCAGCCAGCGTTTGCAATATGAGCGCAAAAAATGTGTTTATTTACGACCTCACATTAGAATACTCCAAAATGATCAGTGTTTATCTACTAGAGCATCTATACATATAAACCTTCGTCTTGAATAACTCTATCTATTGAAAAAAAAACGCATCAAAATCCGTTGCGTAGTTTTAAAGATCTAAGCACATATAGGGACATACAGACAGCGGGAAGCGACTTTGTTTTATACTATGTATTGATTGTTCAACTGTTGTGTGCAATAAGGAGTAAAGAATAAAGAATGTTAAAATGTTTTGCGCAAAAAGCTAAATTTAAGATTAAAGGATTTATAAGGAATCGATATTTCCTATTAAAAGTTCATCCCATGGGGTTTGCGATTACCAACCGAACCCCTAATTTCTGAATGTAATTAAATTCACGGCGAAACCCTCGCTAATTTTCTGTCCCTTGAGGCGAGACCTCAGTAATTAACGACTTCTTAATCAGCTAAGTGATTTTATATTTGAAACGTTAAGATTTAAAAAAAAAAAAAACACAGTTGCAACATTTCGAAAAAAATATTGTCGTCAAAGAACATAAATAAATAATGCTGGACAATTCACAGAGCATCATCCAGCCCGAACCTAAGCAGAGCTTGTGTTATGGGTACTAGATGACTGATATATGTACTTAATGCCTTATACTACAGATATAGATGCTTTTTTATTATAAATAGAAAAACATCCAGAACACCCTAAACAAATATCTGCAGATCGTACAGACATTTGTCCCGAGGCGGGAATCGAAACCGCAACCTTTTGCGTTGCAGGCGGACCTTCGCCTGCTGCGCCACAATGCTCGTCAAAATATATACAAATACTCGATGATTGTAGCAAATTTTTTTTTATCTTATCTCAGCCGTAAGACTCCTGTTCACGTTCACAGCTGGACATAGGCCTTACTCATGTATCTCCAAGATCCATGAGTATGGATGGATAAGAGTGTTGTCATACTCACCACGTGTGTGCCATACACAGGCCTGTGTTAGACAAAGGTCACTACGTACTGATCATGACGGTTTGGCGCACACGCCGCGCGTGGCAGGCGGGTACGGGTTGTTGATACAAGGAAAGACGCTGCTGCCTATCTTCCGGAGGTATTGGATTCTTACTGTATCTACTGGTCAAAGAGGAGAGGCAACATTCTTATGTTCAGTAGTGGAAATTCTACGGCTGAAATAATGAAATTAGCATATAATTTTTATGACATTAAAATGTTAATTAACCTTGAAGTTAATTACAAAATACAAACTTATTACAAAAGTAATGTAAGGTTTTCACGTAGATAGAAATTTTCATGAATATTAAATCAAGTTTGAATAATACTTCATTAAATATAGCGCGAACGTATTCGCTCATTACTATTTAATTATTACATAATTTCTGAATATAATTAAACAGGGTGTATTATAACATGCGTATCAACCCGGAAAGGGGGGTTTACATAATTTCTGAATATAATTTATACAGGGTGTATTATAACATGTGCCTCAACCCTGAAAGGAAATATCTCACGGAAAATACGTATGTACCTAATCTATGACTATTTATTTATTAATTTACATATGTTAGTTTGATTCTTATATTCTCCTAATTTTACGCCACGATATAGCGTCCTTTATTTTCCTGTCCATCCCAAGGTTGCTTGGAAGAGATCGCTCATAGCGATAAGACCGCCCTTTGTACTCCTGTGTTATTTTACCTTATTTCTTATTTGTTTATGTTCTCTTAATGTGGTGTACAATAAAGTGTTTTCTATCTATCTATCTTTTTTATAATACATTGTTAAAAAATACCTTTCCACGGTTTTAGGTATTTTTATTTTTACTTCTACGTCAGCTCCAATGACCCTGGCAAGAATCAGCTAGCGTTGAGTTCGTCGATATCGATTAATCAGCGGTTGAATTTAAAACTTTCGTGGTCTTTTCATAATTGAAAATCACCGAATTCTAAAAAGTCGTAGAACTAAAATTGGGGTTGGTCAAATTCATCCCCTTTCGGCTCAGTACTCATGTTATAGTACACCCTGTATATAATTTATGCATAATAATGACAAGTAGCGTTGTTGATTTAAATGATTTATAGCCAACAAGTCAGCAATCTATGTACATAGTTTGAAACCAACACATTTAACCCTCAACGCTAAAAACGAGGGAAGTTACTATTTTAACACGTCCTTTCTTTTAATATGTACAACAATATCAGAGATAAGAATTAATATTACTATGACCCATCTGCGTCCCCATACAGCTGTGTGCCGGCAGTAGAATATTGCCTATGCTATCTTAAAAAGTTAAATGCTATCTTGAAAGTGTAGATGTTGACACGTGGATTCAGTAAGAATCTGCCATGGGATGCCTCTGGAAGATAGGCAGCAGCGTCTATCCGTGTATCAACATCCATTACTACGCTCGCCAACCCGCCTGCCGAGCGTGGTGAGTATGGTCACACCCACTCATGATCTTGATCCAAGATTGAAAGCCTCCAGCAGTAGACGTCCTATGGCTGGAGTGATGATGATGAGTTCTCTTTATATGGTAAAAAGCGTCCGAAGCGGGCAAAAGCTTCAATAAATTGGCCATCCCACTATAATTATCTATATATGTACATATATACAATTCAAAGTCCTGACTGACTCACTGAATGACTGACTGATATATCAACGCACAGCCTAAACCACTGGACCTAAAGACTTGAAATTAAGCACACATATACCTTGACTATCCTAAAGGTGCACTAAGAAGGGATTTTTCTAAATTCCCACGGGATAGGGAATAAATGGGATTTATATTTTCGAATCAAAATAGCTCTACGTGAAAAAGGGGATTTTACGTTTTATGACTTCCACGCGGACGAAGTCCCGGGCAAAAGCTAGTACATTATAAAGCCGAAAGTTTAACTTTTGAAGCTATCATGTTTGTAACATTATATCCAATTACGGGATATATACCATGATTTGTGTCTTTGAGTGTCCGATATTTCACATACACACGTCATAATCACGGATAAACAAAATACGATAAAATATCGGCAAACTCAAATCATGGTAAATACATGTTGGGTATACAGCCAAAAAATTGTTTGTATAGCTGTATGAATGTTTGTTACCTCTCCGCGCAAAAACTAGATTAAACTGATTGAGCTGCAACATTGCACAAGTGTGATGTTGACTAGGAATAACACATAGGTTACTTTTTATCGGGTTACAATGTATGCGAAGCGAGGGGCAGAAGCTAGTCCTTATTAAAACGCTTTTCATCATCATTTCAGCCGTAAAACGTCCAGTACTAAACACAGGCCTCGCTCATGGATCTCCATGAGGGGTAGTTGCCATACTCATCACGCTTGCCAAGCGGGTTGGCGAGCGTAGTACGGGATGTTGAAGCACGGAAAGACGCTGATGCGCATCTTCCGGAGGTATCCCTTAGCAGGCTCTTACTGCATCCACAGGCAAGAGAGGTGGGGCAACATTCTACTGCTGGCACCCCACGGCAACTCTTTTAATTGTCCCCAACATATGTAATTTATGTGTATGGAGGCCTTCGTGGAAACAGGATTCCACGGTTTCCACGAAAATGCTAACAGGCCTCGTTCCTCGTATTATCGAGTCGTTAAATCCAATTCAATTCCCTATTTTCATGATACTAACGCGAAGTACAATGATGAATGCTGCTTCCATAACTGAGACAGTTCTTACAAATTCCGTATTTTTTTACTACACGGTGTGACAAAGGTTGCCTGGAATAGATCGTTATTAGCGCTTCATTTGATCGGATCACCGGTATGTGTGTCTGTGTGTTTGTCTGTGGCAACGTAGCTTTTAAACGAATGGACCGATTTGCATGCAGTTTTTTTTATTTAACAGAAGGTTTTCCGGCGGTGTCCTTTGTCAAAATTGGTTGAGTTTTGTCAAAATTGGTTGAGACGTTTACTAGCTATTGGGGGTGAAAGAGGGTATAAATAGTCGAATGTTTCCAAATATACCAAAACTAATAGTGTTGCCGTGGGGTGCCGGCAGAAAAATGTTACCCCTCCTCTCATACCCATGGATGCAGTAAGAGCCTGCTAAGGTAGACCTCCGGAAGATGGGCAGCAGCGACTTTCCGTGTATCAACATCCAGTACTGCGCTCGCCAATCCGCCTGCCAAGCGTAGTGAGTAAGGCAACAACCCCTCATGGAGCTCCATGAGGGAGGCCTGTGTTCAGTAGTGGATGTTTTACGGTAGGAATGATGAATAGTGCATAGTAGTGTATATACCAAAACTAGTAGTACATTATCCAAGTGTGGTATCAAATGAAAGGGCATGATGTGTAGATTGCAAAACTATCTCCGAGACTGGGTAGTGTCGGAGGTTACTTAAATTTTTTAATTTAACTTGTTACCTACCCATCCTTAGTCCGTTCTGTACGTACAGCACTCTTTGCCAAATACTTTCCGCGCCAACATTATCTGAATCGCAATTCACTCCGTCCTACACAAACAATAGGATACAAGTCGCTGTCAATTTCGTAAATCAATGCTTCGATATGCGTCAGTGAATGATGAAAAGCCTGAATCGGAAAAATCCCGGAAAATCCCGGGAATACGGGAATGGGTCATTGTTTACATCCAGTCAAATTCAATCTCGTGTACTAAATATCTATATACGTATATCTCGTAAACGGGAGTTTTTGTGACACGTTTTAGTCAAATTAGATTTTTCGGGGAATATAGTTTTTTTTTTTACTTTAGTTATACTGTTGCAGTCTCTTTGTTCACTTGTAACAGTATTTTCATTATTAGTTCGGAATAAAGTTTATTTTACGTGATTTGTATATGCACGTGCGTAGCTATATAGCTATGCTTGATTTAGTATACCTTAACTAAGTATATTTTTACAATGAATAATTCAATTTGAGGCATGGAGTGTTTTATCAAAATAATATTGGGTACCGATATTTATTAAGCAGTCGGTTTTGAGAGCTTGGTTCTGGTTGTTGATAAATGCTGCTGCCCATCTTACCAAGGTGTCCTTTAGCAGGCTCTTACTGCATCCATGGGTATTTATTTTATTTTATTTTTTATTTTTATATTGTTGGAAGGCAAACAGTACTTAATAACTAAAAAAACTTATCTATTTAAGTAGCTATTTACCATTAAAGTGTCTCCACATATTGAAAAGTATGAGAGGAGGAGTAACATTCTACTGGCACCCCACGGCATATAAAGTGGTTAATTTTTATTACAAATTACAATAATAACAAGCCGAAATTTAACTTTCCGCAAGCAAGAAGATGGGCAGCAGCGTCTGTCAGTGTATGAACATCCCGAACTGCGCTCGCCAAAGCGCCTGCCAAGCGTGGTGAGTATGGCAACTACCCCTCATGCAGATCCATGAGGGAGGCCTGTGTTCAGTAGTGGACGTTTTACGGCTGCTTTGATGATTCCAAATTTGCCAATTCGATTCAATTTTAAATGATTAAAAATCCTTTCTTTTGATCGAAAAAAAATATATTATAAAACTATAATATATTAACAGTTCCGAATATTTAACGGATCAAACACGATATTTTTACTTCACCAGATTATAAAAAATTACGTAGGATGGATTGGTTTTGCTCGTTTTTGTGGTACTTCAAGCGTATCAATTTTATACTCCCAAAAACATCCCAGAAAATAGGCAACGACATTTAAAGGAATATTTAATGGTTAGTTTTTCTGCCCAATCGAAAAAATTAAACAAATTTTTATATTCCTTAAGTAGCCCGCCGATGGAATAACCTGGCCTTAAGTTAACAATATCCACATTTCAGTCCCAACTGTGACATACAAATGTTGTTTCGGAATCTGGCAGCATACCTACCTGAGGCAGCTAGATATGTACTATTGAACCCGCAAATTTATAAAGGGGCATATGTGGTTAGGGATGGGAAAACCGTCCGGTTCTCGGAAATATCTCCGTAACCGAATATTCATAAATTCCCAATTGTTTTGAGTGAAATATTTCTCAGATATATCTTTTATTGCTTTCTTATTTGTTGAAGCTCAAAATATATCTGATCAGTGGTATTACATACACTCCAACACCATAATTTCAGCTGTAAAACGTCCACTACTGAACACAGGCCTCCCTCGTGGATCTCCATGAAGGGTAGTTGCTATACTCACCAGGCTTGGCGACGGGTTGGCGAACGCAGTACGTGATGTTGGTTGATACACTGCAAGACGCTGCTGCCCAACTTCCGGATGTACCCTAGCAGTAAACTGCATCCATGGGCATGAGAGGAGGGGTAACATTGTACTGCCGGCACCACACGTTATACACTTAATTTCCGGTAAAATAGGCTACTTGATAGGGTTTGAAAAACAAAGTTTATTCGCCAGTCAGTTAGACAATAAAAATATAATAGTATTTATGCCGTGGGGTACCGGCAGTGGAATATTGCCCCTCCTCTCTTGCCCGTGGATGCAGTAAGAGCCTGCTAAGAGCTACCTACAGAAGATGGGCAGCAGCGTCATTCCGAGTATCAACATCCCATACTGCGCTCGCCAACCCGCCTGCCAAGCGTAGTGAGTATGACATACATGAGGACTGTGTTCAGTAGTGGACGTTTTACGGCTGAACTGAGCGACTGAATGCAATATTCTAATGGTGAAAATAGAGAAATTATGAAAATCGGTCCAGTTATTTTCAGTTTATTCGTTACAAACATACAAAATACAAAGCTTTCCTCTTTATTATAAACTAGCTGCACCCCGCAGTTTCACCCGCGTAGTTCCCGTTCCCGTGGGAATTTAGAAAAATCCCTCCTTTGTGCACCTCTAGGATACTCAAGTTATATGTGTACCAAATTTCAAGTCTTTTGGTCCAGTGGTTTAGGCTGTGCGTTGTCTGTCAGTCACTCAGTAAGTAACGGAAGAGTTATATATACATATATATATAAAACTCTTCCGTTACTGATATTACGTAGTATTGATATTAGATATAAATGTACAAAACACAGAGTGACACTCAAAAGTTATGGATACAGAAAACAAGAACTCCGGGAATAATACCGAAAACCAGCCCAACCCTAAGTCGGTTTCCCTGACGATAACAATTTTAGGCCTACGTTTCACCACAGCTCACAAGAATCATACAGCTGGTTCAGTAACTGCGTGTCGTTTTTGGGTTCGTTGACGACCCCAAAAACGATTGCTTCAGACGTATTGACCTGTTCTTTCCTCTGAATAATAGCTGACTAAGCTGAGAGGATGGTATAGGTGCTGGGCAAGCCTCATCCATCTAACAATGTCCCAGGCACTGCAGCGTCCCGTACAGCATAATTACCAGTTGCTGACGCTGTATAAATCATCTATAATAGATGCATAGGCCTTACTTTTTTGACGATGGTGATGATGTCTTCCAGGCCGATTTCGGCCACGGCCGCGGCGACCCGATTTGATGCACGCTCGGTATTGGACGTGTTATCATCATCATCTCATCCGTACAACGTCCACTACTAAACGTATGCCTTAGCTAACAAATCCGGCTACGAGCTGGAAAAATCGTTCCAGTAGCTAGCTACAAGACAGGAATGCACATTTCCTATTTCGTAGCTAGCTGCCAAATCTTAAATAAGTCATCAAATATCAAGTTAAGGTGACTATTTGATTATTATGTTCCAATTTTATGTACCTATTCTATGGACCTATGTGTGAAGTCTGAAAAAAAAAATATTATTATTTATGGATTTAGATTTTCATCAGCTCGGCACTAATAGGGCCGGAATTTATCTAAAACGCACGGGCCTAAGCCAAGTGCGCATTAGTTGTGTTTCTAGAGACTGTGGTGCGTCAATGGAAACATCAGTTTGCAAAAACTTTCTAATTATCCTACACGTGTTGAGGATAACTGCTTTCTGTAACAGAGCGAATGTGTGTTTAGGCAGGTCTAGTTGGGCGAGATATTATTATTATTATTATTATAAATCCGGCTTCGAGACGGGACTAAAGGTTGCTCTTGAACTTCCAAGTACTGATCATGAGTGAGTTGTTGCCAATATCACCACGCTTGGCAGGTGGGTTGGCGAGGACGTCTTTACATGCTGTAGAGACGCTGCTGCCCAACTTTTGTCTATGGTGTATACGGATGAGTTTTGTTCGTGTGCTCTGATGACCTTATTTTGGCTTTGAAAGTGCGGTTGCAGAAATTGCACGTCCGGATATTATTTTCGTAGTGATAGAGGATGTTTGCCGTAGGGTGCCTGTAGTAGAATGTTGCCCTTCCTCTCATGCTCGTAGATGCAGTAAGAGTCCTTTAAAGGAAACCGATACGTCGCTAACTCAGTCGGCCGCTAACAGTTTGCTTACTGAGGACCCAGCCCAATTTTGGTACAAATTCATATTGTAGCTATAGTATATTTTTGCAATCTGCATGAATTGATTATAAACCAGCTTCTCTCCTACAGCTGGGTAAACCACGCCGCTTGACAAATGTACCATTATTACCTCTCACAATCCCCTTCCACTGTACAAATAAAATTAATTTGATACGTACTCTATATTGTATGCTTACTCGTGTTAACAAAGAGCTTTCCCGAAATATAATAGGTATATCTAAACCTGATCTGAATAGCAGTAGAACTTTTTTTAAGAGTTCATACGAGAAAGTACTGCCACCATACCTATTTCTGCTGCAAAGTAATGTCTGCATCACTGTGTTCCGGTTTGAAGGGTATGAGGGCCGGATAAATTAAGGGCATATGAGACCTTACAACTCTGTCTCAGGGTGACGGGCACAATGCAATGCAGCGTTTCTCACGTGACCACTTCGTGACCGTGATCACCGCGGTATTGCAGTTGTAATAGGAGGTTACCGCTTGTCATCAGGTGGGCGTTCGGCTTGTCTCGTCATTAAGTCGTATAAAAAAATAAAAAAAACTAACGCGTTAACTTATTTTATTATTTCCCGACGTTTCGAGTGCCTTGCAGCCCACTCTCGTTAAGGGTAGTCAACCCGTTCAGTTTAAGATTTAATGTCTACAGATCATGTAAGGTTATACAGTTATTTAGGTGTGTTGTAGACTTGTTTATTTTGAAAGTAAGCCCTTTACATCTTTAATAGATGATGTATACAGCGTCAGTATTTTGTATTTATGTCAGGATGCTGCAAAAGCTGGGACATTGTTAGAAGAATTAGGCTTGCCCAGCACTTATACCATCCTCTCAGCTTTGTTGAAAAGAACGGGAAAATACGTCTAAAGTCCTATTCTTTTATGCGAACGCTTTAAGTAAGGTAGAATTACTATTGAGAATTATTATTATCTGTGATAGAATTTGAAAGCTTTGAGATTAGTCTAGTCTACGTTCTATCTACAATATGGGTCCCAGAGAATCACTGCGCACTAAATTTAAAGAAACAAATATATAGACACTTGTCAATATATTTATGAGAACCTGTTCTATGCTTCGTTTAAGAAAAACAGCGACAATCACAATGCAAATACAAGCTCCATAAGGTGAAAATATATTTTAAAGGTATACGCTTCTACAACAAACTCCCAAGTGAGTTGCAGAAGTTATCATTGAACAAATTCAAAAACATTATCAAACGCAATCTGTGCTTATTATAAAATATCAGATTACATAGAGGACAAAACCACTTGGGACGGAATCTGCTCCAGCTCCGTCAAACGTAATATAAGACAAAATAAAATTGTTAAATGATGACTATAACGACCGAGTTAGGTTCTTCTGTTCGCTTCTTTTCCTAACTCGCGTGTCATCTGAAGTGAACAGATTCAATTATGTGCTTTATAATATTTATTCGTGTTGTTTTATTTTGTAATTTGTGACGCGTCAATTAGGTCCATGCGGCCGCACTGAATAAAGTATTTTTTGCTTCTTGACTGAAAGAATGCCCTACATTTTGTGCTTCAATGGTTATGTCTTAATGTTTCAGCGAATTTCAATAATTTTGAGTGGCGTTTTTGCAGGTCTTCTTAATGTTATTTTACCATTCTAGTAATGAAATGAAATTTTTCAGACGATTCTTCGTCAATGAAAGACCTTGAAATGAAATCACAATGTTATTCACATAGAATTAATGAAGCTGCTGTCACGGCCTTATTCCGAGATAAGTAGAAATATAGAAGACTAGCCACACTCCGCAGTTCCACCCGCGTAGCTCCCGTTCCTGTGGGTATATGAGGATAAAATATAGCTTATGTAACTCAGGGATAATGTAGGATTCTAATAGTGAAAGAATTTTTGCAAATCAGTCCAGTAGTTTCGGAGCCTATTCAACGCATACAAACAAACAATCAAATCTTTCCTCATTATTATTAGTGTAGATTAGAGTAAATTTAATGCAGATATAGTGTAGATGTAGACGAGGAGGGTCTCTTACCAACGTGAGATTTGTTTTCCGCTTCTTTCCATAAAATTTCCTATCTTAAAAAAAGATTCCTGAGGCGAAAGAATTCAATTATGTGCTTCATTCAATTTCAAAGTGCTTTGTTCTTCTTTTGTAAATTGACTGTTCTATGCGGGCTTTGTGTTGTAAATGTGTAAACATTTTGACTTTGATATTGGACGGCACTTTCGTCCATATTTTATCATCATCTTAGCCGTAGGTCGCCTGATAGACTTTGGCCTCCCCTTGGATCTTCAAGTACGGATCAAGAGGGGGTTGTTGCCATCACCAGGCTTGGCAGGCGGGTTAGCGGGCGCAGTATGGGATGTTATACACGGAAATATACAGCTACCCGTAGCAGATTTGACTGCATCTACAATATTATGTCGTGACCGTGGCTTTTTTCGTTGGATTTTATTTTCATAATGGACTTTTTACTCTGCCATAACCTAAGAAAATAACTTAATATCTCTGTATATTTATACATTACATTCGTTTCATCAAATTTGTATATATATACAGAGATACCTATTAAGGTATTGTCTTAGGTTATTGCAGAGTAAAAAAATCATTATGAAAATAAAATCATTACTCGAGTGTACCATTTCTCCCGTATGGACATTATCTATCATATCGACAAAGTTACCAACTAGGCCGTAGTGATTTATCCGAGCCGTTCTATAAATGTCACGTGTCAAAATGACACAAGCATTTCAATTGACAGGTTGCAGAGACTGCGGGATATTGTTGACGTAGTCTGATTCTGACACGAATTCTAGATGGAGGAGTTGGGTTTGTGTGTCGTTTTTACGATTAATTTACATTTTACGATAAGTTTTTACATTATTCCGCCGGTTTCAAGTAACAAACTGACCTTGGCAGAATTGTGTTAAACTAAAAGAAGAAGAAGAAGAAATGGTTGACAAGTCAAATGGAAAAAAATTGCTAAAAATGTGACTGTGAAATAAATATACTCAGACGAATGTTTATATTGTAAATGAGTAATATCGTTATAATGTAGTCTATACCTACTAATAGATATAAAGATATAGATGTAAAAATATTTATTCAGACAAGGTTTAAGAATCAATCACAAGTAAACACAGACACAGTTAATAGTTTCTAAAGCATAAAAATATACCAAAAAAAGTCACTATAACGTTCGTTTGTCAGTTTTTATGGTATTTTTTTTCTTATTTTGTCCTCTCAATAGGCCAAGTCTGTATCGCGAAGACCAATCTCACATGAACTTGAATAATATGAATATGTCTAATTCTAATAATGTTTATGGGGGCGAAGCCCCCTATTATGCAAAGCGCTGTCTGTCTGTCTGTGCAAGACATGATTACAACCGAACGCATTGACCGATTTACAAGAAAACATTTTTTTTATCACTGTCTTAATGAGAGAAGGGTACTGATTGATTTTGGTAACCCTAGCGTTCTAGAGACAGAAAACAGAGTTATTGTGACCTCAAAAGGTCACCAAAGGTCAAAAACGGCATTTTTCGGAAAACTTTTTCCCCTTTTCTGGTACCTCAGTACCAATGCTTGTTTACATATTAGTATCATTATGTTACGTACATATATTATTAATATCGGGTGTGCAAAGGGCAACCGGAAATAATAGGCCCGCCAATACTTTTGATTAAACATTTTTTTATTTTTTTTATTCCAATTCAAACTATTGGGCGGCCGATAGTTAAATAAATATAATAAATAAACTTAGACAGTTTTTCCATGATCAATTGATGGAAAAATTCTGAATATACGACTTTACCTCTTCTAGATAAATAGATTCTAGAATCTTTTTAGAATAAGCTTTAATAGCTGTTACTTGCCACTTGATATAACCCCATCAAAATATATTGTAATACGTAGAGGTTACCGTTTTACATCAGGTGGGCCATCGGCTAGTCTCGTCATTAAGCCGTGTAATAAAACAAAACGATTTCAAGTGTTTTCTATAATTTTTTTGTTCGATAGGAATAAAATAGTCTGTTAGCAGTTTTTGAAACATATTCGTTCGTACAAGAAGTAATCTGGTTACCTAACGTTTAAAAATTATTACCACATATGACCCAAACATCCCGAATTCCCAATTCTAGAAACAATGAAATCATTACATTTTACATCCCCGTAATTCCCCAGAAACGTTTCCAACGACATAAAGTGATGATATATCATACAAAACCCGACGCCATTTTCTTTATTTCCCTCCATAAAAGATAACCTCTATTGAAAATTTTTGACATATTTGAATCCTCGGTAATTTTCCCGCGTTTCGGACGTATGGGAGTTGATTAATGGTATATGCGTTGAGGCACGTAGCTTCGCTTGCGTGTGATCGTGTTAAAAAAATAAACATAGAAATTCCTAACTCAAGCTTTAAAATATGGTATAATATAAAATACATCATTCGTCGTGACTCATACTCTTGTAAACATCTCAACGACATTGCTCCGTTGTTTTTTCTATCTTATTATAGTTATTACACATCATTACCTTGTGAAAAGTTAAGATACCTGAAGACCGGCCACAACAGCGAGCCCTGAAAGACATCACATACTCTTGGCAAGTCCTTTTTTCGCTAAAAATCAATTTGAAGATTCTCAAATTCGTAGAAGACTCACGCACACATTGAAAGACATACGTTTTGATCGTTTTTGAATGCAAATGTCCACCAATAGCACTGAACGAAAACCAAAATATTTTTGCTAATACCTCCGGTCAGCAATTAAAAACAACAAACAACAGGTCACTGTCTGATTGACACTGACAGCTCAGCTGACAGGACCGAATGAACTGAAGTCATTAAAAAAGAAGAAGAAGAACTCAAGTATCCCAGTTGCTAGTGCAAAAAAAAAACAAAATCGCTACACTTTTGGAATTATTATTAGTTAAATAATTCGCTTATTGAAAATAATAATCGAATCGAACTTTTACACACACCAACTTTTTTCTGCGATTGAGCCTCAGTGAGTCACATACTATCTACTACAATATGAAGACATGCGCGGGTTGCCGTAATTCAGTTAAAGATACCAATGTAATAAGGTGCACTAGTCCATCATGTGACCATTATTTTTGTTCCCTTTGCACTAACTTAAATATAGTCGCTATGCCCTCTGAACGGAAAAAAAGCTGGAGGTGCCCCGAGTGTTGCGCCTCGCAAAAGAAAGGTGGCGATAACAGTCTCACTCCCATTAGGTCGAGCACTGACTTACAAAATGTCACACTGCGAAAAAAGCCCGACTCAAATGTAGTTGAAAATGACAGCCCTTCAAGTATAAGAGAACTAACTGAACAGCTGGTTAGAGTGACAAGCAGACTGGAAGATGTTACCCAGTCCCTAAACTGTACACAGGAGCGTCTGGACGAGATCATGGCCGCCATGCAGGCAAAAGACTCTCGCATTAAATATCTTGAGAAGAGAGACGAAGAACTGAAGACATTGCAATCAACGGTTTACCAACTGCGAGGCGAACTTAATGTACAGGCCCAGCTTAAGCTTCAAAACGAAATTGAACTCGTTGGAATCCCAGAAACCTCTTCAGAGAACCTACAGCACACGGTCCAGATTGCCGCTCGGAAGCTAGGCGTTGACCTGGACGTGAACGAGGTGGACTGGGTCACCCGAGTAGGACCCCGTAGGCCTGCGATACGTCCCAACTCGTCTGCTGATTTCGTCAAAATGCCTCGTCCTGTGGTTGTTCGTTTTCTGAGAAGAACCAAAAAAGAACAGCTACTTAAAGCATCTAAATCACGTAGGGATATAACAAGCGCGGACCTGGAGGTCTCTGGTTCTCCCCAAAAGGTATATATGAATGAGAGACTGACTAAGGAGAATCGGTTTCTTTTCCGCGAAGCCAGAAGAAGATCGAAATCTGAAGGTTACGCCTTTTGCTGGTGCCATAATGGAGCCATCTACATAAGACATCGTGAGGGATCAGCCGCTGTGCTTATACGAGCAGAAAGCGATCTAGACCGTGTATTCGCACTTGCGTCTCGATAGCAGTAATCCTTAGCTTAAGTTTTCCCCAATGATTTAATCAGTGATCTGGAATCCCTTCAAATTAAGTGTCTAACTGTAGAGAACTTAGAAAAATCTAAAAGTATTTTCACATCAAAACATAATTTCAAGGTACTTGTTTTCAACATACGCAGCATACAAAAGAATTTTAGCGATTTCCAGGTAGCACTCACGCGACTTAAGATACAGATTGATATTGTTGTTCTAACAGAATGTTGGATTAATGAAACCTCATCCATTCCTTCCCTGCTGGGCTTTAATCAATATAGAACTAATAGAAACTTCAACCAAAACAGTGGTGTTGTCGTGTATGTTAAAAACAAATGGAACGCAGTAGTGGTGGAACCAGAAATTGATGATGCAGACTGCCTAGAAATACGCATACCCAATGTAGTCCATGTATTGGGTATCTATCGCTCTCCCTCTTATAGCAACATAAACAGCTTCTTGTCTTCAGTCGACCGTTACTATAATAATAATAATAATAAACTCGTTAACACGCCAACGATACTGGCAGGGGATATTAACATTAATATTCTCGAAGACGCAAACTCAGCTGACTTAGACTATAGCTGTCTTATGGCGGAACACGGGTTGATTCCTGCCATTACCCAACCAACTAGGTTATTAAGCTGTATTGACCATATCTTCGTTGGTAATGTTAATCCTTCCAACACTGTTGGAGTCATATGTAAATCAAGCATTACTGATCATGATGTGGTGATGGCAGGAATCAATGTTGTCAAGCCCAAGTACGCCCGCCTGAGTCGCAACAGAATTAGTAGAGATTTCGATGGCATCAGAAAAGACCTTCTGGCTGTGGACTGGGACACCGTCTATGGCTGTAATGATGTCGACGAGACCTCGCTTAACTTTGCAAAAGTCCTGACTGAAGTGATTGAGAAGCATACAATTCAAACAAAAATAAGCAGATCTAAGTATAATCTTAAGCCATGGATTACCCCGGGGCTAATGCGATGCATGCGTCACCGTGATCAACTACATCTCCAGGCTAGGAAAGATCCTAAAAATAAAATACTTCAGTTAACTTACAGTCGTTATAGGAACTTTTTTTCCAGTTTACTCCACAAACTTAAATCTGAATTTGAAGAAAATGACCTTAAAAACAACATGAAAAATCCCAAAAAGTTATGGCGTTCAGTTAAAAACATTTGCAACCTTACCACTGCGAGGCAGGATCCAGTAGAGCTTCTTGAGCAGCCTAATGCATCTGATCCTCAATCATCTATTGACATATGCAACGAACACTTTGCCACCGTTGGCCAAAGGTTGGCACATAAAACTCTCTCAGCCACTAATAGAACTGAAAGGGATCTGGCCGCGTCTGTTAGAATAATAAACACTCCTGCTGAATCTCTTTTTCTAACTCCGACAGATTGCATTGAGGTTCGAAATCTTATAAGGAAGCTTGACAATGATAAGGCTCCGGGCATTGACGGTATCGGAAACGCCTTGATCAAACACATTCAAGAAGCTGTCATCCAACCTCTAGTTTATATCTATAACCTCAGTCTTTCAACTGGAATCTTCCCATATGAATGGAAACTCGCAACTGTATGCCCCATTTACAAAGGAGGAGACAAAACGTCCCTTGATAATTACAGACCCATATCACTTCTAAGCGTTTTCTCCAAGCTGCTTGAAAGAATCGTCAATGAGCGGCTCTCACACTATCTTGAGTCTTCCAAACTACTCTCGGCTAGGCAATTTGGCTTTCGGAGGGGCAAAAGTACGGAGGAAGCAGTGTCCTTACTCACATCTACCGTCTCTGGTCATCTTGATGCAGGTCAGCCTTGTATAGGAGTTTTCCTTGACCTAGCAAAGGCTTTTGACACTGTTTCCATTCCGATACTTCTACAAAAACTGTACAATCTGGGTATTCGTGGTACTCCCCTCAACTGGTTTAAAAGTTACCTCACGGAGCGGAGGCAGTGTGTTAAGGTCTCCCAGGTGACTAGCAAGCCACTAGCAATTGAATACGGTGTCCCACAAGGTAGTATCCTGGGTCCAACCTTGTTCAACTTGTATATTAATGACATTCACGAGATCCCCATTGAAAACTCTGACATAATATGCTACGCGGACGATACTGCCATAGTTTTTCACGGCAACTCTTGGCAAAGTGCTGCTGTAGCAGCCGAAACTGGCATGGCGCAGATAAATCTCTGGCTGCAGGAGAATTTGCTCTCGCTGAATACCCTAAAAACAATGTTTATAGGTTTTCACAAAACAGCAGCATCCGCCCCACCGTCCAATTTTATAATTAAAATCCATGATACAAGCAAATGCCCCGATCCATCTCTTTGTAATTGTCAAAATTTGTCTAGGACTAAGACTATAAAGTACTTGGGTGTGATCGTTGATGAGAAGCTGAACTTTAAAAACCATATTGAAAATCTATCGGCAAAAGTACGAAAAGTAATAGGAATCTTTCGTAACCTCCGTAATGTTGCTAGACTGGAAATTCTTAAATCCGTATATTATGCACTTTGTCAATCCTTGCTATTATACTGCGTAACATGTTGGGGTAGCTCTGCGAAAACTAATATGATTCGGATTGAACGAGCACAGCGCTCTGTACTTAAAGTTATGCTCAAAAAGCCATTCAGGTTTCCGACGGCAGAGCTTTTTGAGGAAGCAGGTGTCCTGAGCGTTAGGAAACTTTTTATTTTGAGGACAACTATATCTGTTCACAGGTCAACCCTTGCCTCGCCAGAATACGAAAACCTTTTAAAGCGTAGAATATACAAAATTGATGTTCCAACTTGTAAAACCTTTTTTGCACACAAATTTGGAGAAACCTCTAGAGCAAACATTTATAATAAAATTGTCAAAGTCTGTGACATTAAAAGTAAAACATCAAAACAGGCTCAACAAATTGTAAACGAGTGGTTACTAACACTCACCTATGATGCCACAGAAGATATACTAAAGCGCTCTATGTAATAATGTAGGTACTATTAATATTATGTATTATATTTTTTATTAATATTAAGTAAATACTAAATTTTCCTAATTCAGTTTAATCTAATTGTATTCTTTTATTGTATTTTTTTTTTGTAATTTAATTGTTAATTGTGTAATTTTAATTGTGTAGTAATTCGAGGAATGAGTCAAAATGTTAATCGAATTGGGAAGTTCAATTTGATTCCCACGATACAGGCACTGCCTAGTGTGGGAATCATTGATAATGTTTTATTCTGTAGAACCTCTCTACTTTGTCAAATGTGAAATAAATGTATCAATATTAGATGTAAGCAATATGTCGATGAAGTAGCAATAAATATATTTTTCATTTCATTTTCATTTTTCATGGTTTAAAATTCGCCATTGTGCGATTCAGACCGCGCACGAACGGTTTCGTATTATCATTTTATTTTATTTATTTTTAAAACTTATTATTATTATTATTATTATTATGAGCCATTTGGGTCCCACTGCTGGGCAAAGGCCTCCCCCAATTCCCTCCATACATCCCGATCCTGAGCTGCTTCCCTCCAGTCAACGATGTACTGATCGAGTTCGTCCCGCCATCTGCGCTTCGGTCTGCCGCGTCGCCTTCTCGCCGGGTCAGGCCGCCACTCCGTGACTATCTTTGCCCACAGCTCACTCGGCATGCGGCAGATGTGGCCAGCCCAGTCCCACTTCAGCTTAGCAGCTTTCAGAGCTACTTCCGCGATTCCAGTCCTGGAGCGCAGTTCGGTGTTTCTGATCCTGTCCGTGCGCTTGACACCCAGGATGCTGCGCTCCATCGCTCGCTGACAAACTTGGAGCTTGAATGAAAACTTATATACAGCTTAATATTCTGTGAATATTTTAAGCGTCTACCTGATAATATCAAGCAAAAAAAATCACGTTTGTTGTATGCCCTTAAATATTTACTTTATTCTGTTTTTAGTATTTGCTGTTATAGCGGCAACAGAAATACATCCTCTGTGAAAATTTCAACTTCCAATCACGGTTCATGAGATACAGCCTGGTGACATACAGACAGGCAGACAGACAGACAGACGGACAGCGAAGTCTTAGTAATAGGATCCCGTGTAGGAACCCTTTGGGTACGGAACCCTTAAAAAATAATAACAAAAATCTCCAGCTTCGCGGCCGTTGATTTATCGTTTTGATATATTTTTATCTGTAGAATACTTGTTATTTATATTTTGTCCATAGTAAAAATGTATTTTTATGCGTTTACAAACGATGTGGAATAATAATAATAATCTTCATCATCATCTCCTCATATAAGCAATAAGACTTCCAATGTTGGACATAGGCCTCATGGACCTCTAGGTATTGCGGCTTAAAGCGGCCAGCATTCGTCACCAGGTCGTCTGCCCATCTAGTTGGTGGACGTCCTACGCTGCGCTTGCCGGTCCGTGGCCACCACTCGAGAACTTTTCGGTCCCATCGGCCATCTGTTCTTCGAGCTACATGGCCTTCCCATTGCCACTTCAACGTGCTAATCCGTTTGGCTATATCGTTGACTCGAGTTCTCCTACGTATCTCCTCATTTCTGACTCAATAATAATTTTAAATTCAGGAAATTATAAATAAGTAAAAAGATGTAAAATACTCAATCTAAGGCCCATCTATACTTATATTATAAAGCTAAAGAGTTTGTTTGTTTGCTTGAACGCGCTAATCTCAGAAACTACTCGTCCGATTCGAAAAATTCTTTTAGTGTTAGATAGCCCATTTATCGAGGAAGGCTATAGGGTAGTTGTAAGCAGTGGTTGTAGTAGATGCGATACAAAGTTCGCCGGGACACCTAGTAAAATATATACAGTTGTTGTAATAAGGTACCTTATTACAACAACTGCTATAATATGCGCGGTACGAAAAAGTTTAACTATATTTAAACCAAACCTACTTTACACATGTATTTCTAAATGAGTATGTCAGACAGTCAAGTTTTCATACGTATATGCAGACAAACAAATCATCCTTTCATGTTAGAACGTGTTTTAACGAGATTTGCTGAAACGCTTGGTTAAGCGAGATGACAAATGAAATGTATGCCTTTGTAAAAATGTTCAAATATTTTTATTTATGTACTTTCACGTGAAACGAAGATTTTGGGGATTTTAATTTTTACCTTTATCATTATATCGCTTAATTTATCGTTTTAACGGTCATCGCGTTTTACTATATACTTTTAAATATACAGGGTGTATTGTAATATGTGTACTAAGCGAAAAGGGAGTGATTCTAACCATCCCAAGGAACAACTTTTGTAGGCAGAGGTTACCGTTTAACATCAGGTGGGCCTTCAGCTTGTCTCTTCATTTAGTACTATCATTGTTTTCCAAGTAGATACTGATCATTAGGAGTTTGTTGCCATACTCACCACTTTTGGCATACGGGTTGGCGAGCGCAGTACAGCATGTTCATACACGAAAAGACGCTCTGCCCATCTTCCGGATGTATCCCTTGGCAGATTCTTAGCGCATCCAATGACAAGAAAGGAGGTCAACTATTCTATTGCTGGCACTCACACTCTCTGCCTTTAACTGAGTTTAGCTTTCGTGGAAACTATTTCCTAATTCTAAATCTCAGTCCACAACATCAAAATGTATACATAAGACCCCCTAACTAGAGGTTGAACCTTATATATCTGCCGGAAATCCGATTAATACCAATAATGGTCCAATAAATCATTATAATATTTAAAAAAAGTCGGGTTAGTCACACCACTTAACTCTAGACAGATTTCAATATTATTATGATTGTATAATATCTATTAATTTATTTATTTAATTTAACTCTTGCCGTGGGGTGCCGGCAGCAGAATGTTACCCCTCCTCTCATGCCCGTGGTTGCAGTAAAAGCATGCAAAGGGATCCTTCCGGAAGATGGGCAGCAGCGTTTTCCGTGTATCAACATCCCGTACTGCGCTCGCCAACCCGCCTGCCAAGCGTGGTGATTATGGCAACTACCTCTCATAGAGATCTAAGAGGGAGACCTGTGTTCAATAGTGAAAATGAATTTTACTCTAGCCGTTGCGAATACAGAATCTGTTACACAACACGAAACGCGCACTTGTCCTCTCATCACCATCATCATCATAGCTGTAGGATTGCTGTACACGTCCACTGCTGGACAGGCCTCCCAAATGGAACTGCAAGATCATGAAGGGGTTGATGCCACACTCGCCTCGATTCAGGCGGGTTGGCGAGCGCAGTACAGGATGTTGATACACGTAATGACGCTGCCATGCCCATCTTCCGGAGGTATCCCTTGGATTCGTACTGCATCCACGGGCTAGAAAGGGGAGGCTTTCTACTGCCGGCATCCCAAGGCAACTTATGCTGTATTCTCTATTCGTTCCTCTATGTATGGTCCGTCCAAAGACGTGGTGCGGTTAGTGACCGCCTCGGCTCACGTGACATAACTCCGCGCGGCCGGCCCATCATTTACTTCCGCTGGGCGGGCTAATCTCCTTGGATTTGTGTCTAAGGGCTGGGTAGATCCTAGTTTAGTGTACAAGTTTAGCTAATTTTATTTGTTAGTAAAATTTTCGGGTAAACCTGACACGCAGCAGATTTGCGTTTAAAGACGTATGTTTTGTGAATACATAGTCGGCACCGACATTAACCTAACCACAACCTTAACCCGAAGAGCAAATCATCATCATAAACTCATATACTAATTCATTTATTTCCATAGTTTACAATTACATAACATAGACACGTCAACCTATAATAGAAAAAAACATATTTAATCTTATTTTATCAGGAAAAAAGGCTCATGAATGAATCTGTTCGCTTCCCTGTTTTAAGCACTGTGATAAAAAGCGATTATAAAACACAGTTCCTTTTTAATTGTTAGTATTTTTTATTGTTTCGGAGTTGGAGCAAATTTAATTCCAAGCATTATTGTATTCTAGATAATCAGATATTTCATAGTTAGCTTCATTGTTAAGATTACATTTTATATTTTTTTTAAACCTATTATTCATATTTGTAATATCACCTTCATTTCAGCCGTAGGACGTCCACTCCTGGACAAAGGCCTCCCCCATGCATACCCTTATCACTACTTATTTACCTAATTACTATTGTGTAATATCACTAACTGCCTCACCGTAATACTCTTAATCTCTATGCACTTCAAAGAGTTTTGATAACAAGGTGGATCGTAGAAAGTAAATATTTTCTATTACCCAGGTAAACAAAAGTGAGCCGTTGTAAAAATTACTTTCTACGGTTCAGCCTGGTCTTAGGGAGGACGGTGGGTAAGAGTCCTTAAGTCAAAGTCAATGTTCATTTATTGCTTAAATACATGTTACAATAAAATGTTTATTTAAAATTTTAGATCAAGTGTATTTATTTATAAATTCTTTATTGCACAAAATTATAACAAAGATGCACAAAAGGCGAACATAATGCCGTAGGCATTTCAATGAATGTGTTTTACCTATCTAGGCGTGCAATTTTATAATGTTTGCAATTCATATTGAGCATAACAATAAAAAGACTACCTTTCTTCGTCGGATAAAAGTAGCGAGAAGTAGCTGTCCGTCTGTTTCTGAGACTACGAAAACACAAGGCACTCTCGGTATCCAAGAGCTGTCACGGAGGCCAGTGGGAAATCTAGCGACGTATTAATACATGCAAGTGTAGCAGACTGTAGCACTGTTTTACTATAACTATTTCCGAAGAAACCCGCGGGATTGTGCAAGATTGGATTATTTAAATTTGAGTTCATGGAGAAAGCTTTCTCCAAGAACTCTGTGCGTTTCTGTGCGTTCCACTGTGGGATTTATTATAACAGTAATAAATTATATTATTTTAATATAACACTTATAGTTTTTCTAAATAATAATTGAAAACGAAATGATGTAAAAAAACATGTCTGATATTTTCTGATAATCTTATCACGGACCAGAAATGTAATATTGGGCAACTATTATCAATATAGATCATTAGAGACAAAAAATATAATGAATCCAGAGGACAAGTCATGTTTTCGATAACACGACCATGTTCTCTTTATATTTTTAGGGTTCCGGACAACAATGGGAAAAAGAAACCTCTGTCTGTCACAGATGGATATCTTGGGAATTACTGATGCTATCAGCTTATAATGGTATTAGATAACGCTTATTCACTTATATTGCATATATTAAAAAAAATATATATATATTCTTATTATGATTGCAAAGGGGGCGGAAAGGGCTTAAAAAATTAGGTGCAGTTACTAGGTTAATTGTTATAGTTAGTTGTGTGTATAGTTAGTTTGTAAACTGCTGATAAAATAGTTTATTATATTATATCGAAAGGTTTAAATAAGCATTGGTACGGGGGTACCAGAAAAGGGTGCAAAGGTTTCCGAAAAATGCTATTTTTAACCTTTGGTGACTTTATGACATCCACCAAAATCAATCAGTAAAAAAATGTTAACAAAAAAGGTTTCATATAAATCGGTCAACGCCTTCGGTTGTAATCGTGTCATGCACAGACAGAGAGACAGACATACAGACAGCGCTATGCATAATAGGAGGCTTCGCCCACTAAAAATCTACATAAGTTCCGCTATCAGAAAAGAGATAACACTGCCAAGGTTCTCCAACAAATATAAACCGCCTTTAACACAAATTATATTGTATGTTTCTTTTTTTTTAACTATCATTGGTTGTGAACGCTATATGCAATACTTACGGAATATTGAAATTTGATAATCTTGGGAAACTTAATAACCAAATCATGGTATATATCTTGTAAATATTGCATATAGTACATTGTATGACGCCATGGAACCCTCGGTGCGCCAGTCCGACTTGCTCTTAGCTTTATTTTCCTCTAATGATCTATACTTATCAAATCGTTAGAGAAATAGGAAAAACAATGTCATCGACCCCGTTTCCCCGGCACACAATCTAACATTATCAAATCTAAATTCATTCACACGGCGGATGGTCTATTGTGTTATGTTCCCATGTACACGTTACTCTAACTGTGAACAAACAGTTTCAATGGTTTTAATAAAACCTACACTTGCCAAAGGTGAATGAAAATACTATCATCGTACTAATAGAAAGACACGTCGTTATCTCAGCAGCAAAACCTCCACGACCAATAGTCTATAGTTGCGGTCCAATCCGGAACCATGGCTCTGACTGGTCTCCTTGCGCTTCGTAAAATAATTTTTCAAGTGATGTCTGCATTGACATTTCTGTTTTATCCGTATTTATTAGGGTTCCGGACCAAAATGGTAAAAAGGAACCCTTATAGAATCACTCTGTCTGTCTGTCTGTCTGTCTGTCCCAACTGGATATCTCGAGAACGACTAATGCTATCGACTTGAAATTTAAAATGGTAAAAGACAACACTTTTTTACTAATATAGCATATATAAAAATGTTAAAAAGTATTCTAATTTTGATTGCAGGGGGGCGGAAAGGGGATCTCAAAATTTTAAAGTGAAGTCACTAGGCCGTGTGGGGTATCATATGAAAGGTATTTATTTGCACATTAATAAACAGTTATTATTTATTCTTTATGCCGTATCGTTTTTGAGTAATTTACAAAAATGTTGAAAAAACGACCGTTCCCCCCCCCCCCCCTTATCTCCGAAGTTTGCAGAGATAAACCCGTGATATTTTTATTGCTTATAGAAGTGTATGTAAACTTTATAGGAAAATTATAGCGAACTCCCTAATTTGCATAGTTTTTTAGACAAGGAGGTTGGAAGGGGGGTTTTCAAAAAAATTGTGAAGTTACTAGGCGATGTGGGGTATCATATGAAAGGTATTTACTTGCACATTAATAAACAGTTTTTATTTTTCCTTTAAGCCGTATTGTTTTTGAGATATTTGCAAAAATGTTGAAAAATTGACCGTTCCCCCCCCCCCCCCTTATCTCCGAAGTTTGCAGAGATGAACCCGTGATACTTTTATAACTAATAGAACTGTATGTAAACTTTATAGGAAATTTATTACAAACTCTCTACTTAGCATACTTTTTTAGATATCATCGAAAGTGTAAAAATCTACATAAGTTCCGCTATCAGACAAGAGATGGCGCTGTCAAGGTTCTCCAACAAATATAAAACCGCCTTTGTCATATATTATATTGTATGATGGCACGGAACCCTCGGTGCGCGAGTCCGACTCGCTCTTGCCCGGTTTTATTTTTATGTGTTCTCTTGCAGTACTCAAAAGGTTCTGTCAGAGTACCAGCGTTGCATCTTTTATCTTAAGTGCAACTATTGCTGAGACAGAACCTTTTAGCACACCACACTTTTATGGAAACTGAAACGTTCATAAATTAGCTTATTAATATTAATAAACGCATTTTTATTAGATTTCACTACTGAACACAGGCCTCAAACTTTGCATAGGTACGTTATTGGTCAAGGACCGACGACAATATAGTTGGATAGATAGATAGACAACTCTTTATTCATGACCACAAAAGTACTTATACCAAAAACATAGGTAACATAAAAATTGCATAAACAATAATAAATCGCAGCCGGCGATCGTAAGCAGTGGAAGAAGATCGGGGAGACCTTTGCCCAGCAGTGGGACACAGAATAGGTTTTAAAAAAAACATAAAAATTGGACATGTCGTTTAGTTTTAAGCTATTATAAATCTTTTAACTGTTTGTAATCGAACAAAAAACAAAATAAAATAAAATTTTATTGAATAAATGATCTAACTATAAACACAAAATGTAAATCAAGTTCGTAAGGAGTCAAAAGTTGCACTAAATTACAAATTGTTGGCAAAATCTACAGCTTCCGGCTCCGAGCAAAATCCAGCAGCGAAATGTGTTGTACCCGCAAAATATGGCGTCCCAAAAAAATACATAAACCAAACCACTATAAATTTCCACTATCGGATGTCTCAAAATTTAAACTACCGGCAGTTGTGTTCTTATTGTATCTTTTTAATGTTATTGTGCTATAAATTTCGTTTATTGTTTTCTGACTATCGCGTTATAAGAATTTTCATATTTTCCTGCATTTTGGCGGAGTTATGTGTAGATAAGTTCTGATTGTTTTATAGTTATGTTTGAAGATACGCCTTATGTGTTATTAAAATACTTTTTTAATGTCCGTGTGACTCATTTGGTATATAATAAGCGTCTGATACTCAGGAGCGGATCCCTGTTATACAGGTTGAATAATAATATGTGTACTAAACCGAAAGAGGGTGATACTGACCATCCCAAGGAACAACTTTTGTTCTACTAATTATCAGGATTCAGTTATTTTCATTGAAGAAAACAACTACGAAAGTTTTAACTTCAACAGCTGGACTGTACATAAGTTAAATCTCATGGACCTATTGGGAGGAACCTAAGGGAGACCTATTGCCGTGGGGTGCCGGCTGTAGAATGCTGCCCTGTCAATCTTGCCCGTGGATGCAGTAAGAGCCTGCTAAGAGCTACCTCCGGAAGATGGGCAGCAGCGTCATTCCGTGTATCAACATCCCGTACTGCGCTCGCCAACCCGCCTGCCAAGCGTGGTGAGTATGGTAACTGCCCCGTGGAGATCCATGAGGGAGGTCTGTGTTCAATAGTGGACGTTTTACGGCTGAAATGATGAAATGGAAAAAATAAATAACGTTTCATAAATAAAATATAAAAGTCCATTGTCTAAGCCAAAAGTCAATATTTAAACGCGTCTATCAAAAGCTTTTAAAAGAAAAGCCCCTTTTAAAAGAACCAATCGCCAACCGGAAGTACTTGACCTTTAATTTCAACCCTTGTAAAGACGTCCCGGAAATGACGTGTCCATGAAGGCTTTTAGGAGCCACGAATCAGGGACGGGACGTAAAATCCTAAAAAAATCAGTTTTGATGTCAATTTGTTATTTTTATAAGCTTTTAGTTCTTTGAGTCCGTGGCTCACTTGATTTAATCGACTGATCCGTAGGAGTTGGCTTCGATCCCGTCACGGGACAAATGTTAATTGTTCCGTAGATATTTGTATGGTCTGGGGGTTTCGATTTGTATGATAGGTATGTATTTACAAAAAAAAAATTCTGTTAACCATCTAGTACTCATAACACAAGCCCTGCTTCATCATCATCGTCATCCCATCCGTAAGACGTCCACTGCTGGACATAGGCCTCCCTAATAGATCTCTAAGTGATCCTATGATTGTTGCCATACTCGCCAAGCTTGGCAACCGTGTTGGCGGGCGCAGTACGTGATGTTAATACATGGAAATACGCTGCTGCCCACCTTCCGCAAGTATCCCATAGCAGCCGCAGTACGGGATGTTAATACATGGAAAGACGCTGCTGACCTTCCGCAAGTATCCCTTGGCAGATTCTTACTGCATCCACGGGCAAGAAGGGAGAGGTAACATTCTACTGCCGGCACCCCCGCGCAAATATAAAAAGATTTAAGTATTAGGTGAGTTTTGGCGTGCCCTTAGCAAAGCGAGTAATGGTGGAATTGAATTTTTAACCAACGAAGGGGGCTTGATTCACTTTGTTTCCTTTATTTAGGGTAGGGTTGCCGAAGGTCACTTGGACCCTTATCAAAAATATTGATGCTGAGCGACAGTTGTCAGAAGGTATGTTAGTTGTCGCCGTGGGGTACCGGCAGTAGAATGTTACCCCTCCTCTCATACCCATGGATGCACTAAGAGCTAAGGGATACGCCCGGAAGAGGAGCAGCGTCTTTCCGTGTACTGCGCTCGCCAACCCGCCAAGCGTGGTGAGTATGGCAACTACCCCTCATAGAGATCCATGAGGGAGGCCTGTGTTCATCAGTGTACGTTTTATGGCTTAAGAGAAAGGCTTTCCACAATGAATTACCCACGCGACAAAGCTTAAACATGGATATTACTTTATAACAACAGAAAAAACATGCTGCAAACAAAAAATATCGAATCAACATTTTAATAAAAGCTATATAACTCTTTCCATAAAGGCTTTGTTAAGTGACAAATAAAAATAACGCTGTAAAACATAAAATAAAACAACCCCAGCAAAGGATTTCACCCATCAAGCGTCTAAAATTGTAAATGAATAAGGCCGAGTGACAAAAACTCAGAACAGCTGTTCAAAAACGGCAACATTTCACTAACAACATTCTGTATAAAATTGTTAGCCACAGGCTACAACAAGCTGTTGGTTAAATACCAATTTCGTACAAAGAACTTGGAAATCAGTAGAAGCTAATCCCACCGCTTGACAGAAGGAATAAAAACGTTAAAAGCCACAGCGAGGAAGTCTGCGAGTAGTATTACCAGACTATAAAAGTCACGGGGTAAATCTGGGGCCGCAGGCGGGGCCCAGAACGGGGACCGCAGGCGGGGCCCAGAACGAGGGCCGCAGGTGGGGCCCAGAACGGGGCCCGCTGCTCTTAGTGATGTAGTGAAAACAACATCAGATAAATTACATAAAATCTGACAAAATACCAGCACTAGCACTAAAATTATAAATTCGAAAATTTGTTTGTACGGATGTTTGTTACCTCATCAAGCAATAACAAAACTTCGTACAAAGAACTTTGAGAACTGTAACATCTTATACATATATATTGCCCACCGCTTGCCCGAGATGACTAAACACGTTAAAAGCCACAGCGCCGAAGGCTGAGAGCAGGCATATCGAACTATGTGAATCTTGGGCCCAGTATGAGGCCCATGATAAGGCCCAAGGTGTAGTTAAAAACAAGCATTGGTACGGGGGTACCAGAAAAGGGGGCGAAGGCCTCAAAAGGTCACCAAAGATCAAAAATGGTATTTTTGGGTTTTTTGACGTTTTCGGCCATTTGTAGACTTTTATTTTTTTAGTGACCTTATAAGGTCACAATAACTCCGGTCAACGCGTTTGTTTGTAATCGTCTCATGCACAGACAGACAGACAAACAGCGCTTTGCATATTAGGGGGCTTAGCCCCCTAATATAATTTAAGATAAATAACGTTAAAACGCTGAAACACAAATAGGAAGTGAAGTGTTTCAGCAACACAAAAATTTTACCTACCAACCATCTAAACTCTAAACACCTAAACAGAAGTGCAAAGGGACCTTTCAGTATAAATGAACCTTTGATATTGACAAAAAAAAGAACAGCCATACAAAAAAAAACTTAATATTTAACAAACAATATTTTTCATATAATTAAAGGCGCCAGGCTCGGCGGTTTAATACCAATTTCTCCACAACTTCGTACAAAGAACTAGGGAATTAGTAGAAGCTTATCCCACCGCCTGACAAAGAGAAATAAAAACGTTAAAAGCCACAGCGACGAAAGCTGCGAGTGGTTATACCAAGCTATGAAAGTAGCGGGGTGTATCGGGGGCCCCGGGGTGAGGCCCTGGTGCTTTTGTGGTGAGGTTAAAATAACAGAATAAATAAATAACATAACTGACAAAATATGTATTGAGTCCAATAATAGAGAACGCCGTTATTTTGGACATAAGGTTCGATAATTATGTAATGTGATCGGACCTAATTAATATATACATATTTGTGTATAGATGTATATAATATGTTAGGATTTATATATTAGGATATTAACACTACACCCCATTCTTCCATTTAAATCCTATCCATCCAAAGGTTGTCTGGAAGAAATCACTTTAAGCGATAAGACCAGCCAATGTGTATTCTGTTGTTTTTGTAGTTTAAGTTTATTTCAGTTATTTTTGCTTTATTTTCTGTATGATTTACACAAAAATGAGTATCTGTCTATCTTTATATCTAATTTAAAGTCATGTCGTCAGCGTATCTGCATGGCATGATCTTACCGCAACCCAGTCTCAGCGGGTTATAGGCTCACTACGTGGTCGTCAGTAGCGTTCCTCAAATAGAGGTCGGACAGAACACTCCGTCCGTCACCGCAAATCCCCCTTAAGCCATAGCTTCCTCATCATCACTCAGTTTCGCGCTGAACTCTGATTGTTCAATTTTCACTCGGGGTTTAAAACTCGCGGCTACATTAAGCTGATCTTCCTTTTGAAAGATTGCCCTTACTCTTAAGTGGACGACTTGATTTTATTTTACTGCAGTTTATTCCGCAACGGTTGAGCTCTAGTGCAATTTGAACGAATCTAGATTCTAGATCAACATAACCAACTGAAGCAACAGGAAGGAAATAAAATAAACTGACTCGCTGTATAAGAAAGGTCTTTACATCTACTATAGATGATTTATACAGCGTCAGCAACTGGTAATGTTGTACAGGACGCTGCTGTGTCTGTGACATTGTTACATGGATAAGGCTTCCTCAGAAAGTATTATCATCATCATTTCAGCCATAAAACGTCCACTAATGAACAAAGGCCTCCCTAATGGGTCTCCATGAGGGGTAGTTGCCATACTCAACACGCTTGGCAGGCGGGTTGGCGAGCGCAGTATGAGATGTTGAAGCACAGAAAGACGCTGATGCCCATTCTCCGGAGGTATCTCTTAGCAGGCTCTTACTGCATCCACGAGCATGAGAGGAGGGGTAACATTCTATTGCCGGCACCCCATTACAACCATATGTTCATCAGTATAAAGTAAATCCTTCAAACCAATGACATCATCATCATTATTTTAGCCGCAGGACTGCTTTCCTCGTCCACTGCATATACAGGCCTTTGCATCTATTAAAGATGATTTATGAAGCGTCAGCAACTGGTAATCATGCTGTACGGGACGCTGCAGTGCCTGGGACATTGTTTGATGGATTAGGCTTGCCCAGCACCTATACCATCCTCTCAGCTTAGTCAGCTGTTAGTCAGGGGAAAGAACAGGTCAATACGTCTGAAGCTAACTAAGCCGCGGGTTTCCTCACGATGTTTCCTTTACCGTTAAGCACATGTTAAATGTGAACTTACACTTTTTAAGAAAAATTCATTGGTTCACGGCCGGTATCGAACCCACGACCTTCGATTAAGAGTCGTGGGTACATACCTTTTGGCCAACACGGCTTCGTATACAAACCCCTCATAAACAATACTTGGAGATCCATGAGGGAGGCCTATGTCCAGCAGTGGACGTCCTACGACTGAGATGACGATGACTTACCTAATAACGTCAAAAGCATAACATAATAAATTAAACCAGGTGCGTGTCAGGCAGCTGTGTAGGGTTCCGTTGTTACCCGTAGATCAACTGGTACCCCATCTCATTACCACAATCCAATCCATCGAAAGGTTGTCTAGTAGAGATCGCTCTTTAGCGATAAGATCGCCGATCGTCACTTTATGTTTAGTGTTTCTTTTTTTTTTGTTAATTTGTTTAGTTTAAGGTGTAAAATAAAGCATTTTCTTTTTTCTATCTATCTATCTATTCTAACAACAGTTAGAAATTGGTGTTCCATTTATTAATGGTAGTAAAACAGGTATTCCTGTTGACATGTTATATTAAACGTAAATAAACGCTTGTAAAAATATTACGTTAACCAAAACATGTCAAACTCGTATTTATGAGTTATCAGTTAAAGGTACACCGTGTATCATGACAATGGTGGACCGACCATAGATAGATAGATAGAAAATACTTTATTGCACACCTTAAAACTAAACATAATAACAAGAAACACTTAAAAACAAAGTGACAATTGCCATAATGTAAGAGGGAAAGAGAAATGGAGCAGAACGGTGATGAATTGGTTCCCGAAATATAATAAATATGATATAAGATGGGGAGACAGTTCAAAAGATGGGAAGACGAGCTGAAGGAAGCAAGCAAAACCTGGATAAGGAGCGCGTGAGAGAGAAGACTGGAAGAGGTTCGAGGAGTCTCTTGCCAAAAAGGGCAACATATATTAGTGTTGATGTCGTGCCTAGTGTAAAATAATTAAATTTGAGTAAAATCATGTACATATCTGTAATAAATGCTCAAAAATTATCTAAGCAACCCCTAAATGGTTTGAAAATACCTGTTCAAAAAAATACCCCACAACATGGAAAAACCCAAGACAAATAAAGTTCATCCCCATCGTAAGGGTAGGTTACCGCAAATTAATATTCTTTTTGTATATTTTTTGTACCGTTATTACAGCGTTATATGTCCATGTAAATCACAGCTTTCTAGCACTAAAAGTCTATGTAAGGCCGCTGACAGACAGACAGACGGACAAAGTTCAAACACAAAGTCGCTATAGAGCAAAAAGCTACATAGAATAGTCAATTCACAAAAGAAAAACAAGACACATATAAATTTTGAATAAAGCACTTAACTGAATTCGTTCGCTTCAAATAACTTTTTAAATACTAATTTTTACGCTATACATAAGGCCTCTTGTTGTACTAAAACCCTAAAACAACAAACCACAAATGCAAATAATCTAATACACTCCGGTCCAAATACACACTCCTTTGTCCTGTAAGATACGGATCGAGCCACATTTCAGCAGACACCCATTCGGTAACATTGCCTTGAATTTACTGTGCTGTTATCATTACTGCGTTGATGGGATAGTCCCTTCTCACCCCTTTTGTTGGTGAAGTTTATTGTGTAGACAATATTTGTAATGCCTGTGTGTCTACCATGAGTTGTCACTGTTAGATCGCCTGCCGTTACTCCAGTAGTAATAGAACGTTACTATGATATCTGTCAGATTTGTAACTCATGGTACCAAATTCTAAGCAAATGAAGCCCAAACTACAGTCGCTGTACTATCCGCTAGAGGCGCATTTTTTAACAACAGTCGCTAGCGAGTATAGATTGTGAAAACTCATGGCAGACCTACTGGTTATTTATATGACACATTTACTTGATACATTGACTGTGGCGCCTATGTGGTGACCACTGTGGCGCAGCGGGCGAACTCCGCCTGCGACGCAAGAGGTTGCGGCTTCGATTTGCGCCTTGGGACAAATGTCTGTACGATCTGCAGATATTTTTTCTGAGTGTTCTAGCTGTTTTTTTTTAGACGAGTATAATAAAAAATGTCTTTTTAAGTACATATTAAAATGTGTTATATGTATTTTTTTGGCCATGGTACAAGTATGTCAACTTTGAAATGGACAGAGAAGCAAATGTCCCAATTTACTGCTTGCCTCCATTATCAGAGTCCTTCACAACACGTAAACAAAGCTTTTTATCGTCTGGGAGTGTTTATAGCCCGGCATTGTGGGCTGACTCCTCGTGAATCATCGTGGTTGGAGGCTGAATGAGATTTCGATAAGTTGCTATTTTTTCTGTTTTTAGGCTTTAAAAGATAAGAAGATGTTTATTTTGTCACTAATTACGAAGAATGAATAAATGTATTATACTTAGAAGTACTAAGTCAAAGAAACAAAAAGTCACCATTCAGCTTGTGCTGTGGCAGAGTAAATCAAACCACAGCGCTGGTCTTCCATGCTCACCTTAGTAGTAAAACAAGAAACCATTATAGTTTAATTTTGTCTGTCTGTCTGTCCGTCCGCCCGTCACCGGCTTTGCGAAGATACTATATTAGTCCTACAACACTGTAATTTTGCATGGACAATAACATATCAACGCCGAGATAATGCTACAAAAACATACTGAAAAAATAATTATTTAGGGGTACCTTCTATACACATAAGGGATGAACTTTTTTCTTGGTGTGTGGGGTATCACTGAATAGGTATTTTAAAACGATTTGGGGTTGCGAAGACAATTTTTCTATGTAAGATTCCGTTTGCAAAATATTAAAGTTATAAACTTTTATCGAGACTCTAAAATCTAAACTGCCTGCTTAAAAATTCTGAAAAAAGTCGTTTTTACCATGAACTTTCTAGATAAAATTATAAGAGCTAAGCTAGCTTTTTCAGTTTAAGATAAATAGTCGCTCAAATAAGTTATGCGGTTTGCCAAACATACAAGAATACTTTAAACCGAAAACTCAATTAATTCCTGATTATATCTTTTGGGAAACGTAAAAAAAAACATACACCAACTTCTAACGACTGGTCTATGGTTAACTACGAAACCCAACATAGCGCGAGGCTCGACACGCACCTGGCCTAACTTATTTTTTACATCAAAACTAGCTTATTTGAGCCTCCAGCTTGTCATTCAGTCGTATAAAATATATTTTGTACTGTTGTATAAAGGACAGAAGCAGCAGCGATACCAGTTTATTCATCAGCGGACGAAAAGGAAAAGAGAGCTGTACAACATTTTCTTCTTAATATAAAGCCTTGTTCTATTACCACCTTCACTTGGTCGAGCCTACCGAAATTCGTCATGCCGGCCCTCCCGCAACAGATGGCAGCACTAGTCTTAACGTATCCGATTCGCAACGTTTCTTATAAATTATTTTAATTGTGGCCATACTGTGACAAATACCATGGAATGATTGAAAACGAAATGTCAACGTCAAGACCAGCTGTCAAAAGTCACTTTACTGTCAATACATGTTCACAAGATTCTCGCAAATTAGTACTTGAACTGTTTACATTTGAAAATATCAATTATTATGCATGAGATTGCGGTTAAAATATTGTAAAAGTTACTAATAATGACAGTAAATAACAAGAATAGTGGATACTAGGTTACAAAAAGGTGCAAAGCTTGCTTTCAGACATAGTGAATAACATGGATTACTGAATTTATTTTAAATGATGGCTTACAGTACCTAATCTAATCTATAAACATTGTTCTTCCAGTGTTATCTGCAGCGTAATTTATGCAATATTACTGTTAAAACAGTTCCAGCTCGCAGTAGAGAGCCAATGAAAACAAAATCTTACATCCAGTTACGATAGTCCAGGGATTACGACGGAAACTTTCACGGTGTTTCTGGAGTTAAAATCTGTTTTCCACAAGCGACATGCGAGTTGAAAATCAAACAGTTATATTGAACTGTGAGCAGTTAAAGTTTGATGACAAAGTCAAACGACAATATTTATTTTTTATTTTAGTTTTTTATCATTTTCAAATTCTTAAGCCTTTGCCGTGGGGTGCCGGCAGCTTACGAAGACAATTTTTCGATTTAACGAAACCTTTTTTTTTTCCTTTTTCGACTCACTAAAATCTAAACTGCTAGCTTAAAAATTCTGAAAACAATCGTGAATGTAGTTTTTACCATCAACTTTCTAGGAAAACTATAAGGGTTAAACTAGCTTTCTTAGTTTAGGATAAATAGTCGTTAAAATATGTGATGCGGTTTGCCAAACATACCGGAATACTTTAAACCGAGAACTCAATTAATTCCTGTTAATCGTAAATGTCAATATAATTGTTTGATTTTCTACTCGCATGTCGCTTGTGAAAAAACATATTTTAACTCGTGCCCGTGGATGCATTAAGAGCCTAAGGGAGACCACCGGAAGATGGGCAGCAGCGTCTTTCCTTGTACCAACATTCCGCACTGCGCTCACCAACCCGCCTGTCAAGCGTGGTGAGTATGGCAAAAACCGCTCAGGATCAGTACTTGCAGATACATCATCAGGAGGCCTATGTCCAGCAGTGGATGTCATGTCCACTGATGATGATGATGATGAAGGAGGAAATATCTTTCTTACCGATTCTCGAATAAATATTGCTTTCTGGTACTTACCTGAAAATAACAAAGAAAAGATGAGACTTCAATTCAAATAAATAAATAATGCCAAACACACAGAATCACTTAGTCTCAAACTAAGCAATGATCGTATATATGTGCTATGGAATCCTGATGATTGATAGAATATATTTTATAACACATACGCCATACATTCAAAACACCAGTAAGTTCTGACCCTCTCATGTATCCATATTAGAGAAATTCGTTTATTATTTGTAAAATCTCACCTAAATTTTTATTAAAGTCGAGGGCTAAATTTATCAATCTTATCAATCTTAAAATAAAATTAAAATAAATATTGAAAAACAAATTAATGTTTATAACATGTGCATCATTATTTATAATAAATTAACAGAAGAATTAAAATCATGAAATGGAATTGTATTTAGGAGACAGTTATAGAGGTATAGTTGATTAGCTGAAAATTGTTTTTATAATTTGAGAGGATTATAAAAATTTTATGTATATATTTAAATTATATAGTATAATATAAGAGAAAGTCGTGTTAGTTACACTATTTATCACTCAAGAACGGCTAAACCGATTTGGCTGAAAATTAGTGGTAGCTTAGAACCAGGAGATGGGCATAGGTTACTTTTCTAAACTTTCGCGATCACAACACATTATTAACATACATTAACCGGGTATTTATCGCGTAAATTACCTTTATTATTTCCCGACGTTTCGCTTGGATTGCACCAAGCATGGTCCCGGGAAGACTGACGTGTTGGAGGTACCGCAGCGAAGCGAAGGCGTTTGTTGAACTACTACTTTGATCTTCATAAAAATTATTAGGGCCGGTTCCCACTGGGACAGCACACTACACTGACTGTATCCACATACTGAGTTGATTTTTCACTCCGAGTACACTTTGCAATCCAAGCGAAACGTCGGGAAATAATAAAGGTAATTAACGCGATAAATACCCGATTATATGTATGTTAATAAAGGTTACTTTTCGTTGCGTAAATTAAATCAGAAGGGATTAAAATAGGGGATGAAAGTTTGTATGGAAAAAATCGTTATTTTTCACTTGAAAAACTCAAAATTTTGCATGTTTATTAGAATTTAAAACTTAATGAACCTGTGTATCAGAATTCCTCAAAAATTATAGTGAAAATTTGGGGGATGAAAATTTGTTAGGGAATATTATTTTTTCACTTGATTTACGTGAAATTTCACAACCAAAATTATTGAACACATGTTTAGCGTTAGTTGAAGCATAATTGTAGGGAAGTTGTGGGGTATTTATAAATGTATTATGACTACCTACCTAATTTATAAATCGACCTGTAAATTGATTTTACCAATAAAATCATCATTTCAGCCATAAAACGTCCACTGATGAACACAGGCCTCCCTCATGGATCTCCATGAGGGGTAGTTGCCATTCTCACCACGCTTGGCAGGCGGGTTGGTGAGCGCAGTATGGGATGTTGATACACGGAAAGACGCTGCTGCCCATCTTCCGGAGGTATCCCTTAGCAGGCTCTTACTGCATCCATGGGCATGAGAGGAGGGGTATCATTCTACTGCCGGCACCCCAAGGCACCAATAATATGTATTTCCGTATTTCTGTAGTTGTAGGGTAGTTGTATGGTATGTTGTAAGTAATGGTTGTAGTAGGTGCGATACGTAGCTCACCGGGACAGCTAGTTTAATATAAAACTTAATAAACTCCTATTATTATTGTATGATTTTTAAATATTTGCATGCAGGCTGAATACTGTAACTACCCTTTAAGATATTTTTTTAAAAGCTTTAAGATCTTTTTATGTACTTGTATTCTCGCAAATAAATAACTGATTGATTGATTGAATAGAACTTTTTGTTAAGCACCATCAAGCACAGACTCAGTGAAATTACTGGCACATGGGACCTTACAACTCTATCTCTCAGAGTAACAGATGCAATGCACCGCGGTCTTGCAGTTCTAATAGGAAGTTACCGCCTAAGATCAGGTTGGCCCTCGCCATTCAGTCGAATTAAAATTTAAAAAAAAATAATAATAATTAATATAAATTAATTTATAAATTAATTTTGACGACCTCTGTGGCGCAGCGGGCGAAGGTCCGCCTGCTACGCAAGAGGTTGCGGGTTCGAATCCCGCCTCGAAACAAATGTCTGTACGACCTGCAGATATTTGTTCAGGGTGTTCTGGATGTTTTTCTATATATAATAAAAAATATCTATTTATGTAATATATTGTATTAAGTATATCAGTCATCTAGTACCCATAACACAAGCTCTTGGAGGACAGGATCTTGGAAGATGATGCTGTGTGAATTGTCCAGCATTATTTATTTTATTTATTTATATATTAAAAAACCCCAGATTCGAGACAATGAATTTGGGATACGGATGTACGAAAGTGACGATGACCTAGCTGAGCTAAAATTACCCACTCAACGTAATTAAAAGCGTTAAACACTAACAAAGTAAAGTTGCGCAGCAAAGAGGAACAGTTTACAAATTCTCCCAGCAATTTGCTAAGGAAACAAAAACACGAGGCGGTTACAAAGCAAGTTGAAGGAGCCAAACTAAATCTCTAAGAGTTGCCTTACAGAGCATCGGATCTGCAACAATTTGAACTGACTTACGGCATCCGGACGCTTTATTTCTAGAAATGTGTAGGGTGCACCAGGCTTACAGCGCCTAACCGAAAATAAGCGTAGCACTTAAGCATCATGTTTAAGGCTACTTAATACTTCATTTTTTTTCTCTCTTCACAAAGCCGGTGACGGACGGAGAGACAAACAAAGCGAATAATGTCGGGTTTCTTGTTTTACTAAACCAACTGAAAATCAGCGTAGCATCTGAACCTGGCCAGGTCCTACACAATGCTGAGTTGCGAACCCATTTAACCGCACCACATCCGCTTTTTCCTGTCCGCAATGTTTTATTTATTATTATTTTCCCAATGTTTTACATATTGTACTTGATTAATGTTGCCTGAAATAAATGATTTTTATTTTAATTATTCATTTTTTATAACTTCGCTACTTCTATTTTTTCCTACCTGTTATTGTTATTAAAAATATTTTTTTTAGTGGGTGTATTGTATTGTGATTTGTGCGTATGGTAAATAAATGTATTTCTTCTTATTTTCTTCTACTACGAAACTCTAAATAGTTATCAACATCGGAGTCGAAGTCGACTGTAATACTATTTGGACTATGATGCAGAGGCTACGTAAGAAAGAGAAGTAAAATGACCTTTTAAATTGCACTAGTTCGTCAGGTCACTATCGTTGGCGCGCCAGAGTAAACAAAATTGTTGCCTAAAAGCACGTTTCAGGCATTTTCAGCTATAAATACAGACTTGCGAGGTTTGACTAAGGCTAGCAGTACAATCCATGGGTAGAATTTGTCAGTGTCCAAACAGAATGTGTAGGACAAATTGGTCATGCAGCTGTGGATAGACTGGAGAGAAAATGACGATGATAAACTAGAACTGGAGAAGCCAAATTGATTAATTTCAATTAATTTATTAGTAGCTGCATTCCGCGGTTTCACTCTCGTAGTTCCCGTTCCCGTGGGAACACGGGGATAAAAATAGCCAATGTTACTCAGAACAATGAAAGAGACCTATACGCAGCATTGGGTTAAAATTGGTTAAAGAAGTCACAGGGATAATTAAGCTTTCTAATGGTGAAATAACTTTGAGTCTAGTGGTTTGTTCGTTACAATCATACAAAATACAACACACAAAATACAAATATTTCCTCTTTACAATATTGTAAGATTGAAATCAAGCACAAATTACAACAACAATAAATAGAAAATAAACAAAAAAATCTACATTTACAAATTGTTTTTAAAAACTGGGCTACAGAATCTACACTAAGTGGTGCTGCCTTCCTTCTAACATCATCATCATCATTCATAACTTCAGCCGTAAAACATCCACTACCCAATGCCTACCGATTACAGGCCCGATCATGGATCTCCATGAGGCGTAGTTGCCATACTCACCACGATTGGCAGGCGGGTTGGCGAGTGCAGTACGGGATGTTGATACATGGAAAAACGCTGCTGCCCATTTTCCGGAGGTATCCCTTAGCAGGCTCTTACTGCATCCACGGGCATGAGCGGAGGGGTAACATTCTACTGCCGGCACCTCACAGCGAGATATGATTATGCTGCTCGACATCATACACATCTAGCCTCAAAGTACGAGTAAATAGAGCTTGTGTATATCTTTTACAAATTGTGAAATATTTAGCAAAAACTAAGCAGTCCTCTTCCACCCTATATCTGGTGTCTCTAAAGGCATCCTTTGAGCCCACTCTTTTAAAGTTTTACAACAACGGGTTTTGTTAAAGTTTTTTTCACGGAATCCAAGCCTTTTATGTCAATGGATGGTACAAGGAAACTTTTGAGTTGCCAAGTTTTAAAATTAACCTTTTAAAAGCGTATGTACGTGAGAGTGGGGTGAAGCGATTTACCCTAGTCTTTATGGGCTACGTTTTACAACTAGACTCACGTTTTAACTGGGGACACGGATTTGAGAGTTTTAAGTTTTGGAATCTCCGCCTCTCTTGTCTGTGAATGCAGTAAGAATCTGCCAAAGGATAATTCCGAGGATAATAAAATCTTCTCGCGTTGACCAAGTGAAATGTTAATAGGTGACAGGCTGATAACTATTCGATCATCATCATCATCATCCATTGCGTCTATTTCAGACGATTTAGGTAACGCCTGTGGTTTGGGAGTAGCATTTTTTTTAATGACTAAAATGTTACCACCGTTTAGCCTTTAAATAAGTATCTAAATGAAGAACAAATATTTAGTAACAAATCCGCTATAAGTTCAAGCGCTCATTATATATGGGTTAGCGGATTTGTTACAAAATATTTGTTATTCGTTTAGATATTATAATGGATTACCGCAAAGCAATGATAATAATACTGGACGAAGACCTCCCTCATGGATCACTATTACGAGGTGTGTTGCCATACTCGCCACGCTTGGCAAGCGGGTTTGCGAGCACAGTAATTGTTGTAGATACAGAGGTATGTAGGTCTTAGCAGATTCTACTGCCGGCACTTCACGTCGATTTTCTTATACTAAGCGATAAATCTCGTTCCACAGACTGGCAGCTTGGGCACTAAAAGAGCCACTGCAAAAAGTAGTTTTTCGAGTGGGAACTTTTGAGCAGATGTCTTCAGATGACGCTGAATCAATTCCGCAAACGCCTGAATCAATTAACTTCCATTCCATAAGCTTAATTAATTCCAAAAACAGAATGACCAGGCTAGGGCAATAATTATACCGCCATCCAACTTTTGTATGTATTACTAACTTCTGACAGAACCAACAAACTGCCAAAAACCATTATAAGCCGGTGTTGACAAGCTTCGCTCCAGTCGACTTCAGGCAACTTCAGACTATTACAACTTTCAGCGGAAAATCTCAAGTTGAAATAGACAATATGAAAACAATTCGGATGGCAAAAAACAAAACTTGCTTGTTTACCGGCGGCAGGCGCATTTACAAAGGAGATCTGACGATATTGAAGGTTTCACTCGAGAAAGATGACAAGAAAGAATAATGATGGACATTAGATCAAACATTTAAGCCGATAGATACGTCCTAACCGTGAAGAGACGCACCGTTTTGTTTCCACACGACATGAGTGAGCTCATTCGTTTGGTGGACGCTGATTCTAACTGATTATTTCTTGATTCTTACAGCATCCACGAATAAGAGAGGACGCTGATTCTAACTGATTATTTCTTGATTCTTACAGCATCCACGGATAAGAGAGGACACTGATTCTTACTGATTCTTTTTTTACTCTTACAGCATTTACGTATAAGAAAAGACGCTGACTCTTACTGATTCTTTCATGATTCTTACAGCATCCACGGATAAGAGAGGACGCTGACTTACTGATTATTTCTAGATTCTTACAAAATCTACGGATATGAGAGGACGCTGATTCTTGCTGATTATTTCTTGATTCTTATAGCAGCCACGTATAAGAGAAGACGCTGACTCTTACTGATTCTTTCTTAACTCTTGCATCATCCACGGATAAGAGAAGATAATCCAGAAAGTAAAAAGATAAAGATAAATACATTAACTTAACGCGAAGGTATAGATCTGCGATGATGATGATGAATCAATACTTCTATTTACCTTCACAATAAACTCCAAGAAACAGGGTCTGAATACGTTCCTTGCAAAGCCAACTGAACTACTTAAAAAGTCATATAAAATCTCAGTCTCAGAACGGTAGGTATATAAAAAGTTTTCAGTAAGCTCAAAGGAAATGTAGTGTGTGAAGCTGCTATAAAGATTTTGTATGGAAGTGTTTATGGAAGTGTATACGAAGTGTGCCGTGGGGAGCCAGCAGTAGAATGTTGCCTATATTTTCTTGCCAGTAAGACAGATAGATAGATAACTCTTTATTGTACTTAACTTAATACTAACACAAAAATTAACATAGAAAGAAACTTACAAAACTAAAAGTAGAAGTACAATGGGCGGCCTTATCACTATAAGCGATCTCTTCCAGGCAACCTTAGGATGGATAAAATCGACAAGAATTAAAAAGGCACGGTGTCGTCAAAAAGTAAGTAAGAAAGAAAGTAAGTGCAGTAAGAATCTGCCAAGTGATATCTCCGGAAGGCAGCCGCGTTTTTCCGTGTATCAACATCCTGCTCTCGCCAACCCGTAAGCGTGATAAGTATGGCAACAAATCCGTCATGATCTTGGAGCCATGAGCGAGGTCTTTGACCAGCAGTGGACGTGGACAGTAAGTAGTCCTACGACTTTCATCATCATCATTTCAGCCGTTAATTTCTGTCATTTTCTTTTTATTTTGAGATTTGAGGAAAACTTACAGGTAATGAAGTTAATAGTATAAACAAATAATTTCACGGAAATGTATCATCAGATCATGTAAAACGTCCACTACTGAACTAAGGCCTTCCTCATGGGTCTCCACGAGGGGTAGTTGCCATAATCACCTGGCTTGGCGGTCGGGTTGGCGAACGCAGTACGGGATGTTGATACACGGTAAGACGCTGATGCCCATATTCCGGTGGTATCCCTTAGCAGGCTCTTACTGCATCCACGGGCATGAGAGGAGGGGCAACATTCTATAGCTGGCACCCCACGGCAATATTGCATTGGTTAAAAAGGCAACAAAATATAACAGAAATTGCTACAATTTCATCAAAATGAAATAGCTGCTTTTAACAACGCAGGAATGAATAAATAATACACACTACAGGTATGTTTCGAGTCTCCTGAAAAATTCAGGGTTCAGCGAAGCAATCTCTATACAGCGAGCGAAACTACACTTTCATTGAACATCTTTTAGATGTTAAACATCTTTAGTGGGGGTACAACCGATCGGACGAGAGGTGACGCGTGACGCTTGGAGACGTGCGAGTAACAACTCGCACGTCTCCAAGCCAAAGAAAGCAGCCACCCTAGTAACAACTAGGGCGGCTGCCTTTCATTCATCATGCCCATCGTGTTGACTGTGGCGACTGTGGCGCCTGTGGCGACTGTGGCAACTGGGGCGATTGTGGCGACTGTAGCGACTGTGGTGACTATGTAAAGTGGGTGTACTGTAGCTACTGTAGCAACGGTGGCGACTGTGTCGACTATGGCGACTGTGGTGAAAATGTTTTACATCTGCCAGGCGTCCCGTGAAGGCTCAATTTTTTTATTTTAACGCTTTCGTTTTCCTTCCTCAACAATTGGACCTACAAGAGTGCAACCCTTAGTCCAATAATCTTTAATTAAAGCTAGGACAACATAATTCAATATATTTATATTCTCTCAAAGTATCATAATTTCACCCGTAAAACGTCCACTACTGAACACAGGCCTCCCTCATGGGGTCTCTATGAGAGCTAGTTGCCATACTTACCACGCTTGGCAGGCGGGTTGGCAAACGCAGTACTGGATGTTGATACACGGAAAGACGCTGCTATCCATTTTCCGGAGGGTTACTTTGCAAAAAGATTCAGTAAAATGGGATGGCACTGTATAAAACATAAACATTAAATATATTATTTATTAACACGACCCGATTCGAACCCCCGACCCAATCTGTAACCACCCCTAATACCCATATTTATGACCTCATAAAAGCCATAAGTAAAATATGCAAGAAATTCAACATCATCATCAACAACAACTGAAATGATGTCTTAAGTAGTACCTACGCTTTTACGGTTAACTCGTAATATTTTACGAGCAAGGAATAATATTTTCACAATGAAAGAAAATGGCGGAACGGGCTCCCTTCGGGTGGTAAATAAAATGATATTATACAAGTAAAGATATTATAAAGTAAAGTAAAGTAGCCGTGGGGTGCCGGCAGTAGAATGCTACCCCTCCTCTCCTACCCGTGGATGCAGTAAGAGTCTGCTAAGGGACACCTCCGAAAGATGGGCAGCAGCGTCTTTCCGTATATCAACATCCCATACTGCGCTCACCAACCCGCCTGCCAAGCGTGGTGAGTATGGCAACTACCCCTCACGGAGATTCATGAGGGAGGCCTTAGTTCAGTAGTGGACGTTTTACGGCTGAAATGATGATACAAGTAAAACTAAATTTTTTTTTTCTTTTTTTTTCGAAATGACAATATAATGTTGTTGACCGCAGATGGCCATGACAACGTTACCGGACTATGGCGAGCGCAGAGGGCGCCCAGCCGCAAAAGTTAGGTTGAGGCAACAAGCTCAAGGGCACCACTTAGGTTCGAACCACGGCTTGGACTGTTGCCAGATTTTTGTATGTACTGATGGTTAACGTCCAGGTGCAAAACTGCACCTTAAGACGGAAGAGTGTATTCTTCGGCCCCGCCGGCGGGACCGGCTATTGAAAGTGTGCCTAGCAGCTAATGTGAGGCGGGTTGACGTCACCTCCGGGTTAGCGGCGGTGAGCTCGTCAACGGGCAAGCCGAGAACGTGTCTCGGTCGACGGAGGAAAAGTAAAACTATAGGTTGTTTAGAAGCTGACAGAAGTAACAACTGTAGGTCTACCATGAGTTTTCACAAGCTATACTTGCTAGCGTAGTAAAAAAATGTATGAAAACTTGCACAGCGTCTCTAGCGGATAGTTTGGTACTAAGATACGCAGTAAACTATACTACAGCGACTGTAGTTCGGGCTTTATTTGCTTAAAATTTGGCAGCATAAGTTACAAATCTGTCAGATGTCATAGTTACGTACTTATTACTACTTGAGTTACGGCAGGCGATCTAACAGTGACAACTCATGGTACACACTGTGTTCAATACATTTCGTGTTTCATTCGGATTTCACAGATTATTACAGACTAGCCGTACTTCGCAGTTTCACCCGCGAAGTTCCCGTTCCCGTGGGAATACGAGGGTGTTACTCAGGAATATTGTAGCATTCTAATGGTGGAATAATTTTAAAAATCTTTCCTCTTTATAATAATGAGAAATAAATAAAATAAATAATGCTGGACCATTCACACAGAATCATTTAGCCCCATGCTAAGCAGAGCTTGTGTTATGGGTAGCATATGACTGATATACTTAATATACTAACTACATAGATATTTTTATTATATATAGAAAAACATCCAGAGCACCCTGAACAAATATCTGCAGATCGTACAGACATTTGTCCCAAGGCGAGAATCGAACCCGCAACCTCTTGCGTCGCAGGCGGACCTTCGCCCGCAGCGCCACAGAGGTCGTCAATATTATTTTAATTATAAATAACAAAAAGCAATCTGTTTTTTTGACAGATAGGAATGTTTCGGGGACTTTTCCAGTAAAATAATATTTATTTAAATTGAATTAAGCTTTGATTTTGTTTCTCTTACCACAGAACCTAAAATAACCTGAAATGAACCTTACGCTAGAGGCAAAAGGATCCAATACCCTTTGACGTCTAAAACACAAACAAGCCAGTTCCCAACCGTCCCGAAAAAAGTTCGTTTCTTTTCGCTCTCCAGTTTATCTGTGAAATCTACATTGTACGGAACACACATTTGGCAATGTACTAAGTTTTCAGCGGCGCAGGCAAAATAGAAAAATGGCTTTGATAAGCAACGGGTTGTAACTCGGAAAACAAAATAAAAAGATATGTATATTTATTCGAATATTTGAATCTTTTCAAATGATAAGCGGAGGGAGGGCCTTTGCCCAGCTATGGGTTATAATTGCTGATTGGGTAAATCTAACCCTGGAATAGTTAATCTAATGACTCATTGCACTATAATTTTAATGTCTTATTAGTGTAAGGTGTAGTCAAATAGGCGACTAATACTATTGGAGCGGGTTCGATTCTCGCTGCAAAACGTTTCTAAGCTGTCTACAGATACTGGTCCCGGCTTGATTATTTTTATATCTATGATAAAAAAATATTTACAAAAGTAAATAAAAACAAAAGCGAAGAGTCTTGAGAGCACTCTCTCTCAAGACTCTTCTATGTAATATACATAATATATTAAGTTTATCAGTCATCTGGTATCCATAAAACAAGCTCTGCTTAGCTTGGGGCTAGATGACGCTATGTGAATTGTCCAGCATTAAAAAAATGTGTTCTATGGAACATGACATTGTACTTTTTTCATAGAACAGAAACATTCTTACATAAAAGCTGTAAAACTAGACTTATACCCTTTCTTCCGAGTGCAGTGAGCCAACGGAACTACAATATTACGCAACTAGGTATATGCAGGAAGTCTTGTATCGACCTGCAGATGACCCAATGCCGTGGCTCAGGACCAAACAAACTGTGCAATTATACTGAACTGTGTACATCATTTGGCTATTACTAAACTGCCGTTAAGTAACTGTTTAGTACAACATAACTTTAAATAAAGCATATGTAGTAACATACTGCTCAGAAACAAACATCCGAACATACGCACAAACTCTCTCGTTTATAATATTAGTAGGAAGTAGGATTTAGTAAGAGAAAGCGTTACCTTTGCCAAGCAAACGAGCAGGGTTAGAAAAATAAATAGGTGTCAAATTTAACTGATATTATAACTGATAATATTATATATTCCGCCGTGGGGTGCCGGCAGTAGAATGATACCCCTCCTCTCATGCCCATGGATGCAGTAAGAGCCTGCTAAGGGATACCTCCGGAAGATGGGCAGCAGCGTCTATCCGTGTATCAACATCCCATACTGCGCTCACCAACCCGCCTGCCGAGCATGGTGAGAATGGCAACTCATGGAGATTTATGAGCGAGGCCTATGTTCATCAGTGGACGTTTCATGGCTAAAATGATGATGATGACGATGATGATGATGACAAGTTAAATTTAGGTCTCGGTAGTGTCTATTACCTAATTAAATATTTTTTTTAAGTTGTCTGAATCTGTTTAGTTGTTTTAGATAAAATCATTTTTCATTTCATATCTCACTAATATTTGGGTGTTAGATTTTTTTACGTAAAATAATTTGAATTGTTTAAAGTATTTTTATATGTTTTAACAGTTACAAAAGCTTTATACAAAAGGTAAGTTAGGGTTAAACTATGCTAACCGTAATTTTAACCGGGTAAAATAAGGCAGGGAAAATGAAGCCTATAAACTATGTTTTCCTTCAGGCAAATGGTCCAAAACCCCGTTCTGTACCGTGTGTTAACCACAACGAGTAGCAAAAGGAATCTTACATTTTAACCCTGCATAGCAGTAGGGGTAAGGTCAGAATGTCAGAGGGGTTTATTGCAACCTAGGGGTTGAGATGATAGCGCAGGATGGGAATTTGTAGGGTATCGATAGATTTAAATCGGACATTAGTGTGGATGTTAAAAAATATTGCCGAAACTATTTTCATGTTTGGGGCAAATAGGGAGGGGAAATTCGATTGATTTTATCGATAGTGCTAACAGTTTTCGGATTCCTGTAAATGGATACTTACTAAGTTTATAGTAGTGGTTACTATAACGGTTAAATATTTCGGTTGGAAAATAAATCACCAAAGAGAATTATAAGAATAAGATAGAAAGGGAAATCATTCAAAGATTTTTACATCAAAGACCCTGAAAGTAATAAACAAAATGAAGTCGTTAATAAAGTGTTGCCGACAAGAGTTACTTTTGAGCAATAAAATATCATTTATAAACCAATTTTTCCTTAATTCCGTTACAATGAGAAAGCGCCACGATTTAATGAAAAATTACTTAATTATTATGATGAATTTGTAAACGTTAAAGGGAAAATTTTCGGTTCAATTTATCCCTTGAGAAATGAGCAGCCGGGTAATTCTCATCCTATTAATTATTACGGAGTTCTTACAATTTATTTCTGTTTATAGAGGCGAGTACAAGCCCTTTGAAGTGGTGAATAGTTATTCAGCCCAGATACAGTGAATCGCTTTATTTATGAAGAAGATTAACCCTTTTATGGTTTAACTACGAATCTCGAATTTGTTCTGTTACTAAATCAATAAGATAATCTTATGATTTTCTAGCCGCACTCCGCAGTTTCACCCGCGTAGTTCTGGTTCCCGTGGGAATACAGGGATAAAATACTATATATAGGATACAGTCTAGTACAAGTGTTATTTATGATACTTAAAAGGCATTTTCAACCCTGAACTGAATTATTGTACATTCTTGGTTGATGATGAATATAAAAAAAATATTATTATTAAAATATAGCCTATATTACTCAGTGATAATGTAGCATTCTAATAGTGAAAGAGTTTTGAAAATCGGTTCAGTAGTTTCGGAGTCTATTCAATGCATAAAAATAAGAAAACAAACAGTCAATTCTTTCCTCTTTGTTATTAGTGTAGATGTAGATGTTTCCGACTAATATTAGCGTGAAAACCTTTTTAAAGATGTTTCTCTCTTTTGTTTATAACAAAACGATCTATCGTCTTTCTAAGTCTTTGATAGTAGGGCCATCATTCGCAGTCAGAGACTTAGAAAGAGGGTAGATAGTCTGCCAATGACTACTGCAAATGACTCGCAGCAGAGTTCAATTTATCCATGATCATGACGTGTAAAACTGCTTCGAAATATCGGGAAACTCAAAAAGACTCAAATCATGGGAAATATCCCGTAAATATTGCATATAACACTTCCCATGTGTCCTATTCATAAATACTCAGTACGTTTTACACAAAGGTAGTAATAATATAGCAAATGTAATCGTTTTTGTAACAAATAAAAATTGCAATAACATTATGCAAATGGAAACTTGGAATTTTATCGATATGTAATTTTTCGATAGTTTCCCGACCCGACCCTAATCTCGTGACAATGTTAGGGCTGCGACTTTACGAGGCCCTTTTTATTCAAATTCGCTAGTAAAGTCACAGAATATAGGAAACTATGTAGGCACCGAAATATTTACTGTCCCAGATAGTTTGTTTAACATATCAAAACAAACACAGTTGTATGAATCTGTGACACGTAGACAATATAGCCGATGAATAATGAACCCTACATTTATGACGTGAAAGCTCATAAGGTCTTTAATTTAAAACTAATGAAGTTTTCAGTGTTGGACTATAATATAGACGCAAATTGAAAGTCATCAGTGTATTCATTGACAGCGCCACTAGCGGATAGTTTGGTACTAAAATACGCAGTAAACTATACTACAGCGACTGTAGTTTGGGCTTCATTTGCTTAGAATTTGGTACCATGAGTTACAAATCTGACAGATGTCATAGTAACGTACTATTACTACTGCAGTAACGGCAGGCGATCTAACAGTGACATCTCATGTTAGACATGCAGTTATCAAATGTTTTGCTCAGTAAATGTCACATTACAAGTAAGATCATTCTCTATTATGACTTTTTTTTAAGACATGCTTACAAAATAGTTTTATATATGACTTTCGGCTTTGCGTTTTATGTTTTGGGTTTTATCACTTTGATTAAACAAGCATTGGTACGGGGGTACCAGAAAAGGGGGCGAAGGCCTCAAAAGGTCACCAAACGTCAAAAATGGCATTTTAGGGTTTTTGGACGTTTTCGGCCATTTGAAGACTTTTATTTCTTTTGGTGACCTTTTGAGGTCACAATAACTCCGGTCCCTGTGACTAGGGTCACCAAAATCAATCAGTACCCTTCTTACATAAAGACGGTGCTAACAAAAAAGGTTTCATGTAAATCGGTCAACGCGTTCGGTTGTAAGACATAGACAAACAGTAATATATCTCATCATAATAATAATATTTACGATGATTGAAGTATTTTTGAGTTTCCTTATATTTCGGCACTAAACACAATATGATGATCACGGATAAAATAAAGTACCTAATATGGGAGGTGGGTAGTCAGTGGGTAGGCAAACAAAACGGTCTAACCTCTTTCAAAGAGTTAGTAGTTTTTTTTAAGTATGGTAAATATCTGCCGTGGGGTGCCGGCAGTAGAATGTTACCCTTCCTCTCATGCCCGTGGATGCATGAGCCTGCTAAGGGACACCTCTGGAAAATGGGCAGCAGCGTCTTTCCGTGTTTCAACATAGCAAACTGCGCTCGCCAACCCGCCTGCCAAGCGTGGTGAGTATGGCAACTACCCCTCTTGGAGATCCATGAGGGAGGCCTGTGTTCAGTAGTGGACGTTTTACGGCTGGAATGATGATGATGATCGTAAATATCTTGTTAAATATACAAATATTATAAAGAGGAAAGATTTGTTTATTGTATGTTATATTTTGTATGTTTGTAACAAATAAACTAAAAAACTACTGGACCGTTTTTCAAAATTATTTCACCATTAGAATGCTACATCTGAGTAACATAGCTATATTTGATCCCTGTATTCCCACTGGAACGGGAACTACGCGGGTAAAACCGCAGAGTGCAGCTAGAATTAGGTATACCGGATAACCATGACCATTATGTATTTGCTTCCCTCGCACATGAATACATGAGGGGTAGTTGCCATAATCACCACGCTTGGCAGGCGGGTTGGCGAGCGCAGTACGGGTATTGATATAGGTACGGGAAGACGCTGCTGCCCATCTTCCGGAGGTATCCCTTAGCAGGTTCTTACTGCATCCACGGATACATTATTATAAACATATATAATTATATATTATGTATTATATGGTATTTTTTTTATATTTACTTTTCTTTTTAATCTCACACCATTTTACCCCATCTCATTTCCACAATCCAATCCATCGAAAGGTTGTCTGGTAGAGATCGCTCTTTAGCGATAAGACCGCCGATTGTCACTTTATGTTTAGTGTTTCTCTATTTTTGTTAATTTGTTTAGTTTAAGGTGTCCAATAAAGCATTGTCTATCTATCTATCTATAAGAGGGGTAACATTCTACGGCCGGCACCCCACGGTTGAACTTTGTTCCTAGGAGATAGAGTCCTCACGTGGCGAGTGAAACAGGGCCTGCCGTCGCATCAAATAAGCAATATTCGAGTATCGATATATCAAGTCATACAATAGACAGCTCTAAGGCTAGGGTTTTAGAGGTCAGCTTTATTTCATTCAATATAATGTTATAGCAGTATTTATTGTTCTATATTTTGTGATTTGTATTGGAATTTATCAATGTCTTTGCTCCATTTTATATGTTCTATTTAATTTTATTAATTTGACGAGCTCTGTGGCGCAGCGGGCGAAGGTCCGCCTGCGACGCAAGGGGTTGCGGGTTCGGCGGGGATGTTTTTTATCATTTAATCAATACAATGCTTCAATGTTACAAAATATACTCGTATGTATACATACATACATATACCTTTATATATATATTGTTAGGGTAAAAAAATCCAATCATATCTTCCTCGCGTTTTGTGTAATCCAAGCCTGCCACAGTCTGTATAACTTCAGTTAGTTCACTTGAGAAGAGAATACACATTGTTAAAGTTTTGATTCAGGCCAAAATTCCTTTTACGATTTGTAGACATCGGATTATATGCTAGACAGATATCGCTTTTGCGATGAGGCCGTCGATTATTCCTCATATTAATTAGTAATACCTTAATCAAAACTACTAACTTTTCGAAAGAGGTTAGACCATTTGTTTGCCTACTTACTGTCTACCCACATCTCATATTACTTCATTTTATTCATGATCATGGCGTGTGTAGCGAAATATCACAAAATATCCATTATTTTTTTCAATAATGATTTCGCTTATTCTCCGGAGTACCCCAGCCGTTCTACATCTGCCTGCCGCCATGCGTAGAGCTCGCGTAAAACGACGCTGCCAGGAGCCGTGCCAAGCAATCCTGCTGTATGCCAAATAGCCCGGACAATGCTGGATGAAATTCGCACAAGTTGTTAAGTCCTTTGTTCCGCGTGTAATGTAGGCGGGTTTCTTTAAAGGGGAGACGGTATGGCTTGGGGATCTCGCTTCCTTGAGTAAAGTAAAAAATGTTTTATTTTTATTATTTAGCCTTTACTGTCCCATGCATGTGGCATGGCAAAGGCCTCCCTTCTTTCACTCTTCGCGACTTAACGCTGTGACAGGCCACGTGCTCAGATGAGTGTTCAGCTCGTCCAGCCATCTCCTTTTGTGTCCTCTGCGCGGACATGCGTCGTAACCACTCAGTGGTTATTTTCGCTCAAAAATGTATAATGGCGTTTATAGTTCTCGTGATCGATGGGTTACGAATGATTCTGGCGTATTTCAATTTCAAATAAGTTTTTTCTCCCATGAGCTACAAAGTTGGTGTCATACAAAAAAAAATATTTTATATTACCTTTCAACTTGCTACAAGAGTGAATATGCTATTATCTATTGTTTTTTACTCGAAAGCATAAAATCATTTTTCTTAAAACCCTAACTTACGAAGAAACTGAAAGAACTTTATTATCATGTCCTCGTAACTCTTTTCCACATCGCAGATATCCTCACCGCCCGCATTGCACCACACACCACACAGAACACGCTACACACCACAACACTATACTCCACATATACTCTACACATACTCTTTACATATTTACACACTGGCATCTTAACTTATTTATAAAACCTACATAATATAAATACCTACAAAAGTAGTTCATAACATACCTTTATTTTCCTTTCTTATTTTAGACGTCATTTTAACGCAGCAATATAATAATTTCTCCTTGTGTTATTTCTGTTTATGGTGTACGTACAATAATGAGGTAATCTATCTATGTTTCTTTTACACCTTAAAGAAATTAATTGAATCAGGCGTGACTTTGCGGAAATTCATTATGATATCTAAATGTACAACAAATATTTAGTAACAAATCAAAAAGAAATCGACACCTGTTTGTTCATTTATATATTACACCTTAAGTGCGCGAAGTGAGGCCCTGGCGACCTGTAACACAAGTTTTAAACAAACCCATCGCAGGCGCCAGTTTCACACAATATACCAGGTTCAGATTAGATACATGCTATTTGTACCACTATTCACTGTCTGAGAAAATAAAAGTATTTTTATTTGCTTTGGAAGGTAGGTCAAATAAACCAATTTGACCTACCTTCCAAAGCAGCCTTAAAATTGTACAGTAATACGCATAAGTCCGGGACCACGGCTTACAGCCGTCTGCACTTAACCTTTGCTATCTTGAGATAGTTTAGAACATGAGGGAGGGGTGTGGGTGGAATGAGCTTATCAGGGGGAAGGGGATTGTATATTTTTTAAGTTGTACATACATTTGCGTTAGAATTTAGAAACTAGGTTTGATCTGCTTATTTGTTAAGTTTAGTTTGTAGTGGCACCAATTGTAGAAAAGTTGTGGAAGGGGCAGGTTATGAAATGGGATAAGAGTCATACGAATGGTAAAATAAATATTATTTTTAATGTTAAACGGGTTTTCTACTCACGTTGATTATACGTCGAAAATAGGTTTACATTTGGTAGGTTGAATTTTGATAACTCACGAGTGTTTTGAAAGTGAAATAAATATAATTATTATGTAGCCCCAACTGTCATATTGCAGGAAAATTTTAAAAGGGAAGGGATTCCCTCCCCTTTGACAATAAACATAAGTTAAAAATCCAACAAATAACTATTACAAGACTTTTCATATTATGAGCCGTGGGATAGAATGTTGCCCCTCCTCTCTTGCCCGTGGAAGCAGATGTCTGCCAAACTGATACTTCCGGAAGATGGGCAGCAGCGTCTTTCCGTGTATCAAAATCTCGTGCTGCCCTCGCCAACCCGCCTACCAAGCGCAGTAAGTATGGCAACAACCCCCTCGACCTCGGAGATCCATAAGGGAGAAGTCCAGCAATGGACGTAAACATCCGAACTATAGAAGTGGACTACGGGTATACTCTATACATATATCTCTATCATCTACCTAGATGATGCCTGTAATTAGGAGAACTGAGAGATGCTCATGATTTTTATTGTTTTTACTTTTGTAATTTTTCTTTGTCTATCTTCCGTTGGTGGCTCAAATAAATAAATAAATCAGTTAAGAACTTCATGGTATAAATATGTGACTTTGACTTAACCTTTTAGGTAAGCATTTTTTTGGTAATGTCCCACGAGATAACGTAAAAGCCCGGCTATTTCCGGCTTCCTAAAAACAAGATGTTAAGGTAAAATCCATTTTGCAAAGTAATTAGCTGAGATTACGCCGTTTAATCAGTAGTTAAAACGGCGTAAAACACAAAATTTACTATGATTCGTAATAAAAAACCGTCCTTAATACGTAGCATCACGACGTAAAACCTTAAATCACGCTGACGAGATTTCATCCCATTGTGTACCTTAATGACGTGAAGGGTTTATCGGCTAAGTCGTAGGTTAGATTTTCGCGGGAAAAATGCTTATAGAAGTAACCGTCGAATTTAATCAACGGTTTAATTATTATTAAAGATAATAAAATTATTAATAACTACAGCGGTTTCACCCACGTAGTTTCTGTTCCCGTGGGAATACAGGAATAAACTATAGCCTTTACTCAGGGGTAATGTAGCATTCTAATGGTGAAAGATTTTTTCAAATCGGTCCAGTAGTCTCGGATCCTATTCAATGCATACAAACAAACAAACAATCAAATCTCAAACTAACAAATGTCTTTACGATCTACAGATATTTGCTCAGGGTGTTCAGGATGTTTTTCTATAAATTAATAAAAAATATCTATATATGTAGATTGATATTTTTTATATGAATAAAATATCTTTAATGTATTATTTATCAGTCATCTAGTAGCCATAACACAAGCTCTGCTTAGCTTGGGCTAGATGATGCAGTGTGAATGGTCCAGCATTATATACTCGTTCAATTATCAATCTTATAATATCAGCCTCAGAATTGAAAAGAATATATCTACACAGATCACGTCTATCAATGGCATATTACGTCAGTTAATGATGATGATGCCCCGTTGAGCACCGGCCCTTCAGCGCGTACGGGCTCTTAAATTTTTAATGCGTCTCTTAGAGAAAGGTTAAGTATGTAATAACTGAATAATACATTTAGGGAAGCCTTTTAAATAAGGTAGGGATTTTGTTTTTCATTCAAAAACCGTGAGGTGCCGGCATCAGCAGCCTCTCCTCTCTTGCCCGTGGATGCAGTAAGAATCTGCTTAGGGTCTGCTCTGCTCCGTAAGAGGGGCAGCAGTGACTTTCCATGTACCAAGAAAATTTGTACGAATCTGGTTATTTATTGAGAGGTAAACCAGATTCGTACAAATTTTCTTTATAGTTTAAAAAATATATATTATTTATTATCAAAAGTTGCGTTTCCCCATGGTATATTTATATATGATATATGTATGTACCTATTATAAATATATATATATTATTCTTATCTAATGTAGAATTTTAGTACCTTGTATTAATTTTTTAGATTAGTACCTAAGAGGTGATAAAAGAATAAAAATAAAAACTTTGCATTTATAACGTAAATATTTGATTATTTTATTGTTTTTGTATAATAGATACACAAGTGTACAAAAATGTTATTTTTAGTTAGTACCAACACAAAGCGAGCTTAAAATAATGATGAAACCTATCCTTCTACTACAATATAGTTATGATGATAATTCAGTGTGTTTGTTTATGAGTTTTGTTTTAAAATCTAATATATTATATAGAAACATGTCTTTAAATTATATTATATATACAATATGTCTGTAAAACATACTCAAATTATGGATAATTATTAAAGTTAATCTCTGTCATGGCAAAAGTGATTGTGCGTCACAACGGGTTAAATATTTCTAAGCAAGAACTATGTATCGCACGCTGACGACACGACACGATGCAATCGCAGGCCTACCCTCATGTTTACAATTGTGTTGATGATTTTATTGTTAATAATAATAAATGTATGCTCAGTTATTTAGTGTAAAATATGTTGTAGATTAACTTGATTTTTTTAGTCTTTGTGAAGTGTTAAACTAAAGTTACTGTTATTAATACTCATCAAATTGAGTACCTATGTAGGTTCTTAGTATCTTGTAAACTTTTGCGATCTGTGTTTCGAAACGTCGGGAATTAATAAAATAAGGTAATTAAGCGATAAAGTCATAGCAGAAGATTACTCAGTTTACAATTGTGTGGGTTCTTTCTTAAAAGACTATGTGTTGTGTTGGTGCAGGTTTCAAACATATTGTACGTAGATAGCTGGTAAGTTTGTTTCTGTATCTGGTTAAATAAGATTCTAAAAAGAATCTAACTTTGCAGACCGTAACACAGGTTAGACCTAGCACGGCTGCAAAAGAATATAGATTGTTGTTTTGCACCCCTAAATAATTACCTATACATGTACTATTTAGTACCTATCTATAACATTTCCTTGTATTTTGTGTTTCTGTATTGAAAATAAATAAATTGAAAAAAAATTGAAAAAAAAACCTTATACAGTCCTCGCCAACCTACCTGCCAAGATTATGGCAACACCTCCCTCATGGCCTGGGAGATGTAAGAGGAATATGTCCAGCAGTGAAATGAATGGAATAGAAGGCAGTAGAATGTTATCCCTCCTCTCATGCCCGTAGATGCAGTAAGAGCCTGCTAAGGGATACCTCCGGAAGATGGGCAGTAGTGTCTTTCCGTGTATCAACATCCCGTACTGCGCTCGCCAACCCGCCTGCCAAGCGTGGTGAGTATGGCAACTACCCCTCATGGAGATCCATGAGGGAGACCTGTTCAGTAGTGGACTTTTTACGGCTGGAATGATGATGATGATGGGACTGGACCCGTGTACCACATGAGAAATGACCTGATGGCCAGAATAACCTGATGGTCCCACAAAGCGCAGGTCTCGTGGTCGGCCCAGGCGGAGATGGCGGGACGAACTGGATGCGCATTGTACAGAAGACCTAGACTGGGATAAGTGGAAGAGAAGGGAGGCCTTGGCCCAGCCGTGGGATCCAGCAGGCTGTTCAGATTAGATGTGTTAAGTATGTACTTACATATCACGGTGAGGGAAGCATTTGCCCGGATGACTTTGTGCATTTGCGCTGGTCCGACCTGTAAAAAAACAGAATTTAACTTTCAAATTCATACCGTATTAAATTTTCTAGTATCTAAATTACCTATATTTAGTAATGAATCCGAACCTGAAGGTTATAGTTGTGTAAAGTTAGCGGATTTGTTACTAAATATAGAATAGAAAATAGAAATAGAAGATGTTTATTTATGTCTCAAAGATACATACATGAAAAATAACACATTAAGGTACAGAAACATAAATCGGTCGCCAACTCAGCACATGCCGTGAGAACACGACACTGATTTTCAGTGGCGCCGTATATATATATATATATATATTTATTAGTTGTTTGTTCATATATTATAATGGATTTCCGCAGTCACACCTGAATCATACATATTATTAAAACCTTATAATGATAAAAACATTTTTTTATATTTATATTTATTCACAGATATCAAATTCTTGAAAAGTTCGATTCTTGAATTGTGCTGGGATTCGGACCGGCATTTGTCAAAGCGATATGTTAAACCAACTAAGCTTACGGAACGCTAAAGATTTTTTTTATTTATCACTTTTACACATCATAATGTGAAAGGAGGAGTTAATGCTAAATCATTCCCCGCCAGCCGTGGAGTGCCGGCAGTAGAATGTTACCCCTTCTCTTATACCCGTGGATGCAGTAAGAGCCTGTTAAGGGATACCTCCGGAAGATGGTTAGCAGCGCCTTTCCGTGTATCAACATCCCTTACTGCGCTCGCCAACCCGCCTGCCATTCGTGGTAAGTGTGGCCACTACCCCTCATGGAGATCCATGAGAGAGGCCTTAAATGATGATGATTCACCGCCAGTCATTCAGCTATAGTTTGTTTTTAAACCCCGACTAAAAAGAGGGATGTGCTATAAACTATATAGTCGTTCTGTAGCACCGTAGCTCTTAAACGAGTGGACCGATTTGCATGCAGTTTTTTTTATTTAAAACTAGCTTTTGCCCGCTACTTCGTCCGCGTGGAAGTCATAAAGCGTAAAATTCCCTTTTTCACGCAGAGCCACTTTGATTCGAAAATATAAATCCCATTTATTCCCTATCCCGTGAAAATTTCGAAAAATCCCTTCTTAGTGCACCTCTAGGATACTCAAGGTATGTGTGTACCAATTTCAAGACTTTAGATCCACTTTAGATTTAGGCTGTGCGTTGATATGTATATATATCAGTCTGTTAGTCAGTGAGTCAGTCAGGACTTTGAATGTTATATATATAGATCAAGTTATCCCGCGGTGGTTCTTAAACATGTTTCATCAAAATCGGTTAAAAAGTTTACAGGATATGGGGGGTGAAATAGGGGATGAATTATCGAATGTCTCCAAATATACCCGAGTTTGGTATCAAATGAAAGGATATGATGTGTGTATACAGAAATCGGTCAAGCCATTCATGAGATATCATGGGGGTTGAAAGAATGGGTGAACCATCAAATGTTTCCAAATATACCCAAGTGTGGTATCAAATGAAAGCAAAAGTGGGGTTAATATTTTTTTTTTAATTTTATAAACTTAAATTGGCAACCTTGCTCATGAATTATTGAAATTTAATAATTACCTAACGGAGACAGGAAGAACAATGAATCTTATATTCCAATACTGAGTAATGCGATCAAATAGCTACTTAGAAATAAAACAAAGATTCGTCTCCGGAAACTATTTAGCTATAACTATTTCTTATTACTCTACGGAGGAAAATTGGATACGCGTATATTTTTTTTCAGAAACGGCGATATTGCGATATTCTTATCGACTTGCTGAGAAACACAATCTATAGTGAAACATTTTATTGGAGGAAGCCAGTAAGCTATAAGGAAAAAGGAAACTGGCTTAGCTTTGAGGATCAAGCAGCGAAACGCAGCGCCTAACACAATGTTATAGCAAACGACATTGCTAATACAAATATATAAGGCTTAAATGCTTTGAGATCTTTTTTTATACGAATATTTTTTTTTAGTATAATGTTAAATCTATGCTAAAATATATTACAATCTAGCCAGATTGGCCAATGAGTAACTTAATGCTAACTTATTTTTATAAGAATGTAAACTGTAAAATAGTGACCATCAGCACTTTTCTTATTGTCTCCAATTAAGGGGAAGTGCAAAGAAGGGGGTACTTTGTTATTGTGTTCTTTGTTTAATATAATATTCACTTGCACTATCACTGATTGTACTATGTTAGCTCAAAAGGTTTTGTTCTCTTGAGCCTTCTCAATATATCGGAATGATCGAGGAGCTGGATTGCCTCAATGTTAACATGATGATGCAGCATATGAATAATGACACAAACAAAATACAAAATAATTTATTGAGAACCATGCCCTTTCATTAGATACCCCACTTGGGTATATTTAAAAACATTCGATCGTTCATTCCTACTTTCAACCCCCCTATCTCATAAATAGCTCAACCGATTCCTTTAAAGCATGTTTGAGAACCACCCCTAGAAAGCCTGCTTTAAAATAAAAAAAACTGCATGCAAATCGGCCCACGCGTTTAATAGCTACAGTGCCATAGCCATACACAGACACAAACATACACACACATTGCGGTCAAACTTACAGCCCCCGACAAGGGTTAATTAATAAAAACCAACCGGTTCTGACGGAAGATTAGCTTTGCGCAACATAGTGCTGAGTCAGATACCCTTTTTAAAACTGTTTTTTCTTAGTTTAATTTGATATTTCGTTACCTTATCTCTTTTTTAATAAAGTAAAGTTTTTGATAATTTGTTACTTACGTGTTTTGTTAAGAGTATTACAAATAAATGTTTTATCTATCTATAAACAAGGTTGTACTAACCTGGCACTGGTACTCCGCATCATCTTCCAGGGTCACGTTCACGATCCGAAGGTTGTAGATCCCGTGACGGCGGTCTCCGAACATCGTGTAGCGAGGGTATCCGGGGATCACGGAAGAAAAACCTGGGGACGAATAACTGGTTAGAGCTGATGAGTTTGTAATTAAACTTAAGACGAGCAATAGATTTGTAGAATAATAGCCGCAATCCGCAATTTCACCTGAGTATTTCCCGTAGGAATGGGTGGATAACATGTAGCCTATGATACTCAGGGATAATGTATCATTCTAATGGTGAAAGAATTTTGATTATCGGTCAAGTAGCTTTTTAGTTTATTCGTTACAAACAGAAAAATACAACATAGTACAGATATAAATGGCCGTGCATGCAGTAAGAATTTGCTAAGGGTTATCTCCGGAAGCCACCTCTATCTTTCCGTGTACCAACATTCCATACTGCGATAGCCCGCCGGCCAAGCGTGGCGAGTATGGCAACAACCTATCCATGAGGGCTTATGTCCAGCAGTGGACGTCCTACAGCTGAGATTATAATGAATGATGAACGCGTGACTGCGAAAATCCATTGTAATATTTAAATGAAAAACAAATATTTGGTAACAAAAGCGGATTTGTTACAAAATATTTGTTGTGCAATTAGATATTATAATGAATTTCCGCATCGCCCGCCCGCTCGGTCTTATTATCGCCTTTTATGGTATCGACGATGGTGTCACCCGTTGTAAAAATGTGTTGTTCTTCGCTCTCTGCGTACGTTGTCGTTGTTTCTAGCGTATTTCGTTGTTTTCTCCAGAAGCTGCCTCGTGGAGAAGCGAAACACTTGTCGATTTTTTTGGCTCACTCTTTATATACACCGTGCTCGTTAATAACCCGAAAGATTTAAGCCAACGATTCTAGAGCCTAATTAGAGTATATAAAATTATGTAACATATAGTCCAAAAACCCATACTTAAGGAGATATTAATTATTTAAAACAAATCACAAGTTAAAAAATCTCCAGTCTAACACACCCTAAAAGCAAACATCGTGCTAGACACAACTTGACACTTCTTGTCATAGAACACAAGTCAGGCATTCGCCGTTCGTCGTATGATTTCGGAGCGATTCGTGAAGTGTCAGGCTCGCTCTCTGTTTCTCTACTTAAGTTTTTCAACCAAAGAAGCGGGCAATTAATATGATTTAATTTGTACTGAAATAGTAATTTAATTAAGACAAATAATTAGACCCATGTTGATATAACTTACTCGTATTGTCGTCAAAAATACGTGATTTAAATCTTTCGGTTTATTAAGGGGCACGGTGTACCTCTATATACTAGCGGATTGGTTACTAAATATTTGTTGTTAATTTAACAAACTAAGTTAAATAAATATGGTTCTATAATTTTTTGAAGCTGTGAAAGGAGGGGCGTCGTTTTACTTCCGGGCACTCTGTGCAGGCCCCATGGCAACTGTGACACTTGGCACTGGATAATGGCTGAGCGCGTGTAATAGACTGCTTTGACCTGCACGTCTAAGCGATCGCGACGTACAGTCGTTTATGGTGGCCGGTGTGTGGTGCAAGTGACTGGAGGGAGCTGTTGTTAAGCTAAAGGTATCTTGTATAGCCGTGGGGTGCCGGCGGTAGAATGCTGCCATTTTTCTCTTGCCCGTGGATTCCTCCGGAATGGACAGCGTCTTTCTGTGTATCAACATCTCATACTCGCCAGGCGAGGTGAGTATAGCAACAGCCCCTCATGATCTTGGAGGCACATGAAAGAGGCCTACTTACTGTTATTGTACAATCATGTTGGACGAATTTTCGAAAAAAATATAACACACGCCACGTCCTTCTAACACTGTGTTTAGAGGTACAGTGAGCCAAAAAAGTGGTCTACCAGTTTTGACAAAAGTTTATGTGAGATTTAGTCATCGCTAAGGTTGACTTTTATAACTGAGTGTAAGAGATGCAATGGAATATCTAACATGTTGTATCATGACGTTCTAATTAATCTCAGACGTAGGGTGGTAGATCACATTTTTGGCCGACTATACACTGATTGGAAATAAGCTATGTTTATCTACATATTTCGTGTGGAAACAAAACTATTTATATATACGGCTAAAGGTATATTTTATGGCATGATCGTGGAAACTGTCACTTGGCACTGGGTCACGACGATCAACGCGTCTACTGGACTGCTACTACCTTCACGTCTAAGCCACTGCTACAGTTGTTTCTAATGGACGGTGTGGGGTGCAAGTGACTGGAGGGAGCTATTATAAAGCTATAGACATATTTTATAAATATACTGTGTAACACAGTTTTCTTACCAACACGGGACGTAAGTTTTTGATAATTGCGCTACGTAATATTTTGTTGAGGTTAATATTTATAAATAAATTATTATCATAAGGGTTTGAATATCGTTTGAATCAACAACTATATTTTCTCGGGACAAATGTCTGTACGATCTACAGATATTTGTTCAGGGTGCTCTGGATTTTTTTTCTAGATTTCTATAGGTTGCTGTGTATAATAAAAAATATCTATCTATGTAATATAATTTATTACGTATATCACTCATCTAGTACGCATACCACAAGCTCTGCTCAGCTTGGGGCTGGATTGTCTGAATTATCAGTATTAAATATAAAGTTTGCATTCCCGTAGGGTGATTACTTATCTTGCACCAACGATATCTCGGGCGACCATCGCTGTCAAATGTCAATTCCTTGCTATTCTTTAATACAAAAATGACGTTTAACGATCGCCTGTTTCAAACCTGTCGCAAGATACACAATCAACCTGCCGGTATGTTACCGCTTCAGCTCATCCCCTGCTACGTTTAATTTGTGTATCTATGTCCAACAGTTGGAATTGCTCTATCGATCGTGCCGGCCATTGTGGGTCTGTTTGAGCAGGTGTCAGCTGTCAGTATCTGGACTAGCTTAGGGAGTGCTGTTCTGAGATTTGCTCAGAACCTCGTCACAATCTCAGCCGTAGGACGTCCGTGCCATGGGATGCAGTAGAATGTTGCCCTTCCTCTCTTGCCCGTAGATAAACCTGCCAAGGAATACCTCCGGAAGATGGGCAGCAGCGTCTTTCCGTGTATCAACATCCTGTACTGCGCTTGCCAACCCTGCCAAGCATGGTAAGTATGGCAACAACTTCTCAAGTTCAGTACTTGGTGATCAGTGTGGGAGACCCATGTTCAGCAGTAGACGGCTTATAAATATATAAATAGTTAATTAAGTTTACATACACGATGTATGTTCAAACATTATTTATTAGATTAAGACATTAAGCCAACCAGCCAGAATCACTCTATCGATGAAATTGGCTTATTATCACCATCACCATCATCATCGTCATCGTAATACCAAATATACTGCGTAATTGGTTACGCAGCTAAAACACTTCAGTTCATCAATAATCGATTGGAAACCGTGAAATAGCAGCAACTTTACGGCCGAATACCAGGTGTCGAGACATGAGGCGAGGACTCAAAACTCAAAACTCAATAAATACTTTTTTCAGTGCGACCGCACGGGCCTTTTTATTGCGCCAATTAAACGACACCAATTAAAAGGTGTATTATAATATGTGTACTAACCCAAAAGGGTTTCAGCCCATGAAAACAAGTAGTTTAGGAGGGAAACGAAATCTGAAAAACGTATTTTTTTATATTTTTATTAACAAATTTTACCTGTGTGATGTGAAGATGATTCTAAAAACAAAATCTTTTTTTTATAAATAAGCCCTTTGTGTGAAATTGTATTCCATATTTTTTTTAATAATTTTAAAAATTAAATTGTACTTAAATAAAAATTAACTTGTAGTGATTTGAAGATGATAATGTGGTGAAAATCTTTTTTTTTATATCTGTTTATAGCCTTTGGTGGTTATACGTAGTTTTGTCAAGAATCAGCTAGCGCTTTGGTTACAAGTATCTTATCAGCTTTTGTAGTTAAAACTTTCCTGGTCATTTCTTGAATGAACATCACCGTATCCTGAAATCCGTAGAACTGAAGTTGTTCTTTGGGGTAGTCACAATCACCCCATTAGTTCACATATTATTATACAAGCTATAGAATAAAGGCTCTAAGTTAGAACAATGTAACTACTCGTAGCATTGAATACAGTCCTACCATGAGTTGTCACTGTTAGATCGTCTGCCGTTACTACAGTAGTAATATGGTATGGTATGCCGTGGGGTGCCGGCAGTAGAATGATACCCCTCCTCTCATGCCTATGGATGCAGTAAGAGCCTGCTAAGGGATACCTCCGGAAGATGGGCAGCAGCGTCTATCCGTGTATCAACATCCCATACTGCGCTCACCAACCCGCCTGCCAAGCGTGGTGAGAATGGCAACTACCCCTCATGGAGATCCATGAGGGAGGCCTGTGTTCATCAGTGGACGTTTTATGGCCGAAACGAATATGGTAATAGTACGTTACTTAGACATCTGTCAGATTATGTAACTCACGGTACTAAATTATAAGCAAATGACGCCCAAACTACAGTCGTTGTAGTATAGTTTACTGCGAATTTTAGTACCGAACTATCCGCTAGAGGCGCTGTACAAGTTTTCATAATTTTTTTAACTACAGTCGCGAGCGAGTTAGATTGTGAAAACTCATGGTAGACCTACAGAATACATTAGAGCCATGATACCTATAATAGTCACCGTTAGATGTGCGGTCTTAAGTCGATAGTGTTGGTATGTGCTCTGCTTACAAGTTATGTGTCAGTATGGCAAGACCATAACAGTTTCCGTGGGGTGCCGGCAGTAGAATGTTACTTCTACTCTCTAGCCCGTGGATGCAGAGAGAATCTGCCAAGGGAAACACACCGGAAAATAGGCAGCAGCTTTCCGTGTATCAACAACCCGTACTGCGCTCGCCAACCCGCCTGTCAAGCGTGGTACGGCAACAACCTCGTATGATTCGTACTTGGAGATCCGTGATGGAGACCAATGGACGTTCTAGGGCTGTAATGATGAAATAAATGGAATGAAACAGAATGTTTCATAGAAATGAATAACTTTGTTATCCGTCCGTCTGTCTGTCAAGACCCTTTTTCTCAGGAACGCGTGGAGGTATCAAGGTGAAAATCCGCTTTTTATGCTGCAAATTTTCGCAAATTTTCGACAATCACAAGGGAATCAAAACTTACAGGGTACTTCCCGTTTAATCTTGAAATTTGGTACAAAGCAACGTCTTAAAGCACAGATAAAGGAAAATATGCTAAAACCGTAAATTTTTAGTTACATCATATATGTAATAAAAAATATTTTTAATAATATTAAACTTGCTACCCCTTCCCTCATGAACGCGGTAGAGGTATTAAATTGAAATTCATATCAAATACTCAGGTCTTGTATACACTACAGGTTTGTACGGAACCTTCACTTGGACTTTTTTGTTATGATTCTGAACATTTTTTTTTACAATTTGAAGCAAAATGGCCGAAGACCATGTAATCGTTAATTAGTAAGTGAAGATTAAACGAACCTTACAAATTACTTAGCTTCGGTCCGTGTATGTAAGGCCTTAATAGATTTTACACAGAACTTGCACGCAACCAGAGTTGCATAAAATTGATAGGTTGCTGAACTCCTCATGGCCAAAGATATATTCGGAATAGTTTTCTACGTGTAATAAATTATTTAGTTCCTGTTTTATGCAAGATCAAATAATTAATGCTGGACAATTCACACAGCATCATCTAGCCCCAAGCGAAGCAACGCGTGTGTAATAGTTACTAGATGGACTGATATATGTACTTAATACATTATACTAATGAGATATATTTATTTTATTATCTATAGAAAAACATTCAGAACATTCTGAACCAATATCTGCAGATCGTGAAGAAATTTGTCCCAAGGCGGAAATCGGACCCTCAACCTCTTGCGTCGCAGGCGGACTATTGCCCGCTGCGCCGTCGTCAAATATTTCTGCTCCGTTAAATGTGACCAAACATCGGAATGCCGTGGGATGCCGGCAGTAGAATGTTGCCCCTCCTCTCATGCCCGCGGATACAGTAAGATACTGCTAAAGGATACCTCCGGAAGACGGGCAGCAGCGGCTTTCCGTGTATCAACAACCCGTACTGCGCTCGCCAACCCGCCTGCCGAGCGTGGTGAGTAAGGCAACCACCACTCATGGAGATCCATGAGGGAGGCCTGTGTTCAGTGGTGGACGTTTTACGCCTGAAATGATGAAGCATCAGAAACCTTGAAATCAAGTGGATGTAGAGCGTTGACTTACCCAGCGCGAATCCATCTTTTGCCCACTGCACCATGCCAGCCAGGTTGTTGACGGAACACTCCAGAACCGCCTCTTGGCCCTCCTGAACCCTGAGGCTGCGAGGGACCGTCCTGAAGTACTGCTGCTGGAAACCAGCGCAGCAGGTCAGCACTGCAAGGAGAAGAGAACATTAGAAAACACATTTGCAAACTTTTGCGATCAAAGTAAGGCCTTTGCATCTATTATAGATGATTTATACAGCGTCCGCAACTTGTAATCAGGCTTTACGGGACGCTGCAGTGCCTGGGACATTTTTAGTTGGATTAGGCTTTCCCAGCAACTATACCATTCTCTAAGCTTAGTCAACTATTAGCCAGAGGAAAGAACAGGTCAATACGCCTGAAGCTAACTAAGCCGCTGGTTTCGTCACGATGTTTTCTGCACAGGTAAAGCACGTGTTAAGTGCTTTTCGCGATCAATAGGTATTTTTGTTTAACATAATTTTAAACCGCTCGAAGATGCTTTCAGTGTTGTGTGTCGTCGACTGTTCATTCCTGATTCTAATGGTAAATTGAGGGTAGTCGCGGATTCTACTCGTGACCGCGAAGGCGGCAGGGCACTCGATATGTCGGGAATAATAAAACAATGTAATTACGCGATACACTCCCGTTAAACAGTTTAAAATTATTAGACAACACATTTCCCATTCGTACTGTCAATCTCTTTAACTCCCAGTATTCTGATTTTGTTAATATCTTTCTGACGAGGCGAAATGCTTTAAAAATGATTATTTATAATTAAATAAATAGGAAAGATTTGTATTTTTTATGTTTATTTATAGTTTGTTATACGAGCGTGCACATTCTAAAATGCAGTAGTGCAGAAGGTTGACTAAGTCAACACTTCTCCATCTAGTTTTAAACAAATGTGTAATGTTGTAACCTTAAATTCATAGCTTAATCTTGTCACGCAAATTTTCCAGTTAGTAGTACATAGAAATAGTTAAAAAAACTTAATGAATCCATTTTTGGCTGTCATTCATAGTATGTAAGAGGTCATTAATTTTAAGAACAGTCGATTTTGTGAAATAAAAAGTTACAATTTAAAATAAAATAATCCGAACAATTATGGTGTTATATATGATCGCAATGTTATCAAACTACGTTTAATTCCAATGACAAATGGCGCTTCGAAAATAAGTATTCTCTTAGCATTAAAATTAAAGGTATTAATTACTTCATCTAAGTGCTACTTCAGCTTTAGCTGAACCCCACCTGAAGATGTTTTAATAACACTAAAAATGACACACAGGTTTTATTATACCTAAATAGACTGGACCAAACTAAAGAAACCTAAACAGCGGAACGTGCTGAGGCGTACATACTAAAATATTTGCCAAAAACGAAACAAAATGACACGTACGATACTTTCATACAAAATAAATAAGAGTCCCACAAATACTTTCTTGACCCCAAAGACAAAAATATAGCGAGAATAAAATAAAACCGGTCAAAGCCGCAAAAAGAGGGATGTCACGTTTAGAACGAGACCTATATTATCTCAAAACCTTGTTGATATTTGAACCTCCTCTATTAATATGGTCGCCTGGTACTTTTGAATACGAATTCGCCTATACAAAGTGTATTATTATAACATGTGTAATAACACCAAAGGGGGGTTTCAGACCATGATAACAAGTAGTTTTGGAAAAGAAAAAAATCGTGAACTCGTATTTTGTTTTAATTTTTTTTATATTTTTATTCACAATTTTACTAGTTGGTGTTATGTAAAAAAGATTCTAGGGTCAAAATTGGTTATTTTTTTATATATATTTGAATAAAAACAACCTTTTTATGGTTACAGGTATTTTTATTTGTACCTATACGCCAATTTTTCCGAGTTCAAAGTCAAGAATCGGCTGGCGTGTAGGTTGGCATTATCGTAGAACAAAAGTTGATACTTGGAATGGCCAGAATCACCCCCTTTCGGCTTAGTACACATGTTATAATACACCTTGTATACTGTCCTTACCTATTTTGCGTGGAGGCGGTGATCATTAATTTGTTGCCATGGTAATAACCCATACTATTGAAGGTAAAAATTATTAATGACAAGCTTGTAATATTAAAATTAATTAATTTTAAGTAACCCACGACACTAAATAAAACCTGATTTCACATCATCATCATCATCACAGCCGTAGGATGTGCTGTCCATGTCCACTGCTGGACATAGGCCGCCCTCATACAACTCCAAAATCATGAGGGGATTGTTGCCATACTCGCCACGCTTGGCAGGCGGGTTGGTGAGCACAGTATGTGATGTTGATACACGGAACGGAAAGACGCCCATCTTCCAGAGCAGAACAGATTCTTACTGCATCCACGGATAAAAGAGGGGCAACATTCCAATTGCCGTGGGGTGCCGGCAGTAGAATGTTACCCCTCCTCTCATACCCATGGATGCAGTAAGAGCCTGCTAAGGGATACCTCCGGAAGATGGGCAGCAGCGTCTTTGCGTGTATCAACATCACATACCTACTGCGCTCGCCAACCCGCCTGCCATGCGTGGTGAGTATGGCAACTACCCCTCATGGATGAGGGAGGCCTGTGTTCAGTAGTGGACGTTTTACGGCTGAAATGAATGAATGAATGAACATTTCAATGGCACCTCGCGGCTGTCACATCATTTCCTTTAATATGCCCTGCTTTGTAGAGTCTGCCAAGGGATACCCAGGGCAGCAGCGTCTTTCCGTGTAACAACATCCCATACTGTGCTCGCCAACCAGCTTGCCAAGCGTGAAGAGTATGGCATGGCAACAACCACTCAAGATCAGTACTTGCAGATTCAGGGGGAGGCCATATCCAGCAGTGGACGTCCTGCAAGGTGATGATGATGATGATGAACAGCACAAAACTAACCTACAGTCACAAATAACAATAATTCCGACGTTCCCGTAGAAGCTGATGACTAAAAAAACGGCAAATGGACTTCAATAAAATTCTCGAGACAAAAAACAATGTCTTTTCTATATAAGGAATGTTGGAAAGCGCGTGTGGATATTTATAGTACGATTGGTTCTGTATGTCTATCATCAGTTGTCACTGTTAGATCGCCTGCCGTTACTACAGTTGTAATAGTACGTCAATATGACATCTGTCAGATTTTTAACACATGGTACGAAATTCTAAGCAAATGAAGGATGAACTACAGTCGCTGTAGTATAGTTTACTTATACATATGTTATATTTTACGTTTCTTATACGTTATATTTTAGTACCAAACTATCCGCTAGAGGCGCTGTACAAGTTTTTATACATTTTTTCAACTACAGTCGCTAGCGAGTTTAGATTGTGAAAACTCATGGTAGACCTACTGTATGATTGCAGCGAGCCAGATTCGCTATACGCCATTGAAAAGGTGAGAAAATTAGGTACTTGCCGAGTTATTTCGTATCTTTAATTTTAAAGTAATTTCAAAATGCCAATGGGTGCCGGCAGTTGAATGTTGCCACTCATGCCCGTGGATGCAGTAAGAGCCTGCTAAGGGGTACCTCCGGAAGATAGGCAGCAGCGTCTTTCCGTGTATCAACATCCCGTACAGCGCTCGCCAACCCGCCTGCTAAGCGTGGTGAGTATGGCAACAACCCCTCATAGAGTCCCCCATGAGGGAGGTATGTGTTCAGTTTGTGGACGTTTTACGGCTGAAATGATGATGATGATATCCGTAACTAATAAATCTAATGAGCCAACTAATCAAAATAAAAAAAAACAGCCGTTTTATTTTCGCATCCAGCACAGAACCCTAAAACCAAAACAAAAGGATGCACATTGGTGGCTAATACAGCCAAGTGGGTGTCGAGTGAGCTCTTATGTCGCGACACTTGCGAGGTGAACGCACCCTATAGCGGTGGCGTAGGAGCGGAGCGATCAGCGGGGATGGTAGCGGAGCGGATTTATTTAAACAATAAAAGTATTATTCTTGTCTTTTTTTGAACGTTTGCGATCACAACACTTTATAATTATATATAATTAATTATATAATTAATATTATTATAATTATATAATTATTAATATTTGATAGTAATCATCAATCTGCTTCTGCCCGTCGCTTCCCATGCGTTGTACCTCATGTACTAATTCTGGTCAACATACGTGTGCAAAGTTTCAACTTAAACCGTAGGTTAATTTTGGCGTGAAGAGGTAAAAAACATCTAAACAAACAAACTGTCGGCTCTTTAATATTAGTGGGATCTGGTTTTTGTATGAAGACCATGTAAGAGTAGTTTTAAAAGACGTCTTCGCTGTTGCGGTTAACTCCACGCCAGTCTGCCCACGACCAAGATAGTTATAATCCTGTGTAGACTACGAGACAAAAATAAAGGTAATCAAGCAATGTATACCCGATAATCCATAATAAAATTCAATATATTAATAATAAAAGCGTCGTTTTAAAATTTGCCAAAAAACAACTCTTTAAAGCGTTTAAAGCTAGCTCGTCTGAAGATTATATTTGCTTATACTGTAGATAGCTTGTGTTATTTGTAGGTAACTTTTGATTTCCTTGCAATGATTTATTTACCTAAATGTATTACTGTTACAGTCAGCACTAATCACCCCATTGTTGGCAAAGAGCTCTCTCAACTTCTTCCAGTCACTTCGATCCACCTCTTATACTCCCATATGTTATGAAAATGGTTGTGTTCATCGCGCCACCGTTTACGGGGCTACCACGCTGCCTTCTTGCTATGTCAGGCCTCTATTTAGCAGTCATTGGCCCACAGCTGGTCTGACATGCGCCTAGCAAGTTGATTAGATATTATATATTTTTGAGTAATAAAACTAATTAAGAATACCCGCTACCGCCCTTGACTTACAGCCTCACAAGTACCATACATGTGGTTGAGTAGATGCGTCAAGTGCGTGAAAATTAACGCCCCTACAATGTCACAGCGTTGGGGAAGTAACTTTTGAACAAAACACGGTTTTGCATGCAAACTGCCTCCTTGCTTCCTCCCGTCTAGCATTTGGATCAATATTCCTTGGGCATATCTCCATGCAAATTTTGAGGTTCCAATGGTAAACACTACTCTATTATTGTTAGTATTTGACAGGACATATTTATTTGTTGGTTTTTTTATCACCTTTTCAGTAGTACGACATAATTGAGCTAAAAAAAATATGATTATTTTAGCCGTGGGTTGCCGGCAGTATACTGTTGCGTATCCTCTCTTGCCCGTGGATGCAGTGTATCAACATCCCGTACTACGCTCGCCAACTCGCCTGCCAAGCATGATGAGTATGGCAACAACTCCATCAGTACTTAGGGATCAATGAGGGAGGCTTTTGTTCAGCACTGGACGTCCTTCGACCCTGGCAACTGAGATGACTATGGTTATTACTTTTGACAGAGTTTTAGCAGAGTTCTGTCGTATTCCGCATTGTACTAAAAACCTGTGTCTACCATGAGTTGTCACTGTTAGATCACCTGCCGTTACTACAGTAGTAAGCGCGTTATTATAATAATAATAATAATTTATTTCAGACCAAAGATCCATAATTTTATTAATAGTGTTTAACATTATGACATCTGTCAGATTTGTAACTCATGGTACCAAATTCTAAGTAAATGAAGCTCAAACTACAGTCGTTAGTGAGTATAGATTGTGAAAACTCATGGTAAACTTACAGCCCTGTAGTGACATTTTGTTCGGGCCTCCATTGCCCCTGGGATTCAGCGAGCCCCGTTCGACACAGATTTATCGATAAAATGTGGCTCCCTCGGCTCCTTGACCGATATCCAGAAGTATGAATAAGAAATATTGCGCTTAGGGGAGATCTGTTGTGATTTGAAAACGTGCAAAACGCTATATTAGCTTTTGGTGAGAAAACATGACGTGTTTAGATAATTTCTCCTCTTCTCTCTGGTATTTTTGACACACACACAACACATACAAATTATTTAAGGAAACGCATAAAAGAATCAAATTAGGTCCACTATGGTCTAAAAGTTTTTGCTTATTAACATGCTGCGTGGGGTCAAAAAATGGACTGTCCAAGTATTACCGAAATCACATAGCAAGCTATGAGGTTGTGGCGCTGGTCTTCAGGCATGTCCGTGTGACCGCCTCGTCTGCCAGTGCACAGCGTAGGCGAAAAAATAAATAAATACAATTTAAACAGTAATAAATAATAATACATTCATAAAAAAGGGTAGTATAATAAATAACTGAGTGCTCGCTGTCAAACGTCAATCCATTTAAAAAAAATATTTAAGTAGTCAATCAGCCATCTAATACTCTTTAAAAGAGCTCTGTTTACTTTTGGGCTAGATGGTGCTGCGTGCACAATGGTTAATATTATTATTTAAAACAACTTGAAGCAAGTGATTTTAAGGTATTATTTGTATTATGAAAAAAAGAGAAATAGGTCATGCTGTGCATGACCTAGTGTTTGCCTAGTCTAGACTCAGGGCAAATATTTTCAATTTATACAAACATTTACAATTACATTTACAGCGGGGTCGAATCCCGATCTTCTAAAGTGGACTTATCGTAGCTTTTCTGAAACATAATTAAACTCAAACTCAATAAGTGTTTATTAAATAACGCAAAAACATACAAAGAATAGTCAATTTACAAAATAGAAACAGAACCCATTTATATTAAACTCGATGTAACTCGGTCGTTAAAGTAATCATTTTTCTCACTCTCAAAATCACTTCAACTCACCCAAGCATTTTTGCCCAGTAGGTAATCTCTTATTTTTTAATCTTTATTTTGCAAAGAATGCGTTTAACAAGGTTTTAAAGTGTATTCGATGATAACTTCTGCAATCGAGGTTCTCCCGTTCGGAGTGTCGAAAGCCATGCCCAGTTAAAATCTAAAACAAGGTTAACCCTACACCCCTTTTATCGAATCTCTTCGCGTGGTTTGGAATAAAAGGCTTAAAAAGCTGACGCTGCTAGCACTGTATTTTATTTCATTGGCAAGTGGCCAAGAGCAGAAAAGTTGGCGTTTTCTTAAATCCGTTTCCTTGATGTTCCGGTCACTGTGGGTTCGTTGTCTCCTTGATTCAGCTAAAAAAAACCACTAATTTATTGCTAAATTATGGGATTTTTAAACGTCCGACTGCCAAGCGGAGATTTTGGCAAAACCTTCCATGAAATAAGTTCATGTATGCAGCAGCATTATGCTGGGGCGTCACCTTTTGTCTCACTCGTCATATAGGGCCTTACCCACATAATTCTAATAATGGTTTGCTTCTACTCGCCGTTGTATTGGTTAAATGTTGTTTGTTAATTTTTTGATTTTGTTGTTTACATGTCTTGTGTCAGACAGTAAACAACTATATATATATATATATGTATATATATGTACATATGTATATATATGATAGCTTCATTCAACGTATTGACCTGTACTTTCCTCTGAATAAATAGCTGACTAAGCTGAGAGGATGGTATAGGTGCTGGGCAAGCCTAATCCATCTTACAATATCCCAGGCACTGCAGCGTCCCGTACAGCATGATTACCAGTTGCTGACGCTTATAAATCATCTATAGTAGATGCAAAAGGCCTTACTTTTTTGTCTTGTGTCCCAATAAATGTTTTTTTTTCTTTCTTTCTAGGTCTTATTAAGAGTGGCATTGGTGTCGATTCTGATTTAAACTTCCTAAAACTAAAGTCTCTAAATTTAGAACTGTCAACGTAAAAGCGGATCTATTTGTTCCGTTTTAATTTTAGAACGGACCGAATAGCTTTATGTCGTTTTGGTCCGTTTTACGACTATTTAATTAGCTTTAGCTAGTTATTGCAACAACATAATCGACCCCGTTGTCCTGGTAGATAGAAACTATCGATAGATTATTTCCTACAACCCTATGTGGGTTGGGTTTGCCAATCTATCGATAGCTTCGGAGCTCATTACATTAGAGTATACAGGGTTATCCGACACTGTTGTTCAACTAAAGGGTTTAATGTTCATGATTGTAACGATTATCAGATCGAGTTCCATCGCGGGTCTACATATTTTCTGCTAATCTGCAAGTTTTCTGTGTCAAGATGTAGTCAAAAAGTATTTTTGCATAGGTTTAGTTAACCTACTCCTCGGTTTCACTCGCGTTCCCGTTCCCATGGGAATTCGGGAATAAAATTTATCGCCTGTTACTCAGGGATAACGTAGCATTCCAATGATGAAAGCATTTTGAAAACCGGTCCAGTTTTTGAGTTCATCTCTTAAAAAAAATTATATCATTTCGTATATCACATTTAATGTGATATACGCTATTTTTACTATCGGGGGCAGCGTTATTACTAAAACATATTAGGGTTGGGATATCCCCAATACATCGATAGTTCGATAACTCATTACATTTGAATTTAGACGCAATCCCAATGTCGGTTCTAACTAATCATTCTTTTTCTGCCGTTTCGTCCTACTGCTGGCCTAAAAAAAGGCCTGCCTTTTTTTCCACTCCTCGCGACTTGACGCATATTATTTAGGATTGTTATTTTTTTATCAAATTAATGGCGATATCTGATAGCAGTGGGGCTAAAATTTTACTAAAACGCAGCAGATATAATAAAGATAGATACAAAACCCTTTATTGTACACCACATTATTCTAAAGACATTATTAGGGTTGAGAAAAGCCAATACATCAATAGTTCAATCATAAGATTTGATTTTATACGCAATCCCAATGCCACTTCTAAATATTAATATTATTCAACATTGTTACAATTTTGGTCCAATTAATGGCGATATTTATGGCATAGTGGGGGTCAGGTTTTACCTGACTAAAACGCAGCAGGTAACATATATAGATGGACCGAAAACTCTATAATGTACACAAAATTATTACTAATACATTTTTAGAGTTGGGATAAGCCTATGTATCGATAGTTCGATCATTAGTAATGAGATTCTACAAAAAAAATATGAAAATATTATATTGAATCAAACTCTAATGTAGCATTCGAATTTAGACGCGACCCTAATTACTAACTATAAATACTATCATCATCATCTCATCCGCTGGGCATAGGTCTCCCTCATGTATCTACAAGTAGGTACTGAACATGAGGGGTTGTTGCCATACTCACTTCGCTTCGCTGGCGGGTTGGCGAGCCCAGTACTTTATTCATACGCATAGAAAGACGCTGCTGCCATCTTCCTGAGGTATCCCTTGCCAGAATCTTACTGCATACACGCGCTAGAGAGGAGCCAGCACCCCACGACCTTATTCAGACTGTGTGTATGTTACTATAAGCATCTGTATTTTGTCAGGCTCCACGAATTCAGTACTTCACAATTCTGTTAACTACTGTCTCACAGAAATGTCATTTGCTCATTTCAGCCGTAAAACGTCCACTACTGAACACAGGCCTCCCTCATAGATCTCCATGAGGGGTAGGAGCCATACTCACCACGCTTGGCAGGCGGGTTGGCGAGCGCAGTACGGGATGTTGATACACGAAAAGACGCTGCTGTCCATCTTCCCAAGGTATCCCTCGGCAGAAACTTACTGCATCCACGCGCTAGTGAGGAGGGTCATTCTACCGCCGGCACCCCACGGCCTTATTACTAATACATTATTAGGGTTGGGATAAGCCTATTTATCGATAGTTCGATAGCTCTTACATTTGAATTTAGACGCAATCCCAATGCCGGCCGCTTCGTACTAAAAGGCCTATTAGCGCAAATCGTTCGTATTACGCGAATTCCGGATGAAATGGCCTCCGCGGTTAAAGGCCGGTTTTATTATGGTTTCCGGTAATGGTATTTGAAAAAAGTTGCCTTGGAAGCGTCGACCTTTTTAAGCCTGACACGAGGGGTGATATAAGTTTAACCGCTAAGTGTGTCTGTCTGTGGCACTGTAGTCTAAACGAGCTGACCGATTTGAATGTAGTTTTTTTTATGTGAAAGCTGGTTTTTTAGCGGTGGTTCTTAAATATGTTTTATCGAAATCGGTTGAGCCATTTACAAGGTATGGGGGTGAAAGTGGGAATGTATAATGGAATGCGATTATTGAGATATTTAAACACAGGACGTTATGAGGAAAAAAAGTAAGGTCTTTCCATCTATTATAGATGATTTAACAACGTCAGCAACTGGTTCTCATGCTGTACGGGACGCTGCAGTGCCTGGGACATTGTTAGATGAATTAGGCTTGCCCAGCACCTATACTATCTGCTCAGCTTAGTCAGCTATTAGGCAGAGGAAAGAACTGGTCATTATGTCTGAAGCCAACTAAGCCGCGGGTTTCCTTACGATGTTTTTCTTCACCGTCTCTCTCTCTCTCTCTCTCTTTCATTTAGATAGAACATTAGATAGACATAGAAGTAAGTTTGATAGCAAATTACAGTTTAGTTAATGAATATTTTATTTATGTTTCTAGAAATATTTATAGGTAATTTTTTTCTAATGTTAGCTTTTTAAACATTAATTTTTATTGTCTGTTCTTGTATATTATTTAACAAATATTGTGACTCAAAATAAACTTTATTCTATTTCTATTTCGGAACATCACTTAGTGTTTTGTTTTTGGTTTTAAATTTAGTTCAGTAAATTAATGAAATGTTGATTACACAACCATCTTTTCTTACATACCTCATAACAACATTAAGATTTTTTTATTTCTAGATTTTATTACTAAATGTCCTGGCGAACTTCGTATCGCACCTACTACAACCACTACTTATAGGTAGGGTAGTCCCTACAACTACCCTACGACTACCCTACAACTACCTACTAAATTACGCAACGAAAAGTAGCCTATGTCCGTCTCCATGGTCTAAACTATACTAAATTTAACCGCCGTAGGCCGTGGGGTGCCGGCTGTAGAATGTTACCCCTCCTATCATGCCCATGGATGCAGTAAGAGCCTGCTAAGGGATACCTCCGGAAGATGGGCAGCACCGTCTTTCCGTGTATCAACATCCCGTACTGCGCTCGCCAACCCGCCTGCCAAGCGTGGTGAGTACGGCAACTAACCCTCATGGAGATCCATGAGGGAGGCATGTGTTCAGTAGTGGACGTTTTACAGCTGCAATGATGAAATTTGATGTCATTGACAATGGTTCTCTCTGATCGCGACTAGACGTGTTCCTTTTTTCTATGTAATTGCTAGTTTTTAAGAGCTATTAAAGGGAAAAGCGAGATACCAAAGCAAGTTACGGAACAGGTATCATTCTCGATTCCTCAGAGCTACAAAAAACATCTTAACATCTTATGCCCGCAGTTGTGTAGCACAGTAATTAAAGTAGATTGGCCTTTTACATCTATTACACGTATTGTATGTAGAGGTATAAATAAAGATATCTAACTATAACTATTTTTTTATAACAGTAAAACAAACAGTGGGACAGTGGAGGCTAAATAATAATAATAATAAAACAAAATTCAAAATCCGATTATGACGTCAGGATCATTTACAGATCAAGATGGTACGAGTATATTATAAAATTATAAAAAAACGAAACACCGATTTTTTTCCTTTTTAAACTACATACTTGTTTTCATGGGCTGAAACTCCCCCTTTTGTATAGACGATTTCTATACACATATCTACCAATGTCATTATAGATGGATTAGGCCTGACCAGCATCTTTTTTTACGACTAAATGATGACCAGCCGATGGCCTATCTAAGTGATTAAGCGGTAACCTCTAGCTATTACAACTGGTAAACCACAGTGATCACTAAGCACGTGACCAACGCTGCATTGCATTGCGCCCGTCACCCTGAGACAGAGTTGTGAGGTCTCATGTGCCCGTAATTTACCCGGCCCCCTTGCCCTTCAAACCGGTACACAGGAATGCAGCTGCTTGGCGGCAGAATTAGGTATGGTAGTAGTTTCCCGAATTAACTCTTCACAAGAAGTTCTACTACTAACAGAATCTATACCTACCATCTTTTAGCTTAGTCGGCTGTTAGTCAGAGGAAAGAAAATGTCGATACGTCTAAGCGTGATAATAAGTAATATATTTAAAGAATATGTACAAATCGGGTGACAAGATATATTTTTATTTTTTTATACTACTAAATGTAGGGACAAGTCGAAGGCCCATCCAATGTTAAGCAGTAACCTCTAACCTGTAATAACTGCAATGTCACGGTTATCACGTTCACTAAGCACGTGAATAACGCTGCATAGCATTGCGCCCATCACCCTAAGACAGAGTTGTAAGGTCTCATGTGCCCGTAACTACACCGGCCCTTTATCCTTCAAACCGGTACGCAGCAATGCAGATAATAGGTCTTTACCTATGAAATTGCCGTTCTTCAGTACTGGTAATTTCAAATAAAAAAAAAATTGACCTGGCTTGGTATTTCAAATTCAAATTAATTTTGTTTTAAAAACATGACATTCTTTTTACAAACTCAGTCTTTTGTTTATTGATTAGTGTTGTATTTTCATTACATTTGAACATTTTTCGTCATAATGGGTACCTTGAAAAATCGTGTAATTATGGAATATGAGTTCCGTCGTGGCACCAACGCGACACAAACGGCACGTAACATCAAAAACGTTTACGGAGAGAACTGTACAAACGAACGCACAACCCGTTATAGGTTTTCCCGGTTCCGTTTTGGAAATGTTGACTTGAAAAATGAAGCTCGTGGCCGTCCGAAGACTATTGTCAACAATGATGAATTAAAGGCGATTGTGGAAGCTGACGAAACTCAATCTACAGCTGAGCTAGCAGCAGCTTTTGATGTTAGCATTAAAACAATATTGATCCATTTGCGACAAAATGGCAAGGTAAAAAAAGCTTGATAGATGGGTACCCCACGAACTTAGCGCTGGCGAGCGCAACGTACGCGTTGAGACCTGTCTCGCGCTGCTCAACAGACAAAGAAATGAAGGAATTTTTAACAGAATTGTTACGTGCGATAAAAAATGGATTCTGTTCGACAATCGAAAGCGCTCAACAAGTTGGTTAGATCCTGGTTCAGCACCAAAGCAATGCCCTAAACCAAAAATTACCCCTAAAAAGGTGATGGTCACTGTTTGGTGGTAGAACACCAAAAAAAACACCACAGTTTTTTTTAAAAAACGGCATGAGCATTACTGCATATGTGTACTGTAAAAAACTGGAGACAATGATGGAGAAGCTTGCACATCTGCAATAGGCTTTGGTCAATCGGTCGTCCCCACTGCTCCTTCACGACAACGCGCGACCCCATACTGCACAACAGACCAGTTTCCAAGCTGCAAGAGCTGGGGTTGGAGCTCTCCCTCATCCGCCATACTCACCAGACCTTGCACCTACCGACTATTACTTTTTTCAAAATTTAGACAACTTTTTAGTGGGTAAAAAATTCAATTCCCGAGAGGCAGTACAAAATGCCTTTGAAGAGTTTGTTGCCTCCCGTGCAGCTGATTTTTACAAGAAGGGCATCAATAAACTACCAATGCGTTGGCAAAGATGCGTCGATTGCATGGGGTGTTACTTTGAGTAATAGAAATAAAAAAGTTTGGAAAAAAAGTACTTTCATTTATTCCATACAAAACGGCAATTTCATAGGTAAAGACCTAATATTACAGCTTGGCGGCATACATTAAATAACTGTAACCTTAATCTTTACGAAATAAAAAATAATACCTCCACTATTCCGTCGTCGTTGTCACCGTGAAAAAATATCTCTCGTATGCGCCGTTCTTTGACGGGAGATTTGTAGGACTTTGCATTCGTTCATTATTTTCGTTTGTAATTACTTTTTCGTTTGCTTGTTTTCCTTTTTCGCGGAAGTTATGAATATTTTCATCCGTGCCGTGCTTCAAAATTGATTTTTGAGATACTTTAGCAACTTTCCTCAGGTGTTCCAGAATAATTTTAACCTCCGACCAATAAGAGGGGTTTTATAACTGACCGTTCTTTCCTCTGACTAATAGCAGACTAAGCTGGGAGAATGGTGTGGGTGCTTTGCAAGCTTAATCCCTAACAATGTCCCTTCTTGTCATCTACCGGAGGTATTCCTTGGCAGATTCCTTGTATCCACGGGGAAAAGAGGAGGAACAACATTCTACTACCAACACCCCTTGTTTGGATGCTTAGTCTGTTTCTTTTTCAATGTACTCTTTGTCTACTATATCTATACTTAAATGTTATAATGAGGTAAAGTGTGTGAGTTTGTGAGGTTGTAGGGGGGTAATCTCTGGATCTACAGAACCGATTTTCAAAATTTTACTAATAGAAAGCCACAAGTAAATTTATAGCCATTAAACACTCGCAGCATTTGTGAGTGTTTAATGGCTATAAATTTACCAGAAAAAATTAAAGACTTTTTCGTGGTAGTTGGATTTGCAAAGTAAGTCAGAGAAAAAACGGTTGAACGAAAACGTTTCTTACGAACGCTGCCTTAGTGATGAGAGGTATATGATTGAGTTCTAGATAAAAGTTTAAGTGTTTGATACTGGCTATAAAAAATTCAGCGACAACCTATGTCTAACTTTTATATTTAAGTTACAAAAAGTAGTTTTTTTAGAATTAAAAAATAATTTCATTCGTAAGGTGATGTTTATTGGTTTTATTATCGACAATTTTTTTTTTTTTTTTTAATGCTGGACAAATCACACAGCATCATCTAGCCCCAAGCTAAGCAGAGCTTGTGTTATGGGTACTAGATGACTGATATACTTAATACATTATACTACATAGATAGATATATTTTTTATTATATATAGAAAAACACCCAGAACACCCTGAACAAATATCTGCAGATCGTACAGACATTTGTCCCGAGGCGGGAATCGAACCCACAACCTCTTGCGTCGCAGGCGGACCTTCGCCCGCTGCGCCGCAGAGCTCGTCAAATTATGAATTCTTATCAAAAAAAGTAAATTTATTGTCTCAAGTGTTTAAAAAAAGACTTTTCACTTTTACTGCATATAATTTGGACGAATGGTTAAGGAGATAGTACGACACTTATTTGAACAAACGCGGTAATATTGCCAAATTGGCATGCAAATACATACAACAAACATAAATGCTTTAAAACTATAACCATTTTTCTGGCAGTTAGGAAATAAATCGTAGCACTCAGTACTAACCTAATTTAAAACCATGTAGGGCTTGCAAAGACAATTTACCGATTTAGGGTCCGTTTGCGAAATATTAAAGTTTAAAAATACAAATGAGAAATAATCATACTCTGCATAAAGTTGCCCGTTTGCTGAACCTTTCGAACAATACGGCTTATAGAGGAGGTATTTAGTCGGGAAAACTTGCAGTACTTAAGTAAATTTATGGAAAGTATCGATGTCTCGCGGGGTAAGTCTCGTATGAAAGTTTTAATGAAAATGTGGTTGTGGCGTGGAAAAGTTTCCCGTTTGATGATAGCTTTGTGAGGCTTCATTACATTGGCTCTCGGAAAGGACGTATTCATAATGAGCCTACAGCTTTTCAATAGTTATTTGTGTTGTTTTGTGGAAATAATAATATATAACATAATGCTGGACTATTTTCACAGCATCATCTAGCCCCAAGCTAAGCAGAGCTTGTGTTATGGGTACTAGGTGACTGATATACTTAATACATACTACATACATAGATAGATTTTTTTTATTATATAAAGAAAAACATCACCTTGAAAAAATAAATATCTGCAGATCGTACATACATTTGTCCCGGGGCGGGTATCGAATCCGCAACATCTAGCGTCGCAGGCGGACCTTCGCCCACTGCGCCACAGAGGTCGAGGCCGTGTTGGCAGGTGGTACCCCCCGACTTTCGATTCGTGGTTTCTATAACAGGGGTGGGAACCCCTGGGCAAAGTACTCCCAAGTCTTCGAACCTACCCGATTCTTATTTAAGTAGAACGACTATAAACTTTGACCATAACCACATATAATGTTAATACTCGGTTTAAAAGTTAAAACATTACAATTTTTTATGTCCCCAATAAAATACGTTCAAAGTATGTCCACTCTTCGGAATCAAGTTTAAGCTTTGCGGGAAGTGTGTTCCTAACCCGACCGATTTGTGACCGTTTCGGAAACTTCCTATATATTTCTTTGCTTTTTTCATAATCTCTCATCTCTCAATATTATAAAGAGGAAAGATTTGTATGTTGTATTGCCGTATTTTGTAAGTTTGTAACGAATAAACTCAAAAACTACTGGACGGATTTTCAAAATTCTTTCACAATCAGAATGTTATATTATCCCTGAGTAACACAGGCTATATTTTTTCCTTGTATTTCTCACGGGAACGGGAACTACGTATTGTACCTATATATAGACGTTTTTGGCTGTAACTAGCCCAAAGTAAGCAGCTTGTGTTATAGTCACCTGATAATTTGATAGAAAACTTACTTCTTACACATTTACATACAGAAAAACACCCTGACCCGATACAAGTATCTGCAGAAAGGCAAGCATTTGTCCTTCGGCGGGAATCGAACCCGCGGCCTGCGCAGCCGGCTATTAGATCAACTGGGCCACGAAGGTCGTCAACTTAAATCACCTAGAATTGTATTTACCCAGTGCCGTTATTAGGTTCTTTGATCGTATCTTATCCCACGCTAAGAGAGATTGAAGTATCACCTTTTCTTCTTTCAATTCAATTTCCTCTATACCTCGTGAAATTGGAGGAATATGGGTTATATTCCTTTTTCATGTTCACGCAACACAATGACATTTTTTTATTGTGCACGATTTAAAACAAAATATATTTTTTCCACCTTCCTTCTTTCAGTTCAATGTTGTCTATCTCTCGTAAAATTGGAATGTAATACATGCATAGTATAAAACAAAGTCGCTTCCCGCTGTCTGTCTGTCCCTATGTTTGCTTAGATCTTTAAAACTAATCAACGGATTTTGATGCGGTTTTTAATTAGATAGAGTGATTCAAGAGGAAGGTTTCTATGTATAATACATGCATAACATAGGAGAGAAACACTGACAATTTTAGAGGTTACTATTGTGAGGTTGTAAATAAACACATTTCTTTGTGCTTACAATGCAAACGCTGGCTGAACCATACCATGCCATATGACCATATTATTTTTATTTTTTGTTAATGAGAATATTTGTACTTTATTTTTCTTATTTTTCGTAGAACTTTTTGTGAAAGGTTCATCCGGTGAAGAACTACCACCATATTTATTTCTGCCGCCAAGCAGTAATGTCTCCATAGCTGTGTTCCGGTTTGAAGGGCAAGGGGGCCGGTGAAATTACGGGCACATGAGACCTTACAGCTCTGTCTCAGGGTGACGGGCGCATTGCAGTGCAGCGTTGGTCACGTGCTTAGTGAACGTTATCACCGTGGCATTGCAATTGTTATAGGTAGAGGTTATCGCTTAACATCAGGTGGACCTTCAGCTTGTCTCGTCATTTAGTAGTGTAAAAAAAACTTATAAAGCTTACTTACGCTGGGAAATGTCTAAAATTATAAAAATAAAATTAAATAAAAAAAATAGAGCCATCACGGGACACCTGGCAGATGTAGAACATTATCACCACAGTCGCCACAGACGCTACAGTAGGTAAACCCAGTTGCCATAGTAACCACAGTCGCCCCATTTGCCCCAGTCGCCACAGTTGCCCCTCTCGTCCGACCGATTTAACCCTCCGCAAAATATGTTTTACATCAAAAAATATAAAAAAGGTACGCGATAAAGTCCTGCAATTTTAAAACTAAATAATACGTTAACTAATAGCGTAAGTTTAAGAAGTTACAAAAACAAATTTCAGTTTAACTTCAGTCGGGTCAGGAACAACCTATATAAAGCTCAGCGGAGCCGTAAACCGTCTATCTGGCGAAGCGTTTTTTTAAAGCCACTGTGGAACCCCAATATTGCTGAAATACGTAATAAGAGCCCGTCTGCGCCTGACAGTTTATTTGATATACGAAAGTTTACCGGAGACCAGGGAAGCGTCAAGTTTTGATTGAGTTAGGAATACTAAAATTAATTGACTACGTTTTTAGGAGATTGGAATTGGTGAGGTTAAAGAGCAATTTGAAGACTTCTGTGGCATAGTGGTGCCATCATCATCATCTCAGCCTTAGGACGTCCACTGCTGGAGATAGACCTCCTTCATGGATCTCCAAGTGATCTTGGATGATGCCATACTCACCACATTTGGCAGGCCTTGGTGAGCGCAGGCTATGTTGATACACGGAGAGACACTACTGCCCATCTTCCGGAGGTATCCCTTGGCAGATTTTTAATGTATCCATGGCCATGAGGAGTTTACATAAACATTATTTTATTCCTGGGCGGGAATCAAACCCGTACATGCGTCTCAGCCGGCTATGGGATCTACTAAGCCATGGGATTCGTTGAAAAAATATTAAACTATTATTAAAGTCCTCACCTTGCCGTGACAGTAGAATTTTACCCCTCCTTTCATGTCTGTGGATGCAGTAAGAGCCTGCTAAGGGACACCTCCAGAAAATGGGCAGCAGCGTCTTCCCATGTATCAATATATACTGCGCTCGCCAACCCAACCAAGCGTGGTGAATACGGCAACTACCCCTCATGGAGATTTGCAATTTGAAGCCGTTTAGAGGGTAAATTACGAAACGTTCCATGCAAAACAAAACACTTGCGTAATAGTGTTTTCTGTATGGCACCAACAATTTTCAACAGAATACCTAAATCTGTTCGCGAGCTTTCCAATAACCAATTTAGGGTCAGATTGGAGCAGTTATTAGTATAAAAAGCGTGCTATGCTATTAATGATTTTTTGACGGATCCGACTATTAAATAACTTTGTAACTACCTCTACATATTAATGGAATTTATTTAATTATAATTTTATTGACATTGTACCTCTAAATAAAACTGACATTTAATTCAAAGTGTTATAATTATATCTATTGTTATTAAAATTAAATTTTTATTTTTATAATATCACATTTTAATAATATTAATTGTATAGTTAAATGATTGTTGCATGCTGTTTCTAATAATTTAAGTATCTTATGAATTGTGTTTGTTAATGTTTGTATGCCCTAGTGGCAGAATCTAGATAACGAAATGTATTGTCACCTACCACCTAACTATTTATACCTGATTCACAAACCAAAAATATGGATTATGAAATCCATGACGGAGGCCTCTATTCAGTAGTGGACGTTTTACGGAAATGATGAAAATGATGACTTAAGTCCTCATTGTTTTCAATATCGGCGACCCTAAAAAGTTACTAGCGACAATTTCTTATGAGCCCTCATATGGCTCGCTGGAGTTGGCAGTAAAGTTAGCCCGCGGAGTTAAGGATGACTCACGCTAGTCCGAGCTGATTCAAGCAATTTTTCCGAGCGTTGTCCGTTTCGCACGCGTTGTACCTGAATGAAAAGTAGCCCATTTGTTAATCCTGGTCAACATCAATACGTGTGCAAAGTTTCAGCTCAATCTGTAGCCTAGTTTTTGCGTTAAGAGGTAACAAACCTCCATCCAAACAAACTTTCGGATTAGTGAGATTAGTTGACCGCGCTACGGTCGACACACGGCTCGGACACGACACGGTCTAGTGTGACTCATCCTTCAAACGTGTATACCTAGGCTTAGCTCTATATTATTACACTAGGTAGCTTTTTCGCCCAACTTGGTCTGCGTCAGATAAGAGAGAGTGGGTCGTAGGCACCTATAAAAAATTGAGCCGTCATGGGAGATGTAGGTAAAACTTTTTCATCTCAGTCGCCATAGTTTTTTTATTCATATTTATTTATTTATTTATAGTGGCAACAGTTGCCACAGTACTTGTTGGTTCAAATAGCTACGAAAATTATGCTTACTTTTTTATTAAAATTTCAAAAAAGTAAAAAAGTTACTATGAATTATCTATAAAAGATAGACATATTATGCTGTCACAGACTTTTTTGAAAATCTTTCTCTAAGAACCTTTAACTTTAATGGTTTACGCGGCGCACGCTAGAATCTCCCAGTCAGCATGAACTTCTTCGACATCTTCAACAATCATCGTCATAGTTGAGCTTACTTATACCAAACCTTAGTTAATTTTGCTATATAACCGTCTTCCTGAGATACTTTATCTTATGGTAAAAGCGGCGTGAAAATCCGTTGAGTACTTTTTGCGTTTATCACGAACGCAGCGAAGCACTTTATAAAATGTAGTGATACTTAAGTACCTAATAAATGTCCTTTATAAAGCACATAATATCACAAATAAAGCACATAATAAATCGAACTCCGTCGCAGTACCACGTAACAATGAAACAAAGTTCTTCACGAAACCAATTAGGAAGATAGGAAGTAGGTGAGTGGGGCTCGTAGCGATTGGGACACAGCTTCGATTACAGCTCAGTCACTATTTATTATTAGACGACATTTGTGGCTCAGTTGGTAGGTATAGTAAGAGACAAGAAAATGCAATGAAAATATCTAGTTTTAATTCCGCTAATGCTGAGATGCATGAGCACCATCCTCCCGCCCGCTAATTATGCACATGCAGGGAGAACTAGGTTGTTAGTGCAACATGCATACCCAAACCCACACGACGACACGTGTTTCCTGGACTTGACTGGTCGGCGGCTAGAACGAAAGTGAAGCCACTTCTTTTTTTTCGAAATGAAAATAAGCATGTTGTTGACCGCAGATGGCCAAGACAACGTTACCAGACTATGGCGAGCGCAGAAGGTGCCCAGCCGCAAAAGTTAGGTTGGGGCAACAAGCTCAAGGGCACCACTTAGGCTCGAACCACGGCTTGGACTGTTGCCAGATTTTTGTGTGTAATGATGGTTAACGCCCAGGTGCAAAACTGCACCTTACGACGTAAGACTGTATTCTTCGGCCCCGCCGGCGGGACCGGTTATTGAAGGTGTGCCTAGCAGCTAATTTGGGACGGGTTGACGTCACCTCCGGGTTAGCGACGGTGAGCTCGTCAACGGGCAAGCCGAGAACGTGTCTCGGTCGACGGAGGAAAGGTGTCATAATCATTCAAAGTCAAAATTATCTGTTACTAAAACCGAGTACATTTTATTTTTCAGACAGTTAATATGATATTATAAAAAGGAAGAAAGAAAGATTTGTATTTTGTATGTTTGTAACGAATACACTCAGAAACTGCTAGACCGATTTTCAAAATTCTTTCACTATAAATGCGACATTATCACCCGGCTATTTCCCACGCGCTGTGCCCACGAATCGCTGAAGTTATTCCGTCCATTCTCTCAGCTACGCTGAATTGAACGTATTATCAAAGTTTTTTTACGTTTTTTGGTTGGACTTTCAGCAAAGAATAAAACACGGATGGGATGCGGCATAAATGGAAATCCTTGGTAGAGAAGTTTTAGCAATAAATGGGACATTTAGCACCATTTATTTTTGATACATTTCGCTTTATTTGCGTCTGCGAAGTAAGGAAATGGCAGTACCGTTTCCATGTATCATGTATCCTGACCTGCGCTCACCAACCCGCCTGCCAGCATGGTGAGTATGGCAACAACGGCACATGATCAGTATTCATCAACGAGGAAGGCCTTCCTACAGCAGTGGACGTCCTAAGGCTCGAAGAGAGACTCAAAAGAGACGCCATAATGATGATGATGGAACCTCGTAACCATTTCTATTAGAATATTAACTAAGCAATACGACTCATTAATATCATTGGTCATTGATCAATTATCAGGAACTTGATTGCATTAACAATCTCTGTTAGATTTAATGAATTTTATAGTAATTAGTCCTTCCAATTTAAGTAGCTGTAGTTTTTTTTACTGTGATAACCTCCGGAAAATGGGTAGCAGCGTCTTTCTGTGTATCAACATCCCGTACTCGCCAATCCACCTGCCAAGCGTGATGAGTATGGCTACTACCCCTCATGGAGATCTACGAGTAAGGCCTGTGTTCAGTAGTGGACGTTTTACGATGATGATAGATGATAACTTTCACTAATTATAGAAACAGTTTATTATTCACGTCATATCAGCAGTAGGAATGCTGTCAACTCCAACTCCTGGACATTGGCCGCCCTCATAAAATTATATACGTAGTTTAGTATATAATTTTATGAGAGCAGGTTTTAAAGTTAAATGAGTTAAGATTACACCAAACCTTAATTCATTTACTTAACTTTAAAACCTGCCATTTGTAACTCTTTTTCGATTGGTGAAAACCGCTTGAAAATCCGTTCAGTAGTTTTTGAGTTTATCGCGTGCAGACAGACGCGGCAGAGGACTTTGTTCTATAATATTACTAGCCGCACTCCGCGGTTTTACCAGCGTCGTTCCCATTCCCGTGGGAATTAGTGGGTTTAAATACAGCCTATGTTACTCAGAGATAATGTAGCATTCTAATGGTAAAAGAATTTTGAAAATCGGTTCAGTAGTTTCGATACCTATTCAATGCATATAAACAAACAATCAAATCTTCAGTTTTTCGTAAACTTTCGCGATCACAATTCATTATAATATAATAACAAACAGAGTCAACCCGGGACCACGATTGTTGAAACACAGTCGAAACGTCGGGAATAATCAAAGGTATTACGCGATAAATTCCCGTGTTTATGTTATTATATAAATAAATAAAAATAAATAAATAAATAATGCTGGACAAATCACACAGCATCATCTAGCCCCAAGCTAAGCAGAGCTTGTGTTATGGGTACTAGATGACTGATATACTTAATACATTATACTACATAGATAGATATTTTTATTATATATAGAAAAACACCCAGAACACCCTGAACAAATATCTGCAGATCGTACAGACATTTGTCCCGAGGCGGGAATCGAACCCGCAACCCCTTGCGTCGCAGGCGGACCTTCGCCCGCTGCGCCACAGAGCTCGTCATCATTATAATATAATAACAATATTATCATATTATAACATCATATTATAATGAATCAAATCTTTCCTCTTTAAAATATTAGTATAGATAAATAAATGTATCCTTATAGACAATAACACGTTTTCTTGGCACCTTTGGCACCCGATTTCCGGACATCCTGTACAAATGTCCTTTAGAAGGTACATAATGTAACCTGCCTTTGAGCGAATAAGCCCCTTATAAGTGGGGTCGTTCGATCATCTTCATAGGACCCTCACAATTCTTATTTATCATAGTCGTACTAATCTCAGAGAGATGCGCTTGACGGACTTCTAAGCGATAACACCCCTACTATTGTTAAACGTATCGATGCCCACGATACAGATTCTCTTTGCCTGTGGATGCAGTTAGAACCAAGGATTACCTCTGAAAGATGGGCAATCGAGTCTTTCCGTGTACAAACATCGCGTACTGCTCTCTCCAACCCGCATCCCAAGCGAGGTGAGTATGGGAACTATCCTTCATGATCAGAAGTTTGCTTTTGTCCAGTGGACGTCATAGAGATACACTGATTCCAAATGGGCGTGCTCACTCATTTCGTGTCATTACGTTGAGGGCGTATTTAAAGATTTAAATCTTTGAACACAGGTACCTCTTTTGTCTACCGCAGAAGTCGTCTATCTATGAAATATAAAATATCCTTGCGGACATTAAATTAAGCATAATATTAAGACAAACATTGTAACCATGAATAGAAGTGATACTTGATGGGCAGCACCGTCTTTCCGTGTAACAACATCCCGTACTGCGCTCACCATACCGCCTGCCAAGCGTGGTTAGTATGGCAACTACCCCTTATAGAGATCCATGAGGGAGGCTTTAGTTCAGTAGTGGACGTTTTACGGCTGAAATGAAGATGATGATTCTGCCTCTGTGGCTCAGTTGGTCTAATAGCCGACTGATGTGCAGGAGAGTTCGATTTGTTATGTATGTCGGAGATCGAGTCGCTGCATTGACTCGTTCGACTTCCGTTCCGGTCTCCAACGCCATCTGTTGTCGATTAGAGTGTAAAGTAGGAAACGTCAAGTTGACAACTGTCAGTGTCACTTGGGCAAGGTCAAGGCAGAGTGCTAGTTCGGTTGGGTTGAACAGGCAGTCGTCTCAGTTTATCGTCGACTTTCGAGCAGAGCACTGGTCCCGACTAGCCTCTGTGTTGAACTTGCCACGTTTCTAGAATTACCTACCTAGTGATAAGACTAATTTCGAAAGTGATTGTGATTGACGAATAAACACCTAAAAATTCACGTTGCATTTGTTCGTTTGGATCTCGAGACATGTCTGACGCCCCGGAAGGCAGGCCTCGGGACCCCTCCCCGTCATCAGAAGTGGTATGCAACCCGGATAACCCACGTGAAGAAGAGAGTGAGCGAAATAACCTACAAACACGTGGTTCAAATAGTGACACGAGTGAAGAAAAATGGCGCCAACTTTTCGAGCAACAAAATCGAAATTTTATGGAATTAGTGCAAGCTATTAAACTACCCTCATCTTCGAGCTCGATTCGCCTTCCTGATTTTGACCCGGAGAAAAATGACAGCGATTCGCATGGATGGATTACAACCGCAGACATGTGTGTGACCGACCATCACCGCCAAGGACCATCGCTGATGATTGCTTTGAGCCACGCACTTAAGGGCGAAGCATCATCCTGGCTGTCTTCAATATCGTTTCCTGGTATGACGTGGGGCGATTTTAAGGAACTATTTGTGGCAAGGTATGACTGTCCTGAAACCGCTGCTTCTTTTCTCATCAACATGCACGATAAGAAACCGAAGGATAATGAGTGCCTAGCTTCTTACGCTGCTACCCTCATGACATCGTTAATGGCAAGATGGAACGGGATGACTACAGAACAGATAGCGATTGCCACTGTCTTGGCTCATATCTCAAAGCAGGAGCCGCAAGTTCAGAGATTAGCTATAACAACTGACATCAAGACGCGTAATCACCTACAGAAAGAACTGAAGGCTGTTTCGTTCCTGAAAAGAACGTACCCGCCGAGCAACGATTCGAATGGACCTGACGCTAAAAGGAACCGACCCAGTGTATCAACGGCGACTATCAAATGCTACAATTGTGGAAAATTAGGGCACAAATCTTTTCAATGCCGCAGCAAAGGCGATTTGAAGACGCAAGATGATCGTAAATCTACTACCTCGAGCAACCAGTCTACAGCGAGAACTGACCACATCACCTGCTTCAATTGCCGGGAACAAGGCCACTACGCATCTGACTGCCCGCAGCGTAAGACCAAGGAGGGGAGCAATGGCGCTGGAGTTGCTGGTTCTGGTCCAGCCAAGGAGAAACGAGTGGACGTGTGCATTGTGAATGCGCCTTCGGGTTCCCTGCGTCACTCTGGTGAGTCGTTTCCTTTCACGTATGACTCAGGTGCAGAGTGTTCATTAGTTAAAGAATCTGTTGCTTGTAAATTTAGTGGTAAGCGTTTGTACGATAATGTTACTATGACAGGTATAGGGCAAACCCATGTAGTCTCGACTATGCAAATTTTGACTCGTGTAGAGATTGATGATATTAACATGGAGGTACTTCTTCATGTGCTACCTGACTATTGTTTGCGACATAGTATCATGATTGGACGAGAAGTATTGGCTATCGGTTTGACTGTACACATGACATCAGACATGATACGTTTTGAGAAGGTAAATGTAGTGGAATCATGCGATGTGCTTTCGAACGTGGGCATTGATCTTGAAATGATAGATACCGATGTTACCTCTGAATACAGACCTAGGTTACTAGAAATTTTGGGACGATTTAAGCCTAGTTTCGTTACTGGTGTTCCTACTTCACCCGCTGATACCGACCCGATGCAGATACGTCTTAAAGACCCCCATAGGACGGTAAGTCGACGTCCATACAGGTTGACTCAAGACGAACGTCAGGTAGTTAGGAGCAAGATTGACGAGCTACTTCGGGCTAAGGTTATTAGGCCTAGTTCCTCTCCATTCGCGAGTCCTATACTCTTAGTAAAAAAAAAAGACGGATCGGACAGAATGTGTGTTGATTACAGAGAGTTGAACGATAACACCATCGCTGATCGGTTTCCATTGCCGCTCATATCGGATCAGATTGCTAGGCTGCATGGAGGGCACTTTTTCACGATACTAGATTTAGCATCAGGTTTTCACCAAATACCTATCGATTCAGAATCTATCGAGCGTACGGCTTTCGTAACCACGGAAGGTCAGTATGAGTATGTGACCATGCCCTTTGGGTTAAAGAACGCGCCCTCGGTGTTTCAGCGAGCTCTCATACGTGCTTTAGGTGATCTTGTGAACGAGTACGTTATAGTGTACATGGATGACGTGCTAATTGTAGCTAGTAACATCGAAGAAGCTTTTGAAAGACTTCAGGTAGTACTCGAGGTTCTTTCTGAAAAGGGATTTTCACTAAATCCTAAAAAGTGCGCTTTCCTGAAAGAAAAGGTAGAGTATCTAGGCTTTGAAGTTCACCAAGGTCAAATTCGTCCAAACCCACGAAAAATAGTAGCGCTTACTTCTTTACCGCCACCGAACACAGTTACTCAACTGCGACAGTTTATTGGTCTGGCGTCGTACTTTCGTCAATTCGTTCCTAAATTTTCTCAGATATTAGCACCTTTGTATGCCTTGACGTCTGGTAATGGTAAAATAAAATGGGAGCCCCAACACGAGGTAATAAGACAACAAGTCATCCGTATTTTAACGAGCGAGCCGATACTGGCAATTTACGATCCTAGTCTAGTGACGGAGCTACATACCGACGCCAGCGCAGTCGGTTACGGGGCAGTACTGGTTCAACGCAAAAACGGTAATTCTCATGTAGTTGCATATTACAGCAAGCGTACAACAGATGCAGAGTCCAAGTACCACTCGTACGAGTTGGAGACTCTTGCTGTGGTGAATGCAGTCAAACACTTCCGGCAGTATTTGCATGGACGTAAGTTTGATGTGATAACCGACTGCAGTTCACTTCAATCGACACGTAAAAAGCTTGACCTCACCCCGCGAGTCCACAGATGGTGGGCGTTCCTGCAAGGATTTGATTTTGATATTGTCCATCGCAGTGGTAAACGCATGGCACATGCCGATTTCTTTTCCAGGAACCCCTTGCCAGCTGCATCTGAAGATTATTGTCTGAGCGTCCCTTTCACGAAGGTAGAGTTAAAACAGATAAACTTGGCGGAAATCACCAGCAACTGGTTGATGGCAGAGCAACAGAGAGATGAAGAAATTTCAAAACTAATGTCCGACATGAAGGGAGGTATTATTCCAGACGTGGTATCAAAGACCTACGAACTTCGCTCGGGTGTACTCCACCGGAAAATTCAAAGGCACGGTAAGACTCGCTGTTTACCTATAATACCTAGGTCATTTCGTTGGTCAATTATAAACAGTGTCCACGAAGGTTTGCTGCATTTAGGATGGGAAAAGACACTTGAAAAGGTTTATGACTTGTACTGGTTTGAAAATATGTCCAAATATGTTAGGAAATTTACAGAGAACTGTGTCACATGCAACGTCTCCAAAAGCCATTCTGGTAAGGTACAGGCCGAGATGCACCCAATACCGAAAACAGCAATCCCGTGGCACACTATACACATTGATGCAACAGGTAAACTTAGTGGTAAGAACGACAAGAAGGAATACGTCTTCGTCCTCATTGATGCCTTCACCAAGTATGTGCTACTTCAACATACTCTGCACATCGATACAGCTAGCAGCATCAAAGCCCTTAAGGCTAGTGTTGCTCTTTTTGGAGCGCCGAGCCGTGTAATCGCTGATCAGGGTCGCTGTTTTGCCAGTAGAGAATTCAAAGAGTACTGTGAGTCCGTTAAAATCAAGTTACACTTAATCGCAACAGGTAGCTCGCGAGCTAACGGTCAGGTTGAACGGGTCATGAGTACCTTGAAGAACATGCTGACAGCCGTCGAGACAAGTTCACGTTCATGGCAGGATGCTCTACCCGATGTTCAGCTTGCTCTCAATTGTACTATGAGCAGAGTCACGAAAGCTAGTCCACTGGAACTACTTGTTGGTAAAGTTGCAAGGCCTCTAGATATTTTACTCGCTGGAGATGAGGAACCGCAAGTTGACATTGAGCAAGTAAGAGCTCAAGCTGTAGAGAATATGGATAAAAGTGCTTCATACGATAAGGTACGTTTTGACAAAACTAAAGCTAAGGTAACCCCATTCTCCGTTGGCGACTTTGTTTTACTACAAAATGAAGAGCGTAACCAAACCAAGCTCGATCCAAAGTTTAGAGGTCCATTCAAGGTAACAGAGGTACTAGAGGGTAATCGTTATGTCCTTAAAGCTTTAAACTCAAATAGGACTTACAAGTATGCACACGATAGACTAAGACAAATGCCCACGAACGAGGTCACTGACGAAGATGACACGCATATCCTAGATAGTGGTGACCGACGTCTGTGCGAGGGTGATGGGGATGGACCATCACGTGGTGACCGATATCAGTGTGAAGGTGATGGGGATGGACCATCACGTTTATGGACACCAGAGAGAGGTGTCGCAGAGTCACCGGATGGAAGTGACTAGACGATGTATGTATACGGAAGCTGGATAGAAGCTTCGCAGAGTTGTCAGATGGAGACAACTAGACCGACATGACGGGACTGAGACTATTGATTTGACTGTGACTCTATGTACTAGATTATGTACAGGCTCGTTTAAAACCGAATTAAGAACGTTTGTTCATTCCATTTTAATGATTAGTGTTTCTTGCTACTTTTGTAACTATCGATGTAAATTTATTGTGATTAGTTCTATGTGCTTCATTTAAATAAAGTCTTAACCGATAAATGGAGTTTTCACTGGCCTGGTCAGGAAAGGCCGAACAAATGACATTTTACTTTGCGGAATTCTTGTTCTTTCCAGGAACTCCACGCGAGGACGCGTGAGTGGTCAAGATGGCCGTGTCGGAGATCGAGTCGCTGCATTGACTCGTTCGACTTCCGTTCCGGTCTCCAACGCCATCTGTTGTCGATTAGAGTGTAAAGTAGGAAACGTCAAGTTGACAACTGTCAGTGTCACTTGGGCAAGGTCAAGGCAGAGTGCTAGTTCGGTTGGGTTGAACAGGCAGTCGTCTCAGTTTATCGTCGACTTTCGAGCAGAGCACTGGTCCCGACTAGCCTCTGTGTTGAACTTGCCACGTTTCTAGAATTACCTACCTAGTGATAAGACTAATTTCGAAAGTGATTGTGATTGACGAATAAACACCTAAAAATTCACGTTGCATTTGTTCGTTTGGATCTCGAGACATGTCTGACGCCCCGGAAGGCAGGCCTCGGGACCCCTCCCCGTCATGTATAATAATTGTATGTATTTACAAAAAATATACATTTTTAAGTATTCTAAAAATCATCTGGTTCTCATAGAAAAAGCTTTGCTTAGTTAGATAGAGCCTCCATCATGGATCTCAGAGGTTGTTGCCATACTGACCACGCTCGTGACCGCTGTCATCATCATCATCATTTCAGCCGTAAAACGTCCACAACTGAACACAGGCCTCCCTAATGGATCTCCATAAGGGGTAGTTGCCATACTAACCACGCTTGGCAGGCGGGTTGGTGAGCGCAGTATGGAATGTTGATACACGGAAAGACGCTGCTGCCCATCTTCCGGAGGTATCACTTAGCAGGCTCTTACTGCATCCATGGGCATGAGAGGAGGGGTAACATTCTACTGCCGTCACCCCACGTGAGCGCTGTTTTTCACTCGTAATTCACGGAAAAACGCTACTGCCGATCTTCCGACGGTGATTGCCGCAGATTGTTACTGCATCCACGGGCAAGAGAGGGCAACCTTCTACTGCCGGCACCCCACGGCAATAAGGGTGATGCCGTGAGCCCGTGACATGGTTCGAATCAATGTTCGTGATGGATAATGAGATTTATTTAACGCGCTCTGGTATCACACCTGTTAGGCAAATCCGTGTGACCCAGTGGAGGTGGACTGGTCTTAGCACGCGACTTCACTTACTGAGCATCATCAACATCAGGCTGTGAAGGCTTTACCACTTAGTATAAGTTTAGGTAAGAAAATGAGACTTCTTGTGCTCAGTCGCCATGGTCGAAATCTACATCACTAAATGTTTTTTTTAATGTACAGTAATGTATAAATTTACATAAGAAATTTTTACATCACTTAATACTAACACTTCACTTATTGTAACAAATTTCTTGTATATTTTTAAAAATGTACAGTTACGTAGAAATGTACAATTTTAATTCACTGTACATTTAAAAAATGTACAGTTATGTAGAAAATGTACCTACACAAGAATTTTCTACTCACTTACTTAGTACTAACCACTTACTATAAGAAATTTCTACATCAATGTACATAAAAACTTACAGTGATGTAGAAATGTAGATAACAAAAATAATGATTATTACCTTTCGAAATAATAGTTATATATTTTGCCTATGTATGTATCTATAAAGGTGTGATATGTATTAGTTAGTTATATAAGCATATAAGCAAGTATGTATTATATTTAGTTTAAGCTGTACTCAGCTATAACTTTCTCCTATAAGGGATTTCAGCCCACTGCCTTGTTTGCTCAGTTCTCTTCTACGAGTATAAGCGCTGGGTTGCCTGGATGAGATTGCTTTTTATTATAAGTACTATTGTAGTGTTGAATAAAGATTTGTCTATCTATCGCTATGCTTTCAGTGTTTTTCTTGTTAATATGTTAATTTTTAAGGTGTACAATAGAGTATTTCAGGGGGCGAAGCCCCCTAATATGCATAGCGCTGTCTGTGTGTATTTGACGATTACAACGGAACGCGTTAACCGATTTACATAAAACCTTTTTTGTTAGCACCGGCTTAGTGAGAAAGGGTGGCTGATTGATTTTGGTGACCTTAGGGTCACAGGGACCGGAGTTATTGTGACCTCAAAAGGTCACCAAAAAAATAAGTCTTCAAATGGCCGAAAACGTCCAAAATCCCAAAAATGCCATTTTTGATCTTTGGTGATCTTTTGTGGTATTCGCCCCCTTTTCTGGTACCCCGGACCAATGCTTGTTCTATCTATCTATCTATCTTCATCTGCCCCCAAAAAACGCGAAAGAAGACGAAAGAAGAACAATATTTATTAGACACACAGAAAACATCAAAATAACTAAAAAACCTCTCGCTCTCATATGCAGTAAGAATCTGTCAAAGGATATGTACGAAAGATGGGCGGAAGCGTCTTTCCGTGTATCAACGCAGTAAGGTTTTTGATACACGGAGAGACTGCTGCCCCTCTTCCAGAGGTATACCTTAGCAGATTGTTACTGCATCCACGGGCAAGAGAAGAGGGCAACAGTCCACTGCCGGCACCCCACTGCAGTGTTAGTATTCAAATACTATTTTCATCTAAAATAGTTAATCTATTTTAGCACTAAGCAATTATCATATTGCTTTAATAATCAAAGCTCAAAGGGGTGTCAGAAACAAACACACGGTACCCTATTCTAATATAACGCTCAAAGGGTTCTGTGCCATTTTAATTACGATAACAGGAATTGGAATTTCGGAATAACTTTGGTTATTTATATACTATATTAACGGGATATTTAACATGATTTGAGTCTTTAGTTTAAAACATTAGGAAGATTATTAAAGAATTATAATTTCAATGCTAAATAAGTTCGTAGTTCATCATCATCATCATTTCAGCCGTAAAACGTCCACTACTGAACTAAGGCCTCCCTCATGGATCTTCATGAGGGGTAGTTGCCATACTCACCACGCTTGGCAGGCGGGTTGGTGAGCGCAGTACGGGATGTTGATATACGGAAAGACGCTGCTGCCCATCTTCCGGAGGTGTCCCTTAGCAGGCTCTTACTGCATCCTCGGGTAGGAGAGGAGGGGTAACATTCTACTGCCGGCACCCCACGGCAATTCAACCCAGTTCGTAGTTAAGTTTTTTATATTTTTTATCTTTTTTATGGATTTTCATAGCACTTACTAATACTAGTCGACTTAACACTTTTTGGTGAAACCAGTTTCTTGCTAGCAAAGTAAGGCCATTGCATCTATTATAGATGATTTATGCAGCGTCAGGAACTGGAAATCATGCCGTACGGGACGTTACAGTGCCTGGGACAATCTTAGATGTATTAAGCCTTGTTGCTACATAATACACAGTCGGGCTTAACTCTTCTAATATCTTCTATTGAGCAATCGACAAAAACAGTTTCAAATAGGTGTCCGTTTGTCCATACCGCTGATCACTTTGGTTAACAGATTAAATATGGCTAAATTAATAGATTTTCCCTTTCTAAAACCGTTCTGTTCGTTCACTAATATGCTATGTTTTTCCATAAAAGAGTTCAATGCGTTATAAATATATCTTTCAAAAATTTTGGAAAATGTTGAGCTAAGTGCTATTGGACGATAGTTTTTTACATCTTCCTTTCCACCTTTATTCTTGTACAGTGGTTTGACGATTACGGGTTTTAGACTATCGGGAAAAACACCGTCAGCTATGCTCAGGTTCATTATGTAGCTTAGGTGAGGAGATATAGAGTTGCTAACGATTTTGATGACTTGGGTGGAAATATCATCGTAGCCAGTGCTTTTTGTATTCTTTAACGATCTTATATTTTTTTCTATATCAGAAGGAATAGTAGGGGGGATGTAAATAGACTTAAGTTGCGAGTTCATTATTTTATAATGATCTAAAGATCTGTTTTGGGATGGATTTATCTGGTCTATAAAATAGTTATTAAATGCTGTAGCTATGTCCATTGGGTCCTTGAAACTATTATTGTTATACGTGATGTTTGAAATGTTTTCCTTTGGTAAATTTTGTTTTGTTTTATTTATTATTTGCCAGATCGTTTTAGATTTGTTTACTGAATTTTGAATACTGTGACTATTTTGAGATAATTGAGTAAGTTTAATGATTTTCTTGAGTCTTAAGGAGTATATTTTAAGCTTTTGTTTACTTTTTATACTTGAGTGTCGACGATACGCCCAAAGAAGCTGTCTTTGTTTTTTGCTACAAAGTTTAATCCCCTTGGATATCCATCTAGGTTTCCTGTCAACTGTAATTTTTATTTTTACTTTTGGAAAACAAAGGTTGTAGAATAGTTTGAAGATGTCAAAAAAATAATTAAAAGCGTCGTTCGCATTTGTAGTTTGATACAATTCAGAGAAAGAGAGATTTTCTATGCATGATTTAAACTTTTTAATATTATCATGGCATAAATCCCTTCTAAGTACGGTCCAGCTATTTATTTTACAAACCTTAGAAACAGGGTATGTTAAAAGTTGAGCAGTATGATCTGATAGTCCAATATCTAGTACCTGACGGACACCGATATGTGCCATATATATGGACATGACGAAGGCGTTTGACTATGTGGATCACGCCATTTTAATCCATAAATTGTTCCAATATGGAATTAGAGGAAACGCACTGAGTCTCATAAAGTCATATCTAGATAATAGAACGCAATATACAGAGATCCGCAGAATATGTTTTAACGCAAAAAAGGAATTAGTATATACGTCCTCAGGGAGAGCTATAAAATATGGAGTTCCTCAAGGTAGCGTCTTGGGGCCATTACTATTCCTTATTTACATTAACGACCTACCCTCTCATGTTGAACATCCGATGGTTCTTTTTGCCGATGATAGTACTGCTATAGTCAAATGTAAATCTTTTGAAACTTATGAAATTGACATTAATGACACATTATATAAGATAATAGACTGGTTAGAAAATAATAATTTAAACGTTAACTTAAGTAAGACAAAAGTGATGCATTTTTCACAGCGAACACTCATGCCCAAAATAATAACATCGTATAAAAACCAGACAGTAGAGAGTGCAACTAGTACACAATTTTTGGGACTGGTAATTGATAGTCAATTAACCTGGAATATTCAAGCTGAAGAAGTATGTAAGGCGCTCAGCAAATTTTCATATATGCTTTACAAACTACGGAAAGTTGTAAGTTTTGACGCACTTAAAACAATATATCATGGTTATGTTTCTTCAAAATTACGGTACGGCATAATGTTCTGGGGAAATTGTACGGATAGAGAAAGGATCTTTAAGTCTCAAAAAAGATGCATTAGAGCAATGTATGGCCTGAAGACTACCGATAGCTGTAAACCTTACTTCATATTATCAAAAATACTAACACTTCCAGCACTCTACATATATGAAATGGCTATTTTTGTTAAAAGCAATTCTAATATTTTTGAAAAACCCAGTCATTCGCGTAGCAGACGTGACGAGCACCACTTGTGTTTAATAGCTGCAAAAACAGCATTGCTTAGAAAAAGTTTTTATGGAATGGCACCAAAAATTTATAATCATTTACCAAATAACCTCAAAATGCTGCCTTTGACAATTTTTAAAAATAAACTTAATAATTTTTTGAAATCAAAGTGTTATTATCATATAAATGAATTTCTAGCAGATAAGGACATACAAATTGACTAAGTTATAAATTAATACTATCATTGATTTTTGACATTGTATAATTTACTTTTGACATTACAAATTATTCATTAACAATTGCACTTTAAAATTAATTATGTTATAGTATCGACTATGTTATGAATTTGCATGCCATACGGTAAAACATGTTTGGAGCCTGTATAAACACTCAATATCTTTTTGACCCATGTTTGCAAATAAATGATTTGATTTGATTTGATTTGATTTGAAATAATCAAATCTAATCAGCCTGTAAGATCCCACAGCTGGGCAAAGGGGAAGCCTTCCCTCTCTCCATTTCCCGGTCCAAGGCGTTGGTCGACCAGTCAGCAAAGTACATTTCCAGCTCATCCCGAATGATTTACCCCTTTACCCCTTTGGAATGATTTACCCCTCGACATCAAAAAGGTACAATCAAAGGACTGTTTCAAGCAACTTACCCGCAAGCACTTTCTTGATAAAATATACCCGTAGGTTCATCATCGTCTCCCCTTGCTTAACCCTCGCCTGTTCTATTGTGAAGTGTGATTTGATTATATGTAATTTTCTGTTTGTTTAGTTTTTAAGGAAGTACCATTATAGCACGCCAACCACACTCTAAACTACAGGTTTGGCTGGTAGAGAATGCTTTAGCACTAAGCCCTTATTTTATAATTGTGCAATAAAGTATTAAATAATAAATAATAATAATAATAATCCCGCAATCTGCGCCTGGGCCGACCGCGGACGAAATGTGGGCAAAGATAGCCACCGAGTGGGTCCCACATACGGTACAGGGGCAGATGTTGATACACGTAAAGACGCTGCTGCTCATATTCCGGTGGTATCCCTTAGCAGGGTCTTAAATGCATCCGCGGACATGAAGAGGTAACATTCTACTGCCGGCACCCCACGGCGATAGTTGGCGTATAATTAAAGAAAAAATATTGATTAAATCTATAACTTACCACTTAAAACTGCGACGAAGTATGCAACTTTGGCAGACATTTTGACGGTATTACTAAAACACCTCTAAACATAGTCCAACAATCATTCCAGAATCATCTCCACATTTTGTCAAAAACCAACACTAATTTGTCAACTTTTACACTTGTCAACTCACTTTGGCACTGTCAACCCACTTTGGCACTGTCAAACCACTTTGGCACTGTCGTTGCTTTAACACATTTGTCACACACTTTGGCACACTTGTCACTTTGACGCTGTCAAAGTATATGTCACTATAGTTTTGTTGAACTAGTGTTGGCTAGACTTAAGTCCACTTGACTACCTTCCGGCATGGTTTGACATAATGGAAATCTGTAAAGAAAAAACATTTTGGTTAAATATAAAATCCTCCAAAATTTGGTTGGTACATTACAATTCTTAATGTATTGGTGCTTCGTTTTGAATTTAGTACGCTCATAATTTTCTTTAATCACGATTTAAAATCAATATTATAAAACTCTTCCGTTACTGACTGAGTGACTGATAGACAACGCACAGCCTAAACCACTGGACCTAGAGACTTTAAATTTGGCACACAATATACCTTGAGTATCCTAGAGGTGCACTAAGAAGCGATTTTTCAAAATTCCCACGTGAACGAGAACTACGCGGGTGAAACAGCGGGGTGCGGCTAGTTTTTAATAAGACCCGTTAAAGTTAGGTTATAATATTGGTCACTTCAGCCGTAAGACTGGCAGTCCACGTCCACTTCTGGACACAGGCCCCTTATAAGAATCTCCAAAATCATAAGTGGCTGTAGCCATATCACCACAGGCGGGTTGGCGAGCGTAATGCGGGATGTTGATGCACAGAAATACGCTACTGCTCATCTTCCTTTCCTCCGTCGACCGAGACACGTTCTCGGCATGCCCGTTGACGAGCTCACTGCCGCTAACCCGGAGGTGACGTCAACCCGTCCCACATTAGCTGCTAGGCACACTTTCAATAGCCGGTCCCGCCGGCGGGGCCGAAGAATACACTCTTCCGTCTTAAGGTGCAGTTTTGCACCTGGACGTTAACCATCATAACATACAAAAATCTGGCAACAGTCCAAGCCGTGGTTCGAACCTAAGTGGTGCCCTTGAGCTTGTTGCCCCAACCTAACTTTTGCGGCGCCCTCTGCGCTCGCCATAGTCCGGTAACGTTGTCATGGCCATCTGCGGTCAACAACATATATTGTCAATTCGAAAACTCTTACTCTTACTGCATCCACGGGCAAGAAAGGAGGGGTAACATTCTTCTGCCGGCGGCTCAGTTCGGTTTAGTTTCATTTTGACTGACAGTTTTAGATTGACAGATATAATATCTGTAAAAAACATTGGTTGCACATGTAGAGATCAGTTTTTATCACTTCGGAGATTTGGTGCTAATTTTATTTTACTACTGTGTGAACAAACATGTTACACTTGACAGATGTCAATAAACATCGTTTTGCACCAAAGATTTGAATGGTTAGATACGCCCTTACCGTAATGAGACCGCACCGCTTTGTTTCTACACGATATGAGTGAGCTCACTCATTTGGAATCAGTGTATACTAAATACAGTGTACGTCGTACGTGGTGTGTGTTATTTTCAGAAAAGTTCGTGCAACATCATTGCACAATAAATGGTTAAAATAACAGTTTGGTTCTTTAGTAACCACTGTGAGGGTTTCGGTATAATTGTTAACATAATTATATTATAAGGACGGAAGATTCATTCATGTGCCTTATTTCCTGTTAATATAAGATTATTAACATACATATAACCGGGTATTTATTGTGTAAGTTACCTAATTCCCTACGTTTCGCTTGGATTGCACCAAGCATGGTCCCGGGAAGACTCTGCTTTAAGTATATTAAATAAGTGTTTGATCGCGAAAGTTTAAAAAAGACAACTTAAGATGTATATTATTTTAATTATAAGTGAACTTGTTTATGTTTTGTAATTTCAAACTATGGATATAAATGAATTAATTTCTGAATTTCTGGATACCACAATTTTGGGGTCAGGGCACATCTAAAGATTTTAATCTTTGGTTTACACGTGTTGGCGTGGTGTTTTTTGAAAGCTGTAAATTATAGGGATGGATAATGTGTCAGTTGTCCTAAACTAATACAGTTAGCGTTTTGCTTAATTTGTTTGTTTTGGGACGTAATATATTGTTGTAGTCTAAACATGTAGTAACAGTATGAAGAAGAAATACATTTATTGGACACACACACTAAACTTAAAAATAACTATAGTAAAAAAAGTTATTTCTAATTTTAATCTAGGAGTACCTACCCAGTTAAATATTCTGCGACATAGTGACAAATAGATGGTAAGCAGCTCACTCAGCGGGTCAAAGCAGTATGAATACTATTTCAAGTAATGAACAAACCAGTTCACAAAGTTGTGTGAGTCCAATGGGGCCTAACTCAGCATTATGCTCCCACACATAAGGAATGCTAGGAAGCGCTGGTTTTCAGTCATGCATGCAGCATAGAGATCCATTATCGCTCATGGCCTACGTTCAGCAGTGGATATCCTACGGTTGAGATGATGATGATGATGAAAAGCATGCAGACGAATGTCGCCTCTCCTCTCTTTCCCGTGGATGCAGTAGGAATCTGCCAAAGGATACCTCCGGGAGATGGGCAGCAGCGTTTTTCCGTGTATCAACATGCAGCATTGCGATCGTTAACCCGCCTGCCAAGCGTGGTGAGAGTGGCAACAACTCATAATTAGTACTTGGCGAGTTATGAGGGAGGCCTGTGTCCTGTAGGACGTACATCATAAATGATAATGAAACCAAATTTGTTTGTAAAGTTTACAGTTTGTCAAGGTGAAGAAGCTTCACTCTCTGCGATTTGCGTCACAAATTTCAAGGTGATTCCTATGTCCTTTAAAAATGGTACGTATGATTGACGAATCGTAGAAATCAGAGAACTTGTAAACTCATGCCTCATTTAAAGTACTAAAAAAAAAGTAAGGCCTTTGCATCTATTATATAGATTTATACAGCATCAGCAACTGGTAATCATGCTGTACGGGACGCTGCAGTGCCTGGGACATTGTTAGATGGATTAGGCTTGCCCAGCACCTATGCCATCCTCTCAGCTTAGTAAGCTATTATTCAGAGGAAAGAACAGGTCAATACGTCTGAAGCTAACTAAGCCTCACGATGTTTCCTTCACCGTATAGCCGTGTTGGCCGAGTGGTATGTACCCCCGACTTTCAATCTGAAGGTCGTGGGTTCGATACCGGCCGTGCACCAATGGATTTTTCTTTCTTGAAAAATGTATGTGCACACTTAACACGAGCTTTAACGGTGAAGGAAAAGTACTAAGCCTGTAATATTTAAAATCTTGTATTACATTTTTATATATTATTAATTATATTTTTCATTGTTTTTGATTTAAATGTTTGTCATTTTTTCAATTGATCTTTATGTTGACTTGTATATTAATTCTTCTTCTTTTTCTCGTGTGTGTTAAGCACATAATATTATAGAGTAAACTATGTACACTTCAATTGTCGTCTGTATCAGATCAATACCTTTATACATGTGTTTTTTTATAATTAGTAAATACTTTCGATGTCAGTGTACCTTTAACAAATAAAATAAAAAACTCATTGTTTTACAATTGTCGTTATTCTAACAAGGTAAACACAAATAACAAACTGCCAGACAGACGGAAAGGCACTATAATTGCCTCTCACAAACATTTTGCCGCCTACATACACGTTTTTGTGTGTATGGTCGAAGTTATAGACGAAGTACCTTGTAGTTCGGACGACTTTTTCTTACCGACTACGGCTAAGAAAAATGGAGGATTGAAGTATACGTCATCCTTGCCGTGGGGTGCCGGCAGTAGAATGTTACCCCTCATCTTACGCCCGTGGATGCAGTAAGAGCCTGCTAAGGGATACCTCCGGAAGATGGGCACCAGCGTCTTTCCGCTAATGTAAAAAGCGTGGCGACGCGTCGCGACGGCATGCGTCGCCACGCCAGAAATCGGTTTCACGTGCTGCTATAGATGTTTCACATCAATAATCTATCAGCTGAGCTTGTGCAATGGGTACCTAATTAAGGCCTTTGCATCTATTATAGATGATTTATACAGCGTCAGCAACTGGTAATGATGATGATGATGTAGTCATAGATAAGTATACCCTTGCACAAGACACCCAGGTTCAAATCCCTACGGCCGGACATTCACTGTGCGTAGGTACGTACATTAATTATTATGGTTATCACAGTTCCTCTGGTCGTCGAAGGCATCGTAAGACTTCATTAGTTTTAACCTCTAAGTCTATAACTTGTCCCAAGCGTGGTCTAACTGGGGCGGGCGTGGGCAAAGCCTACACAATCAAGTTTTAAAGAAACTTAATGATTTTTTTTCGAGTGGGCATCAGCTACCTTATTTTGTAATAAGCAAGTCTATTTGAGGTTATTAGGTTTTATGAAGTCTTAAGTTATTATGTTTGGGGCTTATATTATGATGAGTAGAATTTAAAAACGAGCGAGTATGCTTCATGTTCGCTTAAAGCATAAAAAATTATGTAATTATTGCGAGTTTAGACGAGTTCTTACAAAAATATGCAGAAAGCGGTTAAATTGTTTTTAAAAATCCTTTTGACCCACTTTGACACTGTTAACCCACTTTGACACTGTCAACCCAATTTGGCATCGTCAACTCAAAAAAACAATGTTGTGACGGACGCCTGGCAGATGTGAAACATCGACATTATTTTGTAAAAGTAATATGCAGAAAAGAACAGGTTACGTTAGGAACTAAAGATGGCATAATGATAAAATAAAATATTACGATTTTTTCCCAGAAAATGATGACTGTTTATTTCACATCAAAATATGATTTTATTTATTTTAAATTGACGATAAATCAAGTTAAGCCTTGGTAACCGCTGTAATGTTTACTTAAGTGAGATAAGATTTATTTTTATTGGTCTAGGCGTGGGACGCCCGAAGAATGTTTGCCCTTCCTTTTCCGTGGGTGCACTAAGAATCTACCAAGGGATAGTCATAATGTTAGTCAACATCATTTCAGCCGTAAAACGTCCACTAGACACAGGGATCTCCATGAGGGGTAGTTGCCATACTCACCACGCTTGGCGGGCGGGTTGGCGAGCGCATTACGGTATGTTGATTCACGGAAAGACGCTGCTGCCCATCTTCCAGAGGTATCCCTTAGCAGGTTCTTACTGCATCCATGGGCAGGAGAGGAGGGGTTACATTCTACTGCCACGGCTAATTTTAGTCATAACAGTAATTTATTGATAATAAGGTATTATAATCACCTCTGGAAGATAGGTAGCATCGTTTTTGCGTGTATTAACAGTCTGCCAAGCGTGGCGATTATGGCAATAACCCTCGAATCTGTACTTGGAAGTCCATGAGGGAGGCATATGTCCATCAGTGGGCGTCCTACGTTAGAGGTGATGATATCATTGGGAGTGTAGCTTACAAAACCTGTTATATAGATGTGGTAATATGATTATTTTTATTGTATTTCTTAATATTATTTTATTGTTTTTCTTAATGGACTAAGTAGTCTGTTGAACGGGTTCATTCATACATATTTATCTTTAAACGTTAGATAAAAAATCTGATCGTTTTATAACAAAGATGTGATTAAGCAACATACTGATGACGATATTTTGATCTTTAAGGTTAAAATTTGCCAGAGTCATCATCATCATCATTACAGCCGTAAGATATCCACTGCTGGACATAGGCCTCCCTCATTGACTTAGAGATCCAAGTGCATGAGGGGTTGTTGCCATACTCACCACGCTTGGCAGGCGGGTTGGTGAGCACAGTTCGGGATGTTCTTACACGGAAAGACGCTGCAGCCCATCTTCCGGAGATAACCCTCAGCAGATTCTTACTGCATCCACGGGCAGGCGAGGAGGGGTGACATTCTACTGCCGGCGCCCCACGGCAAAACGGAAACTATTTCATTCTTAATTAGCGCCAAAAATGGATGTTACAGGCAAAAACTGTGGGGTGACGGCAGTAGTATGATCAGATAATAGCAAGGAATTGACGTTTGACAGCGATTAGCGTAATTCACGCCTGATGCAAACCTGTTGCGATCCTACCACCCTGCCGGCCCGCTGATTCGGGGTCTCCCCTATATCCTTCCAGTCTTCTTTACACTTCGATATACATAAGTAAGTCGAGGTCGTGGCTGGATTGCCGGTAGTAGAATGTTACTCTTCTCATGCCCGTGGATGCAGTAAGAGCCTACTAAGAGATAACTGCGGAAGATGTGCAGCAGCGTCTTGCGTCTTGGATGCAGTATGAGCCTGCTAAGGGATACCTCCGGAAGATGGGCAGCAGCGTCTTGGATGCAGTATGAGCCTGCTAAGGAATAACTCCGGAAGATGGGCAGCAGCGTCTTGGATGCAGTATGAGCCTGCTCAGGGATACCTCCGGAAGATGGGCAGCAGCGTCTTGGATGCAGTATGAGCCTGCTAAGGGATACCTCCGGAAGATGGGCAGCAGCGTCTTGGATGCAGTATGAGCCTGCTAAGGGATACCTCCGGAAGATGGGCAGCAGCGTCTTTCCGTGAATCAATATCCCAAACCCCGCCAAGCCACCTGCCAAGCATGGTGAGTATGGCAATAACCCCTCATGATCAGTACTCGGCCATGAGGGAGGCCTTTGTCCAGCAGTGGACGTCCTGCGACTGAGATGATGATGATGAAGTCGAGATAAAAAAAAAAGCTATTTCATTCATACTCCGCTACCTAGCAGTTAAGAGAGTAAGACTATAAATTATTCAGGAATTTAACGATATTTAAAATACTCGCTATTTAAGCGAGTCAGTTGTTTTTATTGATACAAGTATAATTTTAATGGCTTCGAACTTGTTTTACCCACGCATATAACCCATAACCCACTGACGTAGGGTGCCGGCAGAAGAATGTTACGCCTCCTCTCATACTCGTGGATGCAGTAAGAGCCTGCTAAGAGATACCTCCGGAAGATGGGCAGCAGCATCTTTCCGTGTATCAACATCTCATACTGCGCTCGCCAACCCGCCTGCCAAGCGTGGTGAGTGCGGCAACTACCCCTATGGCGATCCATGAGGGAGGCCTGTGTTCAGTAGTGGACGTTTTACGGCTGACATGATGATGATGATATAGTCCATTGAGCTTCAAACTTGTTGAGAAACACATTATAATAATAGGTACTCATACGGTCTAAGATTATGTCTGGGTATAACGCATGCGAAGCGGCGGACACAAGTTAGTATATACAGCGTGTCCCGTAATTGGGGTACTAAGCCGAAAGGGGGGTTTTCTACCCCCCCTGGCAAACAACGTTTGTTCTACGACTTTCTTGATTTTCAAGTTTTTCAGTGATAAGATAACGTTCAAAGTTTATACCGACGAGCTCTGTGGCGCAGCGGGCGAAGGTCCGCCTGCGACGCAAGGGGTTGCGGGTTCGATTCCCGCCTCGGGACAAATGTCTGTACGATCTACAGATATTTGTTCAGGGTGTTCTGGGTGTTTTTCTATATATAATAAAAATATCTATCTATGTAGTATAATATATTAAGTATATCAGTCATCTAGTACCCATAACACAAGCTCTGCTTAGCTTGGGGCTAGATGATGCTGTGTGATTTGTCCAGCATTATTTATTTATTTATTTTATTATACCAATTTCATAAGAGTGACAACCCTGCTCTCAGCTGTTAAGGGCAATGACCTTTTGACCGCCGGGGATTCCCGCGGCGCGCCCGCAACGCGCTTGTGCGTATATTGAGTGTGGGTACAGGTGCGTGGTGTGCGTAGGCGCGTAGGTATGTATTACGGACACACGTCTGTTATACATTAGGGTTGACAGCGACTTGGAAAACTTTAATTTTGTATGGAAACCTGTAAATACGTTTTTCTGAAATCTTTCTTCGCCTTTGGATTCCTTTGGTGGGGGGTAATTTGCAGCTTCTGGCTTCATACACCAGTTACGGGACACCTTGTATATATATATATATTCTTTATAATATATTCTATAAATCATATATTTATAGATTAAATTAATATATATTTTATATCATATATTTCTATATAATCTATTCCTTTACTTTAATGTTCTATTTTTTATGTGGTGTGCAATACCTACAATAAAGTTATATTCATTCATTCATTCACCTTCCTCTTGAATCACTCTATTCATTGAAAAAACCGCATCAAAATCATTTGCGTACTTTTAAAGATCTAAGCACATATAGCGACAGACAGACAGCGGGCAGCGACTTAGTTTTATATTATGTATTGATATTGATGGCGCTATAGTGTGGCATAGTCGTGAGACGACCTGTATTACTAACAGACTAACTAGATATCCTAAAAGTTTTCCTTCAGACGGGGTTATTATGAACAAGTATCGTATAGCTTCTCAGCTCTTCATTGTTAGCCACGTAGCCCGGAACACAAAGGAACAGTAATCTATTGTCTAATGTAATCAACACATGTCCGAGAGAGAAACATGTGAGTAAGGAATAAATTGTCCTTGCTGTGTGGTTCAAATTCAAAAAATACTTTATGTAGTGCGGCTGTATGAACCCTATTGATGCGTCAAAAATTACAAAATAAAACAACAAAAAATAATTGAAAAAATCGGCCAAGTGCGGGTCCGACTCGCGAACGTTCTGTATATACCATATACCATATATATATATATATACTCGTACCATACGTGGGTTTCTGTACTATTTCACAAAACTATAAGTATATAAAGCTAAATATTCCGTAAATATTTCTATCTGTTGCCATTATTAATATCGAGCAAAAACCGGAAAAAAATTATTACATATACGTTTGCTGTAATAATTTGGTGCCCCCCATATTTTATTTATTTAAATTTAATTATTTATTTTTATATTGACTTTACAACTAAATATTCTGTAAATTTGCCATTGTTAATATCGAGCATAAAAAGGAAAAAAATACGTTTGTTGTAATAATTTGGTGCCCCCAATATTTGATTTATTTCAATTTAATTATTTATTTTTAGAGTGAATTTAAAACTAAATATTCTGTCAATATTTCAAGCGTCTACCCGTTGCCGTTATTAAAGAGCAAAATAACGTTGGTTGTATGGAAGCCCTCTTATATATTTATTTTATTCTGTTTTCAGTATTTGTTGTTACTGCCGTGGGGTGCCGGCAGTAGAATTCCCCCTCCTCTCATGCCCGTGGATGCAGTAAGAGCCTGCTGAGGGATACCTTTGGAAAATAGGCAGCAGCGTCTTTCCGTGAATCAACATCCCGTACTGCGCTCGCCAACACGCCTGCCAAGCGTGGTGAGTATGGCGACTACCCCTCATGGAGATATATGAGGGATGTCATATTCGCCACGCTTGGCAAGCGGGTAAGTGAGTGCAAGTATAGTATGTTTAAGACTCGGAAGACGCTGCCTATCTTCCGAATCCCTTACCAGATACTTACTGCATCCACGAGCAAGAGAGGAGGAGGTAACATTCTACTGCCGGTATCCCACGGCATTATTCGTCTTCATCATCAACAGCCTGACTTCACCCACTGCTGGGTATATGCCTCTACTTTGTCTTTTCGTCTTACATTCGGTTTAATATTAACCTGCTACCACCCGCTAGGAAGCCGGTCGCTCACCCGCTACGCGCGTCGAGTTGGTCCCTATTTGTAGGTCGTCTATTTACGGTCGCCAAATTAAATGGTCTTACTATGCATATGGCTATGTCTAGACTAGTTAAAGCGAACTGAGATTAGCTATCATCATCATCATTTCAGCCGTAGGACGTCCAAAGCTGGAAATGCTCCCTCATGGATTTCCAGTTATTGCGTTTGGAAGCGATCTGCATCCACCTGCGGTCTTCACCAGGTCATCATCCCATCTTGTTGGTGGACGTCCTACGCTGCGCTTGCCGGTCCGTGGCCTCCACTCGAGAACTTTTCGGCTCCATCGGCCATCTGTTCTGCGAGCTACATGGCCTGCCCATTGCCACTTCAACGTGCTAATCCGTTTGGCTATGTCGGTGACCCGAGTTCTTCTACGTATCTCCTCATTTCTGATACGATCCCGTAAAAAAATATTATTGGCTTGTATATATATGTATATATACGTTGTATCAATAACTTTAATAGTAAAACAAAGCTAAATAGTTACACGTTCGTAAGAAAAGTGTTTTGTCCTTGAATTAATAACAGTGCTCAAAAAAACAACAATTACACATGCGAAACGTTCTCACGATCGCAGGCGCATAAGAGACTTTTATTTTTACTCTTAAAATCTTGTTGCTCTTAATTTATTTTTATACGACAACTTCAAGATATGTTCTCGAAGATTTTGAGATAACCCTGTTTTAATTAAGTTGGTATTTTATGAGAAAGTTTTTAATATTACGATTGAGACTTTCGTTCTGGTTTTTTGAAGTAAATTCACTTTGGTTAATAAGCTCCCGTTTTTAGTTATATATTGTTTTTTTCAAGGGATGGAGGCTGAAGTAGCGTGCCGCCAGTAGAATGTTGCCACTCCTGTCTGTAGATCCAGTAAGAATCTATGAAGAGGTACCGCCGCCAGATGGGCTGCAGCGTCTTTCCGTGTATCAACTCCTAGTTAGGATTTCCTATAATAATATTATATACTTCCATATAAATTTGTAAAAAAAATTGCACATCCCTTAATTTAGCAGTGGACGTCCTACGGATGAAATGATGACTCCATAGATTATTATTTGAATTATATTAACCCTTGGCCGAGTGTTGCTCGGTTCAGCCACGAAGAGAAATGAAGTCATCTTGTTATATCCAAACTAGCAAATATCCTTGCAGACATTAAATTAAGTATAATATTAAGACAATTAGTATAATATTATATAAGAAAAGACGTGAAGTTACTTGTTCGCTTCTTTCCATTGAACAAACACTTATTGACTTTGACTTTTATATTTTTTATTAATAAACAAATTAATTATTATGTATTGTGTATGTTACTAAGGTTTCAAAAAATCAATAAAGATCAGATTAAAAAAAACATTAAACCGTTATTTTATACGATTGTTCCCAGTCCAAATATAATATTAAACTATAATTTATAATATAATATATATTTTTATTTCTTATTTATTACAGATAAAATGTTATACATAATTTAAATATACAACGACGTCGACACTACTAAACCAATAAATTAAAATTATACAAATATTTTTGACATTTCACACACTATATTTCAAAAACTAAGACTAAGTTAAAATTTCATACATTTTATCAAAGTAATAAAATTAACATCAACCGGAAGACGTTTCAGCCCGATTCATAAATTGTCAAGTAATTAGTGTCGGTAAAAAAGGTGTCTTAAAATCAAACCAGTCTTATTAAGCTCAAAGACTGCCGATTGAGATCACATGTCCCAATTAAAAGCGTTTTGTTGGTGCCGAAGTTTTTGTGGGTTTTGGTCACATGATATTTTAAGGCTAAATGACGAGACACGGCGAAGGCCCACCTGTGTGTCTACCATGAGTTGTCACTTTTAGATCGCCTGCCGTTACTAGAGGTACAGTAGTAGTACGTTACTATGACATCTGTCAGATTTGTAACTCTTGCTACAAAATTCTAAGCAAATGAAGCCCAAACTACAGTCGCTGTAGTATAGTTTACTGCGTATTTTAGTACCAAACTATCCGCTAGCGGCGCTGTATAAGTTTTCATACATTTTTTAACTACAGTCGCTAGCGAGTAAGATTGTGAAAACTCATGGTAGACCTACTAATGTTAGGCGGTAGCCTCTACATATTACAACTGCAATACTCTCTATGCCCGTTTAAAATAAGAACGATTAGTTGATAAGTTATGTTAAATCTGAACTCCATTTTTAAAATGGTGAACAGCTAGTCATCTATAGTCCTTATTTTGTTCATGTAGTAGTAAGCTCATTGCATCTATTATAGATGATTTATACAGCGTCAGCAACTGGTTATCATGCGACGCTGCAGTGCCTGGGTCATTGATAGATTAGGCTTGCCCAGCACCTATACCATCCTCTCAGCTTAGTCAACTATTAGTCAGAGGAAAGAACAGGTCAATACGTTTGAAGCTAACTAAGCCTCGGGTTTCTTCACGGTGATTTCTTCACCGTTATAGCACGTGTAATGTGTGCACGTACATTTTTCAAGAAAGAAAAATCCAATGGTGCACGGCTAGATCTACGACCTTCGGATAGAAAGTCGGGGGTACACACCACTCGGCCAACACGGCTATCATTAGTTCAGCCATAAAACGTCCACTGATGAACACAGGCCTCCCTCAAGGACCTCCATGAGGGGTAGTTGCCATACACACCACGCTTGGCAGGCGCAGTATCGGATGTTGATACACGGATAGACGCTGCTGCTCATCTTCCGGAGGTATCCCTTAGCAAGCTCTTACTACATCCATGGGCATGAGAGGAGGGGTATCATTCTACTGCCGGCACCCCACGGTTGTTAGTTCATGTAAGTACCTAATTATTATTTTATAACTATCAAAGTGCCAGCTTGGCAAACCGACACACTCTTTCTGCGTATGATGTTTACAAGCCACATGTGATTCGAAATGTGGGGAACACATTGCGTCGTGGGAGATGTAGGTATTCGTTATGTGTACTGGGTGCGAGTGGGTACTGGGCAGTTGTTTTGGGAAAAAGTTTTTTTTTAGTTTGTGCACGTGGATTTGAACAAATCAGGGGCCCGATCGCTTTTAAAATAATAAAATAAAATTGAATATACAGGTAATAAACACATACTTATTCTATACATATAAAATTCAAAGTCCTGACTGACTCACTGTCTGACTGACTGATATATCAACGCACAGCCTAAACCACTGGACCTAAAGACTTGAAATTTGGCACACATATACCTTGAGTATCCTAGAGGTGCACTAAGAAGGGATTTTTCGAAATTCCCACGGGATAGGGAATAAATGGGATTTATATTTTCAAATCAAAGTGGCTCTGCGTGAAAAAGGGGATTTTACGTTTTATGACTTCAACGCGGACGAAGTCGCGGGCAAAAGCTAGTAAAATATAATACGGCTTACACCACGTACCTAACTTATTATCATCTTGCTGACGTTTCGTAGACCATTTAGAGGCCCTTCTACATGAGCACCGTTCGTGGCCGCTCCGAGGGCCGCGAGATGAGAACTAGAACTTTTAAACGATTCCTATTTTTTAATTATTCGTCTCCTTAGCATATCAGCTACATGCCTATACAGTTACTTCCTCTCATGTACCTAGTAGAACTAGTAGATAGCTAGGCTCCCTCAGGAGTGATAACCAGTATAACTAGTGACCGTGGTGTACAAAATAAAAGGCCCATGATAACCTGCTTGTAGGTGCCGTGGGCGGACTTAGGACGGCGGTAGGGGACAAAACTAATAAAGCGTAAATAATAAAACAAGGTAATAAAGCTAATAAATACGCGATAAAGTAACGTTTAACAGTTGAACATTAACAAAGCGAAATTAATCAATCTTAACTACTCTTGTTTATTTAGTATTAGTAGATTTTATCCTTTATTCGCCATTAACCAACAAAGCAAAATAAACAATATAGTGAATTTTATAGAAAAGTTTTAATATGATATGTAACTGATTTTTATAGGTACTATTGATCTTATCTTTATCTTAATATTTTAATTGCAAATTTTTCCTAGAATTTATATGGTAGGAACCAATTATTTGTTACCACTTCACACTTTATATCATCTTCTAATTGCAACATCATTATGCAACATGAATTCAATAAATTCATTCACTTTATTTCCTTTTTAAGTCAGTGTCAAACGAGAACAAATTTAATTATGTAACTTATTTTTCTTTTTTAACTGAGAATTCTATTTTAATAAACCATGGACAATAAAATTCTATATGAAATAAGCCACGGACGGTTTAGCTCGACGACACTGGTATTCCACTGGTATTAAATAGATATTAAAACTTTCGCGATCACATCACTTTAAGCGGGTATTAATTGCAATTACGAGATAGGTAATAAATAGGGTCTGACTGAAACCAGCGCTTCCTAGCATTCCTATATGCGGGAGCATAATGCTGAGTCAGGCCCCTCTGGACTCAAACAACTTTATGGACCGGTACCAGGGTGGTTCACTTTATATTAGCACTAGCTGACCCGGTGCCCGCTTCGTTGGGCGGTAAGCACTTTTACTTGTGATGAAATTATGCGTGTGGTTAGGTTAGTACTGAGTGCTACGATTTATTTCCTGACTGCCAGAAGGAGGGTTATATTTTTACAGCATATGTATGTTCTATAAGCTGTAAGTGTCCTACTGCTGGGCAAAGGCCTCCTCCCCATCTCTCCATGCTTCTAGATCGGCTGTCAATTCGATCCATGCGATCATGCATTCATGATCGTGGTCGCGGGGAGACAGCCTCCCCGCGACCACGACCAGGTGCAATCCGGTCGAAACGTCGGGAATAAAATTAAGGTAATTAAGTAAAAATTATAAAAAGAAATAGATTTGAATTAGAAATAAGTCCAACCTTTTATTTAAGTTGTTTTTTAAATTTCGTGTGTATCTAATAAATGTTTTTCTTTTCTTCTTCTTAAATAAAGATAAACGCGATTTATACCCTATTTTAGTGATCTAAAGATTTTTTCATCTTTGTGGGAAGACAAGCTGTTTCCGAAGAAGAACCGTTTGCAAACTTATATTGTCTTTATTTACATGAATTCATAACTTAAGTTTTAGGCATATAATAAAACCAACTGCAATCATTAATTGAAACAGTAATATAAATGAATATGAAATAAATAAAATAAAAGAATATTTAGATTATAAATGTTGACATTTTCTTAATTTTATTTGACATTAACTAAATCGATGACCATAAATAGTAAATAATTGTTAATTTTAAAGATAAAGATAAAGAATGCATTTATTTAACACAAAATATCAACATCAACTTAGGCGCTACACAGACACTTAACTAATAATTACTTATTTAAGTACCTAATAAAAACCAATTTATTTTTGTGCTAAAAAGGCGTTCAGCTCAGCATAAATGTTGGGTGCGTTAACACAGCCCAACGCTGATTTTCAGCTGAAACCTGAGTAAAGAGGGTTGTACAGCAGCGACGTATTTAATAATAAACCAGTGCAACAGAAAGTTATAAACTACCAATAGTACCCTAGTACCTATCTTGCATGAATCTTAATCCATAATTATTATATTCTACATATTTTGCACGCCCTTACGAGGTAGAATGTATTGGAAATTGTTGTTATTATACCTCTATAAGATCTATTGTACCTACATTCAGCAAATAAATAATTATCTTATCTAATAAAGGCTTTTTATTGGTTATTTATTTACGTTTTAATAACCCACATATCCAGCCCCTTTGCCCCCCTCCCCGACTCCGGCCCTGCCCCCCGAAGCCGGTTTGAAAGCCTTATAAGCGGCGCACATCCGGTGGCTGTCCCGAGCTATAGATTGTAATTTTTTTACATCCTCTTTAATGCGAGCCATGGGAATATAGTTAATTGATTTTGTATGAAGTTTATATTTGTTATGTTTAGTTTAAGCATAATAATACATAACCACCGTATATTTGCCGTAGGGTAGAATGTTACCCCTCCTCTCATGCCCGTGAATACAGTAAGAACATGCTAAGGGATTACCACCGGAAGATGGGCTGCAGCGTCTTTCCGTGTATCAAAATCCTGATCTTGGAGGTCCATGAGGCAGGATGTCCAGCAGTGAACGAGGAGAGCAGTCCCACGACTATGAGGTCAGTGACCTAGTCGCCTTATTAAAAGCTTTTAAACAGCTTTAGGCTTTATTGAAATCTAGTGTTGCCGAAAATGGCTGGTTGATTATATAATTGATCAATTAATAATTTCGCATTTCCTAATTAAATACTTGATTATGACAAACGTGTAGAATCAAGAATCAAAAAATACTTTATTCAGTGCGGCCGCATGGACCTTATTGACGCGTCACAAATTACAAAATAAAACAACACAAATAAATAGAATAAAGCACATAATTGAATCTGTTCACTTCAGATGACACGCGAGTTAGGAAAAGAAGTGAACAGAAGAACCTAACTCGGTCGTTATAGTCATCATTTAACAATTTTATTTTGTCTTATGTTACGTTTGACGGAGTTGGAGCAGATTCCATCCCAAGTGGTTTTGTCCTCTAGGTAATCTGATATTTTATAATAAGCTTTATTGCACAGATTGCGTTTAATAATGTTTTTGAATTTATTCAATGATAACTTCTGCAACTCACTTGGGAGTTTGTTGTAGAAGCGTATACATTGCCCTTTAAAAGATATTTTCACCTTATGGAGCCTAGTAGTGGGCACAGCGAGTTTATTCTTATTTCTTGTATTTACATTGTGATTGTCGCTGTTTTTCTTAAAAGAAGCAATATTTTTATGGGTGTACAACAGGTTCTCATAAATATATTGACAAGCTACTGTCATTATATTTATTTCTTTAAATTTAGTGCGAAGTGATTCTCTGGGACCCATATTGTAGATAGAACGAATAGCCCTCTTCTGCAGCACAAATACGGTGTCTATATCTGCAGCACATCCCCACAGTAGTAAGCCATAAGACATAATGCTGTGGAAATAGCTGAAGTAAACAAGTCTAGCGGTATCAACGTCTGTAAGAAGGCGGATTTTTTTGACTGCATATGCTGCAGAACTAAGCCTACCCGATAGTTGTTCTATGTGTGGGCCCCATTGAAGCTTATTGTCTAAAGTTATGCCTAAAAATACAGTTTTTTCTACAAGGTTTAAACTTTCACCTTTTAATTTAATCTTGGCATCAGCCTGTTTTACATTAGGAAGAGTAAATCTAATGCATTTTGTTTTATTTTCATTAAGTAATAGGTTATTGACATTAAACCAATTAACAACCTCTGAGATTGCATTATTCACCTCGTCATAATCGGTGGTACGTCGTTTCATTTTGAACAAAAGTGAAGTGTCATCAGCAAACAATACAATCTCATGATTGTTTTTGACAAGATGAGGTAGATCATTAATGTAAATTAAAAATAGAAAAGGCCCAAGAATTGATCCCTGCTGTACACCCATTGTGACTACAGATCCCGAAGAACGTTTTCCATTAACATCAACTCTTTGTATCCTGTTACTGAGATAAGAAATAAGTAGATCCAAAGAGATATCTCTAACACCATAGTGGCGCAATTTTCCGATTAATGTTTCATGGTGTACACAGTCAAATGCTTTTGAAAGGTCGCAAAAAACACCTAAAGCGTCTTGCGACCTCTCCCAAGCATCATAGATATGCGAGACTAACTCTATACCAGCATCAGTAGTGGAACGGCCGCGAGTAAAGCCAAATTGCTTGCAGTGAAGCAATTTGTTGTCGGCAAAGTGCTTAGATAGCTGATTTAAAATAAGCTTTTCAAAAATTTTACTAAATGTCGGCAGTACTGATATCGGCCTAAAGTTAGTGGGGTCCGACTTAGAACCTGATTTAAATAAAGGTATTATTTTACTGTGTTTCATTAGATCAGGAAATACGCCACAGTCAATGCATTCATTATATATAAGAGCCAGCTCAGGTGCGATTGTGTCTACCAATGGTTTTACAATGTTTACAGAAATACCCCAGAGATCTGCAGTTTTCTTAACACTTTAACATTTTAAAGGCTTTAACTATATCGCTGCTGTCCACATATTGGAAATTAAAATTACTATCACATTTAGGTACATTTTTGCTAAGTAAGGACTCGGCGATCAGGTGAGAAGAGTTTAAAGACTTTGTGGTAGAAACTGGAATGTCAGTATAAAAAGTTTCAAATGCTTGGGCTACATATGGGTAGTGTGGGCGAATCAGGTTGTGGGTTTGATTCTCTATATATCTACATATATACATCCCTTGGCAGTATCTTACAGCATCCACATGCAACATTCTACTGCCGGCACTGACCTCATTGGTGTCCAAATGTTGAACCCACGCTTGTCTACGGAATCGTCATTCATTAGGATATACTAATAACTTATTCTATAGAAGTGTGTTAAGAGGGGCCAATCCTACTTACTTTTCATACAACCGCTCGTACGTGGGTGTGGCGTCGTAATAGATCTTTCTATGATTTTTTTTGATCTAATAGGTATCTTGTGCACTATATCTAGGCTTCTATCCAAACAAAAAATCAAAATTTGGAGAAACACATTTTATACTGAATTTGTTTCTCCAACTTTTTATTTTTTGGGGTAGGTATCTAGGGTATCTTGGGGTATCTAGGTTTCATTCCAAACAAAAAATCAAAATTTGGAGAAACAAACTTTATACTGAATTTGTTTCTCCAACTTTTGTTTTTTTGTTTGGATAGAAACCTAGATATAATGCACAAGATACCTATTAGATCAAAAAAAATCATAGAAAGATCTATTACGACGCCACACCCACGTACGAGCGGTTGTATGAAAAGTAAGTTGGATTGGCCCCTCTTAAGTGATGTTTTTGTGGATATTTCTTATATAGCGAATTGTTTGCGCAACCTACATCTAACAGTGAAGGAAAACACCGTGAGCAAACTTGCGGCTTAGTCATTTTCAGGCGGTTTGACCTGTTCTTTGGATATGGCCGACTAGGCTGAGAGGACAGTAAAAAGTAAGGCCATTGCATCTATTATTGATGATTTATACAGCATCAGCAACTGGTAATCATGCTGTACGGGACGCTGTGGTGCCTGGGACATTGTGAGATGGATTAGGCTTGCCCGGCACCTATACCATCCTCTCAGCTTAGTCAGAGGACAGTATGCAGTAGGTCATATTATAATATGTGTACTAGCCCGCTAGAGGGGGTTAAAACCTATGAAAACAAGTAGCTTTGGAAGGGGAAAAAATCAATTTTAATTTACTAGTAGCGTCGTTGGCGAGATGTGAACATGATACTGAGGTTATAATCGCATTTTTTTACATTTTGAAGAATTGTCCTCGAAAAATAAGAAAAAACACATTTTACCTATACAAGATGTTGAGTAGTTTGAGTAATAACCCAAAAGGGGGGGTAAATAATAAGTAGTTTTGGAAAGGAGACAAGCCGCCAGTTACAAAATAGGTGTTATATCAAACACTAGGCAATTAGTCTTTTTTAAACTTTCGCGATCACGACACATTATTAAAATATGGGATTATCGGGTATTTATCGCGTAATTACCTTTATTTTATTCCCGACGTTTCGACCGGATTGCACCTGGTCGTGGTCGCGGGGAGACCTCCTGAGTCTCCCGATAATACCATATTTTAATACTAGGCAATTAAACACTTTATCACAAGCTCATTTTAGGTTTAATTTAGCAATACATTTATTCTAGTTTTATCGGGGCCAGTACATTTAGTAACCTGAGATGACAGACAGACATATTGTATATAGATAGCGGTGACGCCCACTATGATTAGATTTTGATTCATCAATATCGTGTTTTTGGTGAGAGTATTTTTATTGCGGGCTGTCCACTGCTAGATAGCTTGATATTTTTGAATAAAAACTAAAACCTCCGAAGCCAAAGGATGGGTGTGTTTTTTTAAACTACTAAATGACGAGACAAGCCCAAGGCCTACCAAATGTGTGTGTGTGTGTGTATGTCTATCTGTGACATCGTAACTCTAAAACGACTTAACAGATTAGCATTTTTTTTTCAAAAGCTGATTTAGGTAGAAACTAGTGGTTCTTAGACATGTTTTATCAAAATCGGTTCAGACGTTTGGAAATCATTGAAGGTCTCGATACCTTGGGGGTGTTTGACGTCACAACTCCTAAACTTCAATACGCTTTATGGTATTTACATAGCTCTAAGCATTGGTTTAGATAAACTATTATAGATGATTTATGCAGCGTCAGCAACTGGTATTCATGCTGTATAGGACGCTGCAGTGCCTGGGACATTGTTAAAACTTTTAGCTTGCCCAGTTCCAATACCATCCTCACAGCTTAGTCAGCTAGTAGTCAGAAGAAAGAATATACCAGACTTCTAGGTACCCAAAACACAGGCTAGATGATGCTGAGTGAATTGTCCAGCAAAAAAAAAACTATTTACGTTTTTAAACTCCTCCCGTTAGTCATCAAAGGAAGTAAGATTCATTCAAAATATTTAATTTAATTTAGAATTGGAATTTCGGGTGACGAACTTCAGCGGAAATTTCGCGTATTCCTCAACTTCCGGTATAAATACGACGTCAAATAAGTAACAGAATTATACACTGACCCAAAATACCAGATTTAACACAAAGTAGGTAAGTCCCACGGTAGCCGTGGGGCGCCGGCAGTAGAATGTTGTCCCTCCTCTCATGAATAAGAATAATATTTATTTTGCAACAACAAATACAGCAATTATTAAAATGTAACAAACAAATACAGTAAAGGTTGTAGCAAAAAAGGATAACCAACTCAGCATAATGCTGGTTGAGACAACCAGCGCTGGTCTTCCGTTGAATCCTTTTGCAGTGAACGGACATAATACACTGCACATGACAAAAACAATAAACAAAAAGAAATAAAAAGGAAAAAATAAAGCAAAATTATAGGCAAATAATCGAAGAAAGGAAATAGAAAAACAATTATAACTACTGACTTACTTATACTACAATTAAATGCCCGTATCATGCCCGTGGATGCAGTAAGAGCCTGCTAAGGGATACTTCCAAAAGATGGGCAGCAGCGTCTTTCCATATATCAACAACCCATACTGCGCTCGCCAACCCGCCTGCCAAGCGTGGTAAGTATGGCAACTATCCCTCATGGAGACCCCTTTGTTCATTAGTGGACGTTTTATGGCTGAAATGATGAGGTAAGTACCTATTCATCATAATCATCTCAGCCGTAGGACTATTGTCCACGTCCACTGCTAGACAGGGCTCGTTGCCATACTCGCCACGCTTGGCAGACGGGTTGGCGCAGTACGGGATGTTGATACACGGAGAGACGTTGCTACCTCCTGGAGGTATCCATTAGCAGATTATTCCTGCCTCCACGGACAAGAGAGGAAAGGCAAAATTCTACTGCCGGCACCTCACGGCAGTTATTCGTTATCAGGTCAATCAAGTAGAAACATTTGTTATTTAAACTTTCATCCTCATATTCTGTTACTAAGGGTATGACTTTAAAAAATGCAACCTTAAAAGATAAGATATATAAATAAATATAAAATAAAAAATAAATAAATAATGCTGGACAAATCACACAGCATCATCTAGCCCCAAGCTAAGCAGAGCATGTGTTATGGGTACTAGATGACTGATATACATAATACATTATACTACATAGATAGATATTTTTTGTTACATATAGAAAAGCATCCAGAACACCCTGAACAAATATCTGCAGATCGTACAGACATTTGTCCCGAGGCGGGAATCGAACCCGCAACCTCTTGCGTCGCAGGCGGACCTTCACCCGCTGCGCCACAGAGCTCGTCAAAAAATATGATATAACTACTAAGTACTGCGCTCGCCATCCTGCCTGCGAAGCGTGGCGAGTATGGCAACAACCTCATGACCTTGTAGATCCACGAGGGAGGCCTATGCCCAGCCGTGGGCGTAGCAGCCCTACTACTGAGATGAGATGTTGGGAAATAAAGTAATTAAATACCTACCTACGTGCTGCAGTATATCTCAATATCCATTCATTTCAGCCGTAAGACGTCCACTACTGAACACAGACCTCCCTCATGGATCTCCATGAGGGGTAGTTGCCATACTCACCACGCTTGGCAGGCGGGTTGGCGAGCGTACGGGAGGTTGATACACGGAAGTACGCTGCTGCACATCTTCCGGAGGTATCCCTCTTACTGCATCCACGGGCATGAGAAGAGGGGTAACATTCTACTGCCGGCACCCCACAGCCTATATCCATTACTAAGTTGAAATGTATAACGAATCTAATAGACGCCTTATTTACCAATATCGGTAACGTAAATATTACCGACAAGACTGCTATAATCATTACCTTCCCAATTAACGTTGTCTTAACGCGGGTGAAACTGCGCGGGTTAGCTAGTGCTGTATAAACAGTACCTAATCTAAGAGGCCTTGGATCTTGTAGCTCAGGCTTACTAGGCTAGTTCCAAATCATGGAATCAAAAAATGATGTGTCAATTAAATATTAATTAATAATGATTGTTAACCTCTAGGTACGCCACCGTCTTTATATTGTTTACTCTTTCTTGTCCATGGAAACGTTGCCTGGAAGAGATCGCTGTCAGCGATAAGGCCGCCCATTGTGCATTTGTGTTTATTTTAAGCTTTCCGTACTGTATTTCATTTAAGTTTTGGTGTACAATAAAGATATATTAATTCATTACTTCATTATAATAAAAAAAACCTGTAATGATGTTATATTCTCAATAAATAAATAAATAAATAAATTATCTAAGGTACTCTTTATAAGATTGCATTTGCAAATAAAAATTAAACATATTTCAATAGATACAGCAGATACCAACTAAATATAAGAACAAATCATAATTTAGCCTAATTTCATTTCTTATTCCGAATGCAATAAATCTCAGAAAGGACACAATAAGAAATGAACAGGAATCTTCCAAGAATCCAATTAAACGTATATTGTTAACCTATCAAGACCATCCATCTATACCTATAACCATCTATCTATAACGAAACTATCTTTGCCTCTGACTCCATTATTATCAAGACAATTTCGCTATTACATTTCGTTGCATATCATCGTGTTTTGAGGGTACAACACGTCATTGAAAACTCCCGATTCTCCCGAGATTTTCCATCTACAATCCCTATCTACCCACATCATCCGCAAAACTCACGGAATACTTTCAAATAAATGATATCCAAACCTCCGAATCGCGTTCCAAATTCAAAACAGAGCATCCACATTCGAAATTCACAATTCCATTTTCAAAAACAAACCATTTAAATTCACTATTCGAAAGAAACACAGAAACATACCAATACACAATCCGTCACAAACACAATCACACGCACTGTAATCCGATTTCCGCGGGAGCAGGGAACACGTCCGTTCGCGACGGCGTCCAGGGCCCATCTGAGATGCGGGAGGCGCGCGGGGGAGGGGGTAGCGGCGAGGGGGGTTGATCAGTAAAAGTGCCTGGGAATAGAGCCTGCGTAGATGCTGCGTTCGTTCCTGTATTATTTACGCTGCAGTTAGGTTTTTGATTGAGTTGTGCGACAAACGTTTTGCGGTGGATTTCAAGCTTAGAGCTTTCTCTTAAACGTCAAAGGACAAAGGCCTCCCTCATTGATCAGAGTACTGATCGTGAGGCGATATTGCCATAATCACGCTTGGCAGGTGTGTTGGCGAGCGCAGTACGGAAAGCCGCTGCTGCCCATCTTCCAGAGGAAACCCTTGGTAGGTTCTAACTGCATCCACAGGCAGAGAGGAGGGGCAACATTCTACTGCCAGCACCCCACGGCCTTAGAGCTTTATGAGCATTTAGACTTTCAGACGATAGGTATTATTTATAAGCACTACTTAATTTTAAAACTGAACGGGCCTTTATTAATTATTTATTAGATACAATACTTCTTTTATAGATAACAAGTTTTTCAGCATTACTTGTATTAGGCGGTGGGGTGCCGGCAGTAGAATGTTACCCCTCCGCTCATGCCCGTGGATGCAGTAAGAGCCTGCTAAGGGATACCTCATTGAGGTTTGGTGTAAGTTCGCTATGATGAGGCTTAAAATCCTCATTGTATTTTAGTTCTAATGATTTTGCTTGACATTAGGTACCTACTGATATAATTTGACTTTATGACCTTTAATACCTAACTTGACATAAATATATTTTTTCGTTTTTTGCTCGTTTATTGTATACTAGCTGAGCCGGTGCCCACTTCGTTGGGCGGTGATTTATAGCCCTCACAAATACTTTATACACTAACAAATACTGTGTCTTTCAATTAGTGAATTTTGAAAATCGGTTTAGTAGATCCAGAGATAGGGAGAGATTACCCCCTATAACGAGCTCTGTGGCGCAGCGGGCGAAGGTCCGCCTGCGACGCAAGGGGTTGCGGGTTTGATTCCCGCCTCGGGACAAATGTCTGTACGATCTGCAGATATCTGTTCAGGGTGTTCTGGGTGTTTTCCTATATATAATAAAATATCTATCTATGTAGTATAATGTATTAAGTATATCTTTCATCGTCATCGTATTTTTCAAGTCATCTAGTACCCATAACACAAGCTCTGCTTAGCTTGGGGCTAGATGATGCTGTGTGATTTGTCCAGCATTATTTATTTATTTATTTATTTATTATCAACTAGCTTGTGCGCGCCGCTTCGCATGCGTTGTACCCGGATAAAAATTAGCCTCTGTGTTATTCCTAGTCCACATACATATATGTAGGTACAAAATTTCAACTCAATCCGTTGGGTAGTTTTTGCGTGAAGAGGTTACAAACCTCCAAACAAACTTTCGGCTTTATAATATTAGTGGGATAAATTACCATTATTAGATACTTTAATAATATCTTCTTTGTACTGCCTTTTATAGTGTATTCTTGCTATGTATGTGCCGTGGGGTGCCGGCAGTAGAATGTTACCCCTCCTCTCATACCCATGGATGCAGTAAGAGCCTGCTAAGGGATACCTCCGGAAGATGGGTAGCAGCGTCTTTCCATGTATCAACATCCTGTTCTGCGCTAGCCGACCCGCCTGCCAAGCGTGGTGAGTATGGCAACTACCCTTCATGGATATCCATGAGGGAGGCTTGTGTTCAGTAGTGGACGTTTTTACAGCTGAAATGATGATATGCTTCTAAGTTGCAAATAAACCTTTTTGATTTTCGGAACACTAGACAATTTTTACATTTGCTGTGGTGCCGGCAGGAGAATGTTGCCCCTCCTTTATTACCCGTAGATGCAGTAAAAATCTGCCAAAGGATGCAGCAGCGTCTTTCCGTGCATTAACTCTCATACTGCGCTCGCCAACCCGCATGCCAAGCATGGCGAGTATGGCAACGATCCCCACATGACCAGTACTTTAAGACCCAAGATTTTTGTAAATACACTACAATATTTACCCACATACTAGACAAGCTACCCAAAAAAGCGATCAAAAAACTTCAACAGACACCTGTGCATCAAACATACAAAAAACAGACCTCGGGCTTTTAAGACCCTTTTTCGATCACTTTCGAGAAACCACCCCAATTTCAACCTTCTTAACATAAACATTGTTAGCTTGGAAATGTACCCACTGAACCATGCACGCTACTCTAATTAAGACCCTAATTCCTTGTGGGTAAGGTTCACGAACTCAGCATGAGATAGGTTGAAACAAAACAAGGCGAGAAGAACCTGTTGTGTATAAAAAGTGCTACCTCTTTTCGGAACCCGATCAATCTTGTATAGATTTAAAATATTTGGAACGTTGACATTTTTATGAAATGTTGAAGTTTTAAGGCAATATCTACATCTACACTCATAATAAAGAGGAAAGATTTGATAGTTCGCCGTGAGGTGCCGGCAGTAGAATGATACCCCTCCTCTCATGCCCATGGATGCAGTAAGAGCCTGCTAAGGGATACCTCCGGAAGATGGGCAGCAGCGTCTATCCATGTATCAACATCCCATACTGCGCTCACCAACCCGCCTGCCAAGCATGGTGAGTATGGCAATTACTCATGGAGATCCATGAGGGAGGCCTTAGTTCAGTAGTGGACGTTTTACGGCTGAAATGATGATCATGATGATGATGATTTGATTGTTTGTTTGTATGGATTGAATAAGCTCCGAAACTACTGGACCGATTAGAAAAGTTTTTTCACCATTAGAATGCTACATTATCCCTAAGTAACATAGGCTATATTATATCCCCGTGTTCCCACGGGAACAGGAACTACGCGGGTGAAACTGCGGAGTGCGGCTAGTTGTGTTTAAAAAGAGCTACCTTTACAAAACTCGATTAATCTTTTATCGATTTAAAATTACCTATATGGTTTGTTGACATTTTAATGAAATGTTGAAGTTTTAAGGACTTAAGGAATCGCAGACAAAGTATTTTTTTTTTGTTTTACTACTATACCTCTACTACTAACCATTCCCGGAATACGGGATTAAAATATAGCCTATGTTCTTCAATACATTTGAAGATAACTAAGCCGCGGGTTTCCTCACGATGTTTCCTTCACCGTTAAAGCTCGTAACCTGTTCTTTCCTCTGAATAACAGCTGACTAAGCTGAGAGGATGGTATAGGTGCTGGGCAATCCTTAATCCATTTAACAATGTCCCAGGCACTGCAGCGTCCCGTACAGCATGATTACCAGTTGCTGACGCTGTATAAATCATCTATAATAGATGCAAAGGCCTTAATTATTATTATGTTCTTCAGAAATAATGTAGGATTCTAATGGTGAATTTTTAAGAATTTTTCAAATCCGTCCAGTATTTTCTGAGCCTATTCAATGCATACAAACAAACAAACAATCAAGAAAATCTTTCATCTTTATATTATATAAGTGTAGATGTAGACAAAATTGACCATTGACCAAATAATTCTTGCGTTGTATGTACCTACATATTTTCTAGGAGGACCAATAAAATCATTAACCGACTTCAAAAACGGAGGAGGTTATATGTTCGACTGTATATTTTTTTTATGTATGTTCACCGATTTCTCCGTCAACTGTGGACCGATTTTCAAATTTTTTTTATTCGAAAGAATGCACTTATTAGGTGGTCCCATTGGAACCAAGTCAGCATCTGATGGTGGAATCCGGGGAAATCGAGGGAAACCTTAAAATTTCAAAGGCACGTACAATGTTTTTTATCATTTTAGTGTTCATCACGATTTTAGTTTTTTGAAAAAATAATATTTTAATTTTATTTTTCACTAGCCGCATTTACTCTTTCACTAGGTTATGGTCCGTACCTTAGCCTATGAATATGTATATATAAATATATTCATTATTTATATTATATTATTTATTTATATTATTTATATTCATAAATAAAGAAACACATGTCCCAGGCACTGCATCGACCCGTACAGCATGATTACCAGTTGCTGACGCTGTATATGTACCTATATCATCTTTAATAGATGCAAAGGCCTGACTTTAATAGTGCGCCGGCAGTGAAATGTTGACCCTCCTCTCTTACCCGCCGATGCAGTAAGAATCCGTCAAGGGATACCTCCGGAAGATGGGCAGAAGAATTCGTGCAAAAAAGTAAAACGCGGGTAAAGAAGCAGGCAACTAGAACCTCAGTTACCAAGTAGCTATAACTAAATTAGCATGACCTTTGCAACCCTTGAATTACTAAGCTTACGAAGTCCTAACTTAATTGGTAATCTAATTTACCAATTTGCGAGGAGCCTCTTTTGAATATGTTAGTGGTTGAATAATAGATCTTAGTATTTTGGTTTTCTATTTACGAAACATCATTTGTAGGCTTATTTGTTTCGAAATTTTGGAAGCGTGTGGGAGGCTGTGTTTAAATGGATTAATATCTATGAAGTCTGTGACGTCATCATCATCATCTCAGACGTAGGACGTCCACTGCTGAACATAAGCCTTCCTCAAGGACCTACAGGTTTTGCGGCTGGAAGCGGCCTGCATGCACCGCTGACCTGCATACCTTACCAGGTCGTCCATCCATCTTGTTGATGGACCTCCTACGCTGCGCTTGCCGTTCTTCGAGCTACATGGCCTGCCCATTGCCACTTCAACGTGCTAATCCGTTGGCTATGTCGGTGTCTCGAGTTCTTCTACGTATCTCCTCATTCCTGATTCGATCCCGTAGAGAAACCCTAAGCCTCTCCATGGCTCGTTGAGCGACTCTGAGTTTATTTATGACCATTCGTGGCAAGTAGTGAAGTGAAGTTTGTGACAAGTTCTTGAAAATTAAGTAAAAATTAGCTTGTTCTTTTACGTAAATATAACGATTGGTCTTTCTAAATTTAAGATGGTTTTAAGCAGTGTAAATAACTGGGAGGCTAAATCGCGTTGGATACCAGGTAGCCTAGTTATCAAGGAAGGCTATAGGCACCATCCCTCTATGACCAATAGAATAGAATGGAAAATTATTTATTGCCACACAGAGATAGACAGATAAGCCGATATAGCACAGGTACATTACAATGAACGAAATCAAAACTTAAACTTATTTATGGAGCTACACTGTAGCGACGTGAGTAAAGAGCTCCCGTCTCAGCTTCGAGCTACTCCACATAATCAGAGCAGAGCTGGTATTCTGACGGAACCTATTTCAACCTCACGACCAGCCGACTGACTAACAGAGCATTACAAAAGGAAAAAGAAATCTATATATATAAAATTCAAAGTCCTGACTGACTCACTGACTCACTGACTGACTGATATATCAACGCACAGCCTAAACCACTGGACCTAAAGACTTGAAATTTGGCACACATATACCTTGAGTATCTAAGAAGGGATTTTTCGAAATTCCTACGGGACAGGGAACAATTGGGATTTATATTTTCGAAGCAAAGTGGCGTTCTGCGTGAAAAAGGGGATTTTACGTTTTATGACTTCCACGCGGACAATGTCGCGGGCAAAAGCTAGTAAGGCATAAGAAGAACAGAACGCAGTATTTATTAAGAAAAAGAAAACATCTAACCAATCAAATAATATTGTAAAGAATAAACTCATACCTACTTCAAAGTCTAACAGGTGGAGCTGTACTCACTGATCTGCTTTTGACATTAATGTAACTTATTAATAATAAGAAAAAAAACTAACATAACGACGCCATCTGTTAGTTCATATAGAAATAAAAGATATCGCAATGAGTGAGTGCTAACCTTTTATAAACCATAGCTAGTTAGTAATAACCTTTAGACATTAGGTACTATGTACTACCTGCTAGTTCAGAATCGTGTAGTGAGAGGGCCCCATCGGACGTTGGTATTTAAACTATAGATAACTATAAAGCGAATGGCTTGCACAGAGCATGGAATATACGCGTACAAGCAAATGTTGTTTTTAGGGTTCCGGACCAAAATGGTAAAAAGGAACCCTTATAGAATCACTCTGTCTGTCTGTCTGTCTGTCTGTCTGTCTGTCTGTCTGTCTGTCACACATGGATATCTCGAGAACTACTGATGCTATCGACTTGAAATTTAAAATGGTTAAAGACAACACTTTTTTACTAATATAGCACATATAAAAATGTTAAAAAATATTCTTATTTTGATTGCAGGGGGGCGGATAGGGGATCTCAAAAATTTTAAGTGAAGTTACTAGGCCGTGTGGGGTATCATATGAAAGGTATTCATTTGCACATTAATAAACAGTTTTTAGTTTTTCTTTCAAACGTATCGTTTTTGAGTTATTTACAAAAATGTTGAAAAAACGACCGTTCCCCCCCCCTTATCTCCGAAGTTTGCAGAGGTAACCCCGTGATACTTTTAAAGCTCATAGAAGTGTATGTAAACTTTATAGGAAAATTATAGCGAACACTATAATTTGCATAGTTTTTTAGACAATGGGGGTGGAAGGGGCGTTTTCAAAATTTTTGGAAAGTTACTAGATAATGTGGGGTATCATATGAAAGGTATTCATTTGCTCATTAATAAACAGTTTTTAGTTTTCCTTTAAATTGTATAGTTTTTGAGTTATTTACAAAAACGTTGAAAAAAATAGCGTTCCCCCCCCCTTATCTCCGAAGTTTGCGAAGATAAACCTCTGAAACTATTATTGCTATTAGAAATGTATGTAAAGATTAGAGGAAATTTATTACAATCTCTCTACATAGCATACTTTTTTAGAAATCATTGAAAGTGTAAAAAATCTACATAAGTTCCGCTATCAGACAAGAGATGGCGCTGTCAAGGTTCTCCAACAAATATAAAACCGCCTTTGTCATATATTATATTGTATGCTCCTCTCCTGCCCGTGGATGCAATCTGCTAAGGGATATCTCCGGAAGATGGGCAGCAGCGTCTTTCCGTGCAAGAACATCCCGAACTGCGCTCAACAACCCGCCTGCCAAGCGTGGTGAGTATGGCAACAACCCCTCATGCACTTGGATCTCTAAGTCGATGAGGGAGGCCTATGTCCAGCAGTGGATATCTTACGGCTGTAATGATGATGATGATATTGTATGATGGCACGGAACCCTCGGTGCGCGAGTCCGACTCGCTCTTGCCCGGTTTTATTTCATTTTCATATAACTTTTGAAACTATGTATAATTATGGTTGTGAGTGAACATTATAATTATGCAATATTTACGGACCGGGTGTGCCGTGCAGTAGAATGTAGTATTGTATGTGGTAAGAGCCTACTAATACCACCGGAACATGGGCAGCAGCGTCTTTCCGTGTATCAACATCCCGTACTGCAATCGCCAACCCGCCTGCCAAGCGCGATGAGTATGGCAACTACCCCTCATGGAGATCCATGAGGGAGGCCTGTGTTCAGTAGTGGATGTTTTACGGCTGAAATGATGAATGATTGGATTATACGGGATATAGGTATACATATATTAACCCAGATTTAAGTATTTTTGAGTTTCCCGACGAAATAACGCGTGAAACTGCGTCGAAATATGTTTGGCGACTCAAAATTACTGAGGTACCTATACTTACATTATATAATGTATATTACATTAGTTTAAAAAAACGTAGTTAATAAGGTTAAATAAAATAAATATTATGTTTTGCTTTTCATTTTTTTCGGCGGTTTAATTGTTTTTGTTAAAAAGTTATTATGGGTACCTCCACAAAAACAAACTGATACAATATTACCTATTTGACATTAACATTTTTATAAATTACGAAATATTGACAACATAGAAAAAGTCATAAGGTACAAGAACAGGATATGACCAGATCTATTTTGACTGGACTTGGAGCAAAGCCTGTACTTTGGAAAGCAGTTGCTTTGCAATTTCGTCTCTATCAAGTTCGTTCGCACGCTCGCTCTGTGGAGAACATCTGACGATTGAGAATGTGCGTCCTTCGGTTATTTTGCGTTTTGTCATGTGACATTTTGCTACTATGGAGTACGGGTCGGTTGTTTATTGTGAAGACGACCTGTAACTTTATACCGAGACCTTTGAACTGAGGATGATTGTAAAGGCTATCCGATTCTTGCTGCTTAGTAAATTGAATAGATTATGCCAGGTGCGTGTCGGGTCACGCGCTGTGAAGTTCCGTAGTTACTTGTAGACCTCTTGATAGGAGTCCATGTATTTACGTTTACGAAACATATTAAAATATTGATTGAGTTTTCGGTTGAAATTATTCCGGTTTGGAAAACATATCACTTATTCGAGCGACATTTTCTCTGAAACTACAAAAGCTAACATATCTATTAGACCAACTTAAAGGATAAGCGATGCCTCTGACGACTGGCCGTCTCTCCACAGACTGACAGACCGCTAACACAGGCTTTCGAACAGGAGGCTATCCGTGAACGTTGGCAAGACACAAGCGGACAGAACATATCGGACGTATATCCGCACGCAGTGGACATGCGCGTCTCCCGCCTGGTACACCCTACAAAGAGAGAAACTAAAAGACAGCTGAGCGCGCAAGAAAACTTGTCGCTACGGACAGTGGTTAACGCGCCTCAGCACGTCCGTTTTTCCGTGTCTTAATATTATTGCGCTAGCTAACTCGCCTGCCAAGCGTGGTGAATATGGCAACTACCGCCTCATGATCAGTACTTGGAGATGAGGGAGGCCTATGTCCAGCAATTGACGACTTACGGCTGAGATGATGATGCTGACTACCATAAAAACTCTGTCTGTCATTATCTAGCAATCCAACTATTATAATGTAAGCTTTGATGAACTCAAATAACCCATTTTCATAGAAACACACTACAAACTCATTTTAAACACAGTGTTTGTAATATCCAGTGTTTCCTGTACAAAAACAACAAAAAACATTGTTTTCGAGTTAACGTGCAGGATCATCAAGAAAATTACAGCATCCACATCCTTTACAGATAATAAAGTAAGTGCGCTTAAGGTACAGGGTGAACTAGAGTAACCAACCGCTGAGTTACAGCACACGCTGATTAAGGTTCATTTATTTCTTATAAGGAATACAACACTTCACTCACATGAGTAACACATACGCAACTTTAAAAAGGTGTTATTATATAGTTATATAAATACTTTTCACCGCTTATTAGAAAACTGAAGTACTGTCAGTTTTTTGTTTTTCTGGTCAGTTTTATCCAATAATCTTACAATTTTTCCCCAGAATTGTTTAAAGTGTAAATATTTAATTGTGATCTTATCATTGGTTAAAATAACTTTTTTTTTTCGAAATGACAATATTTGTTGTTGACCGCAGATGGCCATGACAACGTTACCGGACTACGAGTATGGTGAGCGCAGAGGGCGCCCACCCGTAAGTTAGGTTGGGGCAACAAGCATAAGGGCACCACTTAGGTTCGAACCACGGCTGTACTGTTGCCAGATTTTTATAGGTAATGATGGTTAACGTCCAGGTGCAAAACTGCACCTTACCGGTTATTGAAGGTGTGCCTAGCAGCTAATGTGGGACGGGTTGACGTCACCTCCGGGTTAGCGGCGGTGAGCTCGTCAACGGGCAAGCCGAGAACGTGTCTCGGTCGACGGAGGAAATGTTAAAATAACTATGACAATTTAAAATGGTTAACTTTAAATACCCGCGGTACCTTTCTTTTTGTGGTGGGGGAATTCATCATGGATCACCTTTAAAATGGGATAAAAATGAAATACCCGCGCTACTAGCCTAATTAAATTTTATTTGTATCTGTGCGCACGTTGTGGACGCCTTTAGTAGGGAGAACACTACCCTAAGTACCATTTAATTTATTAAATCTTATTATTGGGTATCCCTTGTTGGTGGCCCAAATAAATAAATAAACAAAAACTCTGGCAAACAGATTGTTTACAAAAGCTCAATTTTACAAATCATCCTTGGTTTGGGTCACCCTGTACAAGTGTACCCACTGCCACAGTACCAGTGCTAACTGCAGTCGGATGTGTGACCAGTTTCCACTTTTTACGGTATCCAGAATAACTGACACAGCAAAATGTAATGGAGGAACGTGGAACGACATCTTTGAAAACACGTTTGGACAATTTTTGTAGTAATAATATTAAGACAACAATTGTAATAACAGATGTGAAAGAGTGAGGCTTCTTTTTCGCTTATTTGCCTCAATTAAAATAAAAAAATGAGATGTCACAAGACGCCTGACAGATGTAAAACATTTTCACCACAGTCGCTAAAATAGGCCCCAGTTGCCATAGATAGATAGATAGATAGATAACTCTTTATTGTACTTAACTTAATACTAACACAAAAATTAACATAGAAAGAAACTTGCAAAACTAAAAGTAGAAGTACAATGGGCGGCCTTATCACTATAAGCGATCTCTTCCAGGCAACCTTAGGATGTTATTAACACATATTTAAACGGGTATTTATCGCGCTATTTACCTTTATTATTGCCCGACGTTTCGACAGGATTGCACCCATCGTGGTCCCGGGAAGACTCTTTTTCACTATATCCGGCCCGTACCGGTTAGCAATAGTCTTTTTTAAACTTTCGCGATCACGACACATTATTAACACATATTTAAACGGGTATTTATCGCGCTATTTACCTTTATTAACCGGGAAAGACCCGGGAAGACTGAGTCTTCCCGGGACCACGATGGGTGCAATCCTGTCGAAACGTCGGGCAATAATAAAGGTAAATAGCGCGATAAATACCCGTTTAAATATGTGTTAATAATGTGTCGTGATCGCGAAAGTTTAAAAAAAACCTTAGGATGAATAAAATCGACAAGAATGAAAAAGGCACGGTGTCGTCATAAATATTTAAACTTAAGTACTTAATAAATATATAAGTATGAACATATATTCAGCGACTATACAAACAAAATTAAATACATAACATATAGCCATAGTCACCACTGTCGCTTGAGTCGCTACATTAGCCCCAGTTGCCACGGTTGCCACAGTCGCCACGGTCGCCCCAGTCGTCACAGTCAACACGATGGGCACGATGGACGAAAGGCAGTCGCCCCAGCACTAACTCGGACATTTTCAAGCGTCACGCGTCACCTCTCCTCCGATCGGTTTTATCCTTAGACGAGATTTATCTTGTCTAGCAAAGCAAGCTAAAGCATTCTCTACCAGCCAAACCTGTAGTGGGTTTGAGTGTGATTGCCGTGCTATAATGGTACTTACTTAAAAACTAAACAAACAGAAAATTACATATAATCAAATTACACTTCACAATAGAACAGGCGAGGGTTAAGCAAGGGGAGACGATGATGAACCTACGGGTATATTTTATCAAGAAAGTGCTTGCGGGTAAGTTGCTTAAAACAGTCCTTTGATTGTACCACTTTGATGTCGAGGGGTAAATCATTCCAAAGTTGAACAGCCTCCACTGAAGAGGAGTCATCCCAAAAGAAGTACTATGCTCTGGAATGTCCAGTAGTAAGTTTTCGGAAGATCTTAGATGTTTGTTGATTTACTTATTCGAATTATTGAATTAAAATGGTTGTCTGATTACATTTAAAAACATGACATATGTATATTTTTGTAACCTCTTTTTAATTCCCTTTGTTTTGATACTCGATAGCTTTGGTTAATTATTATTTTTTAAACTTATTACAATTTGGCGCAATTTTAAATATCTAAGGACACTTGGGTTCTCGAGACGAATCTAACGATACCTTAATTGTCGAAATCCATCCAGCCGTTTGGAAGATACGTCGGAATAAAGAAATTTACAAACATACAAGAAAACGTGATATATAAATAAATATTTAAGATACGCGCAAAAAACAATACCCTTCCTTGGAAGTCGCGTAGCAAGTAGATACATATTTAGTTATGAAACACTTTTATTCACCTGCAAAGGCATAGAACATTCGGCATTATTAGGAATTACTAGGATTAGGATTATTTACTTACTCAAGCAGCCTTGTTTGCCGCCAGGGTCATTCCTACTGTAACTTAATTATACGCTATCTTAAACCAGCTCAATGCAAGATTCCAGCTTCCAGTTGAGAGAACATCTTTCTCGCTTGCACACCGGATCTGAAATTCTGCGAGGTTTGAGGCTACATTGTACTTGGTAATCTGCGGTGGTTGTAGACGCATCTAATATTATGCTTCAAACATAGTATAAAATAATAAAGTATTATTATTAAATATTGTGCTCATGTTTCACTTAGTGTAATTTTATTCTTTCTATGTTAAAACAGCTAGCCCTAAGAACGAATTGTTTACATAGATAAAGATAAAAGATAAAAAATTATTTATTTTGTCACAGATATAACACTATATTATATTTTGCCGATATAACAATTTTTACTCATACGCATGATGTCCGGGTAGAAAATCAAAATACAAAAATAACTGTGCGTTATTCTGTGCGAAGTAACTCCACGAATATACCGTGGTTATGAATGGAGGTAACGATTTAATGATGGAACTAATAACGTCATTACTAACGGTATAATGTCGATAGGAAGCAGATGATTTTTGTGTCTTTAAGCCGGTTGAGCCTAGTGCTTAGTGCCTTCGGTTCTGGAACTGAAAGTCTTAATTTAACTTCTTGTCATCATCATCATTTAAGCCGCAAAACGTCCACTACTGAACACTGGCTTCCCTCATGGATCTCCATGAGGGCTAGTAGCCATACTCACCACGCTTGGCAGGCGGGATGGCGAGTGTTGGTTAACTTCTTGTTTATAAATAAAATGTTACAGAGAGTGGTACGTGATTCGGCGCTTTATAAGGTTGTGTCGATCGCCATATTGAAATTATACAATTAAAATCGGCCAAGTGCGAGTCAGATTCGCACACGAAGGGTTTCGTACTTAATATCGTGCAAAAAAACGGCAAAAAAATCACTAAGTCAAAATCAATAAGTGTTTATTCAACAGAGCAAAACGCTACTTAGAATAGTCAATTTACATAAGTCAACAGCATCATATCAGCTGTAGAAAAGTCTTCTACTGAACACAGGCCTCCCTCATGTAGCTCCATGATGGCTTGTTGCCATACTCACCACGCTTGGCAGGCGTGTTGGCGAGCGGAGAATGAGATGTTACGAATGATACACAAAAAGACGCTGCTACCTACCTTCCGGAGGTATCCCTTAACAGGTTCTTACTGCATCCACCGGCATCAGAGGAGGGGTAACATTCTACATCTACCGGCACCCCACGGCATCAAACGTTATATTGACGTCTGATCACTTGTACAGAATAATATCATTTTGTCTGCCACGGCACGTGTCTGGCACGCTCGATGTACATATGTAGATATAAACAGACCACAGCATGTGCATTCCTCCATTATTTTGTAAATGTCACTAGTTAATGAATGCCGGAGCAGATGACGATAGTTACTACTTAAAACAGGTTGAGGAAACAGCAAAACAGTGTGTGTTTAAACTTTAAACTTATTATAAGTTATGTTATGCTCTATGAGTTTATTGAAAAATGCAATTTTTAACAACCGTTAGTTGTTAATAAGTACCGTGCGCTTTGCCGTGGGGTGCCGGCAGTAGAATGTTACCCCTCCTCTCCTACCCGTGGATGCAGTAAGAGCCTGCTAAGGGACACCTCCGGAAGATGGACAGCAACGTCTTTCCGTATACCAACATCCTGTACTGCGCTCACCAACCCGCCTGCGAAGCGTGGTGAGTATGGCAACTACCCTCATGGAGATCCATGAGGGAGGCCTTATTTCAGTAGTGGACATTTTACGGCTGAAATGATGAGTTGTTAATTCAATTTTTAACCACCAGCGAAGGGGTGTTATAATTTTGACCGCTACGTGTGTGTCTGCCTGTTGGACCGATTTGCATACAGTTTTTTTTATTTAAAAGCATGTTTTTCAGCGGTGGTTCTTGAACATGATTTATTGAAATCGGTTTAGAAGTTTACAAGTTTGTGAAAGATGGGATAAATAATCGAATGCTTCCAAATATACCCGAGTTTGGTATCAAATGAAGGGGCATGTTGTGTAGCTAGATTGCAAAACTAAGGGTACATATTAGAAATAGTTAACCGCTAGATAAGGTGTAGGGGGCTATTTGAACTATACTTGCAATAAATAACAGTAATAACTGAAAACCAGTGCTGTGTCTAACACATCGTACGCTGAGTTGGCGACCGATCTATGTCTATAAATATTTTGTTGTAACAGTTCCGTTTGTGTATTTGTAAATGAGACAAATCAATATTATTTTCTTTCTTTCTTTTCTAATAACGCTTAGCCTTATTGCAAGAATAGTTCCAATAGTAAAGTAAAGTAAGGTATCTTAAGTAAGGTATCCTAAGGTAATATTTGCAGCAACACAATACAGAGTATAATAACAGAGATAGTAAGATAAGGTTGTCACAAAAGGGCTCTAACTCAGCATACTACTGGCTATGGATAAATAGTCAGCGCTGGTCTTCCGTTAGAGCCAGTAAGTGAAATCACGGATAGACCCACACGCAAACATGGCTGGCTTGACATAAAGAACAAAATAAAAAATAGTTACCTAATTATCTATACCAAAACATGGGTATTCCGCGAAAGTGTTATAAGATTATTAATTTAATTTTAATTAATTAAATGAGTAACCTAATAACACTTTCGCGGAATACCTATGTTAAACAACAAAATACCTACTGCACATTATTCTTCCTACAAACTAAGCCAACATCTTCTCGATTATATATTTTTTTAATATAATAGAATAACAAAGAATTGAATAGACAGACATAAATAATAATAATAATAAATGTTTAGATACTAAAGTGCCCATATTTAGATAAGTACTAAAGACAAATAGGTGACTTCAATATCGCCAAGGAGTCGTCTAAATACGATCAGTACCACTGCCCATATTCATAGTAACACTTACACCTTGCGCATGCGCATCACCTGTCGTCCACCTGCGAGGCATAGTTATGGTGGATTGTTTTAAGTAGCCATCTGATCTATACTTAGTTTAATACTATAGTTTGTTTGGTAGTGCTATACAGGCTGAGGCCTGCGGCTTAGCCTGCGTTTTAATATTTTGCGGGACACCCTAATTATCATTTATTAGACGCATGTTTCATGCGCGTAGTTCCCGTTCCCGTGGAAATACGGGTATAAAATATAGCATATGTTACTCAGGGATATGTAGTGTTTTAATGGTGAAAGAACTTTGAAAATCAGTCCAGTAATTTTTGAGTTTCTTCGTTACAAACATACAATATATAAAATACTAGCCGCAATCTGCGGTTTCACCTGCCTAGTTCCCGTTCCCGTGGGAATACGGAGATAAAGTATAGCCTTTGTTACTCAAGAATAATGTAGCATTCTAATGGTGAAAGAACTTTGAAAATCGGTCCAGTAGTTTTTGAGTTTATTCGTTACAAACATACCAATTATAAAATACAACATACAAGCCTTTCCTCTTTGTTGATAATTAATCTAGCATGGATTTATCATCATCATCTCAGCCGTAAGACGTCCACGGCTGGGCATAGGCCTTCCACACGGATTTACTAGGATCATAAGGGTTTAGCATGCTCACCACGCTAACCAGGCGGGTTGGCGAGCGCAGTACGGGATGTTGATACACGGAAAGACGGTGCTGCCTATTTTCTTGAGGTAGATCTTGGCACCTTACTGCATTCACGAGCAAGAGAGGAGGGGACATTCTACTGTCGGAGATCGATGTCCAGCGGTGGACGTCCTACGGCTGAGAAGAATGAATGCCACGGAGTAGCCATTTTAAACCGACAAAGGTAGCCCTTCACACGATTAATATCAATTCGCAAAACGATAATGATCTGACAACCATTTTGTTGTGTAAGCATTGACTTGTGGATCGAGATAATTGTGGAGACAAGATATTGGGCTGTTTTCAGTAAAAAGAAGTTGCTTAGACCTAATACAAACCTGTACATGATGCAATAAATAAATACAAACAACAAATAACAAAAAAGAAAAGTTTTTTTCTACTAAACCTAACAGATGGCGCTAGCCGTCTGTCTGTCACCAGGCTGCAGTTCATGAACAGTAATAGCTAGACAGTGATTTTCACAGATGATGTATTTCTCTTGCCGCTATAACAGCAAATACAAAAAACAGAATAAAACAAATATTTAAGGGTACCCACACAAAAAATGTGATTTTTGCGTTTTTCTCTCGATATTAATAACGGCAACATGTAGACACTAGCAATATTCACAGAATGTTTTGTTGCATAATCACTTTAAAAATAAATAATTAAATTAAAATAAAACAAATAAGATAGATATTTTTATTATAAAGAAAAACATCTAGAACACCCTGAACAAATATCTGCAGATCATACGGACATTTGTTGCAAGCCGGGAATCGAACTTCTTGCGTCGCAGGCGGACCAACGCCCACTGCGCCACAGAGGTTGTCAATTCTAGTCAACAAATGTAAAATGTAAGATTAAAGCCTTATAATTAATCTTATCTTTCCGTCGGGTGCCGGCAGTTCTAGAATGTTACCCCCTCCTCCCATCCCTGTGGATGCAGTAAGAGCCTGCTAACGGATGATGGGCAGCAGCGTCTGTCCGTGTTTCAACATCCAGCAGCGTCTTTCCGTGTATCAAAATCCCGTACTGCGTTTGCCAACCTGCCTGCCAAGCGTGGTGAGTATGGCATGTCAAATTAGGCATTGCAGTCTGCAATGCAATATTTGACTATTATTTCTATTTTTCAATTTGTAAATAATATCGTGACCATTTTGTAATATTGACATGTATAATCAGATAATATATGTATAATCAATCAGTTAATCATGTTACAACAAATTTAAAGAAAACAAAATGTTTGTATGCTAATTAGCAGGATCTAGTTGCTCTAATTTTAGTACATCCATCTATTGGGAACCTAGGTTCACACACAAATAAATAAATTTAAATTAAAAATCAGCGCCATAACCACATAGCTCGCTATAAGGTGGCGGTAATACTGAGACAGTGTCCATTTTTTGGCCCCACGCAACACACTAAGGACGACACAATTACCTACTTAATTTTGTCGTCCTTAGTTGTCAGTCTATCTGAAATGTATTCCCTTCCTTGCGTTCCTCCATTCATTACATTTATTGTATTCCTCCTATTGTATGTGTTGTGTGTAAAAAATAAATTTATTTTCTTTTTTCTTTCATTCATTAATTCAAAGGTGAAATTCGCTCGTTAATTCAACTCTCATGGAGAAAGGTTTGAACACTTTTTATTTCTTTCATTCTAAAATTCAAAGTTTAAATTCGTTCGTTATTCAACTCTCATGGAGAAAGGTTTGAAAACTTTTTTCCAGATTTAACGCAAAGTTTTCATTCCTGTCAATCTAATTACGGCAAAAACTTCTAATCACCTGACTTTAAGTTCTAAGATATACTTAATTATAGAAGAAAAATAGGACTCCGCGCGATGTCTGATGTGATGACTAACTTTAAAAATGGTTTGTTTCTTTTATCTCAGCTTAATCATTATCAATTCAGCCGTAAAACGTCCAATACTGAACACAGGCCTCCCTCATAGATCTCCATGAGCGGTAGTTGATGGCAACTACCCCTCATGGAGATGAGTATGGACTCATCACGCTAGGTTGGCGAGCGCGGTACGGGATGTTGATACACGAAAAGACGCTGCTGCCCATCTTCCGGAGGTATCCCTTAGCAGCCTCTTACTGCATCCACGGGCATGAGAGGAGGGGTAACAGTCTACTGCCGGCACCCCACGGCATTATCTCAGCTTATTTTATGTCAAATAAAATACTGTTTCAGTTTTTTAAACCTTTCAGTCCTACCTCTTTTAAAGTCTGCGACCACGGCAGTAAACGACCATCGAACCTAGCTCCTCATCTTACTCAAACTGCTTCACTTGTCTAAACCGCGCAGTCCTGCCTTCTTTTATGGTCTGTGACCACGGCTGATCCCACGGTAGTCATACGACCACCGACCCGTGTCAGTGAGTCATGGTCACGGTTCACGGAGCGTCGTAAGTGTGTGCCTTGGCTTTGGTTTCGTTAAAACTTATTGAATAAGGTTGGTTGAGTGTTAAGAAAAGTCGCCGTGGGGTGCCGGCAGTAGAATGTTACCCCTCCTCTCCTACCCGTGGATGCAGTAAGAGCCTGCTAAGGGACATCTCCGGAAGATGGGCAGCAGCGTCTTTCCGTATATCAATATCCCGTACTGCACTCACCAACCCGCCTGCCAAGCGTGGTGAGTATGGCAACTACCGGCTTTAGTTCAGTAGTGGACGTTTTACGGCTGAAATGATAAGCTCGTGCCGTGCGATGGCGTCTCGTATTCTGATAGATATCTGAGCTAGGATTTTTAAGTAAAGCAGTAAAAAGCTTTCATATGCAAATAATATCAATGAGAACCAAGAACCTATGTAAAAAGGTGCGTAAGCTAGATGGATATGTAGATTACATGCAAATGAAACAAATGAAGCCTATACCAGTACTTTATATCGCCTAGACATGGGAAGCGATTCCGAACTATAAAAACATATAATAATGTTAGTGGGGTGCCGGCAGTAGAATGTTACCCCTCCTCTCAAGCCCGTGGATGCAGTAAGAGCCGCGTCTTTATCGTCGCGTCGGTATCAACATCCCGTACTGCGCTCGCCAACCCGCCTGCCAAGCGTGGTGGGTATGGCAACTACCCCTCATGGAGATTCAGGGCTTGTGTTCAGTAGTGGAGGTTTTATGGCTGAAATGAAGAGAAGAGAGACAACATTTTACTGCCGGCACTTCACGGCAATTAGTACTCACGCATAAAAATTGCATAATTTTAATAATGGAACCTATAGTGACCTTTCAATGCACCTTTATTCAAAGCAGGTTGAAAAAGTTGTTTACTGGTTTTCTTACAAAAAACGGATAAAATTATGCAAAATAGTATAAGAAATGTATTTATCAGTTTAAAAGTAAGGCCTTTGCATCTATTATAGATGAATTATACACCGTCAGCAACTGGTAATCATGCTGTTCGGGACGCTGCAGTGCCTGGGACATTGTTAGATGGATTAGGCTTGCCCAGCACCTATACCATCCTCTCAGCTTAGTCAGCTATTATTCAGAGGAAAGAACAGGTCAATACGTCTGAAGCTAACTAAGCCGCGGGTTTCCTCACGATGTTTCCTTCACCGTTAAAGCACGTGTTAAGTGTGCACATACATTTTTCAAGAAATAAAAAATCCATTGGTTCACGGCCGGTATCGAACCCACGACCTTCAGATTGAAAGTCGGGGGTACAAACCACTCGGCCAACAGTTATTAGTTATCAGTTTACTCCGTAAGTTATTAAGTAGTTTATTATTTATAGCTCATCATTTCTTTTTCTTCTTCAAGTTTCCTGGTTTCTGGAAGTTTTCATTGCACACTGTCTACATCTACATCTACACTAATAATGAAGAGGAACGATTTGATTGTTTGTATGCATTGAATAGGCTCAGAGACTACTGGACCGATTTGAAAAGTTCTTTCACCATTAGAATGCTATATTATCCCTTAGTGACATAGGTAGGCTATATTTTATCCCCGTATTCCCACGGGAACGGGAACTACGCGGGTGAAACCGCGGAGTCTAGCCGGACTTACCCCCGTAGTTCCGTTACTGCATCCGGTAAGAGAAGAGGAGTAACATTCTACGGCCGGCACCCCAAAGCGATGAATGGGTCTTAATAATTTTAAGCGAAGTGATTAAGTCATGCTATGGGGTGCAACATTTATAATTTCACTGCAACATTCTGAAATATGGCCGTGGGGTGCCGGCAATAGAATGTTACCCCTCCTCTCATGCCCATGGATGCAGTAAGAGCCTGCTAAGGGATCCCTTCGGAAGATGGGCAGCAGCGTCTTCCCGTGTATCAACATCCGTACTGCACTCACCAACCCGCCTGCAAAGCGTGGTGAGTATGGCAACTACCCCTCATGGAGATCCATGAGGGAGGCCTGTTCATCAGTGGACGTTTTATGACTGAAATGATGATTGAGTATGAAATGCCCAAGAATACTTATTCATCATATTAGTCTTAGGCCGTCCACTATTGGACATAGACCTCGCTAATGAACCTCGTACTGATCGTCTATGTATATGTTAGTATATCAGTCATCTAGTACCCATAACGCAAGCTCTGCTTAACTTGGGGCTAGATCATGCTGTGTGAACTATTGTCCAGCATTATTTATTTATTTATTGTTACAATATTCACAATTAATAAAAAGCCGTGTTGGCCGACTGGTATGTACCCCCGACTTTCAATCCGAAGGTCGTGGGTTCGATACCGGCCGTGCACCAATGGATTTTTCTTTATTGAAAAATGTATGTGCACACTTAACACGCGCTTTAACGGTGACGGAAACATCGTGAGGAAACCCGCGGCTTAGTTAGTTTCAGATCTTCAGACCTGTTCTTTCCTCTGGATAATAGCTAAACTGAGAGGATGGTATAGGTGCTGGGCAAGCCTAATCCATCTAACAATGTCCCAGGCACTGCAGCGTCCCGTAGAGCATGATTACCAGTTAACGCTGACGCTGTATAAATCATCTATAATAGATGCAAAAGGCCTTACTTATTCACCATGCTTGGCAGGCGGGTTGGCAAGCTCAGTACGGTTGATACACGGAAAGACACCGCTGCCCATCTTTCTGAGGTATCCGCAGATTCTTACTGCAACGAGCAAGGTTCAGATTCAGATTAATTTTATTGATGTTAATGGATACTACCCCTCATGGAGATCCATGAACCATACATGATCCATGAACAAATGCCTCCCGCCTGTGTTCAATAGTGGTCGTTTTACGGTTGAAATGATGATGATATACTATTCTACGGGAACGGGAACTACCCGGGTGAGCGGAGTACCAGTCTTTAAGACAACACTGACCCGGCAAACTATAGGAGAGTATATGAGGCAACATTCTACTGCCGCCCCTCTCCATTACCCATGCCTATTCATATAACCTCTGGGAAATTAAGCTGTCCGTCAGTATAAACACAGGAGCATCAATTACTCCTTTTCCGCATTCCTAGGTAAATGCCGGTCGATAGCCAGTCCTCGCTCATTTTGCTTCATTTATGTAGAAAATTATTTGTAATCATCTGTTTAACTGTATGTGAGAATAAGAAACTGGAAGGGACCAGTTACTTAGAATAGAATAGAGTAGAATGTCATTTATTTCAGATAATATAAATCCATACAAATTATTAGTATTATTCTTAAAATTATATTAGTTCTAAATCTATTATAAGATAGTATAATCAAACATGTTAGGCCTCCTTCATAAGTACAGGAATGCTGTGTTTAAATAGCGGACCATCGAATCTGTCCGCTATCATCTTCAGGATGGTGTTGGTGCTCTGACGAACTCTGCCTAGTAGTGAGGTTGTTTTTTTGCGCATACAGGCAGCAAATCCGTCTGCACGCGCCTCAGCGAACATACCGGATGCGCTGCAGAATCGCGGGAGCCCCAACAGCATCCTGAAGGCATTGTTGTACGGGACACGAAGAGCGTTTAAGGCTTTACGCGTGTATGTGAGCCACAGGCTTCTGTACTTAGAAGTAACTTAGAAGGAACTGTTTAGTGTGTTGGTGTAACCATGGAAAATCAAAGATTTAAATAGTTAGATGCATCCAAAAACTGTGGCATTGTCTCTTTATATGTAATTTTTTTATACCACTAAATGAAGAGACAAGTCGAAGGCCCACCTGATGTTAAGCGGTAACCTTAACAACCTACCTTACAAATATAATACTGTGGTGATCACTAAGCACGTGACTAACGCTGTATTTTTAAACTTTCGTGATCACCACACATTATTAACATACATATAACCGGGTATTTATCGCGTAAATTACCTTTATTACTTCCCGACGTTTCGCTTGGATTGCACCAAGAATGGTAAATTTGTAATTTACGCGATAAATACCCGGTTATATGTATGTTAATAATACAACGCTGTATTGCATTGCCTGAGACGGAGTTCTAAGGTCTCATGTGCTCGTTATTTCACCGGTCCCCAAATCCTTCAAACCGGAATACAGCAAAGCAAACATCACTGCTTAGCGGCGGATATAGTTATGTTGGGAGTACTTCCCTAGATGAATTCATTTGTGCAAATATTAGGTGTATGCGTAGGCTAGTTTTTGCGTAAAGAGGTAACAAACATTTATACCTCTATAAACTTTCGGCTTTAGATAGATAGATAAACTCTTTATTGTACATTCACCATATAACAAAAATTTCACAAAGAGAAACACAGACAAATATAACATACAATGGGCGGTCTTATCGCTAAAAGCTTTATATTATTATAAAATGCAATAAAAATATTTAGTTTTAATTCCGCTAATGCTGAGATGCAGGAGCACCGCCCTCCCGCCCGCTAATTATGCACATGCAGGGAGAACTAGTTTGTCAGTGCAGCATGCATACCCAAACCTAACTAACCTACTTAATCAGATTAACAATAATGCCGACAATAACTCCCACTGGTTGCCAATAAACCAAACTATTATTGTTACCATTAGTTGTAAAATCAGCTTGAACTTTCGTGAAAAAAATAACACCACGTCCGGCGAACACTGTGTTTTAAAGGTAAACTGATTCCGAATGAGTGAGCTTACTCAGTTCGTGTGGAAACAAAACGGCGCGGTCTCATTACGGTAAGTATCTACTATTTAAATCTTTGGTAAATATAATAAACAGGTGTCTGGTTAACTAAACTGTCGGTCTGTTGGTAGGAGTGTATGTAGCGTAGGCCTTATTAATTTTTAACCCACTTAAAAGAAGGAGGAGGTTCTCAAGTCGCTTGTGTTTTTATTTTAATCTATGTCACCTCAGAATTTCGTGTTTTATGAAGCCACTTGGAAAGTTATTTTTGAGTTCGAACAGATACGGTTTCAATTACGTCCCATTTTGTTCAAAACTTAGTTCTAGTGATCCATAAGGAATCGATGGAACTCCTCAAATGTTGAAGGTAAACATATATTGCCGTGGGGAGCCGGCAATAGAATGTTACCCGTCCTCTCATGCCCGCGGATGCAGTAACAGCCTGCAAAGGGATGCTTCCGGAAGATGGGCAGCAGCCTATTTCCGTGTATCAACAACCCGTACTGCGCTCGCCAACCCGCCTGCCAAGTGTGGTAAGTATAGCAACTACCCCTCATGGACATCGATGAGGGAGGCCTGTGTTCAGTAGTGGAAGGTTTACGGCTGAAATTATAAAAAAAATAACTCAAGATCAGACATAATGCATTGCATTCAGAAACTAATTCACTAAAACTATGGTTTGGTGTCAACGTCGGCAACAAAGAATATTGCGGTATTTTGGTCATGTTGCACGCAGGGATACCAGCAATTTGGAACGCCTTATTGTGACCGGTAAAATCGAGGGAAGAAGGCCTAGGGGTAGAAGTCCCAAACGATGGTCGGACGTAGGATGATAGTAGAGGAACTAAAAATACCTGTCAGTGACGCACTCCACCAAGCTGACGCTGAACGACGCTGAATGACGCTGCTGCCCATCTTCCGGAGGTAGCTCTTAGCAGGCTCTTACTGCATCCACGGGCAAGAGAGGAGGGGCAACATTCTACTGCTGGCACCCCACGGCATGTGTATTTGTTGTTAAAGCGGCAACAGAAATACATCATCTGTGAAAATGTCAACTGTCTAGCTATCACGAGATGCAGCCTGGTGAACAGACATTCAGACAGACAAACGGACAGCGGAGTCTTAGTAATAGGGTTTCGTTTTTACCCTTTGTGTACGGAACCCTAAAAATGCAACACCCAAATCACAGGCATCACCTGGATCGTCCGAAATAGACGCAGAGGCCAACGGTGATGATATTTTTATAGGAACAAATTAAACTGAGTCTTATAACGTTTGCAAGCTTGAAATGGAGATGGGCAGGGCATGTTGCCAGGAGAGACGACAGCCGATGGACCAAGGCAGTAACAGAGTGGTTTCCGATGGTAGCGAGACGGCCTCGAGGCAGACCACCTGCCAGATGGGCGGATGATCTAGCCAGGGTTGCCGGACGACAGTGGATGAGACTTGCACAGGACCGTTTACGTTGGCGTGCTGAAGAGGAGGCCTATACCCAGTAGTGGGTGTCAACGGGCTGATATGATGATGATGATGATATGATTATAACGTTTACACAAAAGTTGCACATCGCTAAGATACCTTCTCCTTGCCCTACGCTCTCCAAATCTCCCATACACACATACACACAGGCCCGTGAGACGGTCCCACAGAGCGCGCGGTGTGTGACGACTAGGGTTACTGCAGATAAGATACAGGGTGCTGTACTGACCACTCCATAGATTGACCTTTGGACAAATAAAAGATTTTATATAGAAAAAAGAGAGGGGTGTTATAAGTTTAAGAGGGTCCAATCCAACTTACTTTTCATACAACCGCTCGTACGTGGGTGTGGCGTCGTAATAGATATTTCTATGAAACTTTTGATCTAATAGGTATCTTGTGCACTATATCTAGGTTTCTATCCAAACAAAAAATCAAAATTTGAAAAAACAAATTTTATACTGAATTGGTTTCTCCAAATTTTGATTTTTTGTTTGGATAGAAACCTAGGTATAGTGCACAAGATACCTATTAGATCAAAAGTTTCATAGAAAGATCTATTACGACGCCACACCCACGTACGAGCGGTTGTATGAAAAGTAAGTTGGATTGGCCGCTCTTAACGTGACTGTCTGTGGTATCATATCTTCCAAACTGATGAACCGATTTTCGTTTAGTTTCTTTTGCGTAATAGATAATTTTATCCCGAGTGTTCTTAGCCATGTTTCATGAAAATCTGATCAGCAGTTGGAAGATCATAAGCTCTTTTTTTCACATATACCAAAGTGTGGTATCAAAATGTAAGGGCATGTGTAGATTGCAAAACTGAGGGTAAATATTGGGTTACCTCAGAGTCTAGGTAAAGTAGGTTAATTAAAATTTTTAATTTTTAAAATTGTCATCATTTCAGCCGTAAAACGTCCACTACTGAACACAGGCCTCCATCATGGATCTCCATGACGGGTAGTTGCTATTCTTACCACGCTTGGCAGGCGGGTTGGCGAGCGCAGTACGAGATGTTGATACACGGAAAGACGCTGCTGCCCATCTTCCCGAGGTATCCCTTAACATCCACGGGCATGAGAGGAGGTGTAACATTCTACTGCCGGCACCAACCGGTATTGTTTTCATAAAATAAGTAAACTATCTGCTTTATTCAATAAGAATGTGGAGGTTTCTTTTGTAAATTAACATTTCTATGTGGTCTTTGGGTCAGAATAAATTAACACTTACTGACTTTGAGTTCAATCTAACTATGTTTTGGCTAAGTCCCTCCAAACACTTATATAATATATATATACTATAGGCGTGGGTTGCCGGCAGTAGAATGTTACCCCTTTTCTCGTGCTCATGCCTGCTAAGGGATACCTCCTGAATATGGGCAGCAGCGTCTTTCCGCTTATAAACATCCCGTACTACGCTCGCCACACAGCCTGCCAAGCGTGGTGAGTATGACAACTACCCCTCATAGAGATCCATGAACCATCCATGATCCATGAACACATGCCATTCTACGGGAACGGGAACTACCCTGGTGAGCGGAGTGCTAGTCTTTAAGACAACACTGACCCGGCAAACTAACATCATCCTGTATCTTTCTCATGACGCCCGACCACAATATTTGAGCCTATGAATAAAACCCATTCAACTGGCGTGGGATAAACATAATTACCGGACTGGTTTGAAACAGAGCCCACTGGTAATTAGTCAGTAGCCCTGATTGTCTCTCCGTTCAAGGGTCGTGGTTAGACGATAATTAAAAAAATAATTTGGATAAGAATCATCATATCAGCGTAGGACGTCCACTGCTGGACAAAGGCCTCCCTCATTGATCTCCAAGTACTGCGGTTGGAAGCCGTCTGCATCCACCGCCGACCAGCAGTTCTCACCAAGTCGTCTGCCCATCTTGTAGGTGGACGTCCTACGCTACGCTTGCCGGTCCGTGGCCTCCATTCGAGAACTTTGCGGCCCCATCGGCCATCTGTTCTAGATAAGAATACAAGGAATTAATTTATAAAAATTAGTTACAAATCATTTTTAATTTAAAATATTTTTTTATACTACTAAATGACGAGACAAGCCGAAGGCACTCGCGATGTTAAGCGGTAACCTCTACCTATAACAATTGCAATGCCGCGGTGATCACGTTCACTAAGCACGTGATCAACGCTGTACTGCAATGCGCCCGTCACCCTGAGACAGAGTTGTAAGGTCTCATGTGCCCGTAATTTCACCGCGACAAGCTTTTTTATTACATATACCATAGTGTAAAGACTTTTTAAATTGACATTAAACTTTAATGGAAAATGTTTATTTTATTATTTTTAGTGGGTACTTTTAAATAAAAGCTAGTTTGTTAAAAAGGTTTTTTTTTATTAACAAGTTGTTTTGCCAAATAGTAGTACGGAACTACGGAACCCTGTTGTAGGTACCAGATGATTGTTAGAAAACGTTTTTTTTATATAATTGCTGTGCGAGGGGAGTAACGTCTGGACGCCTGTTAATTAAAAACAAGTTACGCGATAAATTCTGGTTTCAGAATAAGCGTATTAAAACTTTTTTATGACCACAAAATTGATGCACCTGGTTTAACCCCTAACGCTAATAGAGAGGCTTATAATATATCTGTGGTTCCTTAACATTAGAGCTTTATTTATAGAAGTCAGCTCCCGCGTCTCAGCTAGCTTCAGACGCATTGATTGTGTCTACCATGAGTTGTCACTGTTAGATCGCCTGCCGCTATTGCAGTAGTAATAGTACGTTACTATGACATCTGTCAGATTTGTAACTCATGGTTTCAAATTATAAGCAAGTCGCTGTAGTACAGTTTACTGCGTATTTTAGTACCAAACTATCCGCTCGAGGCACTGTACAAGTTTTCATATTTTTTCGTAACTACAGTCGCTAGCGATTAAATATGGTGAAAACTCATGGTAAAATGTTCAACCTAATGTTCTTTACTGATACCTGATTGCCGTGGGGTGCCGGTACTAGAATGCCCCTCGTCTCTTTCCCATGGATGCAATAAACATCTGCTAAGAGTTACCTCTGGAAGATGGGCAGCAGCGTCTTTTCGTGTATCAACAACTCGTACTCCGCTTGCCAAGCGTGATGAGTATGTCAACAACCTATCATGATCAGTACGTAGTGATTCATGATACCTTGGTAGTCTTACACCAGAGATGATGATGATAATAATTGACCAGCCCATCGAACCCGCGACCGTCCCCTCTCACCCGCTACGCCATAAACTAAGTAATGAATGAAACCAGACGTTGACTACCGTGGGATAAAGATAAGTTGTACAAAACTGGTTCTCAAGTAGTTTGCATCGAGATCGTAAACTTGAATGAAGCGGATGAGAGGTTTGAATATTGTGAGGCAAGATTATACTCGTGGCTGTTTGAGGCAAACATGGTAGACAAGAAAGCCGTTTTGCCGTGGGGTGTCGGCAGAAGAATGTTGCCCTTTCTTGCAGTAAGAGTTTCGCCGTGACAGCCGAGGGCGTGGCTGAGTATTTGAAGAAAAAGGCTGGCTTTAGCTTAAGAGTAGTAAAGTTGGAATCTCATTGTGAGATGAATTTCAATACCTTTATGGTGAGAGTACCTACCCGACGCCTCGCTACTTTCATGCACGCTAGTTTTTGGCCGAAAGGTCCCGAAAGTTTATTGGACGCCTGACACTAGACACCTGCGCACACGTCATCACATCGCCCTGTCTAATCTGATGACCTGACTAAGTGTAATTAGGTGTTACTGTATTCTTTTATCATTTTTTTTGTTAATCTTTATTTATTATAAAGGAGTTTAGTCACACAGTGACTATGCCACTCCCGTTAAACTAAACACATGTAAAACACAAGAATATAGAAAAATACACTTAAATAACAAAAATATAAAGATTGATTAGCATTTTAGCCTCCTCAGATAATGGTGATGCCAGTACACAATTGCACACACCTATGTTGCTACTAAACGTAAAAGACATATTTTGCCGCAAGGCCTCGTTCCGAACGCATTCCATCAATACATGATCAACATTTTCTTCTCTGTCACACTCCACGCAGTTAGGTGAATCTGATAGTCCCATTGAAAATGTAAACTTGTTTGTTCTTTTGTCATGTATTAGTATTATGTATAAGTATCTACAATCTTGCGATGTATTTTCTATGTAAACGTATTTTGATAGTCCTTGCCGTAACACAGTTTTCAACTAGCACGGGAGGTAACGTCTTGATAATTGCGGTAAATCTAATATTATAATGAGGAAAGATTTGTATGTTGTACTTTGTATGTTTGTAACGAATAAATGCAATAACTACTGAACCGATTTTCAAAATTCTTTCACCATTAGAATGCTACATTACCCCTAAGTAACATAGGCTATTTTATCCCCGTATTCCCACGTGAACGGCAACTACGCGGGTAAAACTGCGGAGTGCTGCTATTGAAAACAAATACAATTCATCATCGTCATCATCATATCAGCCGTAGGACGTCCACTGCTGGACAAAGGCCTCCCTCATTGATCTCCAAGTACTGCGGTTGGAAGCCGTCTGCATCCACCGCCAACCAGCAGTGCTCACCAAGTCGTCTGCCCATCTTGTAGGTGGACGTCCTACGCTGCGCTTGCCGATCCGTGGCCTCCATTCGAGAACTTTGCGGTCCCAGCGGCCATCTGTTCTGCGCGCTATATGGCCTGCCCATTGCCACTTCAACGTGCTAATCCGTTTGGCTATGTCGGTGACCCGAGTTCTTCTACGTATCTCCTCATTTCTGATTCGATCCCGTAGAGAAACCCCGAGCATAGCCCTCTCCATAGCTCGTTGAGCGACTCTGAGCTTAAACACAATTAAAATGAGTTTATTGGTCCTCATACTAAACTCGTACACAGACACAACGCAAGAAATATTTGATAGAAATTCGAACCAAAGATATGGGCCGTACCCCACGGCTATATTTATTGTATGTTATATCATATTTTTACAAACTTAATTATAATTATATCATCATTTTAATAATATATAACATCTAGTTATCATAATAAATAAGGCTTACCGTTATATGGCATTCGTCCTGATCACATGCTCATTCTTAAGAGCGGCCAATCCAACTTACTTTTCATACAACGCTCGTACGTGGGTGTGGCGTCGTAATAGATCTTTCTATGAAAGTTTTGATCTAATAGGTATCTTGTGCACTATATCTAGGTTTCTATCTAAACAAAAAAATCTAAATTTGGAGAAACAAATTTTATACTGAATTTGTTTCTCCAAATTTTGATTTTAACCCCTCTTTATGCCCCTCTTAACTTACGGCCCGAAGTTTTTAAAGCATTTAAACTTAAAAACTTCACCCTAATTTATACCCGTCTCTTTAAACCACGAAATACATCCCGTAAAACTTACAATTGCTATGTTTTCAGTTCATTGCCGGTTTGGTGAAGGAATAAATTTTAGGTCATTGCTAAATCGGCAGTGTATTCAGTTGTAGGAAGGTTCTTAAGTTAGAATGCAGACATTTATGTTGGATACACCCAATGTCGAACAGGTGGCTTCTTACACTTGAGGACATATTATTGTAACTTTGACTTTTGTAATGTATAGTTTTCAAAGAGTTTACGGAGAAGCTTGACTGAGGGATATTTTAACATAATTTTTTCATCATTACAGCCGTAGGTACGTCCACTACTGAACACAGGTCTATCTCATGGATTTCCATGAGTGGTAGCCATACTCACGCTTGGCAGGCGTGTTGCCGAGCGCAGTACGAGATTTTGACACATGGATAGACGCTTTTTTTTGCTTTTTGTTTGTTCATACTTACATAACAACATTATTCATTATTCCATAGTTAATTATTTTACATAACAACACCCAGACCCGGGGGAAAAATGACAATGACTGTGGCGCAGACGCAAGAGGTTGCGGGTTCGATTCCCGCCTCAGGGCAAATGTCTGTACGAACTGAAGATATTTGTTCAGGATGTTCTGGATGTTATTCTATATATAATAATAAAATATCTATCTATGTAGTATAATGTATCAGTCATCTGTTACCTATAAAACAAGCTCTGCTTAGCTTGGGGCTTGATGATGCTGTGTGAATAGTCCAACATTATTTATTTATTTTATTCAAATATCGCAGTATTATATTTAAATATCCCCACACGTGGACATATGTTGTCGCCCGGCGGGGATCAAACCCGTATTCTACTGCGTCTCAACCGACAACCAGCTTCAAATGTTTGCTTAATTTGCAGATATTTAAATAAAATTAATAAATAATGTTGGACTATTCATACAGGTCTAGCCCCAAGCTAAGCAGAGCTTATTTTATGGGTAATACCGAGGCAACAACCAGCAGCCGACCAAAAATTAAGACTTGTAAAGCCTATTTTTTAGTTCTAAAATTACAGGATTTGGTCCTTACTTATTATACTTAGCGTACCATTGAAAACAATAAAGAGTTTATCTATCTATCTTTTTTATTATCTTCCCAACGTTTCGAAGACATTTCAGCGTTTTTGGTCGCAGTCTATCACGATCCTACCATCAATTCATGACTGTGGCTCACAGCAAATCAGTCCGCCCGTGACCAAGAACGCTAAAATGTGTTCAAAACGTCGGGAAAATAATAAAAAATGTACGCGGTAAATCCTGTAATTTTAAAACTAAATAATATGTTGACAAATCGCGAAAGTTTAACAAGTTATATTGATTAAGCCTGTTCGAATATTACAATCGCAGGAAGCGACAGCCCACTTTCCAATCGTCTCCGATACGGTGTCCCGCAGTGTACGCTCACTTGCCTCGCCATTGTTGGCACCTGCGTCGCCGGCTGTTCGCAACCGTTGTATACTAATAATAATATTGTTGCGGCTAATACCTGCCATGGGGTGCCGGTAGTAGAATATTACACCTCCTCTCATGCCCGTGGATGCAGTCCCTACTAAGGGATACCTCCGGATAAGCAGCAGTGTCTTTCCGTGTATCATCATTCCGCAGGATGATTACGTATCTCGCGACAGGTTTGCAACAGGCGTACTGCCTGCCGTACTGCGATCGCCAACCCGCCTGGCAGGCGTAGTGAGTATGGCAACTACCCCTCATAGAGATCCATGAGGCCTGTGTACAGTAGTGGACGTTTTACGGCTGAAATGATGATGAATAATTACAGGCAGGTTGTCTTAGATCACTTTTTCCTCGATCACGGCGGATCTTCTGCAATTATATGATGACTAGCTTTTGCGTTAAACGTAAAATCCCCTTTTTCACGTAGAGCCACTTTGATTCGAAAATATAAATCCCATTTATTCCCTATCCCGTGGGAATTTCGAAAAATCCCTTCTTCGTGCATCTCTAGGATACTCAAGGTATATGTGTGCCAAATTTCAAGTCTTTAGGTCCAGTGGTTTAGGCTGTGCGTTGATATATCAGTCAGTCAGTCAGGACTTTGAATTCTATATAATATAGAAGATAGGTATTATGATAATATTAATATTTATATATATATTATATTATTATCTGAAAATCATCATCATCAGCTCAGCCGTAAAACGTCCACTACTGAACACAGGCCTCCCTCATCCATGAGATCCATCTCCATGAGGGGTAGTTGCCATACTCACCACGCTTGGCAGGCGGGTTGGTGATCGCAGTATAGGATGTTAAAACACGGAAAGACGCTGCTGCCCATCTTCCGGAGGTATCCCTTAGCAGGCTCTTACTGCATCCATGGGCATGAGAGGACGGGTAACATTCCACTGCCGGCACCCCACAACAGCAAAAATAAATAAATAATAATAAAAATTATTAGTTTTTAATTTGTCAACATAACAAATCGACTTTAATGTAAAAATCTAAAAAGTTGCTGAAAATACTTAAACCGCTATAAAAGTAAGGCCTTTGCATCTGAGGGCTTTTGATCTACAGATGATTTATACAGCGTCAGCAACTGGTAATCACGCTGTACGGGACGCTGCAGTGCCTGGGACATTGTTAGATGGATTAGGCTTGTCACCACCACACTTGGCAGGCGGTGTGGCCTGCGCAGTTCGGTATATTGATACACGGAAAGTCGCTGCTGCCTATCTTCCGAAGGTATCCCTTTACAATTTCTTACTGAGTTCACGGTCCAATGAGGAGAGGCGTCATTCTCCTGCCGGCACCCCACGGCATTTCATTTGTTTATATACATCTACTCTAGTAATAAAGATGAAAGGTTTGTTTGTTTGTATGCACTGAAAAGGCTCCGAAACTACTGGACCGATGAGAAAAATTCTTTCATTATTAGAATTCTACATTATCCCTGAGTATATGTTACTCAGGGATAATGTAGACTAGTGGCTATATTTTATTCCCGTATTCCCACGGGAACGAGAACTACACGGGTAAAACCGCGGAGTGCGGCTAGTAATTCATATGTAAATGTTTTTATGTAAATTCACTAGTAGTGAAGTAAGGCCAGGCATAATTAAAAGCGCGATAATTAATATTGAAATTCTACCAAATTAAAATACAATTATTCTACCATCTATAAAATTAACTGGTAAACAAACTGTAACTATACTCGCTCATTAGTACCAAACATTGTATATCGGATAATTGAACGGGATTAACAGTTATATTGGTCTGTCGTGGGGTGCCGGCACTAGAATGTTACCCCTCTTCTTATGCCCGTGGATGCAGTAAGAGCCTGCTAAGGGATACCTCCGGAAGATAGGCAGCAGGTCTTTCTAACAATATTTCATACTGCGCTCGCCAAACCGCTTGCCAAGCGTGGTGAGTATGGCAACTACCCCTCATGGATGTCCATGAAGGAGGCCGTGTTTAGTAGTGGACGTTTTACGGCTGAAATGATGATTGGTCTGTCATCATCATCATCACAGCCGCAGGAATGCTGTCCACGGTCACTGCTGGACATAGCCACCTTCATACATCTCCAAGATCATGAGAGGATTGTTGCCATAGCCGCCACGCTTGGCAGGCGGGTTGGCAAACGCAGTACGCGATGTTGATAGATAGATAGATAACAATTTCTTTATTTGTAACAACAAGCATAAAAAACGTTGATAACATAAAAATAGACAAAAATAATGAAGCCATGCTTGAGTCACAAAAAGGTCTCAGTCTTAGCTTAATGTTGGCTATGTCAACCAACGCTGGTCTTCCAACGTCACAGAAGGCAACACAATGAATGAAATTAAATAGAAAATATAAAATGGAGCAAAGACATTGACAAATTCTAATACAAATTACAAAATATAGAACAAGAAATAATAATACGACATTAAACTTAATAAATATAAGATTTAAAAATTAAAATTACAATAAAAACTATTTATTATAGTTTACAAAAAAAAACAGTTTAGTTTACAAACATGACGCACACGGCATAAATTAAAAGAAGAAGAAGAGATTGTGTCAAACATTGTCGAACATGTTGATACACGGAAAGACGCTCTCGCCCATCATCCGGAGGTATCCCTTAGCAGGCTATTACTGCATCCACGGGCCTGAGAGGAGGGGTAACGTTCTACATCCGTCACCCCATGGCAGTATTAAAGTATTTATCCAGAATCCCAGTGAATGTTCCACTAACGACTTCAATTGAAGCCTTCGCCAGAGCGGAAATGACTTAAATTCCCCAATCAAAGAAATTAATTTCTGACACAAAATTTTACGACGAACGGAACAGAAATATAATCTTATCAATACTTGAACTTCAATCGTCTCTTCCGGCGGGTAAGTTGGTCTGCCGCGGGCGGAGTTCGAAAGAGGGCGGGTGGAGTTATGACTAGTATAGGTAGGGTCAGCCTAAAGCTATTCGGGGTATCTATTATTGTGTTTTTAAGGGTTACTCAGAGTAAAAACGGGAACCTATTACTAGGACAGTGGACTGTCCGTCTGTCTGTCTGCCTGTCTGTCTGTCTGTCTGTCTGTCCGTTTTTGTGTTACGAGGCTGTATCTCATGAACCGTGATAGCTAGACAGTTGCAATTTTTACAGATGATGTTTTTCTGTTGCCAATTTAACAACAAATACTAAAAACAGAATAAAATATATATTTAAGGGGGCTATCATACAACAAACGTGATTTTGATAGAATCGACTAGCACTTAACCGATTTTTTTTCTTTTTCTGTGTGTCGTACACAGAAAAAATCTTCGTGATTTCAATTAAAAAAAACATTTTTATATGGCTAATGACGAGATTTTTAAAATGATGATAAGCGATAACCTCTACCTATAACAACTGCAATGCCGCGGTGATCACATTCACGAAGCACGTGACCAACACTGTATGGCATTGCGCCCGTCACCCGGAGACATAGAGTTCTAAAGTCTCATGTACCTATCCGTAATTTTTGGTGGTTATTAAACGTTCTAGCCATTTTGGAAATAAGCTAAAACAAACAAACAATTTGTGTGTTACTACGTAATATACTTCAATAATGCACTTAGTAAAAAAACTTTTATTTTGACATAAGAAACAGACACTCCAGGTTATTTTATTTGTTTATATGAGAAGTTTATTAAGCCCCTCAAACCCCAATCCCACTAACTATCTATGCCACGTGAGGGCGGACACTTGTAATGAAATGACTTAGGGGCCGTCTCCACGAGCAAGGTAATCGGAAATCGCAACGAGTCCGCACTATAGAAATACGTGGCACGACGATAACATCGCCGCGATTCCCTCGCTCGTGGATACGGCCCCTTAGCGAGTGACCAATAGTGAAATGGCAAACCCGCGATGATCGAGAAAAACGATCGAATTTACCCTACTTATGATACTTGATACTGCCAGAATTGTGTAAAACAAAACACAAAATCCATAAAATAAGAAGAAGAGAAGTGTCTTTGTCTCCTAGCTAATTCGACGTGTGAAATGTTTTACCTAGGTAAACATTAAGATAAAAATACGTTTATTTTGTCACCATGTCATTGTTGTGACCTTGTCTTTTCATCTTTATATAAACGAGATTTATAGATTATCGAATTTATTACCTAGAAAACTACTTCCTTTGTAGTTCTGCACTCCTAGTACAGGTGGTACTTGGTACTTACAAAGAAAAAAAATAAGAAATTAAGTTCATCAACGTTTGTATGATTTTAAATTGAAATTTATGCCCATTGTTGTGTGTTCATCTAAGAAAATCGTGAACCTTCTATAATAATATACTCGCCTGGTAATTTTCAATACGAATTAGCTTAAAGACTGTACTTACCTATTTTGCATGGAGGCGGTGATCATTAATTTGTGGATTCCGTGGTAATAAGCCCTATATTCCGACTTGCGCTGCGACATGCATCTGCGACGCACGCACCTGCGGCTATCGACCTGCACTGTCACTTTTTGTGGCGCAACCGGTCCCGGACCGCACTATGCAACATCAACTCAGCAGCATATTGACCTGCGTAAATCAGTGTGTCTACCATGAGTGTCACTGTTAGATCGCCTGCCGTAGCTAAAGTAGTAATAGTAGGTACGTTACTATGACATCTGTCATATTCATATTCATTTATTTGCGAAACATGAGTTACATAAGATGTCAATAGTATTATAGTATAGTACAGTCATGATCAGCTCATAAGCATGCAAAAAATATTATCGGCTACAATTTGATTACAATTCTATAAGTCACGATTTAAATTTCAGATTTCAGATTGTCAGATTTGTAACTCATGCTACCAAATTCTAAGCAACTGACGCCCAAACTACAGTCGCTGTGGTATAGTTAGTTTGATGTACTGTATTTTGGTATAGAGGAGGTAGAGGTTGCCGTGGAGTGCCGGCAGTAGAATGTTACTCCTTTTTTCATGCCCGTGGATGTAGTAAGAGCCTGCTAAGGGATACCTCCGGAAGATGGGCAGCAGCATCTTCCCGTGTATCAACATCCGTACTGCGCTCGCCAACCCGCCTGCCAAGCGTGGTGAGTATGGCAACTACCCCTCATGGGATCCATGAGGGAGGCCTGTGTTCAGTAGTGGACGTATTACGGCCGAAATTATGACTGTATTTTAGTACCAAACTATCCGCTAGAAGCGCTGTACAAGTTTTCATATTTTTTGTAACCTGATTACGTATCTCGTGACAGGTTTGCAACAGGCGTAAATCTCGCGATCATTGCAATCAAACATTGCCTTTGGTGTTATCATTAGATAACACCAAGGGCAATTTCTAAGGTCAAATTCATATTGAGATTCTCCATATATTGTGTTGTTTTATTTTGTAATTTGTGACGCGTCTATAAGGTCTCATTATGTGTGTCATCTTGCAATCAAAACTACCCAATATTCTTGCGAGCATTAATAATATATAAATAAATAATAATAAATAATGCTGGACAACTCACACAGCATCATCTAGCCCTAAGCTAGAGCTTGTGTTATGGGTACTAGATGACTGGATATACTTAATACTTTATACTAGATAGATAGATATTTTTTATTATAGAAATCATCCAGAACAACCTCAACACCATCTGCAGATCGTACAGTGATCGTAATTTGTCCCGAGGCGGAAAAAGAACCCGCAACCTCTTGCATTGCAGGTGGACCTTTGCTCCCTGTGCCACAGAGGTCTTCAAAATCCTGCGTGCATACTGCATACCACCATCCCTACTACTACATCTTGGACCGGACGTGTGCCCCTACTGGACTTGTTTTTATTGTGACATCACAGATTATCTACTGCATCTTTTTGATGAGAATAATATACCGTCGCCGTGCTGGCAGTAGAATGTTACCCCTCCTCTCATGCCCGTGGATGCAGTAAGAGCCTGCTAAGGGATACCTCCGGAAGATGGGTAGTGGCGTCTTTCCGTGTATCAATATCCCGTACTGCGCTCGCCAACGCATCTGCCGGGCGTGGTAAGTATGGCAACTACCCCTCATGGAGGTCCATGAGGGAATTCTGTGCTCAATAGTGGACCCTTTACGGCAGAAACGAAGATGAAGAAAAAAATTATATATTAATAATATAATTATATATCCATCCAGATTCTTGTAAAAACAAGCACCCGTTTCGACGCTGACATTCATCATCATTTCAGCCGTAAAACGTCCACTACTGAACGCAGGCCTCCCACATGGTTCTCCATGAGGTTGTAGTTGCCATACTCACCAAGCTTAGCAGGCGGTTTGGCGAGCGCAGTTCGGAATGTTCATACACGGGAAGACGATGCTACCCATCCTCCGGAGGCATCCCTTAACAGGCTCTTACTGCATCCACGGGCATGAGAGGAGGGGTAACATTCTACTGCCTGCACCCCACGGCAGCATGACATTCATACCTACGCATACATACTTTTTTTTTTTATTTTTTTTATACACCTCGTTAGGTCTAAAAACTTACAAAACATCAAACTCGTAAACTTTACCTCCAAAACCCGAGTAAAAGTCCGAAGGTCACAAACAAACACGGACCAATCAATCAATATCCGGTTGTAATACATTATCCGGTTAATGCAGTTAAAACCAGTTTACCGATGTCCCGGGTACAGATAACTAGCCATTGGTACGCCGAAACTGTTATGATAGTGCCTGTGTTAGTTAAGGGTGCGACTTTTTGTCGCGGGAAAGTTTAATTTTTGATTTTGTTATTTGCATATTCATTCAAAAAATGCATTAATGAAACAAAATCAACTTAGGTGCTACACAGATACTTAACAACGAAATAATGAATTAGAGACAAATTTGCTTTGTCATTATCATCATCATATCAGCCGTGGGACGTCCACTGCTGGACAAAGGCCTTTCTCATCAATTTGCAAGTACTGAATGATCAGTGAGTATGGCAACCATCATGAGATGGTTGCCATACTCACCAAGCTTTGCAGGCGGGTTGGCAAGCGCAGTACAGAATGTTGTAATACGAAGAGACGCTGCTGCCCATCTTCCAGAGGTATTGCCCCTCCTCTCTTGCTCTTGAATCGAGTAGGAATCTGCTAAGGGATAGAGGAGGGGCAATATGCTACTGCCGCAACCCGATTGCAGTAGCAGTATCATGTTGCCCACTGTATAATGACATCGGGCTCCCTCATAATGTACCAGACAATTTTATGTGCGAACTCTGTGGCGGAGCGGGCGAAGGTCCGCCTGCGACGCATGATAGAGATAGCTTGGGGCTAGATGATGCTGTGTGAATTGTCCAGCATTATTTATTTATATATACATATATGCTGCCATTGCTCTTTGCTACAAAAAGTCGCGTACCAGAAAAGGTTCGCGCTAGTTATAATGCCACCCTCTAAGCGGAGTGCGTATTAATTTCAGCTCAAAACCGATTGCTAGCACGGTGTTAATCGGTTATAGCCCTTTTAATTACTCAATTGCTTACTGTGCCAACTGTGATGAAAAACATAGTGTTTAACCACCCTTAGGTAGAACTTTGCAAGGAAATTGAAAAACCTTATTAAACATATATGATTCCGGTGGGATTCTACTATTTCGGTACTCAACAGACATCACCTGTGTGTCTACCATGAGTTGTCACTGTTAGATCGCCTGCTGTTACTACAGTAGTAATAGTACGTTACTATGACATCTGTCAGATTTGTAACTCATGGTATCAAATTCTAAGCAAATGAAGCCCAAACTAGTAGCTGTAGTAGTTTACTGCGTATTTTAGTACCAAACTATCCGCTAGAGGCACCGTTCAAGTTTTCATATATTTTTAACTACAGTCGCTAGCGAGTATATGTTGTGAAAACTCATGGTAGACCTTAGGTCATCATTTCACCCGTAAAACGTCCACTACTGAACACTGGCCTCCCTCGTGGATATCCATGAGGGGTAGTTGCCATGCTTGGCAGGCGGGTTGGCGTGCGCAGTATGGGATGTTGATACACGGCAAGACGCTGCTGCCCATCTTCCGGAGGTATCCCTTAGCAGGCTCTTACTGCATCCACAGGCATGAGAAGAGGGGTAACATTCTACTGCCGGCAACCCACGGCAACCTTAGGTACTTATCAAGAATTTCAGCGGTACCCGACACGGGTTCCGTAGCTTAGTGGTAAAAGCACTTCCGGCATTAGGAAGCGTCAAGGATCGATTTGACGGACGTCGCAAGGACGAATCGTACATCTTTAATCATGTTTTTAATTTCCTTGAATTGCTGAGTATATGATGTATAGTTGCGGACCTGGCTAAATTGTTGTTTTTTTTTTTTTTTTTTTTAATTTATTTATGTATAAAAGACTCTTAAATAACATAATATAAACGTCTAAAAAACCGTATTGTTAGATTCTGAGCGTGAAGTTCATAAATTTGGCGTTCGAAAAAAAAAAATCGCAAACGGAAACCTAAATCGAAAAATTGGCTTTGCATTTCCTAAATGGTTTTAAAATACCTATTCAATGGTAACCCACAAGTTGGGAAAATCAAGAAAAAACAAGTTACTAATGAGGAATACCCTATATAAATTTTTTTTCCAGTATTTTTCATTTTTTAATTGAATAATTAAACTATGTCGGAACGGCATTTATTTTTGAGTTTTCTTTCTCCTTATATTATTTAGTTTCGTCCAAAGTTGGGCTAAAATCAGTGTTGAAATACGAAAGTTTAGAAGCTTATATTTTTGAAATAAATACTTTTTTTACGGTTTGGGGTGTATAAAAACATAAGATTATGACGAGATATATTGATATAATTCTTAATGTTTGATGGTTAACGTCTAACAGTGTTGTAGTTACTATTCCACGTTTGTATGGAAAGATGAGCGACTCGTTCATCCTTAACGATAAGGGGTATAGAGGTACTGCATTGCGCCTTATTTAAGTTATATATATTATATAATATAATTATAATATCTCATGTACCCGTAATTTAAATAATAAAAACATACTGTCGAACTGAGTACCATCTTTTCGAAGCCGGCTAAAAATTTCTTTATTGCTGTGAGTGTAAGCACCCATAAAGCGAGCACTCGCCTCCATTATACTTACTCCACAAAGTATGATATCACCTGAGAAAAAGAGCGTTTGACTAAATTAACTAATTTACTGGCCTATTCCGAAGCCCTAATGGCGCCATTAATGAGCGGCCCGTTCTACTGGGTTGCCAGCTAAGGTTCTGTTGCGTCGCTAGATCGCTATCTGTTGAATAATAAGATCTTAAGAATAATATTTATATGTATGGTTATTATTATTTATCACAGAGCTGTATAACAGAAGACACTGTACTTGAACTAACAAAGTCTGTCATAAAATGATAAAACACCTGGACTAAAAACAGAAGACAATTGGAGTTTTCATCGATTTATCGGCTTTCGATACAAATTCGATTCCCCTACTAATAACAAAACTGGACAAAGTCGGCATACGGGGCACGCCCTTAGATTTACTTTTAAACTACAAAACCAACCGCAGTCAATATGTAATAATTGACAATATAAAGAGCGAAGATATACCCATCACATTCGGCGTACCACAGGGTAGTGTCCTTGGATCTACCCTGTTTCCTATCTACATAAAAAATTGAGTAATTTGTCTCGAAGAAGCGATTAGAAGCTCTTATTATTATTTAATAGATCCGACTTCTACTTAATTTTTCCACCGTTCTAAAGTCAATCATCCTCATCATTTAAGCCGTAAAACGCCCACTACTGAACACAGGTCTCCCTAATAGATCTCCATGAAGGGTAGTTGCCATACTAACCACGCCTGGCAGGCGGGTTGGCGAGCGCAGTACGGGTTGTTGATACACGGAAAGACGCTGCCTATCTTCAAGAGGTAACCCTTAGCACGCTCTTACTGCATCCACGGGCATGAGAGAGGCTAAAATCTACAGCTGGCATCCCACGGCATACATTTCTACTGCCGGAACCGCACGGCATATTTAGCAACAACCCCTCTCAATCTGGCAACACTGCGCCACTAGGCGCGAAACGGGTCGTAAGTAATTGTGTAGTGCTTAATACTCGGGCTATTTGGTGGCGAATGAGCGGAATCAAATGTACGGATTTATTTGACTTCGGAACGGCGGGAAAATGTGCTAGACGCAAGGATTTAAATTGGCTTACTATACGTCTATAACGTAACTGATATGTTTTATAACGTAATAACTGTGACGACCTCTGTAGCGCAGCGGGCGAAGGTCCGCCTGTGACGCAAGAGGTTGCCGGGTTCGTTTCCGCCCCGGAACAAATGTCTGTATGATCTGCAGATGTTTGTTTAGGGTGTTCTGGATGTTTTCCTTTATAAAAAATATAATAAAAAATATCTATCTATGTAGTATAATGTATAAGTATATCAGTCATCTAGTACCCATAACTCAAGCTCTGTTTAGCTTGGCAGATGATGCGGTGTGAATTATTTATTTATTTCACCATAAACAAACATAATAATAAAAAAATTGCTTCTACCCGCAGCTTCGCATACGTTGTACCCAGATTAAATGTAGCCTATGTGTTAATCCTGGTCTACATCTAAATGTGTGCAAAATTTCAGCTCAATCCTTTGGCTAGTTTTTGCGTGAAAGAGTAACAAACATCCAAACATAGAAACAAACTTTCAGCTATTGAACAGGCGTATCGCCGACTATCGCATGAGGAGACTTCTATGAGGCCTAAGTTCTACGCGCTTACTAGCTCCGAGATCAATAATATAATCAGGTGGGTTTCTGTTGCATATTCAAGGTGCTAACAAATAAGTCACGGATATTTTAAGAGATAATACATTACATTATAACAATTAACTTTTAACTGTAATTAAAGAACCTTTGTATATATTTTTTTTGTTTTCATTTACTAAACAAAAAAATAAATTATAATTAATTTTTAAAATAATCACCCCTATTATGTACCGGTCAAGATGTTTAACACTGTCTGTCATGTCACATCAAAAGTTGTTTTTCTTAAATGTCATTATGATTCAAGTATTTTATTTATCAACTTTATGAGGCCACTTGAATGATGGTTTAAAGAGGTTCTAGAATGTGTCTAAAGAGGTCTCATTTAATTATCTTATTAACAGGGTGCTTTAACGTAGCAAATTTGTTTCCTAGTTTTCTCCAAAAAAACATAACAAAACCTATGATGTTTCATACTTATGTACATATATGTATGTACTCCGAGAACCGAGTATATACTATCAGCTGTAAAAATATCCGTGACTAATTTGTTAGCACCTTTTATAAGTGAGATTTTGCATCATAAATAATTATTTAGCGTCAAAACATCAATTAGTCAGTCGGTTTAAAAAACCCAACATGGTACATGTGTTTCGCTTGCTCGCAACGGTGCAATATAGGTAGGTTGTAGCCCTCAGCGTACTGAGAGCGTGTTTCATATTATTGGAGCAGCATATTAAAAATAATCATCATCATCAAATCTTCTTTAAAACGTCCACTACTAAACACAGGCCTCATAGATCTCCATGGGTAGTTGCCATTCTCACCACGCTTGGCAGGCCGGTTGGTGAGCGCAGTACGGGATGTTGATACACGGAAAGACGCTGCTGCCCATCTTCCAGGGGTATCCCTTAGCAAGCTCTTACTGTGAGAGGTGGGGTAACATTCTACTGCCGATGCCGGCACCCCACGGCACCCACGCTTTCTTTTGTTTCCTTTGTTATATTGTTTGTGTTTGATTTAAGTTGGGTACAATAATGAGTTAGTTATCTATTCTATCTAGACTCTATCTATCTATCTATGATGTAGATCTGGGAGGCTTAACTACTTGGCAAATTTACGCAGTGCTTCGCAGAGTATTATTAATTATTACAGTTATTTTTTGTCATTTTCTAGTCTCAATGATTATAATGTTGTATTTAATGTGCACGGTACCATGTTGGACGTTGTCTTGGTGCGAGAGAGTGTCGAGGTACAGGAGGTGTCAGTCACAGCCACTGAAGGAATAGTACCCTTGGATGCCTACCACCCCGCATTGGATATTGAACTAAGGGTACAAGTGACTCATTGCTCAGACCTGATCGAACCCAGCAATATGAATTCCGCGAGAGACTGGAATTTTAATAAGTGCGACTATGTGCTTTTACATAACCTACTGGACCAAACGAATTGGGATACGGTTCTACTTTGCTATGACGTGCGAAGTGCTGTAGATAATTTTTATAATATTATTTATGGTATATTTGACACATGCATGCCAAAAAAGAATCGTAAAAAATCAATAACAAAGCGATATCCGGTCTGGTTTACTTCGGATATTATCTATGATATTGGTCGTAAGACCAAACTTCATGCTGTCTGGAAACGCACTAATTCTATGAACTCATACGAGGAATTTTCAGATCTTAGATCTTCTCTGAAACAGCGTGTAGCTTTGGCCTACAGTGCACATATGCGGCTCATAGAAAATAAAATTACAATTAACCCCCGCGATTTTTGGCGGCATGTTAATAGTTTGAGAGCGAAGGGGGGATTCGAGCCGAATGTCACATACAAAGGAGAATCTTTTTCTGGGGTCGGGGCGTCAGAAGCCTTTGCTAACTTTTTTTTCCAGCGTGTTCCTTCCGGACGTGCCACAGCTAGATATTGACCATCTCAATGGGTCTGACATTGGCAGTAATAGTAATTATGTCAATATCTTTCACTTCACACCTACCGATATTAAAAATGGTATTACAAAACTGAAACCTAGTAGTTCCATAGGACCAGATAGCATTCCTTCAAATATATTCAAACAGATGAAACGCTCTTTTGTATTACCACTTTACCACATTTTTAATTTAGCCCTGAGTACAGGTATATATCCACCTCAGTGGAAAATCTCAAGAGTGACTCCTATACCCAAGACTTCTAACAAATTGTCTGTGGAGGAATATAGACCAATAGCAATTTTATCTTCTCCTGCTAAGATTTTTGAAAATGTTGTCCATAAACTCATTTATAGCCAAGTTGAAAAATATTTGTGTAATGCTCAGCATGGATTCAGGTCCAAGAGGTCAGTTAATAGCAACTTACTTACTCTGACTGAGTTTATTTCTGCTCACCTTGACCGCGGGCGGCAAGTTGATGTGCTCTATTTCGACTTCCGGAAAGCGTTTGATAGGGTCAACAATGACATACTGTTGGAAAAACTAAGAGACATAGGCTTTGCGCCACATCTGCTTCGCATCCTCGCTGACTATCTACGCGATCGCCAACAGTTTGTCAGGCTCGGAATCTACGAATCTAGACCTTATCACACGCGCTCCGGAGTCAGCCAAGGTTCAGTTTTAGGACCTTTGCTTTTTCTAATTATGGTGAATGACCTACCTTCTCATCTATCGTTTGCTAACTGCCTCCTTTACGCAGATGATTTAAAACTATATGTTAGCGTTGATTCACTGGAGGATTGTCTGGCACTACAGCTAGACATCGATGCCGTGTATCAATGGGGCATAAATAACAAAATGGAGTTTAATCCCGCTAAATGCTCCGTAATAACCTTTGGTCGAATGAGACATCCAATATACTTCAGTTACAATATTCACGGTAATGAGATAAATCGATTAACTGCTATGAAGGATTTGGGTGTCACGTTCGATCAAAGGCTTACGTTCCATGATCACATAAATGTAGTCGCCAAGGAATCCTTCCGGAGACTTGGTTTCGTCTTGAGAAATGCCCGTGATTTTGAGAGCGAGCGCGTTATGAGACTTCTCTTCGGTGCTCTAGTCAGGAGTAAGTTAGAGTCTAGTTCAAGCGTTTGGAATCCTCACGAAGTCACCTACACACTGCTCTTAGAAAAGGTTCAAAAAGCCTTTCTAAGGTATCTGCACAAACGCAAGCTAGGATATTATCCCTTCTTGTATCCGACTAAGTACCTACAGGGATGCCTTGGATATAACTCTCTAAAAACTAGAAGAGCACTGGATCAGATAACCACCATATTGAAAATTTTCCGTGGTAAAATTGACGCACCAGATCTGCTTAATGAGTCACTTCTGCTCTTTGTTCCTAATAAATATCTGCGTGGCAGAAAGCACAACCTCTTTTTTCCACCCAAGAGTCGATCTGTCGCGCGTGCTGCTTCTCCCATACCTAGGACCCTCACTGCCCTCAACCAACTCCTCGAGGCATACCCAGATTGTGATGTATTTTCGGAGGAATGGTCGAAATTGATTTGTATTAGCCTTAGGTACTGTGAGGCGGTATAAAATTGATTTAATGTAATATGATTGTAAATTGTTTTATTTTGACTTTAATTTATTTATTTATTTATTTATTTATTTATTTATTTATTTATGGACACCCAACAAAAGAATCACAATAAAATATAAACTTATAACTAATTTAACTTATGACAATGTGTTCCTCCACTTATAGGATGTCACAGCATGCAATAATATAATATAATATATATAATATTTGTTTGACCGTGATTTATAGATTTGTTTTTATTTTATATGTTGTTTTTTGTTTTAATTCCAATATAATTCTAATTTTATGTTATTTAGATGATAAATTAATGGATTGAACTTGACATTTTAAGCCTATTTATCTTATATAATTTTATTATGAGGATAATTCTGATTCTACCCTTTCACTTTTGTAATGCTGTGTTAATTAATTATTATATTTTAAATTTTTAAGTATTTTAATTAATGTGATTAATTAGTGTAATTGGTGTAAACCGTGCTAATTGAATAAATTGAATAAATAAATAAATGAATTGGCAAGTAAATTGTTTCTGTAGTTAGATTATTATGAAGTTTATTAAGTCTTTAGGGTGGGGCAGTGGGCGGTTTATCGTCATAATCTCCACTAAGCTGTCCCCACTAGTGGGGATTAAAAAAATTGACAAAATTCTAAAAAATATTGTCGTCGCAATATATGCCGTGGTAGAATGTCCTTCTCTCATGCTCATGGATGCAGTAAGAGCCTGCTAAGGGATACCTCCGGAAGATGAGCAGCAGCTACTTTCCGTGTATCAACATCCCGTACTGCGCTAACCATTCGGTCTGCCAAGCGTGGCGATTATGGCAACTACCCCTCATGATCTTCCGGTTCCTTTTTTTATTGACCGCAGATGGCCATGACAACGTTACCGGACTATGGCGAGCGCAGAAGGCGCCCAGCCGCAAAAGTAAGGTTGGGGCCACAAGCTCAAGGTCACCACTTAGGTTCGAACCACGGCTTGGACTGTTGTCAAATTTTTATATGAAATGACGGTTAACGCCCACAAAACTGCAAAACTTCTTCGGCCCCGCCGGCGGGACCGGTTATTATAGGTGTGCCTAGTACCTAGTGTGGGACGGGCTACGTCACCTCTGAGTTTGCGGCGGTGAGCTCGTCAACGAGCAAGCCGAGAACGTGTCTCGATCGACGGAGGAAAGGATATTTTCGGTTCAGTGGCCTTTTTGATTTTTAGACTCGTTGTACCCCCAACTCAACCCCCGCCGCGGAAACAACAAAATAATGCGCCCCCACATTTGTCACTCTAATTAATTCGCGCCATTTTGACGTAATTAACGGCTAGTACGTTTATTGTTTTCGATACGATAATTATTTCGTTAGGATTATGGGAATTAGCTTCATTAGGTTAAAACACCTGATATTGTATTACGTGAAAAGGGATTTTGTAAAACAATTATTATTCAATGAAAACTTGGGTGCTGGCAGCAGAATGTTACCCCTCCTATTATGCCTGAAGACGGGCATTCAAATCCATACTCACCACGCTTAGCAGGCGGTTTGGCAAGCGCAATACGGAAAGACGCTGCTGCCCATCTTCAGGAGGCTTTTACTGCATTCACAGGCATGAGAGGGTTACATTCTACTGTAGGCAACCCACGCAGACACATATCAGGTAGATACCTATGTTGTAAAGCAAACATTTATCCCTTGGTGGGAATCGAACCCGCAACCTCACACAGATATCAGCCCAAAAAAGCCATAGAGCCCTCATGCCCGTGGATGCAGTAAAAGCCTGCTAAGGGATACCTCCGAAAGATGGGCAGCAGCGTCTTTCCGGGTATCAACATCCTGTACTGCACTCGCCAACCCACCTGCCAAGCGTGGTGATTATGGCCACCCCCTCATGGATCTCCATGAGGGCTGCCTGTGTTCTGTAGTGGACGGTTTACGACTGAAATGAATGAAGCTAGAGAACCCAACAGTATTTATTGGAGTCGACAAATAGGTTTGGAAAAGTCGTGACCCTCGGATTTCTTCCGAAAGTCACACAATTTTTGTCACGTTTCAAAAATAACTACCTTTTCCTTATTAACGAGTTTTGAAATTAATAAGGGCACTTAGCAGCAAAGTGCTACATTGCAACAACCACTCCAAAGGACTCGTTCCTTATTTATATGAGGTTAAGGTTGCTTCTTGCGTGATGAAACTTTCTAGTTCAGATTCTATTGTGTTTCGCGATAATTTTCAAAATATTCTTGATCTTTTATAACACGGATTTGTCAAATTATCACGTAACTCAGATTTCTTGATATTTGAAGTAACAACTCACTAATAAATGGTTAGGTACTCGTAAATAAATAATCCGGTCAGGTTATTGAATGAAGTATTTTCTAGAATACCTAGAATAACTGCTTTCAGCCTTGAATTTTTTTAACCACAACAAAAAAGAGGATAAAACCGATAAGAGGCAAACAAGATTTTATCGTCGCGTGTGACGGCTGGTGTCCTCGTGGCCGAAATGGTTAAGGCCGCCTGCGTTTAATGCGTTTGTCTGAAAATTGCGGGTTCGAGTCCCGTCAAAGCCAAAATTTTGATTGCACTTTTCATTTCAATAGATACCTTAGTGTGGGTTTACACTTAAAAAACAAAAATAGCTTATAAAAAGAGTATAAGTTTTACCCCTATGTGTGTGTGTGTGTGTGTGTGTGTGTGTCTGTGGCACCGTAGCTCTTAAACGAATGGACAGATTTGCATACAGTTTTTTTTATTTGAAAGCAGGTTTTTTGCCGGTGGTTCTTAGAAATGTTTTATCAAAATCGGTTAGGAAGTTTACATTTTATATGGGAATGAATAATTGAATGTTTCCAAATATACCCGAGCTTGGTATCAAATGAAAGGAAATTATGTGTAGAATGCAAAACTAGGGGAACACATTGCTAAAAAGAGACTATACTCTGTTCGCCGAAACAAGCTAATAGGGAAATCATAGACTGCAGGTTATTGGTCGCAGATAACGAACATAGGGCACGAGCACACTGTGCACGCTGTGTGGCCAAAAGTCAGTCTTATCGGTCTCTTGTGCGGTGCGGACGTGTCGTTCGGTGCTCGTTACATGTGTTCTCAGTATACAAATTATATAATTATAGGTAAAGTGTCGTGGGTTACTTATAATATTTTTACTTATAAACTTCTTTCCGCCATCTTGGCATCTGTAACGGAAATTCTGCTTCCTTGGCACTAGTTGGTAGCTGGATAATTATTATATATACTGTACTTCGTGGTAGTGGTATGTACCCCCGACTTTCAATCCGAAGGTCGTGGGTTGGATACCGGCCGTGCACCAATGGATTTTTCTTTCGAAAAAATGTATGTGCACACTTAACACGTGCTACGGTAAAGGAAACATCGTGAGGAAACCCGCGGCTTAGTTAGCTTCAGACGTATTGACCTGTTCTTTCCTCTGACTAATAGCTGACTAAGCTGAGAGGATGGTATAGGTGCTGGGCAAGCCTAATCCATCTAACAATGTCCCAGACACTGCAGCGTCCCGTACAGCATGATTACCAGTTGCTGGTGCTGTATAAATCATCTATAATAGATGCAAAGGCCTTACTTCTCAAGTGGGTACATTTATTAGTAATTGGTAACTTATGATAGTGTCAGTTGTATGTCCTTACGGCAATGTCAGCTTTTAATTTTTCTGGACAAAATTTCACATCAAATGTTAAAATTTATGGTCTTCCTTTTATTTCAGACACTATGTTATTTAAAAAATAATCCTTATGATGAAGCCTTTCGATCGGTATGGTAAAGCTACTGATTATTTTTCTCGTGTAACGGGTTCGATTCCCGGTTCAACCATGTATCTATGAATGCAGTTTAAATTGTTTTTAAATTCAAATAATTTCTTCTTTCAGTAAAATGTTCCATCTTCAAGGTTCTTTCCCTCCATGTGGCATATCCGTGGGACACCCTGTATAATAAGAAAGGCAGATACCAATCCAATCCAATGTTAACACGTGCTTAAACACAACTGTGCGGAGAGTTGACAATTTGTCTAGGTTAAAATGGCTTCATCTCGTTTGTGCCTTCGGCGCTTTAGAATCAGCAGTGTAACCCTGCTTGGGCAAGACATCTCTAATTTTACGAGCAATTCTAAACTTAACCTTTAATTACAGCATCATTTAATCACTAAACTCAACCCTTTCAAAGCTAGCTGTCGAAACAACCACTCGGGTCATCCGCACCCCGTGTCGGGGTCGTATTGACCCCAAGTAAAAACAATTAAAGGCCCGAGTATGTGTGAAGACAATGGTCTGTTGGTTTACGGCGAAATTACTTATTTATACTGCGGTGCAAAATTAAAGGAGTCTGGATTTTTGAATTTTTGGATAAAATGAATGAATGAATGAATAAATGAAGTATTTATTGACCACATAAAGATACAGCACAAAAAGGTTAACAATACAAACAAATAGGAAAAACATATGTATATAAGAGTAACCCAATAAATAAAGATGATACAATAACTTCCGTGAGGTGCCGGCATTAGAATGTTGCCTCTCCTTTCTTGCACGTGGATGCAGTAAGGGGCTGCTGTATTAACATCCCGTAATGCGCTCACCAAATGTGACCTTCGATTGACAACTTAATATACTATATTTAACAAAATAACATAGGGTCATCCTTCATTTCAGCCTAAAACGTCCACTACTAAACACTGGCCTCCCTCATGGATCTCCAAGAGGGGTAGTTACCATACTCACCACGCTTGGCAGGCGGGTTGGCGAGCACAATACGGGGCGTTGATAGGTACACAGAAAGAAGCTTCTGCCCATTTTCCAGAGGTATCCCTTAGCAGGCTCTTACTGCATCCGCGGGTATGAGAGGAGGGGTAACATTCTACTGCCGGCACCCCACGCCATCCACACTTTCTTTTGTTTCCTTTGTTATACATATGTTATGTTTAAATTAAGTTGGTACTGTAATGAGTTATCTATATAAACTAGACTATCTATCTATCTATCTATGATGCAGATAGGGAAGACTCTCATGCAAATCGGGCATGAGAAGAGGGGTAACGTTCTAGTGCCGGCACCCTACGGCACTTGTTCGACTAGTACACAAAAAAAAATAACTAATGTTATTCTATAACAATATTATTCTCCTCTTCAACCCGTGTTCTACGTTTTCCTATATTTTCCTTTCATATAAATCGGAAAAATGAGGGGAACTAGAATCTGTTAGTATTGTTGCACAATCGCGATGGGTTCCTATTATGTTGCGAATCTATTGAATAATAAAACTGAAAATAGTAGTTTGATCTAATGATAACAAGCGTTCCGAAATACTTATTATTTCTGCTTTGGTATGTATTGAAAATATGCTCCTATAAAATAAATATGTACCTTGAAATTGCTGAGACAAAATTGAAAACGGGCAAGGTTGGGATATTTTCTATCTCTTATTTGGCGTCCATATAAAAAATACAAATACAGGGTGTAAAAGGACGACTATCGAATACTTCGGGGGGTCAATGTACTCATCAATATGAACAACTTTTGCTAAAGAACTTTCGCTGTAAAAAAATGTGAAGAAACAGCTGTTCCGTACAAAAGTACAATACCTCCTTTACTAAAATATATGGAACAGCTGTGTTGTAGTAGAAATTACACCTTCTATATAGTCTGTGCTAATATGCAGCTTATCTGTGGATATTTTTGTATCTATAATAGTTTTTGATATACTCTATACTCAATGCGCATCGCTAACCGGAAAGTATTGCTACACTAAATGTTCTGCTATAAAATAAAGTTTTTCTTTAATAAGTTAAACCAGTTATTTTCATTTAATAACAGGTTATGGGCCCAGTAAGCCCGATTTGTAAAATCAGTGAATACTATAAAGACCCAGTGCTAAAAACAGTGCCGAACAAAAGAAAATTAAAAGACATAATCCGCACACGCAACGTGCTCAGTTTCTGAACAATATTTCAAGTAAATCCGTGATAATCCACAACCAAAAGATGTCATCAACAAGTTCAATGGCATTAATTGAAAGGTTAACGGGCCGTGATAACTATGCCACATGGCGTTTTGCTGTCAAAACATATTTACAGCACGAAGAGTTGTGGGACTGCGTTGAAAATTCAGATTCAATTGACCAAAAACGCGACACGAAAGCCAGATCTAAGCTTATCCTTCTCGTCGATCCGATAAATTATATTCATATACAAGAATCAAGCACTGCAAAAGAGGTTTGGAATAATTTGGCACGCGCTTTTGATGACTCCGGGCTAACACGCCGAGTTGGTCTACTGCGAGATTTATGCAATACTACATTAGCTGGATGCTTAAACGTAGAAGAATACGTGAGTAAAATCATTACAACAGCACATAAGTTGAGAAACATTGGCTTCCATGTAGATGATGAATGGCTTGGCACACTCCTGTTGTCCGGCCTGCCTGAAACTTACAAGCCAATGATAATTGCCATAGAGAGCTCAGGTATGAAGATAAGCTCTGACTCAGTGAAGTCTAAGATCCTACAGGATGTCAAAGCTGAAAGTGATACATCAGCTTTTGCTTCAAGTCAAAGACAAAATAAAAACAAGAAAAATTCAAAAGGCCCCCGCTGTTATACATGCAATAAATATGGACATAAAAGTCCTGAATGCAGATCAAACAACAAGGATCATAAGAATAATGCAAATCTAAAAAATAACAGTTCTTATGCAGCTGTATTCATGGCATCTTCCAAATGCTCTGATGTCTGGTATGTTGATTCTGGAGCATCTGTTCATATGACCAAACACAAGAATCTTATGAGTGAAGAAACAACATCACACATTTCAAGCATCAAAGTTGCAAATAATAAAACAATGCATGTGCAAAGCTCTGGAAAAATAAGTTTATCTGTTTACAACGAAAGAGGCCAACAAAATGAAATTTTGTTTACAAATGTTTTATATGTGCCTGAACTAGCTACAAACTTGCTGTCTGTGAGTCAGATCATACAGAATGGTGGCCAAGTGAAGTTTAATAAGAAAGGCTGTGTTATACTGAACAAAAATAATGTTATTGTAGCAACAGCAAGCTTAATAAATAATATGTACCGGTTGAATATGCCTGGCGGCTATGCATGCATATCAGATGTTATTGAGCAAGACACTTACCTGTGGCACCAAAGGATGGGTCACCAAAGGTGGTGAAAAAGCTGACCGAAAATACTGCCGATTTGAAGCTTAGCCAAATAAAAGAGAATGTAAAATGTATAACGTGTCAGGAAGGAAAACAAACACGTCTGCCATTTAAGAGTCAAGGGTCACAGAGCAAAGACCTGCTTGAACTCATCCATTCCGATGTCTGTGGACCAATGGATACTCAGTCTCTAGGCAAAGCCAGATATTTTGTAACATTCCTAGATGATTACTCAAAGAAGATATTTGTTTACACAATGTATAACAAATCAGAAGTCCTAGAAAAATCAAGGAATTTAAAAACCAAGTTGAGAATCAGTTAAGTAGAAACATTAAAATTCTCAGATCAGACAACGGACTTGAATATTTAAATGAAAACTTTACAAAACTTCTCAAAGGTGCAGGAATAATTCATCAGACTACCACACCTTACACACCAGAACAAAATGGTACTGCTGAACGTATGAACAGGACATTGATAGAGCGAGCAAGATGTATGATGTTAAATGCCAATTTACCTAAAATGTACTGGGCTGAAGCCATTCATACTGCTGCTTACATAGTCAACCGCACTCCAACAACATCTCTGTCTTACAAAACACCTGAAGAGATGTGGACCGGTCAGAAACCCAATGTCGGCCATATGCGTACATTTGGATGTGAGGCAATGGTCCACCTTCCGAAAGAGAAGAGAAAGAAGTTAGATCCAAAATCACAAAAGGTAATTTTTATTGGATATTGTGAAAATACAAAAGGTTATAGATTTTTATTACCAAACTCGAGAACTGCAATTAAAAGTAGAGATGCAATATTTTTAGAGTCTACAGTCAAAAGAAACTATGTTCCTGTTGAGTTAAACACAAGTGAATGCAGTATAAAAACCAAAGATGTTGAAGAAATCTCAACAGACGACTCATTTGACACTGTTACAGACGGAAGATCACAATCAGACAGTGAGTACATCCCTGATAACAGTATAGATTCTTCGCCTGAAAAGAATATAACTGTAAGAACTAGAAAACAATTAAAAAATACTCTGAACCAAGAACTAAGTACTTACCTCTGCTGTGATGAAAAATTATTAAACAATGAAGCTCCTGAAGACTATCAACAGGCAATAAAGTCTATGGAAGCTCCAAAATGGATAAAATCAATAGAAGAAGAACTTCAAGCTCATCAACAAAACAATACATGGACATTAATTGAAAGAACTCCTCATATGAGAGTAATTGGATGCAAATGGGTGTTTCGCATTAAAGAAGAACCATCTGGTCTACGATACAAGTCTCGGCTCTGTGCAAAAGGGTATGCTCAAAGCAAAGGCATTGATTACCAGGAAACATTTGCGCCAACTGTCAGGTATGATTCCATCCGTTTATTATTATCAGAGGCAGCCCAACACAATCTACAGATAACTCAACTAGACATCAAAACAGCTTTTTTATATGGTGAGCTCGAGGAAGACATATACATGACTGTACCTGAAGGATTAACAGCTGATACTCACAAGCATCCCAGTTGATCCACATGTAAAATTGGAAAAAGAAGAAGGAGAAAATGAAAAGAATATTCCATACCGTGAGGCAGTTGGATCCTTGATGCACCTAGCTACAGTAAGCCGACCCGATATTTCCTATGCGGTTAGCCTGGTGAGTCGATTTTTAAATTCTTACAATGAAAATCACTGGAATGCTGTAAAGAAGATTTTTAAATATCTTAAAGAAACAAAAGATTATGGCCTGTACTACAAGCCAAACTGTGAGCGTAATACAATAATAGGCTACAGTGATGCAGATTACGCCAATGACCCAAGTACGAGACGTTCAGTAACTGGTTATGTTTTCATCAAAAACAATGCAGCAGTGACATGGACCTGCCAGAAACAGCAGACAGTTGCCCTCTCAACCACTGAAGCAGAGTACATGGCTGCCTGTGCTGCCACTAAAGAAGCGTTGTGGGTCAAACAATTATTGTGTGATATTGGTGAATTTAATCAAAAATCTGTATGCTTGAACATAGACAATCAAAGTGCTATAAGTGTTATTAAAAATATTAATTTTCACAAACGGTGTAAACATATAGACATAAAGTTTCATTTCATTAAAGAAAAATATGAGGATAAAATTATTGAATTAAAATATGTGTGTAGTGAGGAACAATTAGCAGATATATTTACTAAACCTTTGTGTAAGCTTAAATTTTGTTATATAAGAGATAAAATAGGAATTAAATCTTGCCATATAGTTAGAAAATCTTGAAATATTGTTTTTATTGTTAAATAAATTAATAAGAAGGCTTTAATTTAGGAGGAGTGTTGTAGTAGAAATTACACCTTCTATATAGTCTGTGCTAATATGCAGCTTATCTGTGGATATTTTTGTATCTATAATAGTTTTTGATATACTCTATACTCAATGCGCATCGCTAACCGGAAAGTATTGCTACACTAAATGTTCTGCTATAAAATAAAGTTTTTCTTTAATAAGTTAAACCAGTTATTTTCATTTAATAACAAGCTGTTTCTTTACATTTTTTTACAGCAAAAGTTCCTTAGTAAAAGATGTTCATATTGACGAGTACATTGACCTCCTGAAGTTTTCGGTAGTTTTCATTTTACACCCTATATAGAGGTAAAATATCATCATTTCAGCCGTAGGACGTCCACTGCTGGACATAGGCCTCCCTCATATACACTGTATACTGTATACAATATGTGTGTATTTTTTATAAAAATAATTTAATTTAGAATCTAGACTTTGGTTTATTTGGAGATTGCCCCTCCTCTCATGCCCGTGGATGCAGTAAGAGCCTACTAAGGGATACCTCCGGAAGATCATCTTCCGGAGGACAGAATCTGTCCATGTATCAACATCCCGCTGCGCTCGCCAACCCGCCTGCCAAGGTTTTACGGCTGAAATAATGATGATGATGAAGGGCTCTTCCATAGCACTGGTCCAGGAACCCTACGTCGCCAAAGGAAAAGTAAGTCTTGACGCTCTCCAGGGCAATGTTTTTATTCCTCAAGTGCAAAATAGAACACGTACACTTATCTACGTACCGAAAACACTCAAGGCATCACTGGTAAATCACCTTTCTACAGATGATCTCACCGTAGTCAAAATAGAAACCGGACTAGGAAGTAATCTTAACAACATCATCATAGCTTCGGTATACATGGACGGCGGTATAGAGGCACCTCCTCAGGAACTAGAGGAGTTACTTCTACACTGTAAAACACACAAAATAGAATGTATATTGGGCTGCGATGCTAACGCTCACAGCACAGTCTGGGGCTGTCCGGACACGAACGAAAGAGGCAAAGACCTACTTGACTTCGTGCTGAGACATAACCTAAACATTTTAAACAGAGGTTCTGAGCCCACTTTTGTAACATCCTGGGCTCGAACAATAGTAGACATCACTATAGCCTCAAACGCTATTGCTGAACACGTAAACAACTGGCACGTTGCCACTCATGAGGTATCTTGCTCTGACCACAGAAGAATCAGATTCAATCTAAAAGCGGGGGAAATCAAACCCCGCACATACAGAAACCCAAAGAGGACAAACACCTCTCTCTTCATAGAAACCCTAAACCTGGCATTAAGTGAAACTCCGGTTATAGAACCAACGGAAAAACTATCGCCAGAAGAAATAGAAAAGACACTTACCTCTCTGGTTTACAATTTAAAAACCAGCTACGAAAAATCGTGTCCACTTATAGTAGAAGGCAATAAGATTGCACATCGTAAAGACAAGTGGTGGAATAGCAATCTCACCAAAATAAGAAAGAAAGTACGTCATCACTTCAACAGAGCGATGAACACAAATACCGAAAGCGACTGGACCGACTACAGAACAGCAAGACAAAAACTCAAACATGAAATAAAACGTAGCCGTAACAGCTGCTGGAGAAGGTACAGCAGCTCCATCGCCACACAAAGCGAAACGGCTCGTCTTGGCAAAATACTATCAAAAGACACGAAAATAAAATTAGGCTCTCTAAAGAAACCTGATGGCTCTTACACAACAACAGAACGCGAACAATTCGAACTTCTGCTGACAACGCATTTCCCAGAATGCACTCTGAGCACTAATATAAATTGGGAGACCCACGACGGACACACCCCCCAAAAAGAGGACTGGGATCTGGCCTACTCCATAGTCTCAGAAGAGGCGTTGGAGTGGGCAATAAGAACCTTTCAGCCATATAAATCCGCTGGAACCGACGATATTTTTCCGGCACTTCTACAGTGGAACCTTCAAAAAATTGAGGCCATGCTAGCAGCCATTTTTAGAAGCTGCATCGCCTGGAAATACATCCCACACGCATGGAGAGAAGTAAAGGTAGTTTTTCTCCCAAAACCGGGTAAGTCTGACTACACCCAACCAAAATCGTTCAGACCAATCAGCCTGAGCTCCTTCCTACTAAAGACCGTGGAAAGACTATGCGACAGGTACATACGCAGTGGGCCATTAGTCGAAAACCCGGTAAATCATAATCAGCACGCCTACCAATCAGGTAAATCGACAGAGACCGCACTCCATCATGTGGTCCACAAGATCGAGGGTGCAATAGAAAGCAAACAATCATGTCTAGTAACGTTCATAGACATTGAAGGAGCATTCGACAAAACTACCTTCCCGAGCATTGAAAAAGGCCTCAGGGACAAAGGAGTCAACGAAAGTCTAAGCGAGTGGATAACTCAAATGCTAACAAATCGATCAGCACAAACAGAGTGTTCCGAAACTAAACGATGTCTGGTCACTAAAGGCTGCCCACAAGGCGGTGTGCTATCACCCCTTCTGTGGGTACTAGTAGCCAATGAACTCCTCGACTCCCTAAATAAAGACGGCATCCTCACAATAGGCTACGCCGATGACCTAGCAATCATGATATCGGGGCTCTTCGAATCGACTCTATGTGAGAAGATGCAGAAGGCGCTCCGAATTGTGGAAACATGGTGCCAAAAACACAGCTTATCTGTAAACCCCAACAAAACGGAATTAGTACTCTTCACCAGGAAGAATAAAATCCCTAAGCTAGAACTCCCATCCCTGTTTGGAACAAAACTGACACTCAGTAAAGAGGTCAAATATCTCGGAATTTGGTTAGACAGCAAACTCCTATGGAGCAAGCAGCTCGACCACGTAACCACAAAAGCCACAAACGTATTATGGCAGTGTACACGAGCCGTCGGTCAGGACTGGGGCCTTAAACCAAAGCTCTGCCTATGGATGTACACAGTAATGGTACGACCAGTGCTCACCTATGGAGCAGTGGTGTGGTGGCCAAGAACAAACCTAGTTACGGTAATAAACAAGCTGCAACAGGTTCAAAGGCTTGCGTGTTCACTAATATGTGGATGTACAAAATCCACACCATCAGCAGCACTAGATATAATTCTTGGTCTAACGCCGCTTCATGTGCACATACAGCAGGAAGCAATGTCGGCCGCATTAAGAATAAAGTCTACAAACCAATGGAAAGGAAATGCAAGGGTGACAAACCATTGCAAAATACTGGAAAAGGCTATAAAAATTATACCGGAAGCCTTAAATGGCACTGACAGAATAGCCACGACATACCTTAATAACAAAGGGTACCATGTGACCAGTCAAGACGACACGGAAGAGACGACATCTCCCTACTTGTACCATATATATACAGATGGGGCAAAACGCAAAACAAGTGCAGGCTGCGGCTTCCACTGTCCGGAAATCGGACTGTCTAGAGCGCAGCCTCTTAATGGAACGACTACAGCCTTCCAAGCAGAAACGCTTGGGCTTCTGCAAGCGACAAAAGAGATGTCCGCTTACATGGACCTTGCAAGCAAAGACAATGCCAAACAAATGACGCTCATTTTCATAACAGATAGCGCAGCACTTACAAATGCACTCGATAGACCAGACACCAGGTCCAAATCCGTTGCAGAATGCCATAGTGCTCTTCAAAAACTAGCACAAAAACACACAGTCAAAGTCAAATGGACGAAAAGTCATGGATCATGCATAGGGAACACCAAGGCCGATGCGTTGGCAAAGGAAGGAGCTAGTCTCGCTCCAAACTCGTCGGAGTCTCGGCCTCTGCAATCCCCCGACCGCAGAGATAAAAACCAGGCTTAAAATAAACTCTGAAAAAGAGCACCAAAAAATTTGGGACCGCAGATCAGACTGCAAGCATACAAAACAAATGCTCCCAGGGAAAAATAGAAAGATAACCAATACTTTGCTTAAGATGACAAGACAAGACCTACGGATTATGGTGGGCGTCATCACGGGACACTGTGATCTCAATCACCATCTTCTCAAGACAGGTGCCACAGACAGTGGACTATGTCGCGGGTGTCTTGAGGAGGAAGAAACCGTGGAGCACGTGCTACTGCACTGTGGTGCCACAAGACAGACCAGAATAGAGACAGGACTGCAGGAGCTCATGGAGTCATGCCCTTCTTCTTCCACAACATTTGCATACCCTTCGGGGATGCTCATGGAATACTGCCGGCGACCCCGAGTCCTTCTCCGGTATTTCAAGGAGTTGGGCTGGTTAGGTTAGGGTCGAGGCAGCACCTCGGGGGTCAATGCACAATACACCCCAATGCGGGACGTCAGTGCAGATCTGGTAACCCCCCCCTAGAATTAGAATTAGAATTAGAAGGGCTCTTCCATTTCGCTGACAGAAGTTCTTCCGGCTTTAGGATCGATTGAACCTAGCCGGAATCAAATACGTTTGTGAAGGTTTATCATTCCCTTGAGACTTAAGGAACTCTGAAACATCGTTATTCAAACAAAATAATGATCTTCCATTGAATAATTGCTCCCAGCGATAAGGCCGCCCGTTGAATTGCCCAAAATTGTATTATAATTTTGCTTGTTTTTATACCTCGGTATATTTTTTGTTACATGTGGTGATCAATAAAGTGTTATCTATCTATCTATCTATCTATCTTCCAGGAGAATTATTCCAAATAATTGGCGTTTCATAATATAATTCCTGGGAGTGAGGAATTTTTGTATTCGAAGAATGTCAACAAGCAGAGCTTTGTTGATTGATGCATTTTTTAAATCCTTGACAAAAAATCTGGGTGTTACAAGTTTGTGTGTGTGTCTGTGGCACCATATACTCTTAAACGAGTATACCGATTTGCATTCCGTTTTTTTATTTAAAAGGTTATCTGGCGGTGGTTCTTATACGGGCTAGATGATGCTGTGTGATTTGTCCAGCATTATTTATTTATTATTTATTATTATTATACATTATACTAAATAGAATGATATTGTTTATAATTTATAGAAAAACACCCAGAACACCCTGAGCAAATATCTACAAGTTGCGCAGACATTTGTCCCGACGCGGGATTCGAACCCGCAACCTCTTGCGACATCCTCCGCCCGCTGCGCCACAGAGGTCGTCTTTATCGTACTCCTCATTCATATGTTAAATTCTTTGTTTTTACCCAACGTTTCAAAACGTAAGCAAATTCACTTCATTTCCATGTCCCACACTATACGGTCCAAGTAATTAATTAAACTTAGAAAAGTTAGCCTGTTTGTGCGTCTCGAAACTCGCAGGAGCCACTCGCACCAGTTGCTGGCGCCAGTACTGGCCTAATTAACTTGCCTGACACACCGGCTTAATGTGATGAGGCAAGTTTTAAGGTACTTTGTGTGGTATCTGTAGCTAACGTTGTACAGTCGGAGCAAAGACGATGTGACACACCTTCATCTCGAAACCTGTAATAAATTGAGTTTGGTCTAAAATGAAAAATGACAAAGTAGAAATAAGCTGGTATAATTAGTATGGTCGTAGGATATATATGTAATTTAGGATAATGTGGATTTTGTTTAAATAAATAAATAAATAAGCCGACAATCACAAAATAAAAATGTCAACATGAAGAATGACAAGGTTAAAAAATAATAACTTATTTGACATCTGTCAAATGTGAGAGGAAATGAATACACAAATAATGATAGTGAATTTAATAGAAAAATGTATTATATGTCATCAAAACATCGGTTACATAACATATTATTATTATTATTTTTTTAATAATGCTGGACAAATCACACAGCATCATCTAGCCCCAAGCTAAGCAGAGCTTGTGTTATGGGTACTAGATGACTGATATACATTATACTAAATAGATAGATATTTTTATTATATATAGAAAAACACACAGAACACCCTAAACAAATATCTGCAGATCGTACAGACATTTGTCCCGAGGCGGGAATCGAACCCGCAACCCCTTGCGTCGCAGGCGGACCTTCTCCCGCTGCGCCACAGAGCTCGTTTATTATGTATTATGTTATCTAACATAATCAAAGAAATGAATAACCTTATATTGTCACCTATGTTATTTTTTATTACTTCCCAAGCTGCTTTACACATATTCCCACTATTTTCTATAAATTTCGTGTTTTGTAACCGCTGTGACGTGTAAATACACTTTTTCAAAATTGTGCTATAATTTTTGGTAAAATCTCCTAAGTTATAAATACAGGTTTTTTTTTGCAAACATGATCTTTTTAAACCCTTTGTAAGCCATCTACATCTACATCTTTTTGTTTATTCGTCTTTCTTATCTTGTACTTATACCTTGTTTGGTTTTGGCTTCGCTCGCGACCAAGATTTTTTAGCCGTTGTTTGGTTTTGGCTTCGCTAGCGACCAGTGATTTAGGGTTCCGCTAAAAAAAATATTATAGGTAATCTATAGCGTTTATCGTCTAGTTGGCTGTTTTGGTGCCTTCAGAGTGAAGTTGACAATGACAATAACAAAAAAGTTTTACAGCGCCCAAGGATAAATAATTTAATTAGATTATATTAAAATTAAAAAAAAATTATACATAAAAATGCATTTGAGAATTACGATTAGAATAATATTTTGTTTGAAGACACCCACCTATTATTTTTAGTGAGGATATACTACAAACTATGTATAAACAGCATAAAATGTAGATAGATGATAATAAATTTTGAACTAAAAATATAATGTATTACATTGTATATAGTACATTATATTTTTATTTTTAGTTCAAAATTCGGGATATATCCCAAACACAGACAAAATTATGAATTGACGTACTGACAAGCTTCATTCAAACCCTTTCCATAGAGCATAAATACACAATACGTTCCATTGTAAAAACCGAGCCAGTATCATTGAAGTATTATTACTATTTACAACTCACTGGCCAGTATCCACTTAGCGCCGACGCGGAGCGCACGCCGTATTTTGCGCCAAAACGCGAACCAAATGCGTTGCGTAATCGGCGCGGCGCGAAACCAAACGAGTGGATACTAGAGGTAGAAAGCAAAGTTCGTACAACATTGTGTACAGCTCATGAAAATCAGCGCCACAACATTCAGGCACTTACCTACACATCATCATCATCATAAGAGTCATTAAAATAAAAAAATAGTAATAGTGTCTACTGGAGGCAAGGTATGGTCAAATGATACTTAAACCACAACATAGTTAAAGACACTTTAAACTTGCGGTAGGCTTTTCGTTTCATTTAATAATATTTGCTTTCTTTTTTTTTCTGATGATGGGATCCATAATAAATCGAGGCGAATACTCAAATGTAATATAACCATTCACAAAGCGCTTTGGTTTTTCAGCAACAATTTAGATTTTATCATTTAAGTGAGACATAAGCCAGATGACAAAACTGAAGAGGGAAGATGGCAGCATAACGTCAAGTTAAGCAGAAGTGTTGAGGGAAGTCGAAAGGTTCTATGGATGGCTCTACGATTCGGTCACTATTATGATGATTATGATGATGATGATTTAAGGATGAACGAGTCGCTCATCTTTCCATACAAACGTGGAATGGTAACTACTCCACTGTTTGACGTTAACCATCCAATACTAAGGATTATATCAATTTATCTCGTCATAATCTATGTTTGTATACACCCCAAACGGTAAAAAAGTATTTATTTCAAAAATACAAGCTTCCAAACTTTCGTATTTAACACTGATTTTAGCCCAACTTTGGACGAAATTAAATAATATAAGGAGAAAGAAAACTCAAAAATATATGCCGTTCCGACATAGTTTAATTATTCAAAAGTTGAAATAAATGTTATTTTGAAAAGATTACACTCAAGTTTTTCTATAATAACCCTTGTGCTAAACAAGTCTATTCACATATTTTTGCACGGTCGGTTTAGGAATGAATCATTTTGCATTTCATTCTAGCGCGCGGGTAAACATGTGAAGATGTCGTAGGAAACACACAAAATGTCAGGTGAGATAGCATACATTTTGGCCGCGCTTACTGACGACTTTGCCTCCGCGACTAGTTGGATCAGTGAGTTTTTAGTTGTTACAAAATAAAAATGATTGCACTCAAGCACCCTATAGTACTGTGTCTGAAAACCAGGTTGAGTTTGTATATTTACCGAAGTTTGAGAATATTGGCTTGGTAAGTCTGTCTGCGGTGAATTCACCACTTTATTTTTATAACGTGTTGTAATGCCTGGGTTGCCGGCAGTAGAATGTTGCTCCTCCTCTCTGACCCGAAGATGCAGTAAGAATCTGCCAAGGGATCTTTGGAAGATGGGCAGCAGCGTCTTTCCGTGTATCTACATCCCGAACTGCGGTCACCAATCACCAAGTGTGGTGAGTATGGCAACTACCCCTCATGGAGATCCATGAAAGGCCTGTGTTCAGTAGTGGACGTTTTACGGCAGAAATGATGAACTAGCTGTTTGCACCGAACTTTCTGATGAAGGAGACGGCCTAATGATATATGAAATGGAGACCACGGACTGTTTGTAATGATGTTCAACAGGATAACTCAATGGACCACTATCCTTGACTTATAGCGTTGCGGATTAGTAAGGTTAGTGTGGATGTATAAACTCAAAGTCAAAGTGTTTAGTAGAATAATCAACATACAATGTAAATTGTTTAATGTCTTATTACTTTCGATGTCTTTGCTGTGGTCGGTGTTGCGCCTTGTGGGGCAAATATGGTGCCACTGAAAATCAGTGCCGTGTTCTCACGGCGCGTGCTGAGTTGGAGACCAGTTTATGTCTCATAAGATTTTTATTCTGTTTAAATTATGTAATTTTAACTTACCTGTGTACTTATGAGTCGTAAATAAATATTTTCTTATTCTTATAAAAGAAGAACAAGACACATTTTTATTGATTAAAGCACATACGTTGAGGAAATTGGGGGAGGCCTTTGCCCAGCAGTGGGACCCAAATGGCTTATAATAATAATAATAATAAATAATAAAGCACATACGTGAGTTTGTTCGCTTCAGATAACTATTTCCAAGTGAGGGAAAGAAGCGATCAAGAAACTTCGGTCATTTTATGATTCATATTCATCATCATCATTTCAGCCGCAGAACATCCACTGCTGGACAAAAGCCATGGCCGAGTAGTACTGAACATGAGAGTAAATTGCCATACTCACCACGCTCGGCAGGCGGGTTGGCGGGCACATCAAAGGATGCTGATACATGGGAAGACGCTGCTGCCTATATTCCAGAGGTATCCCTGGGCAGATTCTTACTGCATCCACGGGTAAGTGAGGAGGGGCAGCATTCCTCTGCCGGTACCCCACGGCGAGTAACGTAGGAACTGTGAGTAACATAGAAACTGAGTAACAAAGCAACCGTGAGTGAGATAGGAACTATGAGTAACGTAGGAACTGTGAGTAACATAGAAACTGAGTAACAAAGCAACCGTGAGTAAGAAAGGAACTATGAGTAACGTAGGAACTGTGAGTAACATAGAAACTGAGTAACAAAGCAACCGTGAGTAAGATAGGAACTGTGAGTAACATAGGAACTGTGAGTAACATAGAAACTGAGTAACAAAGGAACCGTGAGTAAGGTAGAACTGTGAGTAACATAGAAACTGATTAACAAAGGAACCGTGAGTAACATAGGAACTGTGAGTAACATAGAAACTGATTAACAAAGGAACCGTGAGTAACATAGGAACTGTGAGTAACAAAGGAATATCCACAAGTTGCCAACGCCCCAGCTAGATTCACGAACCATTAGCGCCGCGTCGAAAGCCGGTAATCGGGCAGTTTTAATTGTTCCTGCCCGGCCCATTAGTCGGGCTAGTCGGGGAGTGACCGGCCGGCGTGGAAGATCGCCGGATCCTACGTTTAGCTGTGACATGGTAGAATGGGGGTGTCATAGCAACTTTTGTTTATTTCGCTTCCAGTCGTAGGACAGCCACTGCTGGACAAAGGCCTCCCTCATGGATCTGCAGGATTATGGGGGATGTCACTATACTCGCCACGCTGTGATCCGATTGGAAGGGTAAGGGTGCCGGCGAAGTTACGACCACGCGAGACCTTACAAGTCTATGTCTAAGGGTGACGGACGCAATGCACTGCAGCGTTGGTCACGTGCTAAGTGAACGTGATCACCGCGGTATTGCTGTTGTAATAGGTAGAGGTTACCGCTTCACATCAGGTGGGCGTTCGGCTTATCTCATCTATCTTCAAAAAAAAATAGACATGGTAAGCACTGCTTGTTCGGCTGTTCTTTTGTCACTTCGGCGAGGGAAGCAGATGCAACGATGAGGAAGCACCACCCGACGACATTCCGTCCATACCGCACGCATCGATTACCTCTATGGCGCAGCGGGCGACGGTCCGTCTGCGACGCAAGAGGTCGCGGGTTCGATTCCCGCCTCGGGACAAATGTCTGTACAATCTGCAGATATTTGTTTCATCATCATCATTCCAGCCGTAAAAAGTCCACTACTGAACAGGCCTCCCTCATGGATCTCCATGAGGGGTAGTTGCCATACTCACCACGCTTGGCAGGCGGGTTGGCGAGCGCAGTACGGGATGTTGATAAACGGAAAGACGCTGCTGCCCATCTTCCGGAGATATCCCTTAGCAGGCTCTTACTGCATCCACGGGCATGAAAGGAAGGGTAACATTCTACTGCCGGCACCCCACGGCTTGTATATATTTGTTTACCCCACCCACGATATTTATTTAGGGTGTTCTTAATGTTTTTCTATGTATATTAAAAATAACTATCTGTGTAGTATGATGCATAATGTATATCAGTCATCTATGTACCCATAACACAAGCTTTGCTAAGCTTGGGGCTAGATGTTGTTGTTTGAATTGTCCAGCGTTATTTATTATTTATCTACACGCCCAAGTTCATCCAAAGTCGTTCGTTGGGAGAGCCTTGGCGCGCAGTGACGCGGAGGGAAAGGTACCGTCATCATCCTGAAGATGGCTCTCGTTATCGAAACAGTTTAACTTCCAGAAATTAGATTATTCCTGCTATGCCGACGCGGACAATAGATACCTATCTACCTACCTACTAACCATTGATCGACATTACGCAGTTAAACTATGTGTGTCGATATTGCGGCACTAAATTTGGGCAGCCTACTGTATATGTATATTCCTGGTAAACGCCACTAACCTGAGGATAGTTCACACGACTTGTTCATCATCGTCATTTCAGCCGTAAAACGCCCACGACTGAACACAGGCGATTCAATGATTTTCATTCATGAAAAGACTACGAAAGTTTTAACTACAATAGCTATACGATGTACACTCTCTTAGAGTCCGTCTCCATGAGCGAGAGAATCGCGACGAGTCCGCGCTATACGTGGCACGACGATAACATCGCCGCGATTCCCTCGCTCGTGGAGACGGCCCCTGAGACGGAAGAGTGTATTCTTCGACCCCGCCGGCGGGATCGGTCAGTGAATATGTGTCTAACAGCTAACGTGGGAACTTCCGGGTTAGTTCGGCAACGGGCAAGCCGAGAACCTGTCTCGGTCGACAGGGGAAAGAGGCCGTCGGCGAAATATCTCGGCCGTTTTATACCGTTGCCGCTGTTTAAGAAATCTTATACTATTTCAATGTTTGTGTGTACCAAATGGACATCCATAATTATCTGGGCCTAGGCGGTTTCTGTCTATTCTATGAATACGTCAATAGGGTTGCTAAAATATAAAGTGCCACGGAATAGGGTAGTTTAATTAATTAAGTCTATGGAACTAAATATACATATATATAATTATACATTAAAAATAAAATGCAATAAAAATATTTTGTTTTAATTCCGCTTATCCGCATAAGCGGAATTAAAACAAAATATTTTTATTGCATTTTATTGTCATGGATTTCCGCAAAGTAACGCCTGATTCCATTAATTATATAAATATACATTATAATTTCAGCCGTAAACGTCAACTACTGAACACAGGCCTCCCTCATGATCTCCATGAGGGGTAGTTGCCATACTCACCACGCTTGGCAGGGTTGGCGAGCGCAGTATGGGATGTTGATACACGAAAGGACGCTGCTACCCACCTTCCGGGGGTATCCCTAAGCAGGCTCTAACTGCATCTACGGACATGAGAGGAGGGTAACATTCTTCTGCCGGCACTCCACGGCATAAAATATACATGTGACCGGGTATTTGTTGTAAGTTTGTTTTAGTATGTAATCACGAAAACAAAGAGTTTTGGAAGGGAAAAAGGCGGGGTTTATTTGATTTCGGGAACACATAAATACTATTAAACATCCTGCATAATACTCGTATCTACTTTTTATATATTAGCCGCACCCCGCGGTTTCACCCGTGTAGTTCCCGGTCCCGTAGGAATGCGGCGATAAAATATAGCCTATATTACTCATGGATAATTAAGATTAGTAATGGTGAAAGAATTTTTAAAATAGGTCCACTAGTTTTTGAATTTTGTGGTTACAAACATACAAAATACAACACAAAAAACAAAAATCTTTCCTGTTTGGAATATATACTAGCCGCACTCTGCGGTTTCACTCGCGTAGTTCCCGTTCCCGGCGAAAAATATAACCATGTTACTCAGAGATAATATAGAATTATAATGGAGAAAGAATTTTGAAAATCGTTTCTTTAGATTTTGAGTTTATTCGTTACGAACATACAAAATACAACATAGAAATCTTTCCTCTTTTTAATACTATAGTATCGTATATAGCTTTTACCTCAGCAGCAATCTTTATTTATCCTAGCACACCCTATATGCTATATGATTAGCGTTGACAATGCATGACTTGATGACGTGTGGATTGTATCAACGGTAGATCGATGACGTCACAGTACGTATTATACGTATTATAGATAATACGTGCAGTGGGATGCCGGCTGCAGAATGTTACACCTCCTCTCATGCCCGTGGATGCAGTAAGAGCCTGCAAAGGGATACCTCCGTACAGTGAGTTGTAAATAGTTAGAGTAGCTATACCAAACAAAAAACGTGTCGCAACTTGATGACAGCGGGGGTGCCTGCGCGGGGCGCGCTCGCCCCCGCACACAAGTATTCGCTGCAGCGCTACACGATTAGAATGTCGTCTATCCATACCATCAATACATGCAGCGCTAGATCGCTAATAGAGAATAGTTTTCTCGCGACCAAAACGTCGTAAGCGCCGTGAATTTCGTGGCGCTTACACGATTCGTTCAACATAGTGTAACAACATGTCGCTCTAATAGATTTTTTTCACCGCAGAAGGGACACTTCAGACAGCTATTAATGCAGTAATGTTAATGCAGTAGGTACCTATGAATATTATATTTCAAAACGTAAAAATATTTAAGTACATTAAATTAAAACGAATCGTTAAGCGTTTAAAGTCATTTTTTTTTAAATAAATTGGTATTTTATCCAACAAGTACGTACATAGGTAGGTAGGTACTTACACTAACTAGACCCCACACTTTATTTCACTCTGCCCCTCCTCTCATGCCCGTGGATGCAGTAAGAGCCTGCTAAGGGATACCTCCGAAAGATGGGCAGCAGCGTCTTTCCATATACCAACATCCCGTACTGCGCTCGCCAACCCGCCTGCCAAGCGTGGTGAGTATGGCAACTACCCCTCATGGAGACCCATGAGGGAGGCCTTTGTTCATTAGTGGACGTTTTTTGGCTGAAATGATGATGATTATCTAGCCCAAAACTAAGCAGAGCTCTTGTTATGGCTACTAGATAACTCATTATAATAAATACAATACATAAATACCTATTTATTTATTATTATACGTAGAAAATGACCTGAACACCCAGAACAAATATCTGCAGCGATCACTAAACATTTGTCCCAAGGCGGGAATCGAACCCACCTCCTGCATCGCAGGCGAACCTTCGCCCACCACGCCACAGAGGTCGTCAATCTATTACATTAAGAATTTGTTCAGACAACAATATAGGTATAATACAGCTTCAGTTTATAAGTAATGACGATTGCAAAAGATACCTACAGTAGGTACCTAGAGTACCTACTGTTACTGATCAGACAGACGGCATAGGGCGAGTAATATGAGTTAAAAATAATCAGTTAAACCTTTGTCGCCAACCCTTAGTAGGTATCTACACATCCCATCTGTACGAATCACTTTTCATAATCTATGATTTTCAAACAAAATGTCAGTACAATAGAAAATAATGTACAAAAATTAATTTTAGTTGGTTTTAGTTGATATTCTGTTTACTTTCCGATGATAAGTCACGCCACTATCTTTTTTCTTCGCAGTTGATTGATTAATTACACGTTTTTAACACGCAAGACGGCATTTTTAATCTGGGTTTATTCGCGTGCGGTCGCGATGGGCGTCGACGAACGACTAAATGAGTTGTTGCCGGCCGGCAACAACTCATGGCGCAAACTTGTTGTTCGCGGGTGTCAATTCTATACGCTAGTAATAATACTTCAATGCCTCCGTACGATAGGCAGCAGCATCTTTCCGTGTATCAACATCCCGTACTGCGCTCGCCAACCCGCCTGCCAAGCGTGGTGAGTATAGCAACTACCCCTCATGGATATGATGGGAGTGCGTGTTCAGTAGTGGACGTTTTCGGGCTGCAATAATGATGATAAATTGACAACCGTTAATAATGCGCGAGTCGATGACGTTTTGATTGTATCTTGTCTTTTTATTTTATGGCCTTTTGTATTTGGTTTAACACAATTCCGCCAGTGTCAAGTTAATTTATAAATTCGTAAGTTATTTCGCCAGCCATGTTGGCGGCCATTTTTTCTCCCCCATGGTTTTGGTTGTATCAACAAGCTATTCAAACAATTTACTGATAACGTCAAGATTGTTATACAGATTAAATGATTGATTCTGTAGTTTGGGCTTCATTTGCTTAGAATTTGGTACCATGAGTTACAAATCTGACAGATGTCATAGTAACGTACTTATACTACTGCAGTAACGGCTGGCGATCTAACAGTGATATATAACATTGGTTATACCAATAAATCAAACTGTTATTGTTGCCATTTACAAAAACTTTCGTGAAAAGAATAACACACAACACGTCCGGCTAACACTGCGCTTAGAGGTACACTGATTCCAAATGAGCGAGCTCATTTCGCTTGGAAACAAATCTCCGGGGTCTCATAACTGTAAGGGCGTATCTAACGATTTCAATCTTTGGTTAATCATTCAAGCCGTAAAACGTTTACTACTGAACACAGGCCTCCGTCATGGATCTCCATGAGGAGTAGTTGCCATACTCGCCACGCTTGGCAGGCGGGCGGGACAGTACGGGATGTTGAAACACGGGAAGACGATGCTGATATCCCTTAGGCTCTTACTGCATTCACGGGCGTGAGAGGCGGGGCAACATTCTACTGCCGGCAACAATCTTCGTTTAAGGCGCGTTTATTTGCACACGACTATAAAGCGTAGGCGTGTGATTACGTTTAAATAAATAATTATACGAACAAGTTCTTGGCGTTTCGAGTTCCCATTCATAAGTTTGTCCATTCATAAATTAGAGATTCGGTTTTTATGAATTAAGATGAGCAGATGGCTTTGAAATTAGTTTTGGTTCATTATGTATTAAAGTTCGATGGCCTTTATTTGCTTCCTATGATTAGTACGTTTGAATAATGAAATTATGGGCTAGCTAACGGTAGCGTATCTTTTTACAAATAAAATTGAATTGACCATTGAGGATTTTACATCTATTATAAATAAATATAAATAATAAATAAATCATGGTGGACAATTCAAACAGCATCATCTAGCCCCAAGCTAAGCAGAGCTTGTGCTATGGTGACTGATATATTTAATACATTTGCAAAAAAAAAATGATGATACTACATTGACAGATATTTTTATAATTTATATAAAAAAAAACATCCAGAACACCCTGAACAAATACCTGCATATCGTACAGATATTTGTCCCGAGGCGGGAATCGAACCCGAACCCCTTGCGTCGCAGGCGGACCTTCGCCCGCTGCGCCACCTAGGTCGTCAGTTATAGATTTATGCAGCGTTAGCAACTGGTGTACATGCTGTACGGGACGCTGCAGTGCCTGGGACGTTGATGGATTAGGCTTGCCCAGCACCTATACCATCCTCCCAGATTAGTCAAGAGGAAAGAACAGGTCATTACGTCTGAAGCGATGATTAGTAAAGTTTAACTAACAGCTGAATATTAAAGCGAGTATCCGTGGGGTAGTTGCCATACTCACCACGGTTGGCTGGCGGTTTGGCGAGCGCTGTACGGGATGTTGATACACAGTAAGACGCTGCTGGCCATCTTCCGGAGGTATCCCTCGGCAGACTCTTACTGCATCCACGGGCAAGAGAGGAGGGGCTACATTCTTCTGCCGGCACCCCACGGCAATGTATTTAATTTGTCCGAAATTAACAATTTTATGTTATTTATGTCATTTATTTCTATTTCCTTACCCGCCACTACGCCACGGCAGCCGTGAGCCTTAACAACAAATGAATGTCGTTAAATAAGGATTATTTAGTTAAAACGAAATTTTAAGCTTTTCGTCCCTTTAATAATACTATTAATCTTACTTCCGCCTAATTGTGGGGTCCATATCCGGTCTGCGGTATCTGCTTCCGGTTTAAATTCGGGATAGTTGGATCGTTTAGCAGATTTTAGTAAGGAATTAATGTATTTTGGAGTGAAGTAACGATTTTTAGACAAATTAACTATTTTAGCCGGTGCCGGCAGCAGAATGATGCCCTACCTGTCATGCCCGTGGCCTGCTGAGGGCTACTTCCGGAAGATGGGCAGTAGCGTCTTTCCGTGTATCGACATTCCGTACTGCGCTCGCCAACCCGCCTGCCAAGCGTAGTGAGTATGGCAACTACTCACGGAGATCTATGAGGGAGGCCTGTGTTCAGTAGTGGACGTTTTATGGTTGACATGATGATGATGAACTGTTGGAAATTAAGAGCTAAATTGTATATCAATGACATAGTAAATTTCATCATCTCAGCCGTAAGAAGTCCACTGCTGGACATAAGCCTCACTCATAGATCTGCCAGTACTGATCATGTCAGGGGTTGTCACCAGGCGGGTTGGCGAGCGCAGTACAGGAACGGAAAGAAGCTGCTGCCCATCTTCCGGAGGTATCCCTTTGCAGATTCTTACTGCATCCACGGGCATGAGAGGAGGGGCAACATTCTACTGCCACGGCACAGCAATAACAAGATATTTTGTCATATTTACCGGAAGTTTAGCGTGGGCGGAACTAACTACCATGCAATCTGTGATTGAGGTCCATTTGGCAACATCCGCTGGACAGATGAGAGACATCCTACGCAAAAAAACCTTCATCATCATCATTTCAGCAAAGCGTCCACTACTGAACGCAGGCCTCTCTCATGGATCTTCATTAGGGGTAGTTGCCATACTCACCACGCTTGGCAGGCGGGTTGGCGATACACGGAAAGACGCTGCTGCCCATAGATAGATAGAAGATAGAAAACCCTTTATTGTACACCACATTAAGAGAACATAAACAATTTATAAATAAGGTAAAAACACAGGAGTAGAAAGGGCGGCCTTATCGCTATAAGCGATTTTTTCCAGGCACTGGAAATAGAGGATGCTGTATCGTGGCGTAAAATTAGAAGATTAAAGAAATCAAACTAACATAAATAAATAGTCATAGGATAGGTACATACGTAGTGTCTCTATTATAATTAATATAATGATAAACACAAAAAATATACAAAGTCAATAATATAAAACTCTTCCGTTACTGACTGAGTGACTGACAGACAACGCACAGCCTAAATTACTGGACCTAGAGACTTGAAATTTGGCACACATATACCTTGAGTATCCTAGAGGTGCATTAAGGAGGGATTTTTCAAAATTCCCACGGGAACGGGAACTACGTGGGTGAAACTGCGGGGTGCAGCTAGTATTACAATATAATTACAGTGATAAATAATATAGATTTGTAGATTTTTGAGAATAGGCAGAGATTTTCAATAAAATAATAAAAACAGGTGGGCCTTGGGCTTGTCTTGTCATTAAGTCTTATAAAAAAACGTAGGTACTACTAATCCATGAAGAACAAGAAGAAGATGAAAAACATTTATTTTGACGAGCTCTGTGGCGCAGCGGGCGAAGGTCCGCTGCGACGCAAGGGGTTGCGGGTTCGATTCCCGCCTCGGGACAAATGTCTGTACGATCTGCAGATATTTGTTCAGGGTGTTCTGGGTGTTTTTTTATATACAAGGTGTCCCGTAACTGGGGTATGAAGCCAGGAGCTGCAAATTACCCCCCACCAAAGGAATGCAAAGGTGAAGAAAGATTTCAGAAAAACGTATTTTCAGGTTTCCATACAAAATTAAAGTTTTCCAAGTCGCTGTCAACCCTAATGTATAATAGACGTGTGTCCGTAATACATACCTACGCGCCTACGCACACCACGCACCTATACCCACACTCAATATACGCACAAGCGCGTTGCGGGCGCGCCGCGGGAATCCCCGGCGGTCAATAGGTCATTGCCCGTAACAGCTGAGAGCAGGGTTGTCACTCTTATGAAATTGGTATAAACTTTGAACGTTATCTTATCACTGAAAAACTTGAAAATCAAGAAAGTCGTAGAACAAACGTTGTTTGCCAGGGGGGGTAAAGGGGGGTTCCCTTTCGGCTTAGTACCCCAATTACGGGACACGCTGTATAATAAAAATATCTATCTATGTAGTATAATGTATTAAGTATATCAGTCATCTAGTACCCATAACACAAGCTCTGCTTAGCTTGGGGCTAGATGATGCTGTGTGATTTGTCCAGCATTATTTATTTATATGGGCATAACTTTTGTAGTTGGGAGAAAATTACGAAGTCCCATCATCCGGAAGTAGCTCTTAGCACTTACTGCATCTACGAACATGAGAGGAGGGAAAACATTCTACTGCTGGCATCCCACGGCAAAAAAAACCTTATTAATTAATAATTACTGTGATGTGAAACTATTTTTAGGTAAAGGATGGCAAACGATGTAGGTACGCTGGGGTGCCGGCAGTAGAATGTTGCTGAATATTAGCTTCCTTCATGGATCTCGAAGATCATGGGGCTGTTGCCATACTCGCCACGCTTGGCAGGCGGGTTGGCGAGCGCAGTGCGGTTGTATTATTCGTGAGGACGCTGCTGCCCATCTTCCGGAGGTATCCCTTGGCAATACCTACTGCATCCACGGGCGAGAGCGGAGAGGCAACATTCTACTGCCCGCACCCCACAGCATATTTGGAAGATTGCCTGTGTCCTTTTCTGTACCTACTTATGACATCATGCAACCATAACTTTTTACTTATTTAGTAATGGTGTGACGACTTAACAAACAGTTTCAAGATACACAAATAACATAAAAATGAGAATATTTTGGTAGATGTTGCCGTGGCGTGCCGGCAGTAGAATGTTGCCCCTCCTCTCTTGCCGTAGCATTAAATCCGCGAAGGGATATTGATTAGGTCTTGGAGATCCATGAGGGAGGCTAATTAACAATTTATTGAACTAAACAATTTATTGAATATTGCATGCTGTAAAGTTGATTATGGAAGGACTTTTTATATTATTGACATCTGTACGTAACCCATTTTCGCAATAAATGAATTTGATTTTGAATTTGAAATTTGAATCAGCAGTGGACGTGGACAGTAGTCTTACGATAGAAAGAGAACGAGCATTATTCTATTGCCGGCACCCCACGGCATCGTTTGCCGCTTTTATATCCATCTTTGACATCTTTACCTAAAAATAGTTTCTAACATAGTAATTATTAATTAATAACGTTTTTTTGTGATAGAAAGAGAACGAGCATTATTCTACTGCCGGCACCCCACGGTACCTACATCGTTTTCCGCTTTTATATCCATCTTTGACACCCTTTACCTAAAAATAGTTTCTAATAATTACTTATTAATTAATAAGGTTTTTTTGTATTTTTCGCCGTGGGGTGCCGGCAGTAGAATGTTACCCCTCCTCTCATGCCCGTGGATGCAGTAAGAGCCTGCTAAGGAATACCCCCGGTGATGGGCAGCAGCGTCTTTCCGTGTATCGACATCCTGTACTGCGCTCGCCAACCTGCCTGCCAAGCGTGGTGAGTGTGGCAACTACCCCTTAGAGAGATCCATGAGGGAGGCCTGTTCAGCTGGACTTTTTACGACTGGAATGATGAAGGTTTTTTGGGGTGCCGGCAGTAGAATGTCTCCCCTCCTCTCATGCCCGTAGACACAGTAAGCGCCTGCTAAGGGCTAATTCCGGAAGATGATGATGAAATTACTCAATAAAATTATAATGGTACTAGTCGCACTTTACAGTTTCCCCCACGTTGTTCCCGTTCCCGTGGGAATACAGGGATAAAATATAGCCTTTTTCACTCAGGGATAATGTAGCATTCTTATGCTGAAAGAAATTTGATAATCAGTCCAGTAGTTTTTGAGTTTTTACGTTTCAAACATACAACATACAGTTATTTTCTCTATATAATATTGAGAGATTACCATCATTCTAAATCTAATATCATTAACCTTAAACTAATAAAAATACCAAAATACTTTTTATCGCGGAACCCTAAATCTGATATTCATAAAAAAATACTTTTAACCAATAAAATCGAATCATTAATTACAAAGTTCCACTATTAATCAATTTTTATAACTGAATATATCAAATGATTCTTTGTTTTATGTTGTTTGAAATATGGAATCCATTTTGGGAAGCCATCTTGGATTTTATGACGTAATTTTTAACTGTGACATAAACTTTAGACACTTTAACTGTCATCTAAGTACCAAATCTAACATCAAAAAGGAAATAATTTTATATTTAACTAGCTGCACTTCGCGGTTTTTCCCGCGTAGTTTTCGTTCCCGTGAAATAAATAAAAATAATATACATAATATAATAAATAAATAAATATAAAAATAAGAAATACTAAGGTAAAATATAGCCTATGTTAATTAGGCATATATAATTCTAATGGGGATAGAGTATTTAAGTTTCATCATCTTTCATCTTTTCAGCCATAAAACGTCCACTACTGAACACAGGCCTCCCCTCATGGATCTCCATGAGGGGTAGTTGCCGTACTCACCACGCTTGGCAGGCGGGTTGGCGAGCGCAGTACGGGATGTTGTTACACGGAAAGATGCTGCTGCCCATCATCCGGAGGTATCCCTTAGCAGGCTCTTACTGCATCCACGGGCATGAGAGGAGAGGCAACATTCTACTGCCGGCTCCCCACGGCAATAAAATATATGAGTTTATTCGTTACAAACAAACAAACAAGTTTACAAAATAAAAAAATTTAATTAACACCCGACACATTACCTAGTCTCTGAGGTAAGCTAATATTTACCCTCACTTCAAGCCGCTGAACAGATCTTAATGAAACATGGCTAAAAACACTTGGGATAAAATTATCTATGACACAAAAAAAACTAAACGTAAATCGGTTCATCCGTTTAGGAGCTACGATACCACAGATACACAGACAGACACGTCAAACTTATAACACCCCTCTCTTTTTGCGTCTATTTTCAAAAACAACATACAAATTTTTCCTCTTTATAATATTAGTATAGAAGTAGTATAGATAATACCTTTATGCGCACTTAACATCAAATACTTTAATAAATAGGTTACGACCTTCGTTCCATGGGATGCCGGCTGTAGAATGTTGTCATTTCTCTCTTGCCCGTGGGTGTAGTAATAATCTGCCAAGGGATACCCCCGGAAGATAGGCAGCAGTCGTTCAATGTATCAACATCCAGTTGTGCGCTCGCCTACCCGCCTGCCAAACGTGGTGAGTATGGCGACAACTCCTAATGGTCGATTCATCATTTCAGCCATTAAACGTCCACTGATGAACACAGGCCTCCCTCTTGGATCTCCATGAGGGGTAGTTGCCATTCTCACCACGCTTGGCAGGCGGGTTGGTGAGCGCAGTATGGGATGTTGATACACGGATAGACGCTGCTGCCCATCTTCCGGAGGTATCCCTTAGCAGGCTCTTACTGCATTCATGGGCATGAGAGGAGGGGTATCATTCTACTGCCGGCACCCCACGGCGGTCGATTAATGAGGATTAATGATTAATAAAATATAGAATCCATATAACTTAAGGTTTCCAACTGATGTTAACGATGTGGACATATAAAAGTACCGTAAAGTTATTAGAGCCGTGGGGTGCCGGCGGTAGAATGTTACCCCTTCTCTCATACCCATGGATTCAGTAAGAGGGGTGCCTTCAGAAGATAGGCAGCAGCGCCTTTCCGTGTATCAACATCCCGTATTCGCCAACCCGCCTGCCAAGCGTGGCATGGTAACTATCCCTCATGGAGATCCATGAGGGAGACCTGTGTTCAGTAGTGGACGTTTTACGGCTGAAATGATGACGATGATGATGATGAAAGTTATTATTAAACCAACATGTGGAACCCAGATTAGGCATTTCAAGTTTTATTACATCTGTGACGAACATACGGACAAACGGAGCTATAAAATTATTATATTTTTATAAACATTTTGGGTGGTCGTAATTTGTTTGGAATTTCTATTAGATTCTATTAGATTCTAGGAATATTCTATTTGTTGAAACATCCTGTTTTACAATACAAATGTTTAAAATCATGTTAAAATAACTTCTGCTATTAGCTATGCCGTGAGGTGCCAGCATTACAATGTTGCCTCTCCTCTCTTGCCCGTGAATGCAGTAAGAGCCTGCTAAGGGGTACCTTCGGAAGATGGACAGCAGCGTCTTTCCGTGTATCAACATCCCATACTTTGGCGAGCGCAGTAGCGCCCGCCAACCCGCCTACCAAGCGTGGCGAGTATAGCAACAAGAACCTACTTCAATCCGACATTTAAAAAAAACAAATACATACAGATTTTTTAACCTTTTCTGTAACACATTTTAAATAAGGTCAGTTACCCACATTACGTCTTTAACACATCGAAGAAGCGATAAATTAACCGAATACCAAATACAAGTAGCCATGTTCTGTCTATAAAAAAATAAAAAAAAGAGTTCGATCGAACGATGTTAGTTCAAGGACCAAGGAAGGGAATGAGAAACAGGTTGTAAGGCCGCGTTCATAATGCAGCTGGTAAATAAAGCCGTTGGATGCCAGTACAATTTCCTTCTTCTCTCTTACTCGTAAATGCAGTAAACTGCCAAGGAATACCTTTGGAGTATGGGCAGCAGCGTCTTTCCGTGTATCAACATCCAGTACTGCGCTCTCCGCCGTGGGGAGAATGATACCCCTCCTCTCATGCCCATGGATGCAGTAAGATCCTGCTAAGGGATACCTCCGGAAGATATGCAGCAGCGTCTACCCGTGTATCAACATCCCATACTGCGCTCACCAACCCGCCTGCCAAGCGTGCTGATTATGGCAACTACCCTTCATGGAGATCCATGAGGGAGGCCTGTGTTCATCAGTGGACGTTTTATGGCTGAAATGATGATGATGACTGCGCTCGCCAACTCGCCTGCCAAGCGATGAGTATGGCTACAACTCCTCACGGTCACAACTGGGATGAGGGAGGTTATGTCCAGCAGTGGTCGTCCTATGGCTGTGATGATGATGGCGAAAGTTTAAGGGTCACAATCTTTCCAGCTGAATTCCTGATATCTGATTGAGCTTAAATTTTGCACATACTTTTTATTCTGGGAACAATAGGCTTAATATTTTTATCAATTTAATTGTTCAGTCTTAATTAAAAAGAAAATATTTTTGATAAGACATTCTTTAATATAAACCCTACTAGCTTTTGCCCGCGACTTCGTCCGCGTGGAAGTCATTTATTTATTTATAAATAAAATGTACAAAAAATCGTCATAAAACGTAAAATCCCCTTTTTCACGCAGAGCCACTTTGATTCGAAAATATTTATTTATTTAAGTTTATTTGGGAAAACACACAGAACAATAATACAATCTAAATCTTAAATATAAAGTATTACACAATCCAATGAAGTTTCCACTAATTTTTAAAACTTATATACGAAGAATTGGTGGAGTTATACCTACCTAAACAAAACATAAAAAGTGTCTTATAATTGTGTGACTAAAGAAGGAATATTATATAATAACAGTATTAAATTTAAAATATAAATACCATTTAATCCCTATGCCGTGGGAATTTCGAAAAATCCCTTCGTAGTGCACCTCAAGGATACTCAAGATATACATAATGTGTGCCAATTTTCAATTCTTTACGTCCAGTGGTTTAGGCTGTGCGTTGATATATCAGTCAGTCAGTCAGTCAGTCAGTGAGTCAGTCAGGACTTTTAATTTCATATTATATAGATTTAAAAAAAACTTATGTCGTCTGTATTTTTCTTTATCTATATTTTTTAAATTATTTGTAACAACAACAGTATTCCATCCTTCTTGAACAGATTTGGAATATTTTTGGGTTCGACTAGATACACCTTAAGATAAATCCCATTTTCTACAAACTAAAGAATTATACTTTAGCACTAGCTTATGCGCACCGCTTCGCATGCGTTGTACCCGGATAAAAACCTTTTGTGTTAATTCGTGTCAATATATATACGCTTGCAAAATTTCAACTCAATCCGTAGTCTAGTTTTTGCGTGAAGAGGTAACTAACATCCATACATTTATACAAACTTTCTGCTTTGTAATATTAGTGAGATAACATTTTCGGCCGATATAAACGCACCCTAACCGCCTCGCCTTAACAAAGATTACAACGTAACGAAATGCCGTACGTAAGCCATTAACTGACAAAGCCGATCGCTCCCGAACATTCCCGAAGCTAACGACGCGACGACGCGTGCCCCGAGCGTGGCCGAAGATGTACGAAGATAGCCGAAGGTAACCGAAGTCAACCTTTGAAAACAATTGCATTCGAACAAGTGGTTCTAAGTGTCACTAGGTAGTTTTAGACAAAAGTTAAAAACGTCCTTACTAGCTGTACCTGCAACTTCGTCCGCGTGGACTTAGATGTAGTAAGCCTGTATTAGACCTTATATAAGCTTACTTAAGACCGTATATAAGCCGTTTAATACTCGTATAGTAACCGTAATAATAAGCAGAGATATCAGGAAATTCGAAGAATGCTCAGCGCGAGAGTCAATTAGGTATATTTACTTTGATAATTTCCGAACCAGCGTGTACGTGTCATACTCAGGAAATTTAACGATTAACGGTATTATGTTTTTGCTGTAATTGTACGTACCTTTTTTTCTTCTTTTTGTTTTCTGAATGTACCAAAATGTGTATTATGGTTTTCTGTCTGTGCTGTTTTTTGTAAATCAAATAAATGTTTGCGTACAAATATGTATTGCAGTGTAAATGTAAATGTAAACGAAAATAAGATAAACTATGTATAATCGTACAAGACGGAGTTCTAGGGTAATAAAAATCAAAAAAATATACACATATACAGTCGAGCAGCGTCTTTCCGCATATAAACATCCCGTACTGCGCTCGCCAACCCGCCTGCCAAGCGTGGTGAGTATGGCAACTACCCTTCACGGAGATCTATGAGGGAGGCCTGTGTTCAGTAGTAGACGTTTTACGGCTATAATGATGAAATGCCATCATTTCATCATTTCAGGTTAGCGTATATTCATTAATTTTTCAACAAAAAAACTGACTTCAGTGATATAATTCTAGCCTTGTTGCTGAAAATACCTAAACCGCTATATGTACGCCTTATTACATCTGTATATTCCTCTTGATTTATCATGGATCCCATCATTCGAACTAGGTGTGAAAACAAACATTATAAACTTAAATAAAAAACCCAACCGCGAGTTTAAATTTAGGACCTAACACTACACCTTGATGGAATACATTTTATTTGAATAATCACTACGCTGATATCTATTAATTTAAAAACGTCAGATCTCTAATTATAATTAGTTTTAGGAAGTGAGACACAGAATGGACACCATTATTCCACAACATAAACAAAAAATTGTTTATGTCATGAGTCCGAATAGATATATACTTTGAATTGTTTAAACTACCTACATTTTATATATGACCTTCAAGTACCACATGTAAATTTAAACAATTTAACAATACCTAAAGTTTTCTTTATCATATTTTTATCGTTAAAATTAAGTCAAGATTTAGTGTCATTAATATCATTGGTCTAAGTCAATACAAATGAAAACAACAATATCAAAATTCAATTAATTCATTATTTCCTTAAACTTTTTACGCCTTAAATACCCGACACGTTTACGAATTTCAATTTCACAGCCCTTATCTGATCTTCTAATAATTGCTGTAATATCTTATTTCCAAAGAAATATCCTATCATCCCACTCAGAGTATACGGTTTCGATTGCCAATAAAATATTATAATGTTTCTAGGAAATCTTAATTCATCCTTTCTATTTATGTCACAGGGTACGTGGCATAGTGCTACTGAAGCCGGCTGTGACAAGATTACGGGTTCAATATCCGCTAACAATACGGATTTTGGACTTACGAGTAGCTACTTTTGGTTATGATTTATGATACTGAACTATATTTATACTAATATAAAAAGATTTTTATTTTGTACTAGCTTAGGCCCGCCGCTTCGCATGCGTTGTACCCAAATAAATAGCCTATGTGTTAATCCTTGTCAACATCTATATGTGTGCAAAATTTCAGCTCAAACAGTAAGCTAGTTTTCGCGTGAAGAAGTAACAAAGATCCATACATATATACAAACTTTCGGCTATATAATATAAATCATATTTTTGTATGTTTGTTTCGGATAAACTCTGGTGGAAAAAAGTACGGGATCGATTTCAAAAGTTCTTTCATCGTTAGTAAAAAATATACAGACAACTTATAGTATCCCTGTATAACATATACTATAAATATAACTAGAAAAAATTAGTGTTCCTTAAAAAAACTTAAAAGATTTAACCCAGGGTAAAAAATATCACGCCTATAGAATAATTTTAAAATCGATTTAGTGTTGTACTAAACCGATTTAGTGTTGTACTAAACCGATTTCAAAGTTATTTATCCAATGAAAAGCTGAATTATTAACGAGTGACATTAGTAGTATGTAATTCCCGTATTCCCTTGGGAATGGAAAATATGCAGGTGAATCCGCAGGGCGCTGCTAGGTTTTAATAATTTTATCATCATCATCATCTTCATTTCAGCCGTAAAACGTCCACTACTGATCATAGGCCTCCCTCGTGGATATCCATAAGGGGTAGTTGCCATAGTCACCACGCTTGGCAGGCGGGTTGGCGAGCGCAGTATGGGATGTTGTTACACGGAAAGACGCTGCTGCCCATCTTCCGGAGGTATCCCTTAGCAGGCTCTTACTGCATCCACGGGCATGAGAGGAGGGGTAACATTTTACTGCCGGCACCCCACGGCAAATAATTTTATAATGCATTTCAAATCAAAAAGTCAATCAAAGTCAATAAGTGTTTATTCAATAAAGCAAAAAGCCTCATAGAATAGTAAATTTACAGAAGAACAAGACACATTCAAATTGAATAAAGCACATGTAATTGAATTCGTTCGCTTCTGATAACTTTTTTCCGAGTGAGGGAAAGAAGCGTACAAGAAACCTCACTCTTTCACTTCTATTGCATTTCAAATTTTATATATTCTCCTAGCCAGTCTCGGATATAGAATATCTGTATATAAATACAATTTGGTATGCCTTTCCTATTGATTACTTGAGATTTGAAGCTGTTACCTAAGTCAATTAGGCCTCCGCCTCAAATCTTGCGGGCAGCGGGGCGGCGGCGGCGGCGGCGCGGGAGTGCAGCCTGCAAGATTCGAGGCAGAGGCCTTAAGCATGATTACCAGTTGCTGACGCTGTATAAATCATCTATAATAGATGCAAAGGCCTTACTTACCTTTAAGTCAAAATCCAATAACTCCGCCTATTCCACTAAGACCAATCAGTAAATAGTCAAATTGGTATTTAGCATAATATTAGGAATTTAGCATAATGACGCCCCAAATATCTACTAAACAAGGCGAGCGTTAACTTATCGATCGAATAATTTATGATTAATAGCTACTTATACCTCCGGAAGATGGGCAGCAGCGTCTTTCTTTGTATCAACCTCCCGTACTACGCTCGCCAACCCGCCTGCCAAGCGTGGTGAGTATGGCAACTACCCCATGGAGATCAGTGCCTGTGTTCAGTAGTGGACGTTTTACGGCTAAATAAGGAATAGGCTACCTAACTAAATTTTAATATTTGACGTGGTAGGCAGGTTAGCCGACGGCCCCTAAAAAGGCACATGGTAGGCGCCACAAAAAAAAATATTTGACGTGGCTCAGTTGGTATAGCCGACTAGTAAGCTGCTGGTAGCGAATTCGATTCACGCTTATCTTCCATACGCTACTCGTAGAACAATTTCCAGACCTGGGACAAATATCTGCAGAAACTTACAAAAACTTGTGACGCGGCAAGAAACAACAATCACAGGATTGAGGATTTGTTGTCGCTGTGCTGTTACTCCCTCGCATTCCAGGACTACATGGGCAGCTGATTCGACCTCCTTCAGACATCCTCTGCAGAGTGTGCTGTCTGTGGCACCGATGTTGAAGAGGTATTTGTTAAGGGTGCAGTGGCCAGTTAGTGTCCCCACCACTGTCCTTAGGTCCGTTCTTCTTAGTTGTAATAGGCGTCGGGAGAGCCTTGGTGATAGCGTTGAGAGCACTGCTCTTGCTTGTCGGCAGTCTGGCAAGCCTATCCAACGTGTGTTGTGTCTCTGGTTTGAAGCTTAGTCCAGGATCGGAGTTGTGAGAAGGGTAAAGGAACTAGTTTTATAGATATTTATCATACAGACTACATATGACTTTTGAAAATATCATGATTGTGGCTCAACTCAAAAATACTCATCATTTCAGCCATAAAACGTCCACTAATGAATAAAGGCCTCCCTCATGGATCTCCATGAGGGGTAGTTGCCATACTCACCACGCTTGGCAGGCGGGTTGGCGAGCGCAGTATGGGATGTTGATATATGGAAAGACGCTGCTGCCCATCTTTCGGAGGATCCCTTAGCAGGCTCATACTGCATCCACGGGCATGAGAGGAGGGGCAACATTCTACTGCCGGCGCCCCACGGCTAAAATACTCATATCACGAAAAATAGCCCATAATTTTATGCAGTACGTGATTATGGCTTAAATATTGCATCCATCATCTCAGCTGTAGAACGTCCACTGTTGAACAAACCCCTCCCTCATGGCCTGATCATGAGGGGTTGTCGCCAAACTCGTCACGCTTGGCAGGCGGGTTGGCGAGCGCAGTACGAGAGGAGGGGTAAAATTATGCAGGCACCCGACGGTACATATTGCATAAAACATGTCAAATAGTTAACTTGTTAATAATTTATGTCGATCAACAGGTCGACGTTCCTGCTACATGTACTTGATTATGAGCTTCTGACATTCACGTAGACATAATATTGCTTGTCATAGAGTAAAAATAGTTTTGAATAGAACAGACAGAAGTGTCGTGAAAATAAAAAAAATAAAACCGGGCAAGAGCGAGTCGGACTCGCGCACCGAGGGTTCCTTGCTATCATACAATATAATACATGACAAAGGCGGTTTTATATTTGTTGGAGAACCTTGACAGCGCCATCTCTTGTCTGATAGCGGAACTTATGTAGATTTTTTACACTTTCGATGATTTCTCAAAAAGTATGCTATGTAGAGAGATTGTAATAAATTTCCTCTAATCTTTACATATACATACTTCTAATAGCAATAAAAGTTTCAGAGGTTTATCTCCGCAAACTTCGGAGATAAGGGGGGAGGGAACGCTATTTTTTTCAACATTTTCGTAAATAACTCAAAAACTTTACGACTTAAAGGAAAACTAAAAACTGTTTATTAATGTGCAAATGAATAGCTTTCATATGATACCCCACCTAGTAACTTTCCAAAAATTATGAAAACGCCCCTTCGACCCCCATTGTCTAAAAAACTATGCAAATTAGAGAGTTCGCTATAATTTTTCTATAAAGTTTACATACACTTCTATTAGCTATAAAAGTATCATGGGTTTATCTCTGCAAACTTCGGAGATAAGGGGGGGGGGGGAACGGTCGTTTTTTCAACATTTTTGTAAATGACTCAAAAACAATACAGCTTGAAAGAAAACTAAAAACTGTTTATTAATGTGCAAATGAATACCTTTCATATGATACCCCAGAACACCTATTTACTTTACAAATTTTTTGAAAACCCCCCTTCCACCCCCCTTGTCTAAAAAACTATGCAAATTAGAGAGTTCGCTATAAATTTTCTATAAAGTTTACATACACTTCTATTAGCTATAAAAGTATCACGGGTTTATCTCTGCAAACTTCGGAGATAAGGGGGGGGAACGGTCGTTTTTTTAACATTTTTGTAAATAACTCAAAAACGATACGGTTTAAAGGAAAAATAAAAACTGTTTATTAATTTGCAAATGAATACCTTTCATATGATACCCCACACGGCCTAGTACCTTCACTTAAAATTTTTGAGATCCCCTATCCGCCCTGCAATCAAAATAAGAACATTTTATAACATTTTCATATATGCTTTATTAGTAAAAAAGTGATGTCTTTTACCATTTTAAATTTCAAGTCGATAGCACAAGTAGTTTTCGAGATATCCATTTGTGACAGACAGACAGACAGACAGAGTGATTCTATAAGGGTTCCTTATTACCATTTTGGTCCGGAACCCTAATAATAGAAAGATTTAATAACAACATTTTGTCGTATATTTGCCGTGGGGTCCCGGCTGTAGAATGTTCCCCCACCTCCTGCCCGTGGATGCAGTAAGAATCTGCCAAGGGATACCTCCGGAAGATAAGCAGTTAGTACTTGTATGCTTAACAGCAAAAAGATTTGTGTGTCTGGTACGATTGCGGGGAACACATAAACATATAAAGGTGCTTAGTAATTCTTCACAGTCTATAAAACTGTTGCATACACTGTGCAGAAAGGACATGTCTGAAACTGTTCTTCCAACCTCTAAGTGCTCTAAGGTAGCTAAATTATGGTGGCCACACGATTCTTCGTAAATTTCAAAGTGGACAAAACTTCTATAATTATGTATGATATAGTCTTAAATTCATTTGCACTTTTTCGATTAGATTTATGTTATGCCTGTTTCTTTTATTTTTTTGTTAGTAGTTATATTCATTTTAGTTAGTAGTTATGAGTTGAATGTTTTGATTTTCCTGTATCATTCCAGTATCATACCGGTTCTGACGGCGTTGATCAGCGTTGTGCTTAGGCTCAGCTTAGTGCTGAGTCAGACACCATTTTGTAATTGTTTTTGTTAGTTTAATTTGTTATTTCGATACTTGCTCTTTCCTGTTGAGAAACCCCTCCATTCATAAGAAGTCCGATATACTGAAGTTCACTTGGTTAGGTCCGTGTCCTCCGGAATATGAGCAGCAGCGTCTTTCCGTGTATCAATCCGTGGAGCGCTCGCCAACCAGCCTGCCAAGCGTGGTGAGTATGGCATCTACCACTCATGGAGACCCATGAGGGAGGCCTGTGTTCAGTAGTGGACGCTTTACGGCTGAATTGATGATGATGATAATTAATGCTGGACATTCACACGTCATCATCAAATATATGACTATTATTTGTTCTGCACCATCTGAACAGTACGTACACTTATCTTTGCCTCAGTCAGGTTCGTTCGCGCGTGAGTAATCCCTCTGTATACGGCTGGGCAACCAGGCAGGACCAAAGCAGCCAGAAATCTCTGGCTATCTTAGATAAATGTTTACATAATCTGCAAATATAACTATGTGAACATATTGTTCTGGCCGAAGGGGTGATGTTCACAGGCGGTGCAAGGGCCGCCTGGCAATTATGAACACACAGAACACCGACAAACATTACATATTGGAGAAACATAGAGACATAATAAGAGTAATAAATTAAAAGTAAAAAAAAAATTAACAAACAATCTTTTATTGAAACGTAACCACTAAAAATAATAAAATAAACATTTTCCATTAAAGTTTAATGTCAACTTAAAACGTCTTTACACATAAAAAGCTTGTCACACAGATCACAGCACAGTCCAGCCCAGTCCGGCCCAGTCCGGCCCAGTCCGGCCCAGTCCAGCCCAGTCTAGCCCAGTCCAGCCCAGTTCAGCCCAGTCCAGCCCAGTCCAGCCCAGTCCAGCCCAGTCCAGCCCAGTCCAGCCCAGTCCAGCCCAGTCCAGCCCAGTCCAGCCCAGTCCAGCCCAGTCCAGCCCAGTCCAGCCCAGTCCAGCCCAGTCCAGCCCAGTCCAGCCCAGTCCAGCCCAGTCCAGCCCAGTCCAGCCCAGTCCAGCCCAGTCCAGCCCAGTCCAGCCCAGTCTAGCCCAGTTCAGCCCAGTCCAGCCCAGTGCAGTCCAGTCCAGTCCAGTCTAGTTGAATCCAGTCCAGTCCAAATGTTTCACATAAAAAAACATGTGTACAAAATTTCAGCTCAATTGGTTAAAGATATCTGCTTCGAAATTGAGTTGCAAGTTCGCAACAAGTTAACAAACAAAGTTACATACATACATACATACAGGACAGGCTAATTAAAAGCTTGTTATAAAATAACTAGTCTGCCATCTTGGGTTTTCTGCCATATTGGATATTCTGCCATATTGGATTTAGAGTGACGTTATTTCACTTCAAATTAGTATACCGCCATGTTGGATTTAGAGTGATGTCATTTAATTTTTCGAGTAACTCTCAGCAAAGCCTTTCATCTGATACTCATATTATAGGAGTGTATTAAGAATAAGTAATTCGCCATCTTGGATGTTCCGCCATGTTGGATTCAGTGTATCGTCATTTCATTTTCGAATTATTCTCAGCAAGCTCTTTTATTTAATACCCATATTATAGGAGTGCATTAAGAAAAACTAGTCCGCAATCTTAGATGTTCCGCCATGTTGGATTTAGTGTATCGTCATTTCATTTTCGAATTATTCTCAGCAAGCCCTTTAATTTAATACCCATAATATGTAGGAGGTCATTAAAAATAACTAGTCCGCCATCTTGGGTGTTCCGCCATGTTGGATTCAGAGTGACGTCATTTAATTTTTTGAGTTATTCTCAGCAAGCATTTTCATTTTGATACCCATATTATAGAGGTACATTAAAAATAAGTAGTCCGCCATCTTGGGTGTTACGCCATGTTAGATTGAGAGTGACGTCACATAGCTGACCATGCATTGTCATCCAAAGTAAACATGTATACAAAATTTCAGCTCAATTGGTTGTAGATATCTGCTTCAAAATTGAGTTGCAAGATTCCGCTAACATACATAGTTACATAGATACATACATTCATACAGGGCAAGCTAAATAAAGGCTTGTAAATACTGTAGCTTCCTTATTCGTGTCAAAGATGATATTTCCGTGACGAACAGGATGTGGGATGGGACGCAGGCGTCGCTGTATCTTAGCGCGTGACCCCGTACGAGTAATTTTGTTTTGTCACAGGTAAGTAAAGCCTAGAAGCATTGACCGCAATGTGCCCACCAAATGCATGAAACGCAATTTTGTCTTCAATGACCAATTTAGGTAGGTATTTATATAAACAACACTGCGGAAATCCATTATAATATTGAAAAAAAATATAAATGAAGAACAATATATATTTTGTTACAAATCCACTAACCGAAAAGCTAGCGGACTTGTTACTAAATATTTGTAGTTCATTCATTTTTACTCTGCCTGTGCGTCTGTGCGTCTGTCTATGTGTCTTTGTGTATGTGTGTGTATCTGTTTGTCAGGGGCAATGTCGCTCTTAAACGAGTGGACTGATTTGTATTATCAAAATCGTTTAAGACGTTACAAGGTATGGGAGGTAAAAGACAGGATGACTAATCGAATGTTTCTAAATATACCCATACTAGCCGCACCCCGCAGTTTCACCCGCGTAGTTCCCGTTCCCGTGGGAATTTCGAAAAATCCCTTCTTAGGGTCACCTCTAGGATACTCAAGGTTTATGTGTGCCAAATTTCAAGTCTAGGTCCAGTGGTTTAGGCTGTGCGTTGTCTGTCAGTCACTCAGTCAGTAACGGAAGAGTTTTTGTATACATAATTATATTGATTTGGTATCAAATATAAGTAAATCGTGTGTTGATTGGAAAACTGAGGGTATAGACATTACAAAAAAAAATAGGTAACCTCCGAGACTAGGTACCTAATGTATGTATCAATAAAAAATGAGTAGTATAAATATAAGTATTTTACCATCATCTGGTTTCTATAAATAGTAGGTACAAGCTCTGCTTAGTTTAAGACTAGTAAGGCCTTTTGCCTATCATCATTTCAGCCGTAGGACGCCCACTGCTGGACATAGGCCTCCCCCATGGATTTCCAGGTATTGCGGTTAGAAGCGGCCTGCATCCACCGTCGACCTGCGGTCTTCACCAAGTCATCTGCCCATCTTGTAGGTGGACGTCCTACACTGCGATTACCGGTCCGTGGCCTCCACTCGAGAACCTTTCGGCCCCATCGGCCATCTGTTCTGCGAACTACATGGCCTGCCCATTGCCACTTCAACGTGCTAATCCGCTTGGCTATGTCGGTGACACGAGTTCTTCTACGTATCTCCTCATTTCTGATTCGATCACGAAGAGAGACCCCGAGCATAGCCCTCTCCATAGCTCGTTGAGCGACTCTGAGCTTATTTATTATGCCAGCAGTGAAGGACCACGTTTCGGTTCCATATGTCATCACTGGTAACACACACTGATTGAAGACTTTCGTCTTAAGGCACTGAGGTACGAGTATATTGGACGAAAAGACGTTGCGAAGTTTCCCAAACGCTGCCCATCCGAGCTGGATTCGGCGATTGACCTCTTTCTCGAAGTTGGACCTACCTAATTGGACTGTTTGTCCTAGGTATACATACGCGTCGACAACTTCAAGAGTCGTGTTCTCAACCATAACAGGGGTAGGTACAACATGGACATTCGACATAACCTTTTGCCTATAATAGATTATAATTGATTTATTTAGCGTCAGCAACTGGTAATCACGCTTTACAGGACGCTAGAGTGCCTGGGACATTGTTTGATGGATTAGGCTTAGACTACGACTAAGACTGGACGGTGATATTTACCCGGAATCAGCTTATTTTTTTACGAACCACTCTCCTTCACTAACAAAATTTGCGTACAAAATAATTTCTTTGATATTTGAGTTTCTTCTTAACAAGGTACTTGGCATCTACAGAATTATTTTTATTAAGAAAACTAGGGATGCTCAGAAAGTATACCTTGAAGAGCGAATTCTTTGGCAGTTTGCAACTAAGCAAAGACTTCTATGTTCTGTCAAAAAGAGCTGAGCAACCCTTAGGAAATAATGGGCAGACATGGCTGCACGTCATTATGATCATTTCAGCCGTAAAACGTCTACTACCGAGCACAGGCCTCCCTCATGGATATCCGTGAGGGGTAGTTGCCATACTCACCACGCTTGGCAGGCGGGTTGGCGAAAGAAACTGCTGCCCATCTTCCGGAGGTATCCCTTAGCCGGCTCTTACTGCATCCACAGGCATGAGAGGAGGGGTAACATTCTATTGCCGGCACCCTACGGCACTATGTTGCGTCAGAAATAGCTGAGCAACTACGTTAATATCAACTGAAAGCGATTTGCAAACAGACTTGCAATGACGGGAGCTGTTTCTGACATGCCCTCGTGCTTAAGACGAGTCCATTACGTGAACTCGATAAACGGATATGCCAACACTGCTGCGACATAGATAGATAACTCCTTATTGTACCTAACTTAATAGTAAAATGACATAATTTGACGACCTCTGTGGCGCAGCGGGCGAAGGTCCGCCTGCTACGCAAGAGGTTGCGGGTTCGAATCCCGCCTCGGGACAAATAATATAATAATAATAACGTTTATTGAACAAAATCACACAATTACACATAATTACAGTAGTGGCCCCCAAACTAGGAAATCCTGTATCTTGGGGACCTCCTTCCTTATGAACAAATAAGTTTGATATAGGTATAGACAATAATTTAAACGTTAAAAAAAAAGATAAATATTAAGTTAAGAGTTACAAAATTTAAGAAAGAAAAAAAAATTAAAAGGCTATAAAGTGCTAAATTAAAATAACAAATACAAAAACATACAAATTGACTTATATATTAAATTTTTTTATTTAAAAATTCTTAGTCGGAAAACTTATGGTGACTTGTGTTTAAATATTATACATATGTGTGTGTTTGTGTGTGTGTACATATATATATATATATATTGTCATGTGTGTCAGTGTGTGTGAGTGTGTGTGTGTGTGTGTGTTATAGCGCGTGTGTGTAAGAGTTTGTTTGAAAACCAAAACTATGCAACAAAAGTCAGGAGATGCTCAGTTTCGTTGTAATCAAGCGACAAAAGCCAAGTCGTAGTTTTAAATTTACATTCTGTGTGGGATTTGTCGTGAATACACAGTAATTTATTTATTTTATTATATAGGTAGTTAGACATATAAGTGAATTGGTGTTGTAAATAGGTTGTGCGGGACAGAGTATTGCTGCAAATTTTGTAGTTTCTTCGTGAGATTGGTAAAGCCTTGTTGTAGAGAGTTGTTTTGTGTTTATTTAGGATGGTTTGTAAAATAAATGTTTGTCTAATAGTAAGTAATTTACTTTCTATGTAAAGTTGTCTGGTTGGGTACCTGAAGGGCTTGGAGAGCATGACCTTAATGACACACCTTTGTGCTCTTTCAAGAGGTAGGAGATGGGTTTTCCGTGTTCCACCCCATACTGTTATACAGTATTGCGCTATTGTTTGACAAAGTGCTTTATAGACAACTAGTATTAGGTTATAAGTGGCTATACCCCTTAGTTTTTTGAATACCCAAGAAAGCTTACGCATTCTACTTGCCAAAATTTCAGTGTGTAAATTCCATTTACAAAGATCGTCTACCATGACTCCTAGGTATTTAATTTCATTTGTTCTTTTAATTTCTAGGCAATCGCATTTGTCAGATAATGAACAAGTACAATTATTATTGTGTAATTTTAGTGTAAAGTCCTTGGGTGGTTTTGTGTTTTTGGTTATTGTAAAGGTCATAAATTTGGTTTTGTCAACGTTAAGAGTAAGAAGATTTTCGTTAAGCCATTTAAATACCTCTTGAATGCCATTTTCTGTAATTGAGTGCACCTCAGCCCAGGACCCTCCATGAAATACTAGAGCCGTGTCGTCTGCAAAGCTATAGACAGTGCCGTTGTGTAAAGTCATGTTACAGAGATCGTTTATGTAAATTAGGAAGAGACTCGGGCCGAGAACACTGCCCTGTGGTACGCCAAAATACATAGGAGAGGGATTACTAATGTAAGTATCAATTTTAACTCTCTGAAATCTATTTGTCAGGTAGCTTTCAAAGATTTTAAGAGGGATTCCACGTATTCCAAATTTATTCATTTTATCTAAAAGTATAGGGATAGATACGGTATCGAATGCTTTTTTTAAATCGAGAAATACTCCAATAACCTTTTTATTTTTGTCGACTAACTCAGTTATGTTGGCAACTAATTGATTTATTGCGTCCTCAGTGTTCTTTCCCTTTCTAAAGCCGAATTGAGAAGAAGATATTATTTTATTTTTTTCCAGAAATGAAATAAGTTGCCTATTGAGCACTTTCTCAAGTATCTTAGATAGAACGGGTAGTACAGAAATAGGTCGATAATTATTGACTAATTTTTTGTCTCCTTCTTTGTGGATTGGATGAATAAGGGATATCTTAAAAACATCCGGGAAAATACCTTTCTTCATACAAAGGTTGCATATCTTAGTCAGGTATGGAACAATAATATGCTTGGCCTTTTTGACGAAAACAGTTGGAGTGTCGTCCCAACCACTCGCACTATTATTATTAAGGTTCATTATTAGGGAGTCAATTTCAGTCTCAGTCACATCTAACAGCACTATGGAGTTAGGAATTAGGGACTGTAATCTTGTAGAACTGTAGGCTGTAGAACCGGGAGAGTGTATTTTCTCGATGTCACGAGCCAAACGTTTTCCGATAGAGGCAAAAAAATCGTTTATATAATTAACTGATTCACCAGGTATAGTTTTAGTTGATAATAGATCTGTAGGAGACGTATTTAATTTATTTGTGTTTGTAAGCGTTTTTATCTTTTGCCACATAAGTTTAGTATTGTTACCAGCTTTAACCAATTCTGCTCTTTCATGTTCAGTTTTAAGTTTTTTTATAATCGAGTTACAGAAATTTCTGTATCTTGTATACGTTATTTTGAGAACTTGGTTTCCTGGGTTTTTCTTTAGTTTGAGATGCATACGGTCTCTGTTTTGTATGCATCTAAGTATACCCCTAGTAATCCAGGGCTTAAGGATTCTTTGACTACGGGGTACCAGCAATAGTTTTGTATGACTGTTAATAGAATTCATAAGAGCATTAGTTAGTGTTTGCGCAGCAAAATTTGGGTCAGAGGTTTCCATAATTGAATTTAAATCCGTGCTTAGAAGGTGTTTTATAGCATCTTTATAGTTAATTCGCTTTACAGTTTTTTCTGCTCTAGTGTTAAGACAGTTATCGGTAGCAAGAAGCACAGCTTTATGATCTGTAATAAAGGTGTTGAGAACTAAGCATGTTCCGGTATATTTCGTTTTTACGAAGACATGGTCATAACATTTTTGATCTCTCGTAACAAGTGTGTGAGCTGGAAAAAACCCTAGGCTGTAAAGAAGGTCTAAATAGGTTGAGCTGTTTCGATCCTCGTTTTTAGGTTTTATATCGATATTAATATCTCCAACAATGTATATGTTATTAAAATTGATTAATTTGTTTATTATGTTTTCTAAAGAGTTAAGGAAATTTTCAGTGCTTAATATTGATGGTGAGCGATATAAAGAGATAATTGCTGAGTCGTTGTGTTTTATTATAAGACATGTTCCGTCAACAAATTGTGGCTCTTCAGTAGTACAGGGAATAGAATCTCTGACGTATGCAACTATTCCATCATTTTGGTTCCTCAAATTAGTAGTAAAGAACGTTTTGTAGTTACTTAAAGTAGGAGGTGTTAAATAACTTCTTAACCAACATTCAGTAAGAATGATAAACTGGGGTTCTAAGCTACATCTATGAAGCAATACTTGAAATTCGTCGAGGTTTTTATAGACACTTCTAATGTTAAGTGCCATAATTGTATTTATTGTGTCAGTATTGTTAATAATAGAAGTGCAATCTTCAGGATTACAAAAGGTAGATCGCATTATGCTAAGGTCGTCTAGCTCACTTGTTATAATATGAATAGGCGTGTTATCCATATAAGAATTTGTAAAAAGTCTGTGTTTCAGCTAAATGATCGCAAGCCATAGTGCTTTGTGCTGGAGTCTCCAAGGTTATTATCTTACACTTCGTGATAATATATCGCATAGGGTTTACATGTTTTCTAATTTGATGTGTATGTGTTAATTGTGTGATGCGTGCGTGTGTGATATTGTTTATGAATATATATGTGTGATTTGTGTGTGTATGTGTTTGAAAAAATTGTGAATCTTTTGTGAATTGTGTTAGGTGTGAGATAGCCAATATTTTTATATAAATTAACATGTTAATTTTAAGTAAAGACATTATGTATAACACATCAGTTACAAGAAGAATATAGAACTGTACTAGTCACTTTTTAGTTGGCAGGCGGTCCATGTCACTGTCGCTAGAAATGCGTATGGCTGGTTGGCCGTCACCTTTTCGCAGGTATACATATCCGTGTGAAGTCCAGCAGTACTTAAAAGAGTTTGTCCTAGCATAGTCCCCACAAATGTCTGTATGACCTGCAGATATTTGTTCAGGGTGTTCTGGATGTTTTCTATATATAATAAAAATATCTATCTATGTAGTGTAAGTATATCAGTCATCTAGTACCCATAACACAAGCTCTGCTTAGCTTGGGGCTAGGTGATGCTGTGTGAATTGTCCAGCATTATTTATTATTTATTTATTTATATAACACAGAAAATTACAAAAAAAGGTAGAAGTACAATGGGCAATCACTATTAGCGATCTCGTCCTCAGGATGGACTATGTATACCAATTAGAATGAAAAAAGCACGGTGTCATCATAAATTTTTCAACGCACTTATTAAATACAAGGTGCTAACAAATTAGTCACGGATATTTTTAGAGATAATACATTACATTATAACAATTAACTTTTAACTGTAATTAAAGAACCTTTGTATATAATTTTTTTGTTTTCATTTTGTGAACAAAAAATTAATTATAATTAATTTTTAAAATAATCACCCTTATTATGTACCTGTCAAGATGTTTAAGACTGTCTGTCATGTCACATCAAAAGTTGTTTTTCTTAAATGTCATTATGATTCAAGTATTTTATTTATCAACTTTATGAGGCCACTTGAATGATGGTTTAAAGAGGTTCTAGAATATGTTTAAAGAGGTCTCATTTAATAATCTTATTAACAGGATGTTTTAACGTAGCAAATTTGTTTCCTAGTTTTCTCCAAAAAAACATTAAAAAACCTATGATGTTTCATACATAAATGTACTCCGAGAACCGAGTACTATCAACTGTAGAAATATCCGTGACTATTTGTTAGCACCTTACATATAGTTAATTACCTATTTTGCGAGTATACATACAAAATTTAACAAAGCTTTAATCCACTAGACCACGAATAAAAAAAATATTGGCCTTTGACATCTGTGAGATAAAGAGACATATGTATTTTCAACTATCCGGTTTCGGTTACAGTTATTTGGCTAAACGTTTTAGGTAATCGCATATTTAAGTACTTGGATGTTTGGCCCATACAATAAAATACAATATTTTTTTTAATCAACATAGCTAGCAAAACAATTTAGGTGCGTAGGTAACATAAAATAAAACCGGGCAAGAGCGAGTCGGACTCGCGCACTGAGGGTTCCGTGCCATCATAGAATATAATATTGTATGATAAAGGCGGTTTATATTTGTTGGAAAACTTTGACAGCGTCATCTCATGTCTGATAGCGGAACTTATGTTGATTTTTTACACTTTCGATGATTTCTAACAAACTATGCATATTAGAAGGTTTGTTATAAATTGCCTGTAATCTTTACATACACTCCTATTAGCAATAAAAATTACAGGGGTTTATCTCTGCAAATATCGCAGATAAGGGGAAGAATGATATTTTTTTCAACTATGTAAATAAGTCGAAAACTATATAGCTTAAAGCAAAACTAAAAACTGTTTGTTCATGTGCAAATGAATACATTTCTTATGATACCGCACATGACCTAGTAGCTTTAAACCCACCTTCCACCCAAGGGGGGTGGAAGGTGGGTTTAAAGCTAAAAAACTAAATCTAAAAAACTATGCAAATTAGAAAGTTCGCTATAATTTTCCTATAATGTTTACATACACTTCTTCTAGCTGTAAAAGTTTCACGGGTTTATCTCTGCAAACTTCGGAGATAAAGGGAGAGCGGTCGTTTTTTCAAAAAAAAATTAAATAACTTAAAAACGATACGGTTTAAAGGAAATCTAAATACTGTTTATTAATGTGGAAATTAATAACTTTCATATGACCTAGTAACTTCACAAACATTTTAAAAACCCCCTTTCACCTCCCTTGTCTAAAAAATATGCAAATTAGAGAGTTCGCTGTAATTTTCCTATAAAGTTTACATACACTTCTATTAGCCAAAACGTTTTAGGAGTTTATGTCTGCAAATTTCGGAGATAAAGGAGGAACGGTCGTTTTTTTAACATTTTTGTAAATAACTCGGAAACAATACGGTTTAAAGGAAAAATAAAAACTGTTTATTAATGTGCAAATGAATACCTTTCATATGATACCTCACACGGTCTAGTAACTTCACCCCCTAGCCCCCCCCCCTGCAATCAAAATAAGTTTTTTTTTTTTAACATTTTCATATATGCTATATTAGTAAAAAATGTTATCTTTAACCATTTCAAATTTCAGTAGTTCTCGATATCCATTTGTGACAGACAGACAGACAAAGTGAGTCTATTAGGGTTCCTTTTTACCATTTTGGTCCGAAACCATAAACCATTTTGGCCAATACTGCCGATGTCATCATCATCATCCACAACCCGACTTCACCCACCCTTAGTGCGTGCCGTCCGTCACGATTCACTGCCAGTCCAATTCACCGTTCGCCAACGATTTTATGTATGTCGTCTGCCCATCTTGCAGCCAGACGACCGACATTTCTAAACTCTTGCCTCGGCCACCATTCAGTTACGGCCATACTCCACCTGCCATTATAGGCCTGGCCAAGTGTCATGCCCAGCTCCATTTGAGTTCTAAGATTACCAAGATCGTTGATCTTCTATATACATATATAAAATTCAAAGTCCTGACTGACGTCCTGACTGACTCACTGACTGACTGACTGATATATCAACGCACAGCCTAAACCACTGAACCTAAAGACTTGAAATTTGGCACACATATACCTTGAGTATCCTAGAGGTGCACTAAGAAGGGATTTTTCGAAATTCCCACGGGATAGGGAATAAATGGGATTTATATTTTCGAATCAAAGTGGCTCTGCGTGAAAAAGGGGATTTTACGTTGTATGACTTCCACGCGGACGAAGTCGCGGGCAAAAGCTAGAAAAACGTAAAACGTAAACGTAGCTAAAACGTGAATCATCATATTCATATTTAATATCGGGAATGTGCACATACTTTAGTTAAATTGGTGGAGGCACCAACTGTTTCGACCCTTATTGAGGGCCTTCCTCAGGGTGATGACAGCCTGGTGCCTCTGGTGCCATTCCCGATGTTTAATATGAATATCTTTGATCTTTGTTCGGCTTCGGATTTCAACATTTGGAACTCGGTCTATAAGCTTAATGCTTAACATGGCGCGCTCCATGGCTCCCTGTCCTGGCCGATGTTGTCTTTAGTTATTAGCACAGATTACAAATAAAATGGGTGGAATAATTCTTAAAAAATATATTCTCATCCGGCGGTTGGGCTGGTTATGATAGTTCAAATGGTTTTTCATGGAAATACGCAAATGGGAGTTTCAAAATCAAGAGGCCTGGGGAGATGGAATCAATTTTGTGCTGATTTGGCATGTACATACCCCGTATCTGTTTTCTTCTGCTCGCACAATGCTAGCTCCAGCTGGCGGGTTGCAGTCTCCGGATGTTCAGGATGGATTCCACTCGCACATATAAGTCTGTAGGAGGCCTCCTTTCACTGTTGTGGTCGCGCGCGCGGTAATTAATTAGTAATAAATTGGGGCCGAGAGATATGTCCTCTCAGGCTGCGGTGTATGTAGGAACTTACAACATATTCCTATTTACCCTAAGACATTAATTAGACCGCCGTGGGGTGCCGGCAGTAGAATGATACCCCTCCTCTCATGCCCATGGATGCAGTAAGAGCCTGCTAAGGGATACCTCCGGAAGATGGGCAGCAGCGTCTATCCGTGTATCAACATCCCATACTGCGCTCACCAACCCGCCTGCCAAGCGTGGTGAGAATGGCAACTACCCCTCATGGAGATCCATGAGGGAGGCCTGTGTTCATCAGTGGACGTTTTATGGCTGAAATGATGATTAATTTGAACCAGTTCACTTCTCTGTTTCAGACACTGTTAAAAGGCAAAAAGAACCCACATCTCTAGTTATTAGTTAGTTTTTTAGTTGTTTCGGAGTTGGAGCAAATTACATAACAAGCATTTTTGTCTTCTAGATAATCAACTGGGGTGCCGGCAGTAGAATGTTACCCTTCCTCTCTTGCCCGTGAATGCAGTAATAATCGTAAGAATCTGCCAAGGGATACTGAGAGCACTTTGGCCACGTTAATACCCCGTTGATAAAATTGTTACGGATGTCAGCTGGTGCACAGGCCATAATAAATAAAAACAAATTACTTTTCAACTTCTGCTCCGTTTTACTTTTGTAGGGAGTTTAGCATGAAGCAGTCTTAAGTTGTAATTGACACAGTAGATGCTCAGCTATTTCTGGCGCCTGTCTGTAAAGTTGAACTCAGGTAAATACCAACAAGGAATACGAAACTTGGGCGGTAAATTTTCACGTGAAAGTGAGAGCATTTTTATATTAAAGACTTGTAGAAAATTGAAGTGGCCTTCAGAGTGGTCGTGGTAACCTAACAACAATCTACCTACAAACTTGCAAGAAATGCAGTTAGATGTTATCTTTTTAAATATACAGAAGGTATGATGGGTAAACACCCATAATTACAAAACTATAATATGTGTATTATAATATGTGTACTAGCCCGAATGGGGCTCATTCTGTCAACCCCAAAGAACCATTTTAGTTTTACGACTTTCCAGGATTTGATCCTTCTAAAACTACTTGTTTTTTTGTCTCAAACCTCGTTTTGGGTTACATGTTAAAATACACCCTGTATAGACGGTGAGTGTCTTCTAATGTTAAGAAAAATATGTTTTATCAAGTTTTATCAATACCTATAAAATGCCAACGATTTTAGGCTTCCCTCATAAATCTCCACTAATCATGAGAGGGTTGTTGCCATACTCACCGCGCTTGGCAGGCGCATTGGCGAGCGCAGTACGGCAACATCCCCTACTGCGCTGTGTATACACGGAAAGACGCTGCTGCCCATCTTCCTGAGGTATTCCTTGGCAGGTTCCTGCATCCACAGGAAATAGAGGAGAAACAACATTCTAAAAATCAATGCTGAAAATCAGTGTTTGCTTAACAAGCAAAATTATACGCTGAGCTGTGACCTTTTTGACATGCTGCAACACACACATGCACTACTTAGCCAGTTAGGCATTTAGTTCACGTTACCATTTAGTTGTTTAGTTATTATGTTAATTGCTCTCATAAGTTTTTATCTCTGTACTGTATGTGTGTGATTGAAGTTCCAAATAAACTGTTTATCTATCTATCTATTCTACAGCCGGCACCCCACGGCAGAAATTGATAAAAAATTGTACTAAAGTGACGTGCTTGTTTTGGTTTTCTTGTTTTGTTGGTATTTCTACGGGATCGAATAAGAAATGAGGAGATACGTAAATTAACTCGGGCACCGACATAGCCAGTCGGATAAGCTCGCTGAAGTGGCAATGGGCAGGCCATGTAGCTCGAAGAACAGATGGCCGATGGGGCCGAAAAGTTCTCGAGTGGAGGCCACGGACCGGCAACGTTGGACGTCCACAGATGAACAGATGACTTGGTGAAGACCGCAGGTCGATGGTGGATGCAGGTCGCTTCCAACTGCAATAACTGGAAATCCATGAGGGAGGCCTATGTCCAGCAGTGGACTTCCTACGGCTGAAATGATGATGATGGTGAATTTTAGCTCATTTTACGTTGACAGCTCTTAATTTAGAAACGTTATAATCCCTTATAATAATAAGCTTTAGGAAGTGCTACAACAGAATCGACACCGCTGTAAATTATGCGAACTAATTTTCTTCCTTTATTTCTTACTTGCCGTCGGATGCCGGCAGTGGAATGCTAATCCTCTTCTCATGCCCTTGGATGCAGTAAGAGTAAGGGATACCTTCGGAAGATGGGCAGCAGCGTTTTTCCGTGTATCAACATCCCGTACTGCGCCAACCCGTCTGCCAAGCGTGGTATGGTAACTACCCTTTATGCAGGTCCATGGGGGAGGCCTGTGTTCAGTAGTGGACGTTTTACGACTGAAATGATGATGTTGTTTTACCTTAGTCTGAGTTTTATTATCTACTAGTGACCCGCCCCGGCTTCGCACGAGTGCAATGCTGATACTAAATATACTACAGAATATACCATCGTGGACTTTGTTGCATACCTTTTTAAGGTGTACAATACTTGTAGTACATTATTTTTATCTATCTCGTAGGGTTCAGCCAGCGTTTGCAATGTGAGCGCAAAGAAATGTGTTTATTTACAACCTCGCTTTAGAAACCTCTAAATTTATCAGTGTTTCTCTTCTATATTATGCATGTATTATTCATAAAAACCTTCCTCTTGAATCACTCTATCTATTAAAAAAACCACATCAGAATCCGTTGCGTAGTTTTAAAGATCTAATCAAAACCTTGGAATTTTAATGGATGGGCAGTTGTCATGTGGGCCACAATTAGCTGAACTAAGCCGGAAAACCTACGCATCAGCAGCTTCTCTAAAGCGGCTTCGTAATTTTTTGCCGATTTCCACTAAGATTGCGCTGGCTCAGTCCTTATTACTCCCTATCCTCGACTACGCCGACGTCAGCTATCCAGACCTCACGCAAGAACAACTTGATAAGCTTGAGCGGCTTCAAAACTTCTGCATACGCTTCATCTTCGGTTTACGTAAGTACGACCACATTACTGAGTACCGCAATAAGCTTAAATGGTTACCAATCCGCCTTCGCCGGGATGCACACATTCTTTCCCTCCTTTACAGCATCCTATTTAATCCTGTTACTCCCCGATATCTCAAAGATCGTTTTGAATATCTTCATGAATCCCACTCTAGATCCTTACGTTCATCTGACTCGCTTCAGCTGAAAACCCCCGTCCACACTTCCCACTCTTATAGTCTCTCTTTTACAGTGCGCGCTAGCAAGCTCTGGAATTCGTTGCCTACAATAATAAGACAAGCAAAATCTCTCCCTATTTTTAAAGCTATGGTCTATAAATATTTTCTCTCCTCAGTTTCTAACTCGTAATATTTACTTTTGAACAAAGTTATATAAATATGTATGTATATTATTATATGTATTACATTTATTATATTATGTATTATAGTAGTACCTATGTTTATTTATGTATTTCTAAGTATGTATAAGTATATTCATTATGAATATTTAATATTATTTTTACGTAGAATTTACGCCACCGTCGTCTCTTTTTTCAACCCATTCATGTCCATCCAAAGGTTGCCTGGAAGAGATCGCTTTCAGCGATAAGGCCGCCCATTGAGCAGCATAATGTGTTTTATTTATTACTTGTTAATACCTGTTTGTATGTTTTATGTTGTTTCAATAAAGCGTATTCTATTCTATTCTATTCTATTCTATCAAATATAGGGACAGACAGCGGGAAGCGACTTTGTTTTATACTATGTTAATACATAGTATAAAACAAAGTCGCTTCGCTTTTAACGCCAACCAAATTCTAAACTACAGGTTTGGCTGGTAGAGAATGCTTTAGCATTAAGCCCACCTTTTGTAATTGTGCTTTAATGTATTAAATAAATAAATAAATATACATAAATTCAAATTAAGCGTTTTTCTAATATTTTGCTTTTTCTTAATTCTACTTTAGCTATTTGTGTATACATAGTTAGGAATACCTTCTAGCATAAAACCTATTTTAATATTATCATAATGTTTACTTAATCTGAACGTATTCTGTTTTGTGTGCTGTTTTGTGTTCATACTTAATGAATAAATAATACGGACTTAATTCCCTTCCGGTTTCTCAACATCTTTGTACCAAGCCAAGCGTACTAATTTTAAGGTGGCAAACTTTAGAATACCTACACTTTGAGAGCCAGCGCATTATTATAATTTAAATTGTACGAGGCGATACAAAGCTCATTCAGAATAGTTTTGTTACGAGCTTTGTTTTAAGTAGAATTGTTTTGGATATTAAATGTAAGGCGTTCACCAATTTCTGATGAACTCTAAGTTAGGCTGTAATTACAGTCATAACACATATGACCACCTCTTTGGCGCAGCGGGCGAAGGTCCTGCGACGCAAGAGGTTGTAGGTTCGATTCCCGCCTCGGGACAAATGTCTGATATTATTTTTCTGACAGATAGATATTTTTTATTATACTTACATATATAGAAAAACATCCAGAACTTCCTGAACAAATATCTGCAGATCTTGACTGGTCGTACTTTCGTTCCAGCCGCCGAATCGTCGTTATATAGGTTTGGGTATGCATATTGGGTATGCGAAACGTCGGGAAATAATAAAGGTAATTTACGCGATAAATACCCGGTTATATGTATGTTAATAATGGGTATGCATGTTGCACTGACAACCTAGTTCTCCCTGCATGTGCATAATTAGCGGGCGGGAGGGCGGTGCTCCTGCATCTCAGCATAAGCGGAATTAAAACTAAATATTTTCATTGCAATTTACTGTAATGGATTTCCGCAAAGTAATGCCTGATTCCATTAATTCTATATAACTTTCAGTTTTGCATTCTACACAACATTTCATTTACCAAACTCGGGTATATTTGGAAACATTCGATTATTTATCCCCTATTTCACCCCCCATATCTTGTTAACTTCTTAACCGATTCTGATAAAACATGTTTAAGAAGCACTGCATGAAAATCGGTATTCTCGTTTAAGAGCTACGGTGCAGTGCCACAGACAGACACACAGACAAACACTCCTGTTTTTTGTCGAGGTTTAAAAATCTTGTTCTGCATGTAATACAGACCACAGCTGACATCTTTGTGCTAGTTTTCCTATAATTTCCTCCATGAAATATCTGAAAAATGTTAATAAATTAGTACGTTGGCTTTAATAAAATCGAGTTCTACCAATCAGAGCGAGGTCGTGTCAGCTGTCAACAGGTTGAGATTCGAATTATCGAATTCAATCCGTATCCCGTACAAGGAGTAACGATTTTGGGATTAAATGGAGGTTCCAACTGTAATACAGTACCCATATAGTTAAATCGATATCTATACTAATATCATCATATCAGCCGTAGGACATCCACTGCTGGACAAAAGCCTCCCTCTTTGATCTCCAAGTACTGCAGTTGGAAGCGGTCTGCATCCAACACTGACCTGCGCTTCTTACCAAGTCCCCGTATTCTCACGGGAACAGGAACTACGCGGAACCGCGGAGTGCGGCTAGTATTGAATATACTTTTATAAGACCTATAATTTGTTTTCCGAAGACCTATGGGCCAAGATCACTCAGTGGAGCTCCAGCACGGTGAGGCGCCGAGCGCGGTAGACCGAAGAAGCGATGACGTGACGAGTTAGACATAACAGCACATGCGAATTGACGGCGGATCGGGATGCAAGGAGAGATGGAGACGGCCTTTGCCCACTGCGACATTTATTGCTAAATCTATCTAATCTTAATCTAAATAGCCCGTCGGATCCCACAGCTGGGCAAGGGCCTTATTGCTAATTGTAATAAATTGTAATACAAATCATGCAATAGTTGATTAACCTACGATTAGATTTATGAATTAATATTTTTATTTTGACAATGTAATTCCGTCTCATTAATACTGAATTTTTAATGTTTGCTTATTAGGTTGGTCCAACTTTGAGAAAGAGGTCGATCGTCAAATCCATCTCAGATGGGCATCGTTTGGGAGACTTCGCAACGTCTTCTCGTCCAAAATACCTCAGTGCCTGAAGACGAAAGTATATAATCAGTGTGTGTTACCAGCGATGACTTATGGAACCCAGACGTACTACCAGTATTACTTCACTACTGACCTCATGAATAAGCTCGTAGTCACTCAACGAGCTATGGAGAGAGCTAAAGATAAAGATAAAGATAAAAAGTGTTTATTTCTGTAAAGCCTAAATTAACAAATAAATGCTTAATATAGACCTAATGTAACATGTTTAGTTTCGACGCCTCGCTCTAACTAAGCTCGTGGCTTGTGCTGTAGACGCGAGGGTTCTCTACCTCAGCATAGTTTATTTAGGTATACAAGTTACAAAAGTATGTTAAATCAGTTAACTATTACCTACGAGTATGTGTAGGTACTATACAAGAAAAAATAATAGTAAATATGACAAAAAAACAAAAGATAAAAAGAAGATGTAAAAGCTGATACTAATATTACTCCTTTTTTAAATTAAAACTAAAAGCTAGAAGCCAAACATTAAATACATCGTAAGTTAGTGTAATGTATGTGTCATGTGTGAAAACAAGTGTATTATGTATGTATGTATGTGTGAATTTACGTGTTTGACTGTTTTAAATAAGTGGGATTAGTCATACCTATAACAATGTGTAGCTGTGATTGTAATAAATAAGTATGTATGTATGTGTGAGTTTGTGTGTTTGATTATTATTGTTATTATTTTGTTTAAGTTGATTGCAATTCCCTTTGGACAATAAAATATACATGTTTTTTTTTTAAATTAACTGATAACTTTCATTAAGTTTTCGGTTTCAATATAATTCAGGGTTTGTAAGTAAGTTTTAGTTTTAACTTTACATTGTGCGTAAGATAAGTCCTTTAATGGAGTAAGTTTGTTTATTTGGTTGTAAACGTAAGGTGCTAGGTAAGGAAAATGTTTTTTTGCTAATGACGTGTTACAATGCGCTGTAGCAATTCGATTTGTTCGTCTTTTTAATGTTTGGGAACTCTGTATAGGTTTGATAAGGTGCTGTCTAAGAATCATTTGTTGGATGCACAACTGTCTCACTGTGAGAAGTTTAGTATCAGCATAGAGTTGCGCTGTTGGGTACCTGTATGGTTTGCAGTACGCTACCTTCAGTACTGCCCTCTGAGCTCTTTCAAGCGAAAGTAGATGAGTTTTTGCTGCACCCCCCCACGAAGTTGCACAGTAGGTTATAAGGGATTGACACAGCGTGTAGTAAATTGTGAGCAGGTGTGACTCGTTGGCTACATGTTTTATATTTTTAAATACTGCTATTAATTTTCTCACGCGTGCGGTAAGTAATTTGATATGTGGGACATATGTCATCATCGAGTCCAGTGTTACACCGAGATATTTAATGGTGCCACAACATTCAAGGGTAGGGCAGTTAGTGCAGCTAACATTGCTTGCAGTATTTAGACAGATAGCGCTATGGGCTTTCAGCAGGTAGTTTGCGTGATCTGGTTTACTAGTCTTTCGTAAGTAGAAGGTAAGGTACTTTGTTTTTTCTGCATTTAGAGTAAGAATGTCATGGTTAAGTTTTTTGTTTATAATATCAAATCCTTGTTGAGCCTGAGCGTAAACTGTATTCCAGTTTTCACCCTGAAACAAAAGCACCGTGTCATCGGCAAAAGAAATTAATTTACCCGAATCCATTTCTGTTTGGCAAATGTCATTAATGTAAGCTAAAAAAAGAGTTGGGCCTAAGATGCTTCCTTGTGGAATGCCGTACGTTACAGGACATGCTATAGATAAGTAATTACCTATTTTTACACGTTGTGTTCTATCTGTTAGGTAACTATTTAGTAGCTGAAGCTGTTTTCCTCTAATTCCCAAGTTAAATAGTTTGCTCAAGAGTTGTGGAGTAGACACCGTATCGAACGCTTTTGCCAGATCAAGAAAAATAGCTAGACATCTCTCCCTTCTATCTAGAGATCCGACAATAAATTTATTAAGTTCCAACACGGCATCTGCAGTTGATCTACCCCTTCTAAATCCATGCTGGTTATTAGATATAAGCCTAAATTTTTCAAAGTAGTTAACAAGTCTTACATTTATAGCACGTTCCAAGATTTTTGAAAGTGCAGGCAATATTGAAATAGGTCTATAGTTGGTCACTACTTTCTTGTCCCCGTTTTTATAGATTGGTAAAATAATAGAGGTTTTGAATGATTTTGGAAAAACAGCGGTCGAAAAACTGAGGTTACATATGTAAGTTATAGGTTTCACCACAACATTTTTATTTTCTTTTAGTATACGTGCAGAGATTTCGTCCCAGCCTATAGAACAATCTGTTTTTAAAGTATTGATTATATCTAAAATTTCAGTTTCCGTTACATCACTCAGTCCGAAAGAGTTGGATATCTTAGAGTTATTCTGGGTGTTTGCATAAGAAACGCGATTGAGTAGGATTTTTTCCGCAAGAGTTTTACCAACATTCGCAAAGGTGTAATTAGCAAAGTTAACTGCATTTTGAGGATCTTTTCCGCGTATTAAATCTTCTGAAAGGGTCTTTTTTTGTTTAAAATTTGTAATTTGATTTATAACTTGCCAAGTTTTTTTCATATTCTTTCCGGCTTTTTCAAGCTGTTCTTTTTCGTATGATTGTTTCAGTTTACGTAATAGTGCGTTGCAGAAATTTCTATACCTTTTATAGGTTGCATTTAGAATTTCATTTTGTGGTGATTTACGTAACTTGGTATGAAGTCTATCACGATGCGTCATACAGCGTATCAAACCTGGCGTTATCCAAGGTTTGAGTGGTGTTTTTCTGAAAGGTCGTTTTATTTGTTTGGTATTGTTAATAATAGTGTTCCTAATAATATTGACGAATTCATTCGTTGCTGAATCGCAATCGGGATTACTAAAAACGGAATTGAAATCAGTAATACACAATTGTTTTTGTATTTCCGTATACATAACTTTAGTGTGGGTGTTTTTGTACTGTTCAAAATTTTTTAAGGTGTTCTTTTTGTGATTTTGAAGGATTAACAAAACTGAGTCGTGATCTGTTACACTATTTTTTATAACCATGGTGGTAGCACTTAGGTTGGTTTTTATGAAGCAATGATCGAGACAGTTTGTTAATCTTGTAGGAAAGGTATGTGATGGTAGTAATCCATGAAAAGCCATAAGTTCTATATATTCAGAACAGACATAGTTCGTTTGTCTTGTGTGTTAGTAGTAATGTTAATATTAATATCTCCTAAAACTATGATATTTTTATATGTACGCAAGGTTGTAAGTATGGTGTTCAATGAGTTAATAAAATTTTCAATATTATTATACGACGGTGATCGGTATATTGATATAATGGCTAAATTGTTGTTTATTACAGTCTGAAGACAATTTCCTTCTTTAAAACTTGGTTCGGAATGGTTGTATGTGATATAGGTTTTTGTATAAATCACAACTCCATCATTTTGTATTATATTATTGTGGGTGTGGGCAATATCATATCCCTCTAACGATGGCAGAATGTGGTTTTTCTGCAGCCAGCATTCTGTTAAGATTATAATGTCTGGTTTGATTCTCATTCGTTCAATGAATACAATAAAATCAGTGAAATTTTTTCCAATACTTCGAATATTCTGAGTCAGTATATTTAAGTGTACATTTGATTTAGGGACCAAGGATAAACAGTTTTCTGGATCGGTACAGTGGGCATCAGATACCAAAACATTGTCTATGCTGTTGCATAGATTATCAATAATATTACTCATAATAGAAGTACTTAAAATTGTAGAGTGCATGACAACACTCAGGATTTTTTTCAATATGTTTTTTCACATAGTGTAATGTTTTTGTATCTTTTCTGTTCACTGTACTGTTATCCTTTCTGCGTCTTGGTATCATATTATCTTTTTTGTTTGAAGTGTGTGTGTATGTTCTAGAAATTGATTTATGATAGCTATGCTCGGGTTTTCTCTACGCGATCGAATCAGAAATGAGGAGATACGTAGGAGAACTTGGGTCACCGATAAAGCTAAAAGGATTTGCACGCTGAAGTGGCAATGGGCAGGCACCATGTAGCTTGAAGAACATATGGCCGATGGAGCCGAAAAGTTCTCGAGTGGAGGCCACGGACCGGCAAGCGCAGCGTAGGACGTCCACCAACAAGATGGGCAGACGACCTGGTAAGGTCTGCAGGTCGGAGGTGGATGCAGGCCGCTTCCAGCCAAAATACTTGGAAGTCCTTAAGGGAGACCTATGTCCAACAGTGGACGTTATCCCGTACTTATGCGTGGTGAGTATGGCAACTAACCCTCATCGAGATTCATGAGGTAGGCCTGTGTTCAGTAGTTTTTACGGCTGAAATGATGATGACGATCATAAAATATCTAGGTAAAACTGCCTTCTCCTATCCATCGAAGCTGTACGTCTTATATTAAATCGTTCAGCTCCATTCGGCAGCACATGGCTCGTATTTACTTAGGTATGCGTTAATACTTCTCCGAGGAACTTCTTCAACATGATATTTTCCTTAGCACGCTGCTTGCTTATCATCACACGGGGAAGTACTACTACCATACATATATCTGCCGCCAAGCAGTATGTTTGCATTGATGTGTTCCGGTTTGAAGGGCAAGGGGGCCGGTGAAATTACGAGCACATGAGACCTTTCAACTCTGTCTCAGGGTAACGGGCGCAATGCAATGCAGCGTTGGTCACATAGTCGCAAGCTTCGTGACCGTGATCACCGCGGTATCGCCGTTGTTATAGGTAGAGGTTACCGCTTCTTTCATATCTCTTCATTAAGTCGTATAAAAAAATACCAAAAACATCAACAGTCCTTAAGAACAGTTTGTATACATACATTTTTATTTATTTATTTAACACCTTAACTCATAACATTGTTTAAGGAGGACTTAATGCTAAAGCATTCTCTGCCAGTCATCCTGGGCGTGCAGAAATATGGTGTGGCGTGTTTTATTAATAAAGCGTCTTTTGCTAAAACTAAAGATAAAATTTGTTAATAAACATGAAAATCGATATTCAGAATTATTACACCATTACAATGCTACGTTATCCCTGAGTAATATAGGCTATATTCTATCCCCGTATTCCCGAAAACGGGAACTACGCGGATGAAACTGCAGGGGCGATAAATAATTATAAAATTCTTATACATATAATTATATAATACTAGCCGCACTTCGCAGGAGTAAAAGAATTACCTGAGCTGCCTCAAAAATCTCTCCAACTGAAGCCGCCCCCTGCAATTTCATACCTGCCCCTAACTTTCATAACTTTTACAGATTTCTTCAGAACTCGCGCCCCAAGTGCAAAATTAAGTTTGCCCGCGTCCCCTTCACAAGAAACTTGGGTAATGCAAGTAGATATCGAATAATAGACAATAAATACTGAGAGGGCAGGGAGTATGCAATTTGGGTATGGATGTAGGTATGAACGATCCTGGTATGAACGTTTAGATCAAAGGTCAAATCAAACTCGAGTCCCAAGTATGTTAAGAACACTTAAATAAATTTACAAAATGCTTAATCACTTTAGATAAGAATCAAGAAATACTTTATTCAGTGCGGCCGCATGGACCTTAATGACGCGTCACAAATTACAAAATAAAACAACACAAATAAATAGAATAAAGCACATAATTGAATCTGTTTACAGTACAGTACAGATACAGTTTGGGAGGTTCATTTGAATATAAATAAATAAGTAATGCTGGATAATTCACACAGCATCACCTAGCCCCAAGCTAAGCAGAGCTTGTGTTATGGTTACAAGATGACTGATATACTTAATACATTACTACATATGTAGATAGATATTTATTATTTATATTGAAAAACACCCAGAACACCCTGAACAAATATCTGCAGATCATGCAGACATTTGTCCTGAGGCGGGAATCGAACCCGCAACCTCTTGCGTCGTCAAAATAAGATTATGCATAAAATTAGATCGCGCAGTTATCCGAAGGTACGTGTTTGCATAGCGAGCTTTCAGAGGTTTCTGTCGGGCGCGGGCGCAGCGGACCGTCTCGGCGGCGCACGACCCACATTTCAGTCTTCTTTCCTTGGCGCATCTTATGGTGTGCGCGTAAACAAAGTGCAAAATTAACAGGACACCCCATGCTGGACAAAGGCGTCCCTCATTGATCACTAAGTACTGATCATGAGGGGTAGTTGCCATACTCACCACTCTTGGCAGGCGGATTGGCGAGCGCAGTACGGGATGTTGATACTCGGAAAGGCGCTGCTGCTCATCTTCCGGAGGTCCTTAGCAGGCTTACTGCATCCGCGGGCATGAGAAGAGGGGTAACATTTTACTGCATCCACGGCAACAATATCTAAACCTTACTATTGGTTGCCGTGGGATGCCGTTGAATCGGCAACAAACGCATGGGTTAGATATTGTTGCCGTGGGATGCCGTAGAATCGGCAACAATAATAGCATGGCTTAGATATTGTTGCCGTGGGATGCCGTAGAATCGGCAACAATAATAGCATGGCTTAGATTTTGTTGCCGTGGGATGCCGTAGAATCGGCAACAATAGCATGGCTTAGATATTGTTGCCGTGGGGTAGGTAGGTAAGAGCCTGCTAACCCATGCTATTGTTGTGCTAGTGCCGGCAGATATTGCTGACGTTCGCGTTGAACCATCCCTAGTTAATATTATTACTTTATGTAAAGGTTGAAATCTCGATGGGTTTTCTGATAAGAGTTATCGATTTTGACCCGAAGAGGGCACTGTCATCGATAAAAACACATTGGTTTTATGATCCAGTCGAAAGGGTAGCTTTTTCTATTGGATATCAGAAAATTGAGTCTTTTAAGGCTTAGGTATCATGGCAAGGTTATATTAATACTTAGTTTTATCATCCACATTATTTCAACCGTAAAACGTTCACAACTGACCAAAGGCCTCCCTATGGTTCTCCATGGTAGTTGCCATACTCACCACGCTTGGCAGGTGCGTTGTCGAGCGCAGTACGGGATGTTGATATAAGGAAAGACGCTGCTTGCCAGTTTTCGGAGGTATCCCTCGCAGATCGTGGCTCCACGGGCAAGTGAGGGTAACATTCTATACTGCCGGCTGGTAACCCACGGAAAAGGTGTTTTTTTTTAAGTTGAAGCACCTGCACTTCTGGCCCGACCTTATAATTGATTAGAGATTGCTAATTAATCCAATAAAACCTTCACTAATTAAAAGAACAATTAAAAGATTGATACGATAAGTGAGGTCATTTCTATAATAACACGCTATCCCTACTTTCCCAGGGTGGGAAAGTTCCCAAATGACCTGACCATTGTTCTATTTTGCAGGGCTTAAGGGTTTTCAATTACTGGAAGATTTACTGCGCTAAGCTTTGGATTTTTTCGGCTTTTAAGTTGATTGGATCGGAATGCGGAGGTTACTTTGAGATTGCGGAAAGATTTTGAGTGTATTTTTGGAGGTTTGTTAAGGTATTAAAATATTTGAAGTGAATTTTAAATATTAGGAAACGGGGGAATTCATCATCATCATTAGACATAAAGAAAAAAATGGCCGCCAACATGGCCAGCCAAATAACATAAGAATTTATAAATTAACTTGACACTGGCGGAATTGTGTAAAACAAACACAAAAACCCATAAAATAAAAAGGCAAGACAAGACAATGTGATATATTTGACAAGCATCTGCCAAATGCCATGGGAATGGCACAGCTTGTGATTGAAAGAAGAAGAAGAAGAAATCATTTATTTTAGACACACACACAACATATACAAATTATAAAGAAAACACATAAAAGAATCAAATTAGGAGAGATACGAAATGGCCGCCTACATGGCTAGCCAAATAACTTACGAATTTTTATATTAACTTGACACTGGCGGAATTGTGCTAAACCAAACACAAAAAGCCATAAAATAAAAAGACAAGAATCAAATTAGGCTTACAATGTTATACAAGTTTTAAACATAGGTACAACCAATGCTGCGTGAGGTCAAAAAATGGACTCTGCCTCAGTATTACCGCAATCACGTAGCAGCACGCGGTTGCGGCGCTGGTTTTCAGGCAGGTCCGTGTGACCGGCTCGTCTGCCAGTGCAAGGCGCAGGCGTACAAAATAAATAAATACTATTTACACAGTAATAATATTGCATACAAAGGAAATGGATAGATTAGTATAATATAGTGAATTTATTGTATTATAGCGTGTATGTACATACATGATACCAAATACATTATTAAACTACCTAGATATAACATCGCCTTAGGGCTAAATAATTAAACCTGTGATGAAGTTATATTATCAAATATATAAATAAATACATAAATAAATAAATTTTGTAAACTGACTATTTTAAGTAGCATTTTGCTCTATTGAATATACACTTATTTACTTTCACATCTGAGTTAAAGTCATGATTTTGAGTTTAACGGCTCCTTCCCAGGCCAATACATTGGGCTATTGAACCACTTCGCCAGAGAGGTCGTATTTTATATCTTTCAATACCTCACATGCATTTCTAGCCTATTGTCCGCCCAAACCTTTGTTTGTCATGAGAATGTAGAAGCAATTCATTCATTGCGCTAGCAACACCTTTAATACTTTTGTGATTTTCGTTTCCATGAAAAAAAAAACATTTCGTTATTGACCAGTAGAAAAGGAAAACATCATCATCATCTTCATCCTAGACGTAGGACGCCCACTGCTGGACAAAGACCTCCCTCATGGATCACTATGTACTGATCATGAGGGGTTGTTGCCGCGCTTGGCAGGCGGGTTGGTGAGTGCAATACGGGTTGTTGATACACGGAAAGACGCTGCTGCCCATCTTCCGGAGGTGTCCCTTGGCAGATTCTTACGGCACGGGCAAGATAGGACAACATTCTACTGTCGGCACCCCACTGCTTTATAAATAGCTGGGTTAATTTAATTCAACCTCCGGTTAACGCCAATAAATACCCTTTAATTGCATAAAATGGGCATTATTCCAAAACCGTCATAAGTGACACAGAATCCGTATTATTTACGGCCTCCGAAACAGGAAGTGACATCACGGGCGACACGTGACGCAGCGGAAATCCAACCGGAAGCGCCGCCATAACGGCTTAAGCGTCGGTGAAAAAAATTACGCGCGGTTTTTGGCGGGAAGCGATTCACTTCCCCTTCCGGTGGCGCGAAAGCCTGAAAGGTGTTAAATTGCGGGATTTATGTATTTGGAAGCTTGAAAAGGAGGCGTTGGGGTAGTTTTGTTTCATAATTTATGTACATAAGAAGGATAATTTATATGTCTTTTTGAAGAGAGTCTGGTGACGTCCTTCATATGGAAAGCCATGGTAAATGTTCAGTTGTACTACCAATGCCGCATAAGGTCACTAGTACTACTGTAGTACTAGATATACAAAGGTGTATGGTGTGACACGGAGGCCAATTTTGCCTTTAGCAGGTAGTAGAACTTTTTCTATACAGGGTGTATTATAACATGTGTACTAACCATCTAACAATGTCCCAGGCACTGCAGCGTCCCGTACAGCATGATTACCAGTTGCTGACGCTGTATAAATCATCTTAATAGATGCAAAGTCCTTACTTTTTTTACTAACCATAAAGCCGTGTTGGCCGAGTGGTATGTACCCCCGACTTTCAATCCGAAGGTCGTGGGTTCGATACCGGCCATGCACCAATGGATTTTTCTTTCTTGAAAAATATATACGCACACTTAACACGTGCTTTAACGGTGAAGGAAACATCGTGAGGAAACCCGCGGCTTAGATAGCTTCAGACGTATTGACCTGTTCTTTCCTCTGACTAATAGTTGACTAAGCTGAGAGGCTGGTATAGGTGCTGTGCAAGCCTAATCCATCTAACAATGTCCCAGGCACTGCAGCGTCCCGTACAGCATGATTACTAGTTGCTGACGCTGTATAAATCATCTATAATAGATGCAAAGGCCTTACTAACCATAGCTGGGCATTAACTCGTTAATCGTTAATTAACATTTCAAGTAACGGATTAACTTTTAAGTTAACATAAAATATGTTAACGGACTCGTTAACTTCCGTTACATTGCCTTGCGTTCGTTAATCGTTAATACAGTTCCTATACTCCTAAAACACGTTTAGACAAGTAGGTAAGTTTCGGGACAGTCTACAACAGCGGCGCAGCGCGTGCCGCAAGTGAAACAAAAATAGGTAGGTTTTTGATGGTTAAGGAAGTGGAAGAGAATGAGAGCAGTTGAGTGGATGAAGTTAAAAAATGCATGTAAATTAGTTTTACCCCGACTTTCGATCCTAAGGTCATAGGTTTATGGTTTTGACGTTCACTAGTGGATCTTTCTTTCTTGAATAGACAAAATTGCAGTGCCCTTGCAGGGTGCATGTATTTACATAAGGCTAGCTATAAGATCCAAGCTGTATAAAATGTGTACTGTAAGCAATAAATTAAATATGAAAATAATCTAATTTGGACGTTGGCAAAGTAAAATGTAATTTATTTTATTTGTAACTAATATATAATGACTATTTTTATTAAAAACATTTAATTATGGCCGTGGGGTGCCAGCAGTAAAATGATACCCCTCCTCTCATGTCCATGGATGCAGTAAGAGCCTGCTAAGGGATACCTCCGGAAGACAGGCAGCAGCGTCTATCCGTGTATCAACATCCCATACTGCGCTCACCAACCCGCCTGCCAAGCGTGGTGAGTATGGCAACTATCCCTCATGGAGATCCATTAGGGAGGCCCGTTCAGTAGTGGACTTTTTACGGCTGGAATGATGAATATTATAATTCTATGTCTTAACCGTTTCTAGCTGTGGAGACCTTGAAATGGCTTCATAAACTTTTTACCTTGTGACTATCTAAACACTATTATGCCGATGGTCTTCCTAATATAAATAAATAAAATAAATAGATACTCACCACGCTTCGCAGGCGGGTAGGCGAGATAGACAATACCTCTACATGTATTTTTTAGGTTTTCAACTGTTATTTTTTATGTAAATCACACTTAGATAACCCCAAACCCAAGAACCACCTCCTTCCCCTAAAACTCGTAAGTGAAACACCCTCATCATTTAATTAAGCTGCAGGGGGTGACGATGTTTTATTGCCGTCTTTTTTCAACCCCCGAGAAGATGGTACGAATTTATCATCCGTACAAAGTTACCCTCATTTTGCCCACATTTATCAAACTAGTGTTCCTGACTTGGTACACCTTTTGCATCCTTGGGGATTGTTTAGAAACCGAAGATTGGTATCACAGTAAACAGCGATCTTAGAAATTATAAAAAGAGAATAGAAGACACTTTATATAAGTACATTATAGATAGATATGTAGATAGATATATAAACTCTTTATTGTACATTCACCATAAAACATAAATTTCACAAAGAGAAACACAGACAAATATAACATACAATGGGCGGTCTTATCGCTAAAAGCGATTTCTTTCAGACAACCTTTGGATGGACAGGATACAAGATAAACGGAACGAAACGGATGTTGATACACGGAAAGACGGAAAGACCCATCTTCCGGAGGTATCCCTTAGCAGGCTCTTACTGCATCCACGGGCATGAGAGGAGGGGTAACATTCTACTGCCAGCACCCCACGGCACGGAATTATAATGTTACTTGCTAACAGACTAAAGCGAAAATATAAAACAAAAAACAGATTAGTTCAACAGCACTCACGATCACCACTATCCATTCATATATAACGTTGCAATGTATTTAAGTTGCCAAATAAAATTGTCTATAAAAGTAGAGAGAAAGAAAGAAAGGCCTTTGCATCTATTATAGATGATTTATATAGCGTTAGCAACTGGTAATCATGCTGTACGGGACGCCGCAGTGCCTGGGACATTGTTAGATGGATTAGGCTTGCCCAGCACCTATACCATCCTCTCAGCTTAGTCAGCTATTATTCAGAGGAAAGAACAGGTCAATACTTCTGAAGCTAACTAAGCCGCGGGTTTCCTCACGATGTTTCCTTCATCGTTAAAGCACACTTAAGTGTGCACATACATTTTTCAAGAAAGAGAAACCCATTGGTGAATGGCCGGTATCGAACCCACAACCTTCGGATTGAAAGTCGGAGGTACATACCACTCGGCCAACACGGCTATAAAAGTAGGTTGGTGTAAAAGGGTTATGGGGTAAAGTTAGCTTAAATTAGTTATTTCAATCTTACAATTATTATCATATTGTATTATGTGTAATATCAATATTTATAAAAGAATATAACTTGTTAAGCTTTCGCGATTCGTTAACATATTTTTTTTGATTTAAATTACAGGATTTTAACTGAAAATAATAAAAAAGGTACGCGATAAAATCCTGTAATTTAAAACTAAAAAAATATTTATAAAAGAAGTTATTATTTAGCTTATTTTTAAGAGATTGGTTACTAATTAGTTACTATGTATGGCAACAACCCCTCATGATCATGGAGCTCCAAGAGGGATGCCCATATCCAGCAGTGAACGTGGACAGTGGTTCTGATGATGATGAGAATCCTTTATGCAGAAAACAGTCCGATGCGCAGGATATATTTTGGTGCTTACAGTGGTTCTATGGCTGAGATGACGATTCAATATAGATATGTTTTGTTTTTCATTTGTAAATTGGCCATTGTAAGAAGTTTTTTACTCTAATATAAGACCTCTATGGCGCAGAGGGTGAAGGTCCACCTGCGACGCCAAAGGATTCGTATCCCCTCGGCACAAATGTCAGTACGATACGCAGATATTTGTTCAGGGAGTTCTGGATGTTTTTCTGTAAATAACAATAAAAATCTATGATGTAGTATAATAAAGTGCATTTTTTATGCATAATCTTTTTTTTAATTTTAATTTAATCGAATTAATTTTTTTTTTTTTAGGCGACTTAAATTTTGTTTGTTATTGTCATTGTCAATTTAATTCAGAAGGCTCCAAAACAAACACAAAGTCGATAAACACTATAGTTTAAAAATAACAATTGTTTTAGTGGAACGCTAAATCACTGGTCAGTTTACTAACCAAAACCAAACAACGGCTAAAAAATCTTGGTAAGTAAACTGACCAAAACCAAACGAGCGGTTATAGTATGTATATCAGTCATCTAGTACCCGTAACACAAGCTCTGCTTAGCTTGGGGTGATGCCGTGTGAAGTGTACAGCATTATTTATTGAATTTATCGAATGTAAGCTTTTTGACTTTGTCTTTCTTGTTCTTACGAAATTGCATGTTATTCTAGACTACGCTACACTAGGCTACTTAAAAAATATCTTTTATAATTAAAGTTTTCTTCAGGGACAAAATTAGTTGAGCAAAACTGAGACGGAGTTTATAAAGAACTGTGTTCTATCATTAAAAGTTCTGCTGTCTTGAAGCCGAGCAAGTTCATAGCTTGGGGCTGTTGGTTCTTCTTTTATTAACCGTAAAAATGTGTTAGCCTGGCCTCGGCGTCGATGTTGGTCCCTATGTACGGTAGGCATGGATTTTGTTTGTTTGGTACTGTCGCACTGGGGAGGTGGTGTATTCATGTTCCAATAGTTGCAATTCCTAGCTCATTTTTTCTTTTCGGCGTCTCCGATAGCCTGAGTCCTGCATGAATCACCTACCCAACTCTTCTCTTCAAGAGGGGTAGGGTGCGAATGACCTTAGGAGAGTGCAGCGCAACAGTCGCCGATCCCTAGGGAAAAACTGAGAGAATTTCCTTCACGCGGTTGCACCCCCGTTATTGGTCTTGTTCCATCAGAAAAAGGCGTAACAGAAACTCTCAATCAACTGTCACCTGGAATACCCGAGGATATGTTCCGGTGAGTTCACCATCGCAAAGATGAGCGATGTTGGATAGTGATGGCATCTCGCGTGTTTGTGCCGTGCGCGGTGTCCCGTAAGGAAGGATGAAGGAGTCCTGGAGGTTGAGGTAACTGCTGAGCCAGAGCCAGTGCGAGTTGCTTACCAACATGCCTCTTTAGTCTGACTGAAACGCCAAGGTTCTAGGCCAACCACCTAGGATCAATCGGCTTTCGGTGTCTCATCAGCGGGCCACTAGGTGAGGACTCCGAGGCGCGGAACCTGGGGCGAGCGTGCGGCTTCTCTTGGTCGTAGGCAACCTCGGAATTCTTCGCAGCGGTAAGTCTCGTCTCTATGACAGGATGGAACCTATGCCCTCCGAAGTAGCTCTGGCGTACGCTGACATAGGTCGCGACGTCCCCAGCTGTTGGACTCCATGGTGGGTGGAGCACTAGGAGGGTGAGCTAAACAAAACTCAACAATGTCACAAGAAAAAGATTGTTTAACCACCTATTACCACCCAGCAGCATCTTCGGAAGCGCCACAACCTGGTACGTCTAGGGCAGCATCCTTAGAAGCGCCAAGATCCGGTACGTCTAGGACAGCACCCTTAGAAGCGCCAAGACCCGGGACGTCTAGGGCAGCATCCTTAGAAGCGCCAAGACCCGGGACGTCTAGGGCAGCATCATTAGAAGCGCCAAGACCCGGGACGTCTAGGGCAGCATCCTTAGAAGCGCCACAACCCGGTACGTCTAGGGCAGCATCCTTAGAAGCGCCAAGACCGGGTACGTCTAGGACAGCATCCTTAGAAGCGCCAAGACCCGGGACGTCTAGGGCAGCATCCTTAGAAGCGCCAAGACCCGGGACGTCTAGGGCAGCATCCTTAGAAGCGCCACAACCCAGTACGTCTAGGGCAGCATCCTTAGAAGCGCCAAGACCCGGTACGTCTAGGACAGTATCCTTAGAAGCACCACAACCCGGCACGTCTAGGGCAGCATCCTTAGAAGCGCCAAGACCAGGTACGTCTAGGGCAGTATCCTTAGAAGCGCCAAGACCCGGTACGTCTAGGACAGCATCCTTAGAAGCGCCACAACCCGGCACGTCTAGGGCAGCATCCTTAGAAGCGCCAAGACCAGGTACGTCTAGGACAGCATCCTTAGAAGCGCCACAACTCGGTACGTCTAGGACAGCATCCTTAGAAGCGCCAACACCCGGGACGTCTAGGGCAGCATCCTCGGAAGCGCCAAGACACCAACTGACCAAGACCATCACTCCAACCGGTGCGCCCCTCGGGTTTTCACCCAAGGAGACGATCATTGTACTTTCGGCCCTGAAGGCAGCAATTCCTGTACTGCCAACAGAGCCAGACTGGAACCTTGTTTCTCCTAAAAGGAGCTACAAGGTTCCAGCACTGTCTTTATGAGAGAAGGGTATACTGATTGATTTTTTGTGCATTTGAAATTGTAAAATATACATAATTTTTTTTTGTTTTTTTGGAAACCTTTGCCCCTTTTCTGGTACCCCCGTACCAATGCTTGTTTTGAACTATTTCCCTTCACGGCGCATACATATTTCGGTATTTTCAGCAACATTTTATACTTTATCAATTAGTCGGATTTTTTGGTTAAAAAAATTAATCGTATAAAATTCATCATCATCATTTCAGCCGTAAACGTCCACTACAGAACACAGGCCTCCCCATGGATCTCCATGAGGGGTAGTCACTCACCACGCTTGGCAGGCGGGTTGGCGAGCGCAGTACGGGATATGGATACACGGAAGGACGCTGCTACCCATCTTCCGGAGGTATCCCTTAGCAGGCTCTTACTTCATGAAAGGGCATGAGAGGAGGGGTAACATTCTACTGCCGGTACCCCACGCTATTAACTAAGCTTATTTATTAAGTAGTAGCTTGTGCCCGCAGCTTCGCATGCATTGTACCCAGATAAAAAGTAGCCTATGTGTTAATCCTAATCAACAGGTGTGCAAAATTTCAGCTTAAAACGTAGCCTAGTTTTTGCGTGAAGAGGTAACAAACATCCATACATCCATACAAACAAACTTTCGGCTTTATAATATTAGTGAGATATTTGAATATTTCCCTTGACGAAGCATACATTATAGCGGTTTCAGTATTTTCAGCAACATTTTAGATTTTATTAATTAAGTAGGTATTTTTAGTTGAATAATTAAATCGTTGTATAAAATTAAATCATCTGAATTGGATGTCATTCAGCTGCGTTACAGAGACGCCAATCGCCGTCTCTGAAATTATCGACCAATCAGCGTATCCAATTAATCTACAAAGCTTTCTATTGTGGCGGGCTGAGTTGCCGAGCTGAGTTGTGGTGCCGGCAGTAGAACGTTACCTCTCTGGAATCTGGAGGAATCTGCTGAGAGATACCTTCGAAAGATAGGCATCAGGATATCCTTGAATCTAGCCTGCGCTCTAACCCACCTGCCAAGCGTGGTGCGAATGGTAACATCCGTAGGTATCCCTTGGCAGGTTCTTACTGTATCCACGGGCAAGAAAAGAGGAAAAACATTTCAATGCCGGCACCCCCCGCCAGCGACTTACCCATCGTTGTATGAAATTGCATCATCTAAATTGGATGTTATTCAGCTGCGTCACAAAAGGGACGGCAATCGCCGTCTCTGTCTAATTACCGACCAATCGGCGGATCCAATTAATCTGCCAAGCTTTCATTTGTTAACGGCGGGCTTCTTGCGCTGATTTTACATTGGTAAAAAACGCATTTTCTACGGTGTAACTAACTTTTTAAATACTATAATATAAAAAAACATTAGGCTTTTATGTAATTATCATCTCAGCCGTGGACGTCTGTCTGACGTCTGCTGCCGGAATGAATGAATGAATACTTTGTTGCACAAAGAAACAAAAATAATAAAAAATAGGTGGATAAATAAATATGTACAAATTGTAAGACAAGTAGTTGTTTGTTTCGTATGTTTTATTAACTATTTTATAACTTGACATTTTTATTTTATTTCCTTAATTCATGTATTTGTATTTTATCAAAGTGTCTCTTTGCTCATCAGCGGTATCTTATTACTTGAATCGGATACTTATTATTTGAATTCAACTATCTTTGTTAACCTAGGTTCACAGACGAAATTAATTGAATTGAAATTGAAAATTATTTAACATAATAATTTCATAGTAAGAGATCCGCTCCTAAGCATTGTCCACGCGCTGAAAGAATTCAGCTGCTCACAAAAAATCGCATTCGAAATTCAAACAATTAAAAACTCATTTCAAGTGAAAAGCTATTGAACTGTGAGTTTGCGTAACTGGACTGTAAAACTTCTTGGCTCTTTTGCTAAAAACTTGATGCATGTCTTCTGATGAAATTTAATTTGGTTTTGTGTTAATCGGTCTCCTCACCTCTTAAACTAGTTATGCGTGGCGACATCGTCAGATGGGCTCATTTCATGTATGGGGTTGCGAATAATTTTCAATGTGTTTAATTTATAAAACATTCATGTTTCAGCCGTAAAACGTCCACTACTGAACACAGGCCTCCCTCATGAATCTCCATGACGGGTAGTTGCCATACTCACCACGGTTGGTGTGGGCAGTACGGGATGTTGATACACGGAAAGACGCTGCTGCCCATCTTCCGGAGGTATCCCTTAGCAGGCTCTTACTGCATCCACGGGCATGAACTGAGGGGTAACATTCTACTGCCGGCACCCCACGGCAAAATATTATAAAACATTAATAGCACATTAATCCATATCAACATAAACTCCGAGACAAATTTTGAGTATTTTTTGCCATTATTATACAATCATAGTTTTTAATTACATCATTATGAAAACTTAAACTATGGAAGCAGCAAAAATGTTTATTTTAAACTTTAGATCAAGTTGTCGCTACTTAAATATAGAACTTTTGTTTTTCTTCTATTGAAAATTATTGTTGACACATGTCACATCCACCATATATTCACATATTTATTCAAATTACTGTCCAGTGTTTAAGTCTCCGCGTTCAACGTTCCAACATAACAATGGATTTCATTATTCCAAGAATTCTTCGAGTTTTATTTATTGGAATTAATTCTTGATGTTTTTGAATTACTTTCGTGTAATTAGAATTCATTTGTTTTAACATACGCGAAAAACCTACTGTGTAAGTTACAATACCTTTGTATTAAATAAATAACATAATATTGAGCATAAAATGAGGGTTATATCACGTGCCATGTGACGACCTCGTGGCTTAGTTGGTCTGATAATTGGCTTTCGCAGGAGGTTGCGGGTTCCATCTCCGCCGAGGGACAAATGTTTGCTTTCATCATCTCAGCCGTAAGGCGTCCACTGCTGGACTATGTTGTCCTTACTTGCCCGTGGATGCAGTAACAATCTGCTAAAGGATACCTCGGCAGGGTGATTACGTATCTCGCGACAGGTTTTGCAAAAGGCAATTGACAGCAATATTGCTGTCACATGTCAATTTTGTATTAGAGAACAGCAAGGGATTGACATTTGACAACAATATTGCTGTCAAATGTCAATTTTGTATTAGAGAACAGTAAGGGATTGACATTTGACAACAATATTGCTGTCAAATGTCAATTTTGTATTAGAGAACAGCAAGGAATTGACATTTGACAACAATATTGCTGTCAAATGTCAATTTTGTATTAGAGAACAGTAAGGGATTGACATTTGACAACAATATTGCTGTCAAATGTCAATTTTGTATTAGAGAACAGTAAGGGATTGACATTTGACAACAATATTGCTGTCAAATGTCAATTTTGTATTAGAGAACAGCAAGGAATTGACATTTGACAACAATATTGCTGTCAATTGCCTGTTGCAAAACCTGTCGCGAGATACGTAATCATCCTGTCGGAAGATAGGCAGCAGTGTCACTACGTGTATTAACAACCCTTACTACGCTAGTGAACTCAGTATGGGCACATGAGATCTTACTATACTACTATTACTATACTATTACTATATATACTATACTATATGTCTCAGAGTAGCGCAATGCAGTTCAACATACGGGTTTGATGGACGTGATCACCGCGGTATTGCTGTTGTAATTAGGGAGAGGTTGTCGCCTAGCACCAGGTGGGCCTTGGGCTTGTCTTGTCATTAAGTCCTATAAAAAACGTAGGTACTACTAATCCATGAAGAACAAGAAGAAGAAGAAAAGAATTTATTTTGACGAGCTCTGTGGCGCAGCGGGCGAAGGTCCGCCTGCGACGCATGGGGTTGCGGGTTCGATCCCCGCCTCGGGACAAATGTCTGTATGATCTGCAGATATTTGTTCAGGGTGTTCTGGGTGTTTTTCTATATATAATATAGAGGTAAATATCTATCTATGTAGTATAATGTATTAAGTATATCAGTTATCTAGTACCCAGAAACAAGCTCTGCTTAGCTTGGGGCTGGATGATGCTGTGTGATTTGTCCAGCATTATTTATTTATTTTATTTATTTACCACACGCATAAATCACAGTACAGTACAACCACAAAACAGTTATTAGTGTTCCTTTAAGCCGTATTGTTTTCAACTTATTTACAAAAACTTTGAAAAAAATAGTCTTATCTCCGAAGTTTGCAGAGATCAACCCCTGAAACGGTGTGCGAGCCCGACTCGCTCTTGCCCGGTTTTATTTTATTTAAAAGCAGGCTTTCTAGCGGTGGTTCGTAAACATGTTTTATCAAAATCGGTTAAGAAGTTTTTAAGATACGGGGGTATCTTAAAAACTTAATCTAAGATGAATAAACGAATGTTTCCAAATAAAAACGAGTTTGTATTTTATATATAAAACTAGTCGCACCCCGCAGTTTCACACATGTGTAGTTCCCGTTCCCGTGGGAATTTTGAAAAATCCCTTCTTAGTGCACCTCTAGGATACTCAAGGTATAGTGCCAAATTTCAAGTATCTTGGTCCCGTGGTTTAGGCTGTGCGTTGATATATCAGTCAGTCAGTTAGTCAGTGAGTCAGTCAGGACTTTGAATTTTATATATATACAAGGTGTCCCGTAACTGGTGTATGAAGCCAGGAGCTGCAAATTACCCCCCACCAAAGGAATGCAAAGGCGAAGAAAGATTTCAGAAAAACGTATTTTCAGGTTTCCATACAAAATTAAAGTTTTCCAAGTCGCTGTCAACCCTAATGTATAACAGACGTGTGTCCGTAATACATACCTACGCGCCTACGCACACCACGCACCTATACCCACACTCAATATACGCACAAGCGCGTTGCGGGCGCGCCGCGGGAATCCCCGGCGGTCAATAGGTGATTGCCCGTAACAGCTGAGAGCAGGGTTGTCACTCTTATGAAATTGGTATAAACTTTGAACGTTATCTTATCACTGAAAAACTTGAAAATCAAGAAAGTCGTAGAACAAACGTTGTTTGCCAGGGGGGGTAGAAAACCCCCCTTTCGGCTTAGTACCCCAATTACGGGACACGCTGTATATAGATCATCATCATCATCATCACAGAAATAGGGCGGTCTACTGTCCACATCCACTGCTGGACACAGGCCTCCCTCATGCATGCATCTTTATCATGAGGGGAGTGTTGCCATACTCGCCACGCTTGGCAGGTGGGTTGGCGAGCGCAGTATGTGTTGTTGGTTATAGGTACTTACGTAAAGACGCTGCTGCCCATCTTCTGCAGCTATCCCTTAGCAGGCTCTTACTGCATCCACGGGCAAGAGAGGAGGGGCAACATTCTACAGCCGGCACCCCACGACTGTGGTCCCGGCATATACCTCTATATAGATGGGGTTTGAAAATAGGGCAGAATAATTTAATGTTTTCAAATATACCCAAATGTGGTATCAAATGAAAGGGCGTGATGCGTTGATTGCAAAACTGAGTACACATTACAATAAAAATAATGTGTACCTACCCTCAAGGGTTACTAAAAGTTCACAGTTATTTATCATCATCTCAGTCATAAGCAACCACTGCTGGACGAAAGCCTCAAAGATTTATAACCATGAGCCGGTTATTGCCATACTCACCACGCTTGGCAGACGGATTAGCGAGCACAGTACGAGATGTTGATACACGCAAAGACGCCACAGCACATTTTTCAGAGGTATCCCTTGGCATGACATGTACTGTGCTGACTGGTCGACCAACGCCTTGGACCGGGAAGTATGGAGAGAGGGAAGGGAGGCCTTTGCCCAGCAGTGGGATCCTACAGGCTGATTAGAATTAAAAAAATCCCTTGGCAGATTCTTACTGCACGGGCATGAGAGGAGGGGCAACATTTTACTACCAGCACCTGGCAGTTGTTATCCATCTCCAAACTCTCCACATAAACTTTACTGCTCAACTCTAAACTTCCGAAATGCGAGTTCAAAGGTCATGTGTTCGGAGCTCAAACACTGAAGCTGGTAACACCACAACTATTTAGGAAGAGTCGGATGTGTTGGCAGCACAGGGCTGACTGGCCGACGAAACCGGAATTTCCGTTACGTTTGGAGGGTTGCTTGGCATAGAGTATAGGGGTGTAGAATCTGCTTGCGATATTTGAGACGCATTGAAGATGCCGTGGGGTACCGGCAGTAGAATGTTACCCCTCCTCTCATGCCCGTGGATGCAGTAAGAGCTAAGGGATACCTCCGGAAGATGGGCAGCAGCGTCCTTCCGTGCATCAACATCCTTCCGTGCATCAACATCCCGTACTGCGCTCGCCAACCCGCCTGTCAAGCGTGGTAAGTATGGTAACTACCCCTCATGGAGATCCATGAGGGATGCTTGTGTTCAGTAGTGGACGTTGTACGGCTGAAATTATGATGATGATGATGATGTCGACTAGATTGTACCAGCCGAAAGATGGACGACCCATTGTAACTTGACTTTACTGTGCGCAATCAAGGTAATGTTTACTCTATGGCTATATTATACGAAGCAGAGTTATATCCTTGTGGAATAATTTCTACTCGACTATATGCTATACTTTGACGGTACGTATAAACTTAAATACGTGCATTTTAGTATAGCCTAGAATTATTTCTTAGTCTAGAGTCGTATAACAGAACAGTCCTGTTATACGACTCTGGACTGAGAAATAATTTTAGGGTTCCGGACCAAAATGGTAATAAGTTAGGCCAGGGTCACGCGGTTTGTAGGGTTTCGTAGTTAACCGTAAAACTGTTTTCAAAAAAATTAATAACCTTATCAAAAATTTTACGATTCCGGTAGGATTCGAACCCTCGTCCGTCAAATCGATACTTGACGCTTCCTTAAGCCGGAAGTGCTTTGACCGCTAAGCTACAGAGCCCATGTTATACATAGAAATTCTTGATAAGGTGATGTCGGTTTGAGCAACCGTAGAGCTAAACTGCTGTTATAAGTTGGTGCATATTTCTTTACGTTTCCCAAACCACAGGAATTAATTGAGTTTGCGTACTAAAGTATTCCGGTATGTTTGGGAAAATGCATCACTTATTTAAGCGACTATTTGTCCGAAACTAAAAAAGCTTGCTTAATTAACACTTATAGCTTTTCCAGAAGGTTAATTGTTAAAACCACATCCATGATTCTTTTCAGATTAATAAAACTAGCATATTAGATTTTTAAACGCTACCTTTAAAATTTCGCAAACGGAACTCTAAATAGAAAAATTTTCTTTGCAACACCTAAATGGTTTTGAAATACCTATTCAACAATACCCCACACGATGGGAAAATCAAGAAAAAAAGTTGATCCCCACCTTACGTGTATGGGAGGTACTCCAAATTATTTATTTTTTCAGCATTTTTTTATAAAAGTATGCTGAAAAAATAACGCTATAGCGATATCTCCGCTTTGCTGTTCTATAAAATATCATCATCATTCATCATTTCAGCCATAAAACGTCCACTGATGAACATAGGCCTCCCTCATGGATCTCCATGAGGGGTAGTTGCCATTCTCACCACGCTTGGCAGGCGGGTTGGTGAGCGCAGTATGGAATGTTGAGACGCTGCTGCCCATCGTCCGGAGGTATTCCTTAGCAGGCTCTTACTGCATCCATGGGCATGAGAAGAGGGGTATCATTCTACTGCCGGCACCCCACGGCGGCTATACAATATATTTATGCTAAATTACAGCTTTCTAGGACTAATAGTCGCTTCGCAAAGCCGGTGACGGACGGACGCACAGACAGACAGACGAAGCAAAACTATAAGGGTTACTTGTTTTACTACGAAACCTTAAAAAGGAACCCTTATGATGTGAACTTGTCTGTCTGTCTGTCTGCCTGCCACAGATGGATATCTTGTGAACTACTGATGCTATCGACTAGACATTTGGAATGGTATTAGATATTCATATTCACTAATCATAATTTCAACCGTAAAACGTCCAATACTGAACACAGGCCTCCCTCATGGATCTTCGTGAGGAGTAGTTGCCATACTCATCACGCAGACGGGGTGGCTAGTGCAGTACGGGTGTTAATTACAGAAAGACGCTGCTGTCCATCTTCCGGAGGTATCCCTTAGCAGGCTCTTACTGCATCCACGGACATAAAGGAGGGGCAACATTTTGCACCCCACTGCAGTTTAAATATTAGAAGGGCGCGGTTATTATGTCATTAGGTATAATTTACGCAATTTTAATTAGCTTTAGCTAGGTAATGTGCCAACAGAATTGACATGATTCATCATTTTACGCTGTAACAAAGACAGACTAAGCATGTTGTGCTAGGATGGTGCTTCATCAAATTAATTACATTTAACATACTTAATTATCATTAGCTGGTTGTCACCTTGTTATCCACTTACATCTAACCTAGATGATTTATGCGGCATAGCACTAGAAATCATCATCATCTCAACCATAAGAAGTCCACTGCTACACAACGGCCTCCCTCATGGATCTGCAAGCACTTTTTTCAACGGGTTTTTGCCATACTCACCACGCTTGGCAGGCGGGTTGGCAAGCGCAGTGCGGTATGTTAATACACGGATAGACGCTGCTGCACATCTTCCGGAGGTATCCCATGGCAAATTATTACTGTATCCACGGGTAAGAGAGAAAATAAAGAAAGAAAGAAAATACATTTATTTTTGACACACACGCAACATATTATACAAATTATATAGAAAACTAAAAGAATCAAATTAGGCTAAGCATGGTATACAATTGTTTGTAACTTTTATAGTGTATAACCACACTTAGAACATTTCAAAGAAATGAATAACCTTATCAAAACTCTATCAACCTGTAGATGGCGCTCTAATCGGTGCTCAAACCGATATCAAGAATTTCAGCGGTACCCGACATAGGTTCTGTAGCTTAGTAGTCAGAGCACTTCCAGGTTTAGGAAGCGTCAAGTATCGATTTGACGGACGTGGGTTCGAATCCCACCGGAACCGTAAAGTTTTCATAAGATTATTCATTTCTTTGACATGGTATACAAGTTTCAACTTACAAAAAAGTAGACTCAGTGTCGTGTCGGCCCCACGCGCGGACGGGCATTCAATCCCATGATGATGATTTTCTTGAAAAATCGAAACGTGTCGGAACAATCTCCGACGTTACAATACTACGTGAGTAATCCCGTTTTTACAAAATGATTACAAAAAATGCTCCGTGAGGTCAAAAAATGGACTCTGCCTCAGTATTACCGCAATCACATAGCTACGCGGTGAGAGCCGAGGCAACATTCTATTGCCGGCACCCCACGGCAATAGAAATAACTAGGCATTACCTAAGAGAATCTGTACAATCCGATTGGTAGTGAATACTTACGTACCTCAATTTTAAATAAAATTAGTAAACAAAACACAAAAAATAATGTCGGAACGCTTATTGAAATTGAAATTGAAAATTCATTTATTCAGATAAAAATCCATTTTGTTAGTAACACATAATACAATTGAGAATGGTTAGTAAAATCTTTCAAGCTTATCTTAATATAAATAAAATAATAATAAATAAAATAAAAATGTTTATTTACAGTAATAAAGGTTTACATTACAGTATTAGTATAAGGGTAGGTAAATACATTTGATTATGTTCTCTATCTAGCACAAATAGATAGATAGATAGATAGAAAATACTTTATTGCACACCTTAAAACTAAACATAATAACAAAAGAAACTTGAGAACATAGTGCCAATTGGCGGCCTTATCGCTAAAGAGCGATCTCTACCAGGCAAATATGCCTAATATAAACCTTCTATGGTCAAAGAAAAATGTCTCCTCGCTCTAAATAAAAATAACTTGTAATGAGACACGAGGGCTCCTTTCTTCGGCTACAAATAAGTTCACTAGTACAACACATTGTTTTTTAGGGTTCCGTATCCAAAGGGCTAAAACGGGACTCATGCAAATTAGAGAGTTCGTTATAATTTTCCTGTAATCTTTACATACATTTCTATTAGCTGTAAAAGTTTCAGGGGTTTATCTCCTCAAACTTCGTTTTATTAATGCCCAAATGAATTCCTTTCACATGATTGCCTTGGGGTGCCGGCAGTAGAATGTTACCCCTCCTCTCATGCTCGCGGATGCAGTAAGAGCTTGCTAAGGGATAGGTCGGGAAGATGGTCAGTTGCGTCTTTCCGTGTATCAACATTTTGTACTGCGCTCGCCCACCCACCTGTCAAGTATGGTGACTATGGCAACTGACCCTCATGGAGACCCATGAGGGATGCTTGTGTTCAGTCCTGGACTAGTAACTTCACTTAAAATTTTTGGGACCCCCATATTAGTGAAAAAACAATATCTTATACCATGTCAAATTTCAAGTAGATTAGTTTTCAAAATATCCATTTGTGACAGGCAGACAAACAAAGTCACACCATTAGCGTTCTTTTTACCATTATGGTCCGGAACCCTAAAATGTTTATCCTATTTGTATTACAATGACGAGACAAGCCGAAGGCCCACCTGATGTTAAGCGGTAACCTCTACCTAACAACTGCAATAATATAACAATTCGTCTGTAATATTAGTCCAATTAGTGTTTCTTTTTGTAATTTATTTGATTACTTACGCTCTATTACAAGGCAACTCATTCCAATAATGAAAAAACGATGTTTTCCTTCACCGTTAGAGAGCACGTCTTCTATCATCTTGCTCAAATAACCCACATGATTGTAATGCTTAATTATAGGCCGCATTGGCGTTGTTAATAAACTACCGTAAACCAAGCTTAACAAAACCTTAACCTCGTTACGCCATAATACGCCACGTGTAACGCAATAACCAACAAAATACAATACAATACAAAATACTTTATTGCACACCTTAAGAAATTACAGAAAAAAACTTACAATAAACATTTGGTACAATGGGCGGTCTTATCATCTAAAAATAAAAGTATCTAAAAATAAGGAACAAATTGATTTTTAAATTAATGCACCAGTACTAAGATATTTAAAGCGCAATGAAGCTTAGAAGTGGGGGTTCGTGGCTAACATCTAGTTTACCAATTGATGGACTAATTTAAATAAAGTCATCTAGCTTGTACTGTAAATTATTATTGTATTAGTTTCTGTAATCTGTGGTATTACGACAGAAATGAGAAATGAACATACAGGCACTTTATAATAAATATAATTTTTATATAATACAAACTTAGGGACAAAACTCTAACGTAACATTTAACACAGACTAACAATTTTATTTCCAACCGGCAGATATCTCCAATTTGCGTAATTTCCTATTTAGCCAAATGTATAGATGTTCGAGACGTTGGTACTGTTTAACATGTTTCTGGAAGTTTCTGGTATATTCCGGTGTCTTCGATATTATATTCATACTCCGCTGAATAAATTTATTTTAAACGAAATAATGTTAGATTAAAAGGAATTTTCTACTAGCTGTCTCCGCGAACTTCGTATCGCCCTACTACTGTAAAGTAAGGCTTTTGCATCTATTATAGATGATTTATAAAGCAACAGCAACTGGTAATCATGCTGTACTAGGCTGTGCTAGGGTATTGTGTATTGTGCTTGCCCAACCTATACATGTACATATATGCTATACCATCCTCTCAGCTTAGTCAGCTATTAATCAGAGGAAATAATAAATAAACAAATATTAATAATGCTGGACAATTCAGACGGCATCATCTAGCCCCAAGCTAAGCAGAGCTTGTGTTATGGGTACTAGATGACTACGCAGAGTACTAATAGACTACTCAGCGATCACGAGGCACAGCGCCTAACCATACAGCGCGCCGCGACCCCCGCGCCGCTTTTTACGTTAAGGCGTAGTTTTAACACATCGAATATAATGAACTTTGTCACGGCGTTGGACTCAGTCGACTGGAACGAAATCGTGGAGTCATCACAACATAACTGCTGCAGTCTAGCCGAAATAATAGTCAATAAATTAGTAAGTAAAATGAGCATATGTTTTCCCTTAAAGAAACTACCAGTAAATATTAATAATAAACAATGGGTTGACTCAGAAATATTAAATTTAAAATATTTGCTTTTTGACACAGTCAACCTTAAAAGTCGCTTCCCTGAAAACGAAGCAGTTGCGGACTTTGCTAAAAAACTTTCGATAAAATATAATTCGTTATTAAAACATAAACGTACAGAATACTACTCCAACCAAATCCAAAAAGACCCTAACAAATCTAAACGTATGTGGCAGGTTGTGAATGCTGAGCTAGGTCGTGGAAGGCGTGAACGCCTAGACTTCACGGACTGCATCAGAGACCAATGCGGCGGGCCCTTCCCATCCAAGAAGCTTCTCCTGGACACACTTAATGAAGAGTTCATATCTGCTGCGAGTAAATGTGGTGCCCCCCCGCCGATGTCCCGCGCGCGGCCTCCGCCATGACAGTCGAGCTAGTAGCCTGCAGTTCATCGATCCGACTACGTCCCTTCACACCAGAAGAGGTGATGAAAATTGTACATTGCCATATTAGCCCCAAAAAAAGCACAGACATTTACAACCTGTCCTCAAATATAATAAAAATTGCCGCGAAACCTCTTGCCCCCGCGATTGCCGCGATGTGTAACGCCTGCGTTAGGCAAGGTCTGTATCCGGATGCTTTGAAAAAAGTCAAAATAAGTCCACTGTACAAAGGTAAAGGCAAAAAGTCTGACGTCAAATCCTACCGTCCCATATCTCTCGTCCCGGCATTAGGCAAGATCCTGGAAGTTGGAATTAACCTAAGGGTACTCGAATTTGTGGCTTGCCACAGTGTTCTGACTGATAGGCAATATGCGTACAGAGCCGGCCGCGCCACCACGGACCTGGTAAGAGAAGTTGTTTGGCGTGTACTGAACGCGCGCGAAGCTGGTCTGCGCGTAGCCGTGCTGTGCTGCGACCTGTCGCGCGCGTTTGATACCGCCGACCACTTCCTTGTCGCGAATAAACTTAATTTTTACGGCATTCGAGGCCCCGCAGCGTCTATTTTGGCATCATTTTTGGCCAAGCGAACACAGGTCGTTGTCGGCGATGGCGGTACGGTAGCATCATCGGAACTGGAGACCAATATGGGAGTTCCTCAGGGATCTTGCCTATCTAATACACTATTTAGTATTTTGCTAAACGACCTACCCGCGGCAATAAAGGGCGCAGAGATATTTATGTACGCCGACGACGTAGCTGCAGTAGTTACCGCGCCTACGGACAGGCTACTAGAGTGTGGACTTAATGTGGTAGTCGAACAGCTGGAGGCACGGTTCAGGTCAAACGGCCTCGCCTTGAACCGCGACAAGACCTGCTTCATCTATTTTAAGCTCAACGGTGGGAAACCCCCGGCACTCAAGGTACTCGCGGGAGCAGCGGAGCTGGAACAGGTGCAGACTACAAAGCTACTAGGATTCCAACTCGACAGCTCCCTCGTGTGGGACGCTCACATAGAGAGCATATGCTCAAAACTCGGCAGGGCCTCTTTTGCGTTGCGTAGGCTGGCCAGCACCACCACGCGCGATGTAGTACGGTCCTGTTACTTTGCAACAGTCCACAGTGCACTAACATATGGTGCTGAACTGTGGGCGACAGCCAGCGACGCCGAACGGGCCTCCGCCTCCGGGTTTTCTTCTCACGTGGGCGAAGCCCACGTGGGGAAGCAGTTTCGGGCGTGAGCCCCTGACTGCGGTGATCTTTTACGCCCTTGGTTACAACCAAGGGGTCCTCGGGACGGCTCACTGAGCCTATTGCTTGGGCCCGCGTTATACGGGCGTGGGTTGGATTGGAGGCCATTTTTTCAGGTCCCCTGGCGCGGCTGCAGCTGAACGAGCGTCGCTATACCGCTGACGATATGCGGGATCGGGCTTATCCCCTGCCGGATCGCTAGCAACACGTCGTTCAGGATCTGTAGCGCTGCGTCTAGCACCTCCAGGTGGGCCTGGTCGTGCTGGAATGAAATTGGTGCTGTGGTGTTGGCTGCGGGGCGCAGTTGGTCCGGTGAGGGCTTCTGGGGCATCGGGTTTGTTGGCGGTGCTGCTGCTGTGGTAAGTTCCGGCTGGGCCATTGCTGGTGCCGGGGGCCGGGGCGTCTGCTTGGAACGGGAGGTCGTCCCGGTTTCGGTGTCTGAAGGCAAGACCAGGCTTACCTTCTTCTTCCTTCTCCGTCTTGGAAGGCGGTTCGACCGCGCAGTGGGGTCGTTGGCTGGGGCCATGAGGGAGCCGCCGTGCTCCGCCCGTGAGTGTTGAGCCACAGTACTGGGCTGTGGCTGTGGTGGTCTGGCTGGCGGCTTGTCATGGCCGCCCCGGGATGTGGTGTAGGCGGTCGTGCCCGCCTTCTTGTTGCGGGCCTCCCGCTTGAAGATTGGACAGCTGGTCTTGTTGGCCGTGTGGGGGCCACTGCAGTTGACGCAGTTAGGCGGGTCCTCCTTCTTCTTGGGGCAGTCGCCTGCGTAGTGTGGCCCTCCACAACGGACGCAGGCGAGGGGGCGATGACACTGGTGGCTGGAGTGGCGGAACCCTTGGCAACGGTGGCACTGCGCAGGGCCCCGCTTGCCTCTCCAGCTTTCCACTGTTATCCCCGGCATCAAGAGTACCTCCGTAACTGCGTAGATCGCGGGTAGGAGGTTCGGGGTCGGCTTGAAGATGCCGAGGAAAATGCAGCCAGGACGTCCTCTGCTAGCTCGTATGGGCTTGATGAGCTCCGCCGTGAAGCCCTTGGATTGGAGATCCTGCACAATCTCTTCGGGTAGTGTGTCGGCTGGGATGCCACGAATGGCAACCTTTACCTGGCGCTCCTCGGGATGGGAGTAGGAGAACCAGCTAAGTGGCTCATCCAACTCCGTGAGGTATTTCTGGATGGCGCGGTATTCGCCAGCCGACTCCGGGGTGAAGCGAACGCCCTTTCCATAAGGCCGGGCGTTGGGGGTGTGGCCTAGAATGCCTTTGATGGCCTTGAACTGCCGTGGCCAGTTAGGCATCCGTTCGACGACAATCGGCGGGTAGCGGGTTTTGGGTTGCGCACCTGTGCAGGATGATCCTGGGCGCGCTGACTCGGAGGGGCGTTCCGTGTTGCCCTGTTGGGGCAGCTGTGGCGGGCGAGCGGGCGGCGTGGCCGCCAGGGACGCGTACGTCGTAGACCTCGTCGAGGAAGGCGACGGTGGTGGTGGAGTAGACTTCGCCTTTTCCTCGGCTCGGTCTTGACTCTGGTCGTGGTCGGGCGTTTGGCGGTCGATTGCCCGCTTCTTACGCTCTTCCGGGGACGGCTCTTCGCGTTTGCGACGATGGCCTGATGGCGGTGGCGACGGCGGGTGTTCCCTCTCCGTTTCCTGGGGGGGTGGCGGGGGGAGGGGCTCGGGCGCGGGCACGGGCGTGCCGCGCAGTAGCCTCTCCTTCTCCTGCAGGAAGCCTCTCAGGAGCTCGGCGACTTCCTCGCTCATCATTCCCTGTTCCATAAGCTGCGCAAAGACGGCGAGATTGACGTTGTGCGCAGACAATGGAGACAGCGAACGTGGGGGCGGGGGTTGCGGGGATGCGGCGGGGGGGGGCATCGCCTCGGAAGGCGTCTGCGCCCGCGGGGTGGTCCTCCTGGACCTTGGGGTGGACAGCGTCCGTTCGCCGTCCGAGCTGGTGGTGTCGATCAGCGGTGATCGACCTCCAAGGACGACCAACCGCGATCGACTGTTGCGGTTAGACGCTGATTGTCTCCGCTGGGTCCTGGGTGCTTCGGCGTGGAGCCGGGGGTCGTATGCCGACGCGCGATCTATTGGTGGACGGTCCGGGGAATCCCGTCGTCCACCAACGTCCTCCTGCTGCATGGCTGTCCGCGCACCTCACCGACACTTCCGCGAAGAAATTCGCGAACGCGATCGGCCGAGGGGCCGAACTCGACAGACGTATTTGAAAAATACGCTGCCGAGATCGAGGGGGGGGTATAGAAAAGATCCGTGCGCGCGCGTGTGTGCTCAACGAAATACGATGGCCACTCCGCCGAACGGGCCTTCGTGATGCAAAAGAGGGCTATCCGGGCTATCGTGGGCATACCAAGCGACGAATCATGCAGAGGACACTTTAAAGCCCTTAAAATTATGACCCTCTCCTGTGAACATATATATCAAGTGGCCGTGTTCACACATAAAAATCTGCACCTGTTCCAGCGACGTGGGGTTAACGAGAACCTTGCCCTACGTAGTAACAAGCACCAGCACAGACTCGTAACCCCGAAGCACAATCTTCGCAGATCTACAAGATCCGTGTACATCCTGGGCCCCGCAGTATACAACAGAATACCGATCGAAATCAGAAATGCTGCTTCCACCGCAGCGTTTAAAATTCGACTGAAATCGTGGCTGCTAGAAAAGGTTTTTTACAGCTTAAACGAATTTCTTGAACTGCCCAAAATATAAAAATACTAATACCTTACCTATACCATACAATAATTAAAATGGAAAATGTTATACAATCATTGAAATGAATATTTATTATAAAATTGTTTAAATTGAAAATGACATGTAAATTATCTTTATGAATAAATTCTTGTATTCTTGTATTCTTGTATTCTTGATATACTTAATACATTAAATGACATACATAGATATTTTATATGTATACAGAAAAACATCCATAACACCCTGAACAAATCTGCAGATCGTACAGACATTTGTCCCGAGGCGAGAATCGAACCCGCAACCTCTTGCGTCGGATCTTCGCCCGCTGCGCCACAGTGCTCGTCAATTATAGATATATTCGGATCCTGGCGTCTTTTTGATTTTAAAAGAGAGATGGTGAATAGCTTACCATAATTAATGGAATCAGGCGTTACTTTGCGGAAATCCATATGACAATAAAATGCAATGAAAAATATCTAGTTTTGATTCCGCTAATGCTGAGATGCATATGCACCGCCCTCCCACCCGCTAATTATGCACATGCAGGGGGAACCAGGCTGTTAGTGCAACATGCATACCCAAACCCACACGAGACACGTGTTTCGCCTCTCCGCGAGGCATCTTCAGGTGAAACGCCGAGATGTTGACTGGACGGCGGCTAGAACGAAAGTGACTTTTGTTCGTAGATATGTTTCATTGCATTTTATTGGAATAGCTTACCGTCCACGCTGGTGTGAAGGTGTATGCTTTGTAAAGATTCACCAAATGCAACTTTCAGGAGTACCATAAAGAATATTCCAAATAATATTGGTGCCAGTACACAGCCTTGTCGTACACCTCTTCATATCGAAGGGTTTAGATGTTTTGTTGTTGTAAATATCGGACCCTTCCATGTCATGGTGAAAAAGTTTAATTAGATTTAAGAGCTTCGGTGGACAACCTATTCTATGAAGTACAATGTACATTTCTTTTTTTTTAAGTCGTATCGTAATTATCTGAACAATTTCTGTTGACAAATTTATTTATATGCTAGTCACCACGTTGATATAACTTCTCCCTACTTATCTAGCGTTAAATGTAATTGCTCGTTTTGAAGCTTGCATAAAAGAAAAATGTTTTTTAATATCTAGTGCTTACCGTAACTTATGCCTATATAGCATCAACTAGCCTAATTTTACCTATTGTTTAAAAGTTTTGAAAGGTCGTTGGCCTAAAAACGTTGTATGTTGTTTTATGATTGTATAGATCAGGGATAAAATTCACACTGGAAATGTACTTAATATTTTTTTTTGCATCAGTAAAAATCCTTTAAAATTGAAAAAAAAATTAAACAATGTACAGCCCCTCTCTGCTATTAGTGGGATTCGATTTAGAGGCGCTATTTACTTTATTAATGAAGATCTAATCCTGGATGAACATTACTGGACTGGAATTATTATATGATCAGCTCTTCATACATGTTCAATTACTACTCACAGTTTTTTTTCGCTGTTAATCTCTTAGCAACCATCGTCGATATTAAATTCTTAAGAAGCTTTGAAAACGTTGAATTTTCCATCCAGATAAAAGCTTTATGTCGAGATCTCTACATAAAATCATTGTGTGGGTGTGTAGAGCTGTAGATAAATTGGACTTATTTCTAATTTTAAATTCTAATTTTAAATGGCAAGCTCACTCAGCGGGCCAAAGCAAAATAATGCTAATTTAAATAGTGAACAACCCCGGTACCGGTCCATATAGTTGTGTGAGTCCAACGGGCCTGACTCAGCATTATGCTCCCACACATAGGAATGCTAAGGAGCGCTAGTTTTCAGTAAAATAGAGCTAGATTCTTTTCAGAATCTTATCATAACCAAATACAGAAGCAAACTTACCAGCTGTACGAAAAATATGAAAGAAACCATAATATAATGTATAATATTGCCTCATCATTAGATAGATAGATAATTCTTTTTGTACCCAGCTTAATTCTAACACAAACAATATAATAAAGGAAATAAAGTATAATTAACTAAAAGCAGAAAGTCTATAAGGGTGTCATGTAACCAAAACCCTGTATAAATAATAAATGATTAAAAAAAAAAAAAAAAAAGCAGAAGCGCAATGGGCGGCCTTATCACTATAAGAGATCTCTTACAGGCAACATCATTATCATTATATCAGCCGTAAAACATCCACTACTGAACACAGGCCTCCCTCATGGGATCTCCATGAGGGGTAGTTGCCATACTCACCACGCTTGACAGGCGGGTTGGCGAGCGCAGTACGGGATGTTGATATTCGGAAAGACGCTGCTGCCCATCTTCCGGAGGTATCCCTTAGTAGGGTCTTACTGCATCCACGGGCATGAGAGGAGGGGTAACATTCTACTGCCGGATAACGGCAATATAATGTTTTCTATAAATAATTATATAGCTAGTTGGTAACGTGGTTAAACATTACCTTTCTAATTATTTAGCGGGAATCCCTTATTAATTATCTCTGAAGAATGTTTCGTACTTGGCTCCACTTTGGATCTCGACTTGGCAACGATTTTACTATATAATTTAATCCCGAATACCGAGTTTTGGTGACACAGAGGACGACAGTTTGGCGATCTTAGTAGAAAATACGTTTGGGAAACTTCGCGACGTCTTTTCGTCCAACATACATACCTCAGTGCCTTAAGACGAAAGTCTACAATCAGTGTGTGTTACCAGTGATGACATATGGAACCGAGACGTGGTCCTTCACTACTGGCCTTATGAATAAGCTCAGAGTCGCTCAACGAGCTATGGAGAGGGCTATGCTCGGGGTTTCTCTACGGGATCGAATCAGAAATGAAGAGATACGTTAGAAGAACTCGGGTCACCGACATAGCCAAACGGATGAAGATTAATAACTCAATACTCGAAAGATCAATTTAACAATAAATAAACTAGATAATATATTTTTACTGAATTGAAATTATCGTGGCTAGACATCATTTAATAAATATAATACGGCTTACACCACGTATCTAACTTATTATCATCTTGCTGACGTTTCGTAGACCATTTAGAGGCCCTTCTTCATGAGCACCGTTCGTGGCCGCCTCCGAGGGCCGCGAGACGAGAACTGAAACGTCAGCAAAATGATAATAAGTTAGGTACGTGGTGTAAGCCGTATTATATTTATTAAAATATATTTTTAACATTATTATCAATTAATTGTTTAAGGATATATAATTCAAAATAAAAACAAAAATTTTAAAACTTAATTTACACTTAACAAGCCCTAAAAACGACCGTTTATGAATTCAATTTCTGAGTTAAAGTTCTGAGTCAATTTCTGATTGACACATTACAGAACGAAAATGGTCGAAAATGGGACCAAATAAGGATTAGCTCTGGTTTTCAGGTAGGACCTATGGCGAGTGTCGACATATTAAAATAAAGTTTTTTAAAAAGAACGAAAAAACATTACATCACATAAAACAAACTAGTAAAAAAAATATCCTAAACTTAAAAATTATATATAAATATATAAATAAGAAAGCCCATGCAACACAAGACCAGCTCAACCTATTCTAAGAGCTCAACCCCACGCTAAAAACTTCAATCAGACGACTGACCCGCAACCAAACTGGCTTGATGCGACCAAATTCAAAGACCAGTTTCTGAACGAAACTCATCTACCCAGCAGAACGCGTCCCGCGCGTTTTTCACGTAAACAAGTTTGACAGACGTCAGATTAATGAAAAAAGTGAGAAAAACTTATTTATTTAGACCAACCCATCTTTTGCTTCTGAAACCCCAAGTAAACAATAAAAACAAATTCAACGAGTGCAATTAAGTGAGATATGATCTTAAAAGTACATTAGAGCTACTTTATACTACCAACAAGTTAAATAACATCAAAGCATCACCATTCTGCTCGAACGAAATCCGCTCTCGCCCCTTAAAAATCCGCTGAAACTAACTCCCGTGAATCCCCATACTCAACTCCAAGAAGAGAGCTAAGCTATACGGGGTAAGACTCTACGTAAAATTTACTGCGACAACTAACACGAGCCGCTTACTTTGTTTACATGGGGGCGAGCGATTTGTGCTTTAAGTTAATTTGGCTCTGTCCTCCGACTTTCAGAGCCATACACAGAACATATGGAGGAAGTTGAGGTTTTATACTTATACTACTATTACTCACAGTCTTGAAAACTTGTATGTGCATTAGTCTTTTTAAACTTTCGCGATCACGACACATCATCATTTCAGGCATAAAACGTCCACTGATGAACACAAGCCTCCCTTATAGATCTCCATGAGGGGTAGTTGCCATACTCACCACACTCGACAGGCGAGCGCAGTATGGGATGTTGATGCAAGGAAAGATGCTGCTGCCCATCTTCCGGAGGTATCCTTTAGCAGGCCTCTTACTGCATCCACGGGCATGAGAGGAGGGGTAACATTCTACACCCGGCACCCCTCGGCATGACACATTATTAACTTGTGTTAATAACCGGGTAAATAATAACGCGATACATACCCGGTTAAATATGTGTTAATAATGTATGTGCACACTTAACACGTGCATTACGGTGAAGGAAACATCGTGAGGAACCCGCGGCTTAGTTAGCTTCAGACGTATTGACCTGTTCTTTCCTCTGAATAATAGCTGGCTAATGAGGATGGTATAGGTGCTGGGCAAGCCTAATCCATCTAACAATGACCCAGGCACTGCAGCGTCCCGTACAGCATGATTACCAGTTGCTGCTGCATAAATCATTTTACTCACACCCTTATTTTTTTCCTGAGGCGCCGCGGCAGAACAGAGAAGCGATAGAGTGACGATCTTGACTTTATAGTTTGTAATTTTTATAGTGTTTAACCACACTTAGGTAGAACAAAAACCGTATCAAAAATTTACGATTCCGGTGGTATTCGAAGCCACGTCCGTCAAATCGATCCTTGACGCTTCCTACAGCAGGAAGTGCTTTAGCCACTAAGCTACGGAACTTGTGTGGGGTACCGCTGAAACTCTTGATAAGGTGGTATCGGTTGAGCACCGATTAGAGCGCCATCTACAGGTAACTGTATCTATAGGTAACTGTAACTGGTGTTCTCCTGTTCATTGTCTGGATATAATAATATTGCGTAAGAAATGGTGGTGATTCTGTTGTTGCACTAACTAGCTAAAGCTAGTTAAATTGACCTAAAACGGACTAAAATAACATAAAGCTATTTAGTTACAGTTAGTGCCGTTCTAACATTAAAAAGGAACAAATAGATCCAATATCACGCTCACAGCTCTTAAATTAAATACGTCATATCTCTAATTATATTTAGTTTTAGGAATTGTAAAACAGAATTGACACCAATCTATACTAATATTTATTTATTTATTTAAAAAGTCACACCAACAAAATGAACACTAAAATTAACAACTTAAGTATCATACAATAATAAGAAACAAGCTTAGTATCATTTCAATTATAGGTGTAAACCACATACAAAGTTGATCGAATTCATTTGTAATGATTACATTGTTATTTTGATAATATTAAGAAAAAAATTAAGATTTTTTACAGACAAAATTAAATAATAAAATATTATAAAGAAAGGTTTGTATTTTGTATGTTTGTAACGACTAAACTCAAAAACTACTGGATCAGTTTTCAAAATTCTTTCTTCTTTAGAATGCCTTAGTTACTTAGGCTATATTTTATCCCCATATGCTCACGGGAACGGGAACTACGCGGGTGAAACCGCGGAGTGCGGCTAGTGTATTAATAAATGAACTAGACTGTTTTAATAACGCGTGGGTCGAACTGACGTGACGGATCGTGATACATTTCCCCAACAATCGGACATATTTTTTTAAACGACTGAATGCCGAGACAAACCGCAGGCCCACTGGATGTTAAACGGTAACCACAGATAATTTATTACACTAGCGGTAACATACATATACCTATTACAATTGCAATGCCGCGGTGATCACGTTCACTAAGCACGTGACCAACGCTGCATTGCATTGCGCCCGCCATCCCGAGACACAGAGTTGTAAGGTCTCATGTGCCCGTAATTTCCCCGGTCCCCTTACCCTTCAAACCGGAACACAGCAATGCAGACATTACTGCTTGGCGGGACAAATAGGTATGGTACTACTTCCCCGGATGAACTCTTCACAAAAAGTTCTGTACTACGTAATTATCATCGTCATTTCAGCCGTAAAACGTCCACTACTGAACACAGGCCTCCCTCACGGATCTCCATGAGAGGTATTTGAGAAGAGTTAGCGAGCGCAGTACGGGATGTTACATGGAAAGACGCTGCTGCCCATCTTTCACAGGTATCCTTGGAAGATTCTTACTGCATTCACGGGTATGAGAGGAAGGGCAAAATTCTTCAGCCAACACCCAACGGCGAATACTACGTAAACGTACGAATAAATTGTAGTGTAATGTTATACAATATAATACGCTATTAAAACATCGGCTAACTATTTGACTTACGATTCCGGACGAAAACAGATATCTTCTTTAGATCCAAAGGTTATGTGTTCGATAGCGGCTGTTCTTGCTGTGTGCTTCTTACTACAAATAATACATTTGCTTGTTAAATCGGCATCTGCAGTTAAGGTTCCATAAACAATGTCGTTCAAAATAACTAACATAGCCACCTTTCGCAGTTGTAACATTCTTCATGATAGGTTGTCAGTCCAACGCTGCAAATAAAACCACATAACCATTACTCGTATTTTGGTAAACGTGGGGGTTACTCTGCTAAACATTGAACGATATATGTATATATTAGTATTAATTATAGATTATTAGCTAAATTAATACTATATTATATACATATATATATATTAGTATAATATAGTATTAATTTTACGTACCTACTTAAGCCTATTGTGGACTGTGGATCAATAAATGATTTTCTTCTTTCTTCTTCTTCTTCATATATCGGGAACAATATAATTATGTAAAATTGTAGGTAAGTATGAAAAATGATAATATATGTGTGTGTGTGCGTGTGTATGTGTGTGTGTGTAGGTGTGTGAGTATGTGATAAGGTCAGTTATGAATCTAAGATATAGTATAAACTTAATGAGACTACACACAAGACCATGTAGTCCAAAACTAAGAAAAGTTTTTTTCTATTGAAACCAGATAATTGATGGAATACATAAAATACTATTTATTTTGTTAACTTTTTAAGTTATGAAACATAAAATAAATATATCGCGTTTTCGCGTCAATGTTGGCTGTCAGAGTAGTAAGGCCTTTGCATCTATTGTATGCGTCAATAAGGTCCATGCGGCCGCACTGAAATAGGTATATTTTGATTCTTAATTCGTGTAGGTGATTTATGCAGCGTCAGTAACTGGTATTTATGCTGTATGGGACGCTGTAGTGCCTGGGACATTGATAATTAGGCTTGCCCAGCACCTATACCATCCTCTCAGCTAATTCAGCTATTAGACCAAAACAAAACAAGGAAGATTAACAACTAGACTAGAACAAAAAACAAGAAAATATATTTTTAATATTATTATCAATTAGGTAGATATTACCATTAGGTAATATCTATATATACATATATGTATATATATTAATAAATGTTAAAGGTTATACAATTCAAAATAAAAATATTGACAATATTAATTTTAAAACTTAATTTACACTAAACAAGCCCTAAAAACGACCGTTTATGAATTCAATTTCTGAGAATTTAACAGATGTTTTTTAAGTGAGGTATTAAAAGAGGTCAAACTGTGTGAATATTGCGATGATCACAAGATTTTCACCTGTTGCAAACCTGTCGCTAGATACGTAATCAGCATGCCAGTATCGAACGTACGACCTTTGAAGAAGTCGGGGGTTCATACCACTCGGCCAACAACTTTCCTGTCAGAGTAGACCCCACTTTTAGTACACAAACAGATGTCTTTGAAATTAAACTATTTTTAGAATGCTCTGGCGATTATACTCGTAAACACGTGCGATGTAGCCTTGGCCTAAAACCTGAATGCTTACTCGACAGGTGGTAAGACACCTTGAGTTCTTTACAGGTGAAATGAATACCTCTATATACTTCTACTATAATCATTTGACGAACTCTATGGCGCAGCGAGGTAGCGAAGGTCCGCCTGCGACGCAAGAGGTTCGGGTCATTTCCCGCGTCGAGACAAATGTCTGTACGATCTGCAGATATTTGTTCAGGACGGGTGCCCATTTTGTCTCCGAAAAACGATTGTCCGAAAATCACAATCAATAACAAGTGTCTCCGAAACATCACCATCCATAATAGTATGGTCCCATAAATATCATTTGCAATAGGGTTTTGTTCATCCCAATGCTCCCTACGCATACAATTATTATTTTACCTAATATATCATTTCCATAATTTTCATCGTTATAAACATATGTGTCATAATAATAACGAATCATAGAACTTGTTGTCCCGAATATTTTCGAAAGATACCACCCTCCAGTGGCAGAATCGAGACCGAAGGACAGTAGGTAGGTTTTTAAGTTTTTTTTACAACTATCTGAAAACACTGTCTGGGACAGAACCGAGATGAAAAGACAGTAGGTTAGGTTTAAAGAATTTTTATTTCTCATAAGAACTACAAGGTCCCCGTATAATGAGATTCACAAAAGTAAAATTAAATTAATTAATTATTCTCTGGAAACTTAATCGCCTTAAAAACTAAGACAATTTTATATTATTCTAGTTCTTGAAAGCTTATACAAAATAGTGTATCCTATTAAATTAAATTTTGCAAGCTTAAAATAAAATAAAACGTCTAGTCACAAAACGAGAAAAATAAATAAAACATGAAATATAAAGTAGGTTGTTCTTTTTTATAACCATCCAAAAACACTGCCTGTGGCAGAACCGAGATGGAGAGACAGTAGGTTATTAGGTTCTTTTTTATAACTATCCTTAAACCCTGAAAATTAAGATGGAGAGAGAATATGTACATAGGTTATTAGATTATTTTTTATAACCATCCAAAAACACTGCCCGAGATGCCGCCGCGGCCGCCAACAAAATACTAGAGGTATTATGTAACATGAAAATTATTAAAATAAATAATTATGAGAATAATGTTTATTACTTAATAATGTTATGGATTTCTTTACTTATTGCGAATCACTTTATGGATTGTAATCGTTATGGATACCGCAATATTAGTGAAAACTATATTATGGATCCTTATTATTATGTCGTTACATATGAAATTGGCGTTTTGTATGAGAGGAACATAAAGTAGATTTTTTTTATATAAAATATTTAATTAATCAAAGTATGTACCATTGCTATCTATGCACTTTTGCCGTCTCATAGATAGTTAATTGATCCCTTTACTAAAAAAAAGACATTCGGACGGGAATAAATACAACCTTTGAAGGCGGTTTGGACTGCTCCATAGAAGTTCAATTTTTTCCCTTGCAAGGAGTTATCCAAATATCGAAAAAAATAGTAATCTGTTGGAGCGAGGTCCGGAGAGTACGGTGGATGTCTTAGACATTCCAATTGAAGCTACTACAATTTGGTAGTCGTCTGTTGAGCAGTGTGTGGTCTAGCATTGTCCTGAAGCAGCAGTGGCCTAGAACGATTGACCAGCCTCGGTTGTTTAGCAGCTTGCTTTTCCATCATGGTTTGCAGTTGCTGACAATAGACATCTCCCGTAATCGTCTGGCCAGATTTAAGAAAGCTGTAGTGGACGACACCAGCACTGGTCCACCAAACGCTCACAAGTAACTTTTTTTGAGTCAGTTTTCGCTTGTGGCATGATTTGGCTGGTTCGCCAGGGTTCAGCCATTGCGATGAGCGATTCCGATTATCGTATAGGATACACTTTTCATCACAGGTAATGATTCGATTTAAAATCCTTTAATTATTGTACCGGTTGAGTAATGTAACGCAGCAGTCGACGCGCGTTTGTCGATTTGCTTCACTCAATTCGTGAGGTACCCACCTTTCAAGCTTTTTCACCTTCCGAATTTGCTTCAAGTGGATTAAAATAGTTTTATCACTAACACCGCAGCCTGCAGCTAACTCGGACGTGGTTTGCGATGGATCAGCTTCCACAATAGCCTTCAATTCTTGATTATCCACTTTGGTCTCCGGCCGTCCACGGGGCTTGTTCTGCAGGTCGAAAACATTGGAACCAAAAACGCACTGTGTTTTCTTTTGCAAAACCGCCGCCATACACATCATTAATGATGTGTATGGCGGCGGTCATCACATGAAGTGTACATCAGCATCGCTCATTATATCTGCAGCATACCTATTCATCCCATAAAGTACGACGCTGCCTCAAGTCATTTATACCGTTACAAAATTCAAAACTTGATGGGCGGGATGTGAACGACAGGTGTCTAAGCTAAGTAGGTATATAGTTTTAGAAGTCTATAAATACGTTGTTCTTTCAGGTTTTAAATAAGTTAACTTCGAAGAGTGACGATTTTTTTTTTAATGAATGAATGAATGAAGTATTTATTGACCACACACAAAGATACAGCACAAAAAGGTTAACAATACAGACAAAATAGAAGACACATATGAAGGGTCCACTGCAATAATGCTGAATGTCCAAAATTTTACCAATTCAAATCAAGTATGCCATTTGATTCCTTGATCTGCATAGTACATTTTCTCACTTTCAAACTGTACAATAACGCAGGCAGTCCCGAGATAAATCGATTTTTCACTTTAGGCACAACAAAATCATTTATGTTTTAGGATAAAACTTTACTATATTTATGTTAAAACGTCTCATTGAATAAAAGCAACTAGTTCTTTAACCCTAAATAACACAAGAAGTGTGTCAAATGCGCAATAGCGGGTTCGATGCCCGGACAGGGAAATAGAGTATTGTTCTCGAATGACAAACAATACAGGTGTGAAATGGGTGAAGAAATCTATTGAAGGGAACCGTGAATGATTCACCGTTGAGTAAAGACTGAAGAGTTTTTGTTAGACAGTGAAATTCAATGGATTAAAACAGTCACCGTGGGGTAGCGGCAGTAGAATGTTGCCTCTCCTCTCTTATCTTGTAGATGCAGGAAGAATCTGCTGAGGGAGGTGCCCATTTTATCTCCGAAAATCGATTGTCCGATAATCACAATCAACAACATGTGTCTCCGAAACAGTGGACGACCTACGAATGATATGATGATAATTGGAAATATAAGCATTTGGTATAGGGAATTCGCAAGAACCTAACCTAATAATTTAAATGCTCACGATTCATGATTTCGGTATATACCAAACAAGGACTAAAACTTAAAGTTGACGAGAGACAGTTTAATAAGCATTCTGTGAATTTCAGACTAAACGCGCGATGTAATCAGGTTCTGTCATAGAAGATGTACAGACAGGGTATTAGGCACGATAACAGAATATGAAATCAAGTTCTATGAAGTCCGACAGTTAGATTATACAATAAATTAGGACAGGTGCGTGTCGGACCACGCGCTATGTAGGTTTCTGTAGATAAATAAATAATGCTGGACAAATCACACAGCATCATCTAGCCCCAAGCTAAGCAGAGCTGGTGTTATGGGTACAAGATGACTGATATACTTAATACATTACACTACATAGATAGATATTTTTGTTATATATAGAAAAACACCCAGAACAATCTGAACAAATATCTGCAGATCGTACAGACATTTGTCCCGAGGTGGGAATCGAACCCGCAACCCATTGCGTCACAGGCGGACCTTCGCCCGCTGCGCCACAGAGCTCGTCAGATAACCGTAGACTTGTGAGAAGTTGGTGTATGTTTCCATTGACAAGAAAGCAAAGGCAAAATTCTACTGCCGGCACCCTACAGCACGGTGTCTTGGCTCTGGGACTTTTCAACCCATACACAAAAAGAGGGGTATTATAAGGTTTACCATTTTTAAGCGTTGGTTCTTAAGCGTGTTTCATCGAAATCGGTTTGGTATTAAGTATGCCGAGCCTGGCAGTAGAATGTTGCCCCTCCTGTCTTGCCAATAATAAAGGTAAGTAACGCGACAAATAGCAGGTTATATATGTGTAAGTAATGTGTCATGATCGCGAAAGTTTTTCATTTTTAAAATCCGATCATTCGTTCAACAGTTATCCTCGGACAAAAATTGCGGACATACATACAAACAACGCCGTGGGGTGCCGGCAGTAGAATGTTACCTCTCCATGCCCGTGGATGCAGTAAGAATCTGCTAAGGGATACCTCCGGAAGATGGGCATCAGCGTCTTTCCGTGCATCAACAACCCGTACTGCGCTCGCTAACCTGCCTGCCAAGCGTGGTGAGTATGGTGACTACCCCTCATGGAGTTCCATGTGGGAGGCCTGTGCTCATAAGTGGAGTTTTATGGCTGCTATAATACAAACATTCAGCAGAAACGCCTAGTTGCCACGAAGAACTTCGCTCGCTTCGCTCACTCGTTCGATAATTGCTGTCCATTTAGATGTTACTTAAAATTTTTAAATTAATTAGTATTCCATCAATCACTTAATTTCCATAATTATTAGCTTTGCTTAGTTCAGTATAATTTACCACCATAACTTTGACGAAGTTGAACGACCTCAGTTGGTTTAATATCCTGAGATGCAGGATATTGCGGGTTCGATTCCTGGACTGGTATTTATATTTTCTTTACAAGTGTTTGTCCTATAATTTGGCTAGTGTGTATGTGCAATAAAAAATATTTTAATATTTTATGAACCATAAGTTAACAAGTGAACATAAGTTCTGTTTTATTTTTGACCCTTAAGCAAAACACGCACATTTGTTAAGTTGATAATTTTTGTAATTAACCTAATCTGTGTTTAGTTAAACTCACTAGGCAAGAGCGAAACCCCCTAACACAGGTATCTATTTACTTAATAGAGGGTTCAATGCATAAAAATGTAATGTATAGAATCAGTTATTGAGTATTTTTTTTAATAACTCGATGGCGCTGCGTGAAATATTGCGCAGAGTCAGTAGGTACTGTGTAGTGAAAAAAACAGGCAATTCGTTTGAAGTGCACATTGTAGCACGAATCACATAATGAATAGTTCTGTAAGTTTGTAATTACAAGTTGAGTTCAGACTTAATGTGACCTACAATTTAAGCATCATAGACTCTAGTCTAGGTCTGTGGTTTCGATCGTACTATTAATAAAACCGGTCAAGAGCGAGTTGGACTCGCGCACCAAGGATTCCGTAGCATCATACAATATAATTAATCGCCGTGAGGTACCGGCAGTAGAATGTTACCCCTCCTCTCATGCCCGTGGACGCAGTAGATAGATAGATAGATAGAAAATGCTTTATTGCACACCTTAAATATAAAAATAACAACAGAAAGATAAACACTAAACACAAAGTGACAATTGGCCGTCTTATCGCTAAAGAGCGATCTCTACCAGACAACCTGGAAATGGAACTGGATAACAACAAAACAAACAACCTCTCCCTTAGCAGTAAGAGCCTGCTAAGGGATACCTCCAAAAGATGGGCAGCAGCGTCTTTCCGTGTACCTATCAACATCCCGTACTGCGCTCGCCAACCCGCCTGCCAAGCGTGGTGAGTATGGCAACTACCCCTCATGGAGATCCGTGGGGGAGGCCTGTGTTCAGTAGTGGACGTTTTCAAGTCCAAGTCCTTCCAATAGCCTCCGCTTCTGCAATGACCGATCGCCGCCATGTTTGCTTTGGACGGTCACGTTTACGCCTTCCTTGGGGGTTCCAGTCTAGGGCTTGCCTCGGTATGCGTCAGGGTCCCCTCGGAGCGTGTGGCCAATCCAGTTCCATTTTTGAAATTAGATATTATATTATTTATTAAGTAAAAACCCTCAGTTTCCTTTTTTAATGAATTTGTCAGTGAGTATTGTATCCGATGTAGGTACTCATATCATAACAAGTATCTTTATAGCTCCCTTATTACCCGACATGCCTACAGGCGGCCAGGCACGAGTCGTGCACCTGTTAGCCTGCAGCCTCCCAGCCATGCAGCACGCGCCGGGACTGGCCCAAAGGAGGAGAGGTGGCGAGTAACATCATCTCAGTATGACGTCCACTACTGAACACAGGCCTCCCTCACGGATCTCTATGAGAGGTAGTTGCCATACTCACCACGCTTGGCAGGCGGGTTGGCGAGCGGAGTGCGGGATGTTGATATATGGAAAGACGCTGCTGTTCATCTTCCGGAGGCATCCCTTAGCAGCTTCTTTTTGCGGCGGATTTTTTTTAAATACATAATCATCATCATTACAGCCATAACACAGTTGTCCACGTCACATCTATAGTAATTTCTGCAGAATAGCACACATTTGTCCCTGGCGGGAATCAAACATGCTACCCTTGCCTCTCAGTCGGCTATTGCATCAACTAAGTCATCTACCAACTACCGGAAAAATACGTATTAAAGGTTTGAGCAGACCGGATGCGTATGCGTAGACGTAAGCGTAGACGTGCACGTACCACAGAATTGTAATGTATGGAACTGTATGAGACAGGACACACCGCTTGCGTAACGTAGACGTGGGCGTCATATGTCAGTTCTATACATTACAACTCAGTGGTACGTGCACGTCTACGCATACGCATCCGGTCTGCTCAAGTCTTTATGGAGAGCATATGACAATTTCAATAAGTTTAAACGAGCAATTTGACCTTGATGTAACCTCTACAAATGTCGGTACAAATGTTTGGCGAGGCAATGGCTGAACAGAATTTTTTTGGTAAAAGTTCTCGAAATTATGTATCTAACTTCACTATTTGCCTTATGAGTAAGCTTAGAGTCGCTCAACGAGCTATGTAAAGCACTATGCTTGGGGTTTATCTACGGGATCGAATCAGAAATGAGGAAATACGTAGAAGAACTCGGGTTACAGACATAGCCAAATGGATTAGCACGTTGCAGTGGCAGTGGGCAGACCATATAGCGCGCAGAACAGATGGCCGATGGGGCCGAAAGGTTCTCGAGTGGAGGCCACGGACCGGCAACCGCAGCGTAGGACGTCCAACTACAAGATGGGCAGACGATTTGATCAGAACTGCTGGTCGGCGGTGGATGCAGACGGCTTCCAACCGCAGTACTTGAAGATGAAAGAGGGAGGCCTTTGTCCAGCAGCGCACGTCCTACGGCTGATATGATGATGATGACATTATATTGAATTTTAAATATTTTTGTGTGTTTGATAAAACGCAAAAAATATATATTTACTAGCTTTTACCCGCGACTTCGTCCGCATAAGTTTTTTTGTTTTCTCCCGGCTATAAGTCCCCCTGCAACAATGTCCCACTATCGTGTTCCAGTCCTCAACTTCACATCAAAATTTGTTCAAAAGCAACCTAAGCTACATAATGGATAACTCCGAATGTTTCCTTAGTAAATATAAAAAGTAAATAATGTAAATCGGTTTAAAATACTACTAACTACCTACCTGCCAACCCCCGATGTTAGACAGTGTGACATCCGTACCATCGTCTGCGTAGGAAGTACTAACTTAATGTAAGTAGTATAATAATGTAGGAAGCTAAAAATAAGAGGCCTTATTACTGTAGTACATTTTTGTAAACTATGTTCTTTGTTTTTCCCTCTCTGGCCAACACATGGAGATTCTGTGGACTTGAAACACGTGAGCAAGCCACGTATAATTGTCCGTGAGAAAAACAACTCTTTTCTAAATTAATGCCGGCTACTTTTAATGTTTGCCCCTGAGCTTTATTTATCGTCATAGCGAATGCGATTTTCAGCGGAAACTGTAATCTCTTAAACTGGAATGGCAAATCTGTCGGAATTATGGGTATACGGGGGATTAAAACGTTCTCTCCTTTTGCCATTCCAGTCATAATGATTGCTTTTACAATATTGCGACCGAGGTGTGTCACTTGCAACCGTGTGCCATTACACAGTCTTGGTGTATCTAAATTCCGCATTAAAAGGACAGGAACGCCTACTTTCAGCCTCAGTTTGTGTGAAGGTACTCCCGACAGTTCTAAAGAATTAAGAAATTCTACAGGGTATGATGTTACTTGTTCAGTATCCATTACAGTGTCTACAGAGAGAAACTCAACAATATCACCTTCCACGCGTGACATAATTTGCTCGTTTATCTGTCCCACCATTTCATTCGTCGGCGCTAAAATTGCTCTTTCACATAACCAGTCTCTATTCCTCATATTAGTTAGCAGTTCGCTATAGACGAAGTTATTTAGATCATCTGGATTATGCACAACATTGCACAATTCACGATCCAATGTAATCATGCCATTACCATCCTTTGCCATACGATCTTCTCCAATTTTAAGAAGAGCAGCAGCATATTGTCCAGATTGTACATCATTGTGTAGTTGCACTCTCATATTTGTAGACAGACTAAACGTTTTTACGTGCACCCATAACGTTGACGCTTTTAAACACGCATTTATTTCATCTGCAGGGGTGCCTTTAGTGATAACCGGCAAAGTCTGTCTAAAATCGCCCGCTAAAAGTACCACCATCCCCCCCATGATATTTGGATTACTCTTGATGTCTTTCAAAGTCCGATCTAGAGCTTCAATTGCTCTTTTATGGGACATAGTACACTCATCCCAAACTAATAATTTACATTGCTGCAACATACGTCCACGCTCGCTGTTTTTACTTATATTACAGACTGGCATTTCTTCATGGGCTAAGTTTAATGGCAGTTTAAGCACCGAATGTGCCGTTCGACCACCATTGAGCAGAGTGGCGGCTATTCCGGAAGAGGCAACTGCTACAGCAATTCCTTTATCTTTTCGGATTTGCGCTAAAAGCAAGTTTAAAATAAAGGTTTTTCCCGTGCCTCCGGGAGCATCCAAAAATAACAAACCACCTTCGCCATCTTCGATTTTTTTGAAAACATTGTCAAATACTAACCTTTGTTCTGGGATCAAACGTGGAACAGACTCTGTCAATTGTTGTTGTAAGGAAGCAGTATCGTAATCTAGTTCCCGTATTAAATCGCTACTGATTTCCTCGGTTCTCTGTGGTCTGATCATTCCATAATCTGATAAATCCTTTCTAGAAATTGTTTTAACCTGGTCTTCAATTTTTGTCAGACCCTCATTGTAAATTAAATCACTGTACGTGACATTGGGATTTTGCTCTTGTAATCTGTGCTATTTCAACTCGGAATTTAAAAAGAACGTTTTTAGCTAACCAAAAATACGCAACGAATAGAGTTTCGTAACGCAATATTTCAATATTCGCATACGTGCGACGACGACGTCTGCCCTCGTGCGTCTGCCCGCTTGGGTAGGCACAGTTGGGCACGGCCCTCCCCTCGCGCCGCACCGCCTCTTCGCTCGGCGCACGCAGCGTCTTGTATTCACTACGACGACGTATGATTTGAAGGTTTGCGTTATATTGAATTATTTTCCCTCGTTGAATAGTAAACAAACTAAGTGTAGGTGTTATAATTTCGGTGATGAACTGATTACCTATCCGTTTCTTTGTCTAAAATGAGTATTAACTTATCACTATGATTGATTACTGAGCATAAAGTTCGTATAAATGTCTATCTAATTAATTACCTCCTCAAGTTTAAAGCGTAGCTAGTTATGTAGTACTATATTAATTCTGTGGTGTAGGTAATTAGATTTTATCTGTATGTTATTTAACAGTCAGTTGAATAAAAAATCGTATACAAATCAGATCAATAGCTATGGCGTAATGTGATTCTAGACAGAGTTTTAATGTTGTAGATAGGTAGCTGTGTATAGGTTCCTGTGGGAATGAAATATTTTCCCGAAGTAAAAAGTAGTCTGAATTTTGGTACCTTCCTACCCTATAAATTAAGTAGTGTGATGGTATGTCGCTAAGTTTCGATCCAAGTAAAACTGTTAAATAAAGACAGATGCATCAAAATTTTATAATAAATTCCCTAAATTATGGCGCCTACCGACCCTCTAAGTTAGAAAAGTGATCAAATACTAACTTTAAGTCTCAGTAACACTCATTTAAAAAAAAAAACATCAAAATCATTTCAGTAGCTATGGCGTCATTCGCTTCTTGACACGATCACGCTAGATTTCCGCGGGAATGAGGTATTTTCCCGCCGTAAGAAGTAGCCTGTGTCCGTGCCTAGGATCCTATCTTTATATTAACCAAGTCTTATAAAAATCCGTTCAGCCGTTTAGGCATGATAGAGCAAAACTCCCACCAAAAACCATAAAAAAATCACTAACTCAATTCAGTTTTCTGCCTACTTCCTACCCCCTGAGTACTATGACGTGATCATCGTTTTTAGGTAACCATCTATTACCTTACTAAATTTCATCAAGATCTGTTCAGCCTTTTATAGTTACGTGAAAGAGCAAAAGTCCCAACAAAAACGACTAAAAATCACTAACTCAATTTAGTTATCTGCCTACTGCCTACCCCCTAAGAACGATGGCGTGATTATTTATAGCCTATGACCATTTCTAGGTTATCATCTATCACCATACCAAATTTCATCAAAATCCGTTCAGCCGTTTAGGCGTGAAAGAGTAACAGACAGACAGACAGACAGACAGACAGAGTTACTTTCGCATTTATAATATTAGTATGGATTCAGTGCGGCCGCATGGTCCTTATTTGCGCGACACAAATTACAAAATAAAACAACATAAATTAATAGAATAAGTCACATAATTGAATCTGTTTATAGATAGTTGATTTTGATAATATTACTTAAAGTTGGTTCACATCTGTCACTAGCATGTTTCTAGACGTGAAACCTCTAATTGGCTTTTTGTAATTCAGACTAATGTATAGTAAAAAAAAATTGTTTACATTTTTATAGTGTTTAACCATACTTAGGTAGAACATTTCAAAGAAATGAAATCTATCTAATTATCTAATTCGATATCCAATTTCGGTGCATTCGAACCCACGTCCGTCAAATGGATCCTTGACGCTTCCTGAAGCCGCATAAGCTACAGAACCTGTGTCGGGTACCCCTGAAGATATTGCTGTTGGTTTTCCTACGAACAAATAAATTTATAAATAAAGCTTGGTTGTCGGGTAATTAAATAAAGGAGGTAGTCAATATCAATAAGCGCATACCTTGGACCACACAGCGCGCACATCTTGTCAGCACCGTAAACACAACAAAAACGTAATTAGTTCTAGCCACCACCTGCCCATGCAGGGTTAAGATACAGTTATCAACACAGAAGATTGCACGCAATTAATACCTACATAAAATTTATTTCAGGCTAGAGAAATAGCTCTGTACTATGTTTTTAGTGTTTCTCTTGTTAGTTTTAGCTGAGCAGTAAAGTATTTTCTATCTATCTAAATACCTACAAGATGTTATTAACTAAAAACTATGGCCCTTTAAACATTGTTCAGACTTGTAGCGACATCTATCCACGTATCAACGCAACTCGTCATCATCGTGAACTTCTCCCGCCATCGGATTTGACAGCGGAGGTAACAGCTGTCACGCCAGACGTCATTGAGTGCTGCTAGCTTCAGATCTTCGATTGTCAACGCACATTTCTTATAACGTTAAGCTCAGCTCGGACATTTTGGACGGAAGGTGTCCGCCCGAAATGTCCAACTCATAAAATATAACACATACAATACAAAATAACTCATGTTGTATGAGACGTCCAATCATATTTCCTCTCCCTGCAGTAACAATCTTAGTCACAAATAAGGCTCAACCTTCCACCCATCATGCAAGTTTGGAATACTAGTCCTGTCGCCCTCTGCGGTGATAGCAATTATGAACAGCTGAAATGCCTATGTGTATGGTTTTTCCAAACCAACATGGACACCTGTAGCATAGTATAATAACAGGATCTTACTCATCTATCAAGTCATCATCATCATATCAGCCGTAGGACGTCCTCTGCTGGACAAAGTCCTCCCTCACTGATCTCTAACTACTGCTGTTGGAAGCTGTCTGCATCCACCGCCGACCTGCGGTTCTGACCAAGTCGTCTGCCCATCTTGTAGGTGCACGCCCCATATAGCGCTTGCCGGTCCATGGCCTCCATTAGAGAACTTTTCGGCCTCATCGGCCATCTGTTCTTCGTGCTACATGGCCTGCCCATTGCCACTTCAACGTGCTAATCCGTTTGGCTATTTCAGTGACACGAGTTCTTCTAGTAACGTATCTCCTCATTTCTGATTCGATCCTGTAGAGAAACCCCGAGCATAGCCCTCTCCATAGCTCGTTGAGCGATTCTAAGCTTATTCATAAGGCCAAAAGTGAACGACCACGTCTTGGTTCCATATGTCATCACTGGTAACACACCGATTGAAGACTTTCGTCTTCAGGCACTGAGGTATGTTCGACGAAAAGAAGTTGCGAAGTTTCCCAAACGCTGCCCATACGAGTTGGATTCGACGATTGACCTCTTTCTCGGAGTTGGACCTACCTAATTGGACTATTTGTTGTAGGTATACGTAAGCGCCGACAGCTTCGAGAGCCGAGTTCTCAAGTAAAACTAGGCAGGCACGACATGGACATACGACATAACTTTCGTAATATAGCGTTATAAGCACTACATGAAAGAAAAATCCATTGGTCCACTACCGAACTTACGACCTTTCGCATCGAAAGTCCGAAGTACGTCCCAAGCACTCACTCACAGCTGTAAGCTAAGTACTATAAAATTGACTGTAACTATTATTTTATATTATTTGGGATAGCAAAAACACAGGAAGTTGGTTTTCCAAGTTTTTCAAAATAAGGAATCCTTTGAGAACAAATGTTACTTTCGTATTCCGCTGCCTAAAACGCAAATTGTTTTCAACTAAAAAACGTGTAAAATTCAGCTCAAAGGGTTCGGTGCGTTTGTAAGCTGTTTTAGCACCTAATAAGTATTTTTTATATCATTATCTCAGTCGTAGAACGTCCACTGCTCGACACGGGTCTACAAGTACCTACAGATAATAAGGGGGTTGTTGCCATACTCACGACGCTTTCCACCCATCTGGCAAGCGTCGTGAGTATGGTATTGGCGAGCGCTGAAGCGGATGTTGGTACACGAAAAGACGCTGCAACCCATCTTCCGGAGCTTGGTTCTCTGCTCATCTTCCATCTTCCATTATTCTTATTGCATCCACAGGCAAGAGAAAAGAGGCAACATTCTACTGCTGGCCCCCCACATTTTTTTAGCTGACGTTTAATTTCGGTTTTCTCCAGAATTTTCTGTTTGTCGTTATGAGTCTAAGTTTTATGAGTACAAACAAAGGAAATAAAGTAAATGATGTGTGTATATTAGGATAAATCATAATTTATCCTAATAAACACAAGTTAGGCCTTTACAACGATCAAAGATGATTTATACAGCGTTAGCAACTAGCATTCATGCTGTATGGGAAGCGTCCCATCTAACAGCTAGGCGGCTGTTGGACCATCTAACAATGTCCATTGTTTGATGGCTTAGTTTAACAATCTCTTTTTTTGACAGAGTTGAAGAAGATACTTTAAACTCGTATTTTTTTTGTTATTTTAGCACATTTATTTAATTTATGACGACCTCTGTGGCGCAGCGGGCGATGGTCCGCCTGCGACGCAAGAGGTTGCGGGTTCGATTCCCGCCTCGGAACAAATGTCTGTATGATCTGCAGATATTTGTTCAGGGTGTTCTGGGTGTTTTTCTATATATATTAAAAATATATATCTATGTAGTATAATGTATTAAGTATGTCAGTCATCTAGTACCCATAACACAAGCTCTGCTTAGCTTGGGGCTAGATGATGCTGTGTGAATTGTCCAGCATAAAAAAAAAAAAAAAAAAATTGTATTTGTACAAAATTGAGTGATAGTTGAAATTGCAAAAGTTTATAGCTGCACCGTAAAACTTGAAAATAAAAAAAAACTGCATATAAAGAAAAAGAAGAAAAATAAGAATCGCTATAACTCCGCCCGCACCGACTACGTTGAAGCTAAGTGGGGGTACGGTATCCCAGCTAGGTAGGTAAGCGGTTTTTTGCCCCATTAATTCTAGCAGTTTTACCTGCTTGTTACGGTTTTAGGGTTCGGTTGGAATACTAAACAAGCTTGTATGAACTACTGGCAGACCCTGGATGTCGCAGACAGGGTAATAGGCGCACTGGGGGAGGTATATGCTTATAGGCAGGGCTGCCAAGAGGAACCTCCGGAAGATGTGCAGCCACGTCTTTTCTTGTATGAGTATTATCCCGTGCTGCACTCGCCAACCCACCTGCCAAGCGTGGTGTGATGGCAACAACCCTTCATGATCTTGGAGGGTCTCCTCTTCCACAGGGAGGCCTGTGTCGAACGTGGACAGCAGTCCTGCAGCTGAAATTATGGTGACCCTATGTCGACGAAAATGTTTTAACTATATTTAATTTATTTTATGCTTGTAATTTTTTAGACACGTAAAACGTCCACTACTGAACATAGGCCTCCCTCAAGGATCTCCACGAGGGGCACTCACCATGCTCACCATGCTTGGCAGGCAGGTTGGCGAGCGCAGTACGGGATGTTGATATACGGAAAGACTCTGCCGCCCGTCTTCCGGAGGTATCCCTTAGCAGGCTCTTACTGCATCCACGGGTATGAGAGGAGGGGTAACATTCTACTGCTATTAAGTAAAAGTCCGTTTCCGATTAAATAAAAATAAATAGAGAGTATTTATTTACACCTGTTTTTTACAATAAATAAATAAATAAATAATGCTCGACAAATCACACAGCATCATCTAGCCCCAAGCTAAGCAGAGCTTGTGTTATGGGTACTAGATGACTGATATACTTAATACATTATACTACATAGATAGATATTTTTTATTATATATAGAAAAACACCCAGAACACCCTGTACAAATATCTGCAGATCGTACAGACATTTGTCCCGAGGCGGGAATCGAACCCGCAACCTCTTGCGTCGCAGGCGGACCTTCGCCCGCTGCGCCACAGAGGTCGTCAATGTACACATATTATCTACATTTACACTAATAATAATGAAGAACGATTTGATTTCTTTCTGTTTGTAGGTATGCATTAAATACTCGAACTACTGGACCGATTTGAAAAATTCTATCATCATTAAAATCCTACATTATTTCTGATGAACAAAGGCTATATTTTGTCCCCGTATTCCGACGGGAACGGGAACTTCGCGGGTGAAACCGTGGAGTGCGGTTAGTAGTACATACAACATTCAAAATACAAATCTTTCCTCTTTATAAGATCATGGTATAGGTAGATGAAACCCTTATTCCCTACTCACTCTTGCCAACCGAGTACTTTTGTTTTTCATGTGAAATTATTGCATTGCTTTTGGTTTGATATTTTTTGGGAAATGCAAACCAATTCCGGGCAGGGTCTACAATTGCCGTGTTATTGTCCTTTTTGGGGATTCAATCGAGTTTTTAACTGGACCTTATAGTTTGAGTTTACGTACTCATATTAAATTGAGTTTTTAACCGACTTCCGTATCGGTCTGTTTTGACTGTATTTTTGAAGGTATTTCCATAAAATAGCCAGGGTGCCTATACAGACTGCATCCACGGGCATGAGGGGGGGTGGTAACATTCTACTGCCGGCACCCCACGGCATAGTAGTAATATTCATTCATTCATTTCAGCCGTAAAACGTCCACTACTGAACACAGGCCTCCCTCATGGATCTCCATAAGGGGCAGTTGCCATACTCACCACGCTTGGCAGGCGGGTTGGCGAGCGCAGTATGGGATGTTGATACACGGAATGACGCTGCTGCCCATCTTCCGGTGGTAGCTTTTAGCAGGCTCTTACTGCATCCACGGGCAAGAGAGGAGGGGCAACATTCTACTGCCGGCACCCCACGGCATAGTAGTAATATATTTGACAAATTTTAATTTTGTTGAATCTAATTTTACTCGCTCATGCATCTATGATGACATCAGACCTTCCAATCTGGAATCCTTGATCCTTTAGATAAGTGGCTGGTTTCGCTCCGGAGAAAGACCTTGTACTTATAAAAGTCCTTTATGGATTCGTTGACTTAGCATGTGATTTCTAAAATCTAACGCTAGCGTTTTTAAATAAAATATTTTAAAATTCTATGTCTGTCCTATCATCATTATCTCAGCCGTAAGACGTCCACTGCTAGAAATAAACATCACTATCATCATCATCATCATCATCCACAGTCTGATTTCACCCACTTCTGGGTCTAGATGCCTCCCTTAGTTTGTGCCACCCGCCACTATCCTGCGCCAGTCCTATCCATCGTCTGCCCGCGACTTTATCAATGTCGTCTGCCCATCTTTCTGCCGGACGACCAAAGTGTCTGTATCCTTGTCTCGGCCACCATTCATTCGCCATGCTTTACTCCACCTGCCAACACCACGCCTCGCCATGTATCCCGCCCAGCTCTATTTGAGTTCCAAAATCTGATTACCAACATCCCGCATTTATTTATATATTTATAAACTTTATTGCGCATTACAATACGCTAAAAGCATTCCTAAAGCTCATACTGCATCCATGGGCAACATTCTAACACGGTACATTGTATTCATCGATCCCGGACCACGATTTGTTTTATACAAGCGAAACATCGGATTAATTTAAGGCAAAGAATAAACGAAGAAATAAAACATAATATACGATTAAATTTAGAAACCTCCTCCTTTATTTTGAAGTCGAGTTAAAAACGCAACCAAATCGGTTCGCCGGCCCGACCCAACACCCGACCACACCTTCAATAACACCAGTCTTTTTGCGTCCTAGTTATGCTGAGTCTTTATAGATTGTTATGCCCAATTGTAAAAATGTGCGCTAAACAAAGTGCACATATAAATTTTATAATAATGCAAGTTATGTGTTTTAAGTGCCTGTATTATGAACTTCAGACTTACAAGGTAGTTATTTTTATAAATAGAAATTTTGTAACAAAGCTTTTATAGGCGCTATAGTCTGCTAAGTTATTTTTTAGATTAAGTTGTAATTATACTGAACCGTGTTCTGTATATTTTATATAATGTACCTATGGTAAATAAAGAGTAAGAGTAAGGGGTTTAAAAAGTGGAAAGTTCCGTAGGGCTATTAATATATTCGTTATTAAAACGTTAAAACTACTGAACGTATTTCGTCAGTAGTGTCTATAATTGCTTAATGTGTTAACGTCAATCGCTCATGCTTAAGGCCTTGTTTATTTTTATTGAGTTACTTTCAAATAGTAAAACTACGAAAAGTATTACGAAGTAACCCTTTGACTGCATTTGCACAGTAAACAGGCACCGGTAATCCAACTAGGTACATTATATAGGAACTTTGCAAATGATTCCAGAATTTATTAAAAATCGGCCAAGTGCGAGTCTGACTTGCGCACGAAGGATTCCGTACCATTATTTGGCAAAACAACTACTATACTATAAATATACAACTAAATATTTTGTGAATATTTCAATCGTCTACCTGTTGCCGTTATTAATATCAAGCAAAAAACGGCATTAAAATCACGTTTGTTGTATGGGAGCTCCCCTCAAATATCTCATCATCGTTTCACCCATAAAACGTCCACTGATGAACACAGGCCTCCCTCATGGATCTCCATGAGGGGTAGTTGCCATACTCACCACGCTTGGCAGGCGGGTTGGTGAGCGCAGTATGGGATGTTGATACACGGATAGACGCTGCTGCCCATCTTTCGGTACCTCAGCAGGCTCTTACTACATCCATGGGCATGAGAGGAGGGGTAACATTCTACTGCCGGCACCCTACGGCGGCACTCAAATATCTATTTTTTTTTTATATAAATAAATGAATATACAACTTAATATGCTGTGAATATTTTAAGCGTTTACCTGTTGCTGTTATTCACATCGAGCAAAAAATTCACAATTGTTGTATGGGGCCCCTCAAATATATGTATTTGTATTTATTTATTGCATTATGTACAGGTTTGTATTAGGTCTAAGCAATACATATTATAGGCAATTAAATGAATATAATGAAATTTTGTTTTGTTTAAATTTAATAAATTATTTCTTAAGTGATTACTGATTACACAACTAAATATTCTGTGAATATTCAAGCTTGTTTATTTTATTCTGTATTTAGTATTTTAGTAAGAGAATAACATCAACACAAAAACTACTGAACTGATTTTCAAAATTCTTGCATCATTACAAAGCTAAATTATCCCTGAGTAACATAGAATATATTGTATCCTTGTGATCTCACGGGAACGGGAACTACGGTTGAAAATCGGTCCAGTAGTTCTTGAGTTTATTCGTTACAAACATAAAAAATACCACACACAACATACAAATCTTTCCTCTTCATAACATTGTAAGAGTAACATGTGAGAGTACTACCTGTTGCCGTGGGGTGCCAGCAGTAGAAAGTTACCCCTCCTCTCTTGCCAGTGGATGCAGTAAGATTCTGCCAAGGGATATCACCGGAAGATGGGCAGCAGCGTCCTCATATCAACATCCCGTACTGCGCTCGCCCAACAACGCCAGGCGTGGCGAGTATGGCAACAAACCTCTCATGTTCTTGGAGATGCATGAGGGAGGCCTATGTCCAGCAGTGAACGTGAACAGTAGTCCTAAGACTGAGATGAAGATGTGAGAGGCCATACTTAAAGTAAATAAATAAATAAATAATGCTGGACAAATCACACAGCATCATCTAGCCCCAAGCTAAGCACAGCTTGTTTTATGGGTACTAGATGACTGATATACATAATACATTATACTACATAGATATTTTTTTATTATATATAGAAAAACACCCAGAACACCCTGAACGAATATCTGCAGATCATACAGACATTTGTCTCGAGGCGGGAATCGAACCCGCAACCCCTTGCGTCGCAGGCGGACCTTCGCCCGCTGCGCCACAGAGCTCGTCAGTAAACGATCTCAAGTTCATGTAACCAGTTTTAAGCGCAAATGCGCCCACTTTGAACTATTTGGAAGTTTCCAAAATTGGGCTTCTTTGAAGTAGGAGCGTTACCGGAATTCCTTTAAGTTTGGCTTTTACCTCGATTGCGGAAAATAACATGTTTTGTGTTAGTTTGAATTTTTAGATTATTTCCCTTGAGGAAACAAAAATTCACGCAGTTTAGAGAGCAGAGTTTTTTTTACCTTGTTATACAAAGATTTCGTATTTTTTGTCACCTTGAGGTACACCAATTGGGATAGGTTCATCTTAGCTTAAGTATCCGTATAAATACAAATGAATACAAATCCATGTATTCATTTTAGAATTATAGTTTGTTTCTTCATGTCAGCCGTAAAACTTCCACTACTGAACACAGGCCTCTCTCATAGATCACCGTGAGGGGTAGTTGCCATACTCACCACGCTTGGCAAGCGGGTTGGCGAGCGCAGTATGAGATGTTGATACACGGAAAGACGCTGCTGCCCATCTTCCGGAGGTATCTCTTAGCAGACTCTCACTGCATCCACGAGCATGAGAGGAGGGGTAACATTTCTGCCGGCACCCCACTGGTGCTGGCAGCTTCCGTAATGAGCTTTGGCAATCTATTGTACACCTGCTGCGGGCCCATAAAATGAGTCAATTTAGACGATTTGCTAAGCGTCCACGGTAGTGACACCAGTTTATGCTGGTTACGGGTACAGTATGCGAATTCTGCGTGAGTCGCGTAAACGCCGAGGTTATTTCTCACATACATCGCCACTTGATAGATGGCTATGCAAGGCAATGTGAGGATACCTAGGCTTTTAAATTGCGACCGCGCAGAGACATCGCTCTTTATTCGCACCAACGCGCGTATGGCCCGTTTTTGCATACGGAATGCGCGCTCCCATTCGGCAGCGCGCGCCCATATCTCGGTACCATATTGAATCTGCGAGTGTACCAATCGAGTGAAAAAAAAGAGAAGTTGTCAGCAACAGATTGCACAAACCAAATTACAAACTAGCGATGACACAGAAACAATCATACTATATGACACTTAAAATATTCAACAATTTACCAGAGGACTTAAAAAAACTATCAGGAAATTTATTTAATATCCAGTTAAAAAAATGGCTTCTTAGTAAATGCTATTATTCTATAAATCAATATTTTAATTACAGGGACATAGAGGATTTTGAATATATTTATTGACATTGTTTTTATTATTATAATCAATTAATTAAATCATTTATTTTTGCATGAAATCTGTAAATTTAATTATCTTATGTGTTGTTACTCATAAGCCAAAATATTTGCATGCCTAGATAAGGTAGAATATAAGGGACATTTAATTTTAAGACCAACTCTGTAAACTATATTCGTGCAAATAAACATATTTAATAAAGATTAAAGATGTTTATTTGCACGAATACTATTATTACTAAACTACTATACTAAAACTAGGTAAAGACCTAGTTTTAGTAAAAGAAGAAGGTACAGACGACAGCTGAACACTGTGCTAATTTTCGTATGATTTCCTCCATAAAATGTCTGAAATGTCATCGAGGTCTTCTATTTCGCGTTTACATATAAATGATAATTGAAATAAATGTTTATATTAAAGTCAAAAAAACATCCTACCCTCTCAATTACGTTCGAGGAAAATGACCTAAAATTTCAAACTAACACAAAAGAAGTCATTTTCCGCATTCGAGGTAAAAGCAAAATTAAATCGCGTGTCATCTGAAGCGGACCTATTCAATTTAGACTGTGCTCTATTCCTTACTAACTGTCCCGGTAACCTCGTATCGCACCTACTACTACAACTAAAAGTTACTACTACTACCTCTACAACTACCCTTTTTTTGTTATATAAATAAAAAAATCGTTTATGCTGATTTTCTGCTTTCATTGTTAGTAATATATTCATCATTTCAGCCATAAAACGTCCACTGATGAACACAGGCCTCCCTCATGGATCTCCATGAGGGGTAGTTGCCATACTCACCACGCTTGGTAGGCGGGTTGGCGAGCGCAGTACGGGATGTTGATACACGGAAAGATGCTGCTGCCCATCTTCCGGAGGTAAATATTAGCAGGCTCTTACTGCATCCATGGGCATGAGAGGAGCACCCGACGGCAACATTATACTATATAGGGTTAATTTTATCGTTTTCTCACGTGTTTAGCAGCATTGCCCTATTGACATAGACATAGACATATTATTTATTTGCTACTTAGCACACAAAAAAAACACAATCAAACACAAGACAAATAAAAATTGCAAAAGGTACAAAACTTAATCATAAAAAATACATCAGGAAAAACATTAGATAAAACAAACAAACAGTGCTGAATTGCGTATGTGCTACAGTAGCAAAATGGCCACGACTCGGCATTGATGCCCAGTGTTTGAGACACAGGGCGCTGTTATTCTGCCGTAGCCACAATAGTCAGAGGACTCTGAGAGAACAATAAATATACATATATATAAAAGAATAAAAAAAGAAAAACATGATTATAATAAAAAAAATTAAATATAGTACCTAAGTGTTAGTTGGCGTCTACAATTTTGCAAAAAAAAAATATTGTATTGTATAAATATTGGTCACCCGCTAAGTAATTTCGTGGCAAGTGTCCGCTCCTCACGTAGCCAAGATTGTCAGCACGGACGTGTCGTTTGGTTTTGAGGTCAAAAAATATGTTTATATTGTCCAGCATTATGTATTTATTGCCGTGGGGTGCTGGCAGGGAATGTTACCCCTCCTCTCATGCCCGTGGATGCAGTAAGGGCCTGCTAAGGGATACCACCGGAAAATGGGCAGCAGCTTTTTTCCGTGTATGAACATCCCGTACTGCGCTCGCCAGCCCGCCTGCCAAGCGTTGCGAGTATGGCAACTACCCCTCATGGAGATCTATGAGTGAGGTCTTTGTTCAATAGTGGAAGTTTTACGGCTGAAATGATGATATGTTTATTAAATTAAAAATCGTCTCTGGTCTCCTAGGACCTTCATATTTTACCGATGAGGTTTGTGTAAGCTTCTAAACCTATTATTTATCGAGCTGATAGTAAATTAGCTATTGGAGACCCCACGAGACAGATTAAAGTGGATTTTGGCACGATTTTGGCTTTGTAATATAAACACCTGCCTGTAGGGTGCCGGCAGTAGAACGTTGACTCTCCTCTCTTTCCCGTGGATGCAATAAGAATCTGCCAAGGGACACCTCCGGGCAGCAGCGTCTTTTCGTGTATCAACATCCGGCACTGCGCTAGCCAACCCGCATAAATGGCTGAGATGATGATGATTATTATTAAATACCTTTAGGCCGCTTTTGCAAGCATCAGTTCTTTAATTTTTTAACATTTATAAACCAACTTCAATGATAAAATCTAAAATGTTGCTGAAAATAGGTACCCAAAGTAATAATGTAGTATGTAATGCTAAATACAATTGATTCATAATTTCAGCCGTAAAACATCCACTACTACAATTTATCTTTATTTCAGACACAAGATCTATATAAAAGTCTTACAAACTAAATTTAAAATAGAAAATAAAATTAGATAATAAACTACCTAATTGTAGGTAAGTATAACTCAGGATGTCAATTCTATCCAGCGTTTATACATTTTAGTTTGGATTAGTCTGTCTGATAGACTAACAATAATACTATCTTTACACATGTCAACCCTGGACATGAATTTAGCAATGCGGTTTCTTTGGATGGCATCAAAGGAGCTTACTCTCGCCTCCAAGAACATCCCGGAGGCGCTGCAGCACCATACTAAACCAAAGAACTTTCTAAATATGTTATTTTAAGCAACTTTGATGCCTCCAATTGCTTTTTTGGTGTATTGCATCCAGAATTGGCACGTGTAAAAAGACTGACTAAACGTCTTAATTAAACTACTGAACACAGGCCTCCCTCATTGATCTCCATGAGGGGTAGTTGCCAGACTCACCACGCTTGGCAGGCGTCAACAACTGCAGCGGTTTTTGTATAGCCTTCACAGTAGCCAATGTTGCTTCAGCTCCAACCATAATTCTAAGTTTCAATATTAGTTTTTTGACGAGCTCTGTGGCGCAGCGGGCGAAGGTCCTCCTGCGACGCAAGGGGTTGCGGGTTCGATTCCCGCCTCGGGACAAATGTCTGTACGATCTGCAGATATTTGTTCAGGGTGTTCTGGGTGTTTTTCTATATATAATAAAAATATCTATCTATGTAGTATAATGTATTAAGTATATCAGTCATCTAGTACCCATAACACAAGCTCTGCTTAGCTTGGGGTTAGATGATGCTGTGTGATTTGTCCAGCATTATTTATTATTATTATTTAATACTGAATCGTCGATACAATCGTCCCTGGAAATAATAATATAATTTGATTACTTACTTAATGGTCGCGATTTCGTTGTTGGTTACTAAAGCTAATTAAATTGACATAAAACGGACGATAATAATGAACATTATATACAGCTATTTGGTCAGTCATACGTCATCATTTCAGCCGTAAAAAGTCCAATACTGAACACAGGCCTCTCTCATAGATCTCCATGAGGGGTAGTTGCCGTAATCACCACGCTTGGCAGGCGGGTTGGCAAGCGAGAATTATAATTTAAGTTGACAAATTGTATGTACTGTATATTATTATATTCTTTGAACTCGTCATAGGTATAAAATATGCAGCAACTAACTTAACCCTGAAAATGGTGTCGCTTGTGGCCTCAATTACCAATTAATTTATATAGGCCTTGTCTTTTTAAAATATAATTTAACTTACAAACAAAACAATTACTTTTTGTACTATTTTATTATCAGTGGGGTTCCGTGCACAAATAGATTAGGCCTTGGGGCACTCCGGCACCAGTAAAATGTTTACTTATTTAAAACCAATAAGTACTTATATTACCAAAATTTTATTTTTTCAAATCAAATCAAATCAAAAACGTTTATTTGTAACTAAAACATTAATTAAATAGATAAACCTTTACATAACTTAAAAATAATACAGGATGACACATACGATATAATGTAATATAATACTGTTAAACTTAATTTTAGCTACAAAATGGTCCCAACTCAGCATATGCAGGTGTTAAAAACCTGCGCTGGCTTTTTATTCAAACTATACAAATTCCTGGTCGGCTGGTTGAGTAGGCGCCATTTTAAAATTACGGTCTTTATCATTTCAGCCATAGAACGTCCACTGTTGGACATAGGCCTCCCTCAAGGACTTTCAAGTATTGCGGCTGAAAGCGGCCTGCATCCACCGCCGACCTGCATACTTTACCAGGTCGTCTGCTCATCTTGTTGGTGGACGTCCGTCAGCGCTTGCCGGTCTGTGACCTCCACTCGAGAACTTTTCGGCCCCATCGGCCATCTGTTCTTCGAGCTATATGGCCTGCCCATTGCCACTTCAGCATGCTAATCCTTCTGGCTATGTCGGTGACCCGAGTTCTCCTACGTAACTATTCATTTCTGAACATACTACGTATCTACTCATTTTAGTAGTGGACGTTTTACGGCTGAAATTATGACCATTATCCTCGGACCCACGCCCACAACTTTTGTGCGACAACGAATTTCGACATTGGGTCCGTGGCCTAGCAGGTAAATGTCAAGCATATGAAAAACAATATTGAAAAATGTCAATCAACGCTGAAAATGCCATCTCGTAGTGTATCCCGGCATCATCTTGGATTCTTTTAAAAATTCCGGTATTCCATTTTCCTCTTACAAGGACGCTTTTAGCATATTCTATGTTAATTATAAAGATGGCGAGCATATCAAAGGAACTGGCGACGTTTAATAACTCGGTTATTTTTCCATCTCCTGTCTTCAGTTTGCCTTAGAAGGCATGCCGTGTTTCATGCAAAACCGGAGCATCATCATCATTATTATCAGGTATCCTCAGCTAGCAAGCGCATTAGGGGCCTTTTTATCGACTTCAAAAAGAAGGAGGCTCTCAATTCGACTGTTTGTTTTTAGGATTCCGTAGCCAACCTCTTGATATCTCGAAACGCGCTATGTAGAGATTTCTTAGTCAACCGTAGACCTATTGTTAGAATGTTTTGTTTTTTACGTTTACCAAAACATATTAACTGCAATCAATTGAGTTTTCGGTATGAGTTATTCCGCTATGTTTAGTAAACCACATCAGTTACTTAAGCGACTATTTCTCGAAAACTACAAAAGCTAGCTTAACCGTTATAGTGTTCCTAGAAAGTTTATGGTTAAACCTCTATTCATGATTTTTTTCCTGATCAGGCTTCTAGATATCTCGAAACACACCTGGGTAAATAGAAAATACCTATATTTTCACTTACGGAAGCTCAGCCACCAACTATTCCAATAAAATATAACACAAAGGCGGAATTCAACTCTACTCGGTGTCGACAGGTTGTACCAGAACACGGTCGAATATTGTTGTATTTTATACAAATACAAATAACATTTATTTTGCGAAAATGGGTAAATACAAAAGATGGTAAATAGTCAATTAAGTTCAGCCATTATCTACATACCTCTACATAAAGCATGCAAAATATTATTTTTCCCGACTTTAAAAAAAATCCCGATTCTCAAGTCCTCTGCATTTTTTTTCTAATCTTTGTTACCTTGAGGGAGGCCTTGCCCTGCAGTGGGAAGAATCAGGCTCATAAAAAAAGTATTACCTTAGAACTCCGTTTTTATGAACTGTTTTGCTAAATTCTTTATGAGTTTAAATAGATACACTTTTAATTAGGTCCCATATTTTAAATAAATAAAAAAAAAAAAAAAAATAGTTTATTTCATCAACTTAATCTATACAAAGTAATTTTCAAACTCAGTTCTGATGATAGGATCCATAAGATATCAAGGGAACTCCTCACATCATCATCATTTCAGCCGTAAAACGTCCACTTTGAATACAGGCCTTCCTCATTGATTCATGAGGGGTAGTTGCAATTTCGACATTTGCAGACAAAATTATCATTTTGTGAAGTGCTTATGAAGTCTACGGATGGTTACCGAAACTCTTCAATATTACAATAGTCACGGGTGACGAATGATGATGATGATGATGTTTCCTAGCCGATTACGGCCATGGCGGCTGAGCATTCAGATAAGAAGTCTCATAGGAGGGTTCTGGTTTTCTACCCTTTTATGTGCTCTAAGGTGGCTTGTGTACCCAATCTTATAAGAGAAGATGCCCAAAGTGCTCTCGTAGAGCACTTTGGGCACGTTAATACCCAGTTGACGAAATTGTACCGGATAATGATATGCTAACTATAACGACCGAGTGAGGTTCTGTTGTTCGTTTCTTCTTCTAACTCGCGTGTCATCCGAAGCGAAAAAATTTCGCGATTTGTTAACATATTATTAGTTTTCAAATACAGAATTTTATTGCGTAGGTACTCATTGTTTTCGCGACGTTTCGACCGCATTGCTGTGGTCTGTTGTTTGTTTTATTTTGTAAAGCTGAATAAAAATTTGAGTTTGGGTTTGGCACACCCTGTGGATACCAAAATGTGGGTACAACACAGGCTGCCGAAATGCAGGCGTGATTCCGGTCAGACGCCGGACATGGAATCATTTCGCGACTCTAGTGTTTACATTCTAAAAATGTCTTACCAAAGTGTTAAAGTGTTACAGTGTGGATCGTTGGGATGTATTTTGATGTAAAACATAATAGGTCTTTACCTATGAAATTGCCGTTCTTCAGTACTGGTAGATTCAAATAAAAAAAAATTGACATGGCTTGGTATTTCAAATTCAAATTAATTTTGTTTTTAAAACATGACATTCTTTTTACAAACTCAGTCTTTTGTTTATTGATTAGCGTTGTATTTTCATTACATTTGAACATTTTTCGTCATAATGGGTACCTTAAAAAATCGTGTAATTATGGAATATGAGTTCCGTCGTGGCACCAACGCGTCACAAACGGCACGTAACATCAAAAACGTTTACGGAGAGAACTGTACAAACGAACGCAGAACCCGTTATTGGTTTTCCCGGTTCCGTTCTGAAAATTTTGACTTGAAAAATGAAGCTCGTGGCCGTCCGAAGACTATTGTCAACAATGATGAATTAAAGGCGATTGTGGAAGCTGACGAAACTCAATCTACAGCTGAGCTAGCAGCAGCTTTTGATGTTATCATCAAAACAATATTGATCCATTTGCGACAAATTGGCAAGGTAAAAAAGCTTGATAGATGGGTACCCCACCAACTTAGCGCTGGCGAGCGCAACGTACGCGTTGAGACCTGTCTCGCGCTGCTCAACAGACAAAGAAATGAAGGAATTTTGAACCGAATTGTTACGTGCGATAAAAAATGGATTCTGTTCGACAATCGAAAGCGCTCAACAAGTTGGTTAGATCCTGGTTCAGCACCAAAGCAATGCCCTAAACCAAAAATGACCCCTAAAAAGGTGATGGTCACTGTTTGGTGGTAGACCACCAAAAAAAACACCACAGTTTTTTTTTAAAACGGCATGAGCATTACTGCAGATGTGTACTGTAAAGAACTGGAGACAATGATGGAGAAGCTTGCACATCTGCAACCAGCTTTGGTCAATCGGTCGTCCCCACTGCTCCTTCACGACAACGCACGACCCTATACTGCACAACAGACCAGTTTTTAAGCTGCAAGAGCTGGGGTTGGAAGCTCTCCCTCATCCGCCATACTCACCAGACCTTGCACCTACCGACTATCACTTTTTTCAAAATTTAGATAACTTTTTAGTGGGTAAAAAATTCAATTCCCGAGCGGCAGTACAAAATGCCTTTGAAGAGTTTGTTGCCTCCCGTGCAGCTGATTTTTACAAGAAGGGCATCAATAAACTGCCAATGCGTTGGCAAAGATGCGTCGATTGCATGGGGTGTTACTTTGAGTAATAGAAATAAAAAAGTTTGGAAAAAAAGTACTTTCATTTATTCCATACAAAACGGCAATTTCATAGGTAAAGACCTAATATTTTGCGAGGGGTGAAACCGATAGGACGGGAGGTGACGCGTGACGCTTGGAGATGTGCGAGTTAGTACTAGGGCGCCCTTCGTCCATCGTTCCCATCGTGTTGACTGTGGCGACGGGGGCGACTGTGGCAACTGGGGTGACTGTGGCGACTATGGCGACTGGGGCTAGTATGGCTACTGTAGCGAGCGTGGTGACTATGACAACTGGGGCTACTGTAGCGATTGTGGCGAATATGGCGACTGCGGTGAACATGGTTTACATCTGCCAGGCGTTCCAAATTTTTTTGTATTTTTTAACGTGTCAGTGTTACTTTTTTTGTAAGATACGCTACGACACTTCTCTGGAAGATTGAATGCCATTCAAATTTTAGGAATGTTCTTTGGAAAGTAGGAGTATTTGCAAAAATAAACTGCATAATTTTATAAGCCATCAAAAAAATTAAGGGGTGTTAGAATTGACTTTGACCTGGACCTAAAACACCTTTGAATTGGAGTATGACCTTATTAAAACTCAAAAATCCTTTATTCAGTGCGGCCGCATGGACCTTATTAACGCGTCACAAATTACAAAATAAAACAACACAATTAATAGATAAAGCACATAATTTAATCTGTTCACTTCAGATGAAACGCGAGTTAGGAAAAGAAGCGAACAGAAGAAACTAATTCGGTCCTTATAAGGACCGAGTTAGTTTCTTCTGTTCGCTTCTTTTGGATACAGTAAGAAGATACCATGCACTCTCGCGTTTCAATAATGGTAAAGTTACTTCTTATTTTTTTTTATTCCTATTTAATATAACTAAGGCACACTTGTAGTAAACGATATTTATTTTATTTCACTTGCTTGCTTTAAAATAAATAATCATACATTCATAATCGTTCACGTAATCGATATAATATATTCGTAAAAGTATTTGCTTGCCCAACTCCAGTGTAATGACATTACCTAGTTTGACAACTTCAAAACGCTGCCGTCGCTGCAGTTTTTTCGTGGAATCGTTGTTTAGACAGGTTTAGACAAAATAAATGACATTTCTTCTCTATTGGATATGTGCTCGATGGTTACGTCTTATTAAGGTCCAACTAGTCGCGGAGGCAAAGTCGTCAGTGAGCGCGGCCTTAATGTATGCTATCTCACCTGACATAGTGTGTTTATTTATTTATTTATTAAGACACTCCTACGACATCTTCACATGTTTACCCGCGCCCTAGAATGAAATGCACAATGATTCATTCCTAAACCGACCGCACAAAAATATGTGAATAGACTTTTAGCACAAGGGTTATTATAGTAAACTTGAGTGTAATATTTTCAAAATAACATTTATTTCAACTTTTGAATAATTAAACTATGTCGGAACGGCATTTATTTTTAAGTTTTCTTTCTCCTTATATTATTTAGTTTCGTGTTGAAATACGAAAGTTTAGAAGCTTGTATTTTTGAAATAAATACTTTTTTTACGGTTTGGGGTATATACAAACATAGATTATGACGAGATACATTAATATAATCCTTAGTGTTGGATGGTTAACGTCAAACAGTGGAGTAGTTACCCTTCCACGTTTGTATGGCTTTCCATACAAATCTTTATGAGCTACTCGTTCATCCTTAACGTTGACTTCATCAACAACTTTGAGACACCTTACGCTTTATGTTTTGGCTAAGTGTTGTTGAACAAATTGAGTGCAGGTGTCCAAGGCCGCCTTTGTTACGTCTGTTTGCAACGGGTCACTATCATTGATACCAAAAATGGCGATAAGACGCTGCTAGATGGGTAGCAGCGTCCGTCTATTCTTACTTTTAGCAGATTTTAGCAGATCCTAACTGCACGGGCAAGAGGTGAGGGGCAACATTCTACTGCCGGTACAGGGGATGATGATGAGCGTAAATCAATTAATATATAATAACTCTTCCGTTACTGACTGAGTGACTGACAGACAACGCACAGCCTAAACCACTGGACCTAGAGACTTGAAATTTAGCACACATATACCATGAGTATCCAAGAGGTGCACTAAGGAGGGATTTTCCGATTCCCACGGGAACTGAAACTACGCGGGTGAAACTGCGGGGTGCGGCTAGTACTTGATAAAGCTACACCAAGTTATTTTACTTTATTGAAAAACCAACGCTACAGAGGTTAAAATGTTTGTCTTAAATGAATATGATAAAAACAGCTAACAATAGGTCTCTCTATAATATTTGGTTTTGTAAACTTTAGTTTACAAAACCAAAATTATAATCCTACATAACAAACGTTATAATATTTCTGTGCAAGAACATACTCTGCTGGGTACTGCTAAGTATAGGCCTCCATTCGCTCTTGGCAGACTGGTCTGATTTGTGCTTCTCGCATGGAAGAGTGCCCAGCGACTTTGACTGTGTCCACCCATCTTGCACCTAGATGGATTAGGCTTGGCCAAAACCTATAACATCCTCTCAGCTTAGTCGGATATTAGTATGAGCTCAGGAAATAACAAGTAGAATGTTGCCCCTCCTCCGGGCAAGAGCCCGTGGATGCAGTAAGAGCCTGCTAAGAGCTACCTCCGGAAGATGGGCAGCAGCGTCATTCCGTGTATCAACATCCCATACTGCGCCCGCCAATCCGCCTGCCAAGCGTGGTGAGTATGGCAACTGCCCCTCCCTTATGGACATCCGGCCGGAGAGGGAGGCCTGTGTTCAGTAGTGGACGTTTTACGGCTGATATGATAAGCTGAGAGGAGACTTATAACATCCAGCACTTATGCTGGACAAGCATAATCCATTTAACAACGTGCCAGCAGCGTCCCATACAGCATAAATACCAGTTCCTGATGCTGTATAAATCACCTACAATAATGCAATGCAATGCAATAATACCTTTAGCAATAACAAGTTTAACACTCCGTTCAGTACCCCTGTAAAACTTAATACTCTTAATCGCTTAATCGAAACTCGAAGTATTTTAATAAATATTTTATTTTAGCTTTCGTTTGATGTCAAAGGGAATTTGAGATATTTCAATTTTAGCTACTTTGAGGCTCCACTCCGTGATAGGGCTGTAAAGATCTGGATATTACAATATAAGGGACTATAGAGATATTATAAATAACTTTAAAGAAAATGTTGTTATGTTGAAGATTATTCCGACACGTTTCGATTTTCTTGAAAAATCGAAACGTGTCGGAATAATCTTCGACGTTACAATACTACGTGAGTAATTCCCGTTTTTACAAAATGAATAGTATATCTCACGTTAATTTTGAAAGTGAAATCTACATTTTCCTTATAGTTATTTATAATATCTCTATAGTCCTTTATATGGTCATATGGACGTTTTCTTGAAAAATCGAAACGTGTCGGAATAATCTTCGACGTTACAATACTACGTGAGTAATTCCCGTTTTTACAAAAAGGAAAATGTAGATATTGTTTTATTGACAATCATAATTTTATCATCATTTCAGCCGTAAAACGTCAAAATGATGTTAATAATGAAATGTTCAATTTCAATTAACTGCAAGTCTCACGTATCACTGCGGCTTGTGGTTCTACGAACAGATATATTCAACCCATTTAACTGAATCCACAAAGGTTGATGTATTTGATGCCAGACGCAGACGAGAGAGCCTAAAAACATAGTTAAGTGGGGATAGCTGGTTCAATACGAAGATTTAAATCTTTGGTTCAATACGTATGTCCTAGCATCATCATTTCAGCCGTAAAAAAACCATGAGTTGTCACTGTTTTTTTTTTAAATTATTTAAGACTTTGTCACTTAGCGACCACATCGTCCGTTGTCTCTGTTAGATCACCTGCCGTTGCTACAATAGTAATAGTACATTACTATGACATCTGTCAGATTTGTAACTCATGGTACCAAATTCTAAGCAAATCAAGCCTGAACTTCAGTCGTATTTTAGTACCAAACTATCGGCTAGAGGCACTGTACATGTTTTCATACATTTTTTACTATAGTCGTTAGCGAGTATTGATTGTGAGAACTCATGGTATAGATAGATAGATAGATAACACTTTATTGAATGAATGATGAATGATTATAACTTTATTGTACACCATAAAATAAAAGAAATAACAGTAGAAGATAAGATACTTAACTAAATGCACGATGGGCAGCCTTATCGCTAAAAGCGATTTCTTCCAGGCAACCTAACCTTTATTGTACTTAACTTAAAACTAACACAAAAATAATATAACATAAAAATAAACTTACAAAACTAAAAATAGAAGTACAATGGGCGGTGCAATAATAATCTTCCAGGCAACCTAAGGATGGATAAAATCAACAAGAATGAAAAAGGCACGGTGTCGTCATAAATATTTAAAAGTCAGTACTTCATAAATATATAAATATGTACCTATATTTAACGACTATACATAAGTACATAATTATGGTATATACCTAGACCTACTGAACACAGGCCTCCCTCAAGGATCTCCATGATGGGTTCCTTCAGAATGGTCAACAAAATTGAGCAATTTATGTTTATTTATTTGTAATTATACTTATTATATGTATTATTATTTGAACATATTTCTTATATTATGCTGTTTATTTTATTATCTATGTATCTTAATGTTAATTTTTATTTGTAAATTACCTACTCAAAATCATGTCAATCAATCATATTTATTTTTCGCACCACCACAAAACTCTGCACTACACAAAGGTTAGCTGGAAGAAAAAGCTAAATAGCATTAAGTTCACCTACGTACATGTTTTTGTGCAATAAAGAATTTTCTTATCTTATCTTATCATAAGTAGTTGCCATACTCACCACGCTTGGCAGGCAGGTTGGCGTCGCAGTACGGGGTGTTCATACATGGAAAGACGCTCTTACTGCATCCAAGGGCATGAGAGGAGGGGTTACATTCTACTGCCGGCACCCCACGGCAATCACGTCTAGCATACCTACATTTTAATTTAAGAACTTGATGAAATTCACAGCAGGGTCAACAAACCCCGACGCGCCGTATGCACCGACGGGTGTGCATAAGGTTTGAAAAGGGTATGAAAAGGTTGCTGTTTGGTGTATATTAATAAATTAGCCAGGTGCGTGTCGGGCCTTGCGCTATCTAGGGTTCCGTAGTTAACCGTAGACCTGTTGTTAGAAGATGGTGTATTTTTTTCTATATTTAACAAATCATATAAACAGGAGATAATTGAGTTTTCGGTTTAAAGTATTCCGGTATGTTTAGTAAAACGTATCACTTCATTGAGCGACTATTTGTCCGAAACTAAAAGAGCTAACTTAAGCGTTATAGTTTTCCTACAAAGTCCATGTTTTTTTTTCAAATTTCTGAAGTAAAGAAATTTAGATTTTAGAGGTGGAGGACGCTCGAAAAAAATTATAAAACTTTAATAATTTACAAACGGAACCCTAAATCGACAAAATTTCTTAGCAAACTCTAAATGGCTTTAAAATACCTATCTAACAATACTCCACACGATGGGAAAGTCTCTAGGTTTACCTCTTTATAATATTAAGTAAGTAAGGCCTTTGCATCTATTATAGATGACTTATACAGCGTCAGCAACTGGTAATCATGCTGTACGGGATGAAGCAGTGCCTGGGACATTGTTAGATGGATTAGGCTTGCCTAGCACCTATACCATCCTCTCAGCTTAGTCAGCTACTATTCAGAGGAAAGAACAGGTCAACACGTCTAAAGCTAACTAAGCCGTGGGTTTCCTCACGATGTTTCCTTCACCATTAAAGCACGTGTTAAGTGTGCACATACATTTTTCAAGAAAGAAAAATCCGTTGGTGCCCTGCCGGTATCGAACCCACGACCTTCGGATTGAAAGTCGGGGGTACATACCACTCGGCCAACACGGCTTTTTAATACATATTTTTATAATATTAGTATAGATATAATACAAAGTGAAGAACCCCGGTACCAGTCCATCAAGTTGTGTGAGTTCAATGTGGCATGACTCAGCATTATGCTTCCTCACAAAAGGAATACTAGGGAGAGCTGGTTTTCAGTCATGATGATCACGAGGCATTGATTTTTGACCCAGCCAAGTAAACCTAAGCTGTGTGCCTTTGTTAGAATATTCCTTAGCGCAACTCAGATAAAGATGTATAATATTTGTTATCTCTTCAGTGGAATTTATTGAGGTACCTGTCTGCGGCAAGCCTGTCCTTGCCTTTTGTCTCACCCGGTATCTGAAGGTACTGGGCTAGGATTCAGCCTTGGGCTTAGTAAGGCCTTTACATCTATTATAGATGATTTATACAGCATCAGCAACTAGTATATATGCTGTATGGGTCGATGCAGTGCCTGGGACATTGTTAGATGGAATAGGTTTGCCCTATACCATCCTCTCAGTTTAGTCAACTATGAGTCAGAGGAAAGAACAGGTCAATACGTCTGTAGCTGACTAAGCCGCGGGTTTCCTCACGATGTTTCCTTCCTAGCACATTACACATGAATGTGTAATGTGCTAGGATATTCTACGGCTGAGATGATGATAAACACACCTTTTTAAGATGATTCAAATATCATACTAAAGATAAAGATAAAAATATGTTTGTTTTGTCACTTATTACGGACAGTTAACAAAATTATAAAATTTTTCTTAAAACTAAGTCAAAGTGACAAAAAAGGTCACTATTCAGCAAAGTGAATTAAACCACAGCGCTGGTCTTCCATTGTCACCTTATTTGTGATAGATGGCATATCCACTGAGCACACGCAACAAAACATAACATTTTAAATAAAGTATCAAAGAATAATTATATCAAGTACAGAGACGATATCATTCATAGATAAACACATTTAACAGTAAAAGGGATATAGGATTTTATGGTAAGTAACAATATATAAAATATACAATATCATCATACCAATATTAGAAACGTTTAAGTTTGTGAGTATGTATGGATGTTTGTTACTCTTTTACGCAATAGGTATCCTACGGATTGAGCTGCAATTTCGCACACGCATAGATGTTGACCAGGATTGACACAGTCATAAGCATTACATTTTATCCGGGTAGAGAAGAAGTGGCGGGCATAAGCTAGTCTTAAATACATGTGAAAGACAACACCGAAAGGTAACAGCCGGACATGCCATGACATGAATCTCCAGTATCGATCATGAACGGGTTGTTGCCAAACTCACCACGCTTGGCAGGCGGGTTGGCGAGCGCAGTACGGGATGTTGATACACGGAAAGACACTGCTACCTATCTTCCGAAGGTATCACTTAGGTTTTTACTGCATCCACGGGTAAGAAGGGGCCGCATTCTACTGCCGGCAACCCACGGCTAAAGATATAAAGTGACCACTTTCGTAATTTCCCTAGAAATTTACTGTAGGTATTTAAAAATCACATTTTTCAAAATACCAAGCGCTCCTTATCAACTCTAAGTGGCTATAATCGCTAGGGCGATAAGGGAATGGTTAATAAATCAATCAATGCCTGTGATTGAGTGTTTCCTCAGTGCTGTTTTATGGGTCCAGTGGCTGGTTGGTTCGATCCGGTCACTGGTGTAGAGTAGGAGTTAGGAGCTTCTCGCTTACATAATGTCTTCAATTAAGTCTGTTAGAATGCTGGATAAAACGATTTTTATTTAGATTTACACTGACATTTCTAAGGGATACCTCCGGAAGATGGATAGCCGCGTCTTTCCGTGTATCAACATCCCGTACTGCGTTTGCCAACCCGCCTGCCAGCGTGATGAGAATGGAAACTACCCCTCACAGAGATCCATGAGGGAGGCCTTTGTTCATTAGTGGACGTTTAACGGCTGAAATGATAATGATGACGAATGCATGTTTTAAACCGGTCTTAAAGGCCGCAACGGAACACTATAATTATATTATTATAGCGCAGTTTATCTCGCAACCTGCATTATGCTAAGTTGGAAACATTTTTCAGCTTTTATCGTCTTCCATTTTCGCAATAATTATTTATTTCATTAAATTAGACTATCTACAATTGTCAAGTACAATCGGCAATCAAAGTATTTAATCATTTACCACTGGAGATAAAACAGCTGAATGGTAATACTTTTAAGTGTAAGTTACGAAATTGGCTTGTACACAAGGTTCATTATAATCTCAAAGAGTACATAGATAATATATAATATTAATTTAGGTGTAACTTATTGGTTTGTCAGTTTATGCCTTATTCAAATGTGTTTTTTCTTCTATTGCTTAGTATTAAGTGATCACTAACTTAATAGTATGAGTATACATATGTCCGAAATGGATAAAATTGTTTTCACACTAATTTTATTTAAGACCTTTCATGTACATGGAAAATATAACAATTTAACAATAAAGTTTTCTTATTCTTATTCAAGACTTGATAACTTTGACAGCTATCAGTAATGCTTATTTTCAAGTGCTGGTACTTTAGTTAGATGGCCAGTATCTTTTACAACAGAAGTGGAGATACGAATATTTGCAAATACTAATAGCCCCACTATTATTATGCAGTGGGACCACGAGTACTTAAAAATCCTGCTGGTACCACTAGTGGAACCTAGCAGTGGGACCAACATTCCTAAACTTTTCTGTATTGGATTCCTACTTTAGGCTTTTTTAGTGATTGTTTGTACTTTCAAAGTGTATTCTGCTATGTATCTAGATATTGTTTCTTAGTTACCAATAAACGTTTTTGATTTTAGTTGATTTTCAGTAATTATTAATTTACTATTGCTAGGTTAAATATCCGTTGACGGTAACATATCAAATCAAATCAAATCATTTATTTATGAAAACCTCACAACATTTAACATAATTAACGCAATTATCAAGACCTTACCTCCCGAGCTAGTTATAAACTGTGTTACGGCAAGGTAAGGACTATCAAACTGCACTTAATATAAAATATATTTTTTACGTTCGGCTCTCGGCCTACACCTGTACTGTACCAATTATGTTAAACATGCCATTGTTTCTCATACTACAAATTGATCGGACTGTAGATATTAAGTGATATTTCATCTACGTGCACACCTACGAAGCAGGCATGTAAATAATATGTGCTGGGCAAGCTACATTGCCGTGAGGTGCCGGCAGTAGAATGCTACCCCTCCTCTCTCGCCAGTGAATGCAGTAAGAGCCTGCTAAGGGATATCTCCGGAAGATGGGCAGCAGCGTCTTTCCGTGTATTAACATCCCGTACTGCGCTCGCCAATCCGCCTTCCAAGCGTGGTGAATATGGCAACTACCCCTCATGAAAGAGGCCTACACTCAGTAGTGGATGTTATATTATGGCTGAAATGATGAAGCTTAATTCGGGGTTTCTCTAGGGGATCGAATCAGGAATGAGGAGATACGTAGAAGAACTCGGGTCACCGACATAGCCAAACGGATTAGCACGTTGATGTGGCAATGGGCAGGCCGCGTTGTTCGAAGAACAAATGGCCGATGGGACCGAAAGGTTCTTGAAAGGCCACGGACCGGAAGCGCAGCGTAGGATGTCCAAGATGGACGGACGACCTGATAATATCTGCAGGTCGGTGGTGGATGCAGGCCGCTTCCAACCGCAATAACTCGAAGTCTATGAGGGAGGCCTATGTCCAACAGTGGACGTTTTATGGCTGAAATGATGAAGCCTAATCCATCTAACAATGTCCCAGGCACTGCAGCGTACAGCATTTACACCAGTTGCTGACACTTATACCATCTCATCACTTCAGCCCTAGCACGTCCACTGGGCAAAAGCCACCATCAAGGATCAAGAACTGATCAAGAGAGGTTATTCCCATACTCACCACGCTTATCAGGTGGGTTGGCGAGCGCATATGTATCAACGCCCAGTACGGGTGTTGACACACGGAAAGACGCTGCTGCCCATCTTCCGAGAGAGAGAAAGGGCAAGAGTGAAAGGGCGACATTTTATTGCCGGGCACCCCACGGCACATAAATTATTTATGATAGATGTAAAGGTGTTTATTTTTCAAGAACTAACTGCATTCTCGCATTCCCAGAACTATGGCCATGGTCGAACTTGACGCTACCTAAAACTCATTCACCTATTTCAGCAGTATTCACTAACTTGATAGGACAAAGTAACTGTAGCTTAACTGTGTAACTTGGCATAGAAACTGTTGATGTTCTGTAGCGTAACTTATTGGTAGTGATAGGGTTGTACCGAAACAAGTACGGAGTACGGAGGCATGAATTAGCTGCGGTCCGTGTCGTATGACCATCCCAGATAGGCTGCAATGATGAAGATAATTATGAGTGTTACAACTTTGGTAAATAAAAATAAAGCTGAATATTAGGGTAATTAAGTAGAAAAAGGTGTTAAAAAGTTATGAGTAGGTAAACAAAAAATTATAAAGTTATTAAGATGTTTCCATTTCCGTACTTCTAACATGAATCCCATCCCAGCATTATTTATCATTTTAAAATTCGTCCATTCTGTAGTCTTCTAGTCTAGATGTTTCCGTATCCGTACGCCTAATACAATATCTATTCCACGCATTATCTAAGAATATATAGCGATGCACAATTTGTCCAATCCGTATATAGCTTAGAAGTTTTCGTACCTGTATCCGTACGTCTCACTTGAATTCCATCCCAACTGTATTATTAATTATCTTTGAATGCACACTATTATATTTCCATACGGTATTCTACAAAGTATTATGTAACATAAGCCGAAAGGGGGAATATCTGACCATCCCAATATAACTCCCAATAATAACTTTATAGTCTATAAGTGATGTTTTTAGTTTTAGATGGTTAAAATTCATCTTTACTTAATTTATTTATTTTGTTTGGTAAGTACTATCTTCCTCAGTGCCTTGAGACGAAAGTCTACAACCAGTGTGTGTTACCAGTGATGACATATGGAACCGAGACGTGGTCCTTCACTATTGGCCTTATGAACAAGCTCAGAGTCGCTCAACGAGCTATGGAGAGGGCAATGCTCGGGGTTTCACTACGGGATCGAATCAGAAATGAGGAGATACGTAGAAGAACTCGGGTCACCGACATAGCCAAACGGATTAGCACGTTGAAGTGGCAATGGGCAGGCCATATAGCGCGCAGAACAGATGGCTGATGGGGCCGCAAAGTTCTCGAATGGAGGCCACGGATCGGCAAGCGCAGCGTAGGACGTCCACCTACAAGATGGGCAGACGACTTGGTGAGAACTGCTGGTCGGCGGTGGATGCAGACGGCTTCCAACCGCAGTACTTGGAGATCAATGAGGGAGGCCTTTGTCCAGCAGTGGACGTCCTACGGCTGAAATGATGATGATGATGATGAAGTACTATCTTCATTTATTTTGTTTTGTAAGTAGCTGCAACACTTCGCTTTTCTAGAAATATTAATTTGTAATTCCTCGGTCGATTATATAGTTCAGGTGTTTCCGTATCCGTATATCAAACTTGAATCCCATCCCTAGTATAAACAGACCGCCGTACACAAAGCTAGACGCTCCTTTGATTAACTTTGCCCGCAGTTGCCCGTCAAATTTATAACATAGGCTCAGCGAACATTAGAACTTACGACCTAATTAATTAAAGAGGAATTCGCTTGAAATGATGCCATTTTAACGGTCGGCTTGGACTCTCATGGGGTTTCTCAACATTTAATCATCATCATTTATTTATTCATCATCATCACAGCCGTAAGACATTAACTGCTGAACGAAGGCCTCCATCATGGACTTGGAGATTCAAGTACTGATCTTAAGGGGTTGTTTACCATATTGGTGACATCCGTTTAGATACTAAGTGTACTTTTCTTTTCCACTTACTGAGTTTATTGGTAACGTTTTGTAAACTCTTTCTGTTGAACTGGTTTATAATTAAATACGTCGCTGCTGTACAGCCCTCTTTACTCAGGTTTCAGCTGTAAATCAGCGTTGGGCTGTATCAACGCACCCAACATTTATGCCGAGCTAAACGCCTTTTCGGCTGAACGCTTTTTTGCCGGCGCCGTGGAGTGCCGGCAGTAGAATGATACCCCTCCTCTCATGCCCATGGATGCAGTAAAAGCCTGCTAAGGGATACCTCCGGAAGATGGGCAGCAGCGTCTATCCGTGTATCAACATCCCATACTGTGCTCACCAACCCGTCTGCCAAGTGTGGTGAGTATGGCAACTACCCCTCATGGAGATCCATGAGGGAGGCCTGTGTTCATCAGTGGATGTTTTATGGTTGAAATGATGAACGCCTTTTCAGCACAAAAGTAAATTTGTTTCCATAATTAATTAATTATTTCTTGGTCAAGTACCTGTGTAGCGCCTAAATTGATTGTTGAAATTTTGTGTTAAATAATTGCATCCTTTATCTTTATGCTCACCCCGCTTGGCAGGCTGGTTGGCGAGCGCAGGATGGGATGTTGTTACACGGAATGATGCTGCTGCCCATCTTCCGTAGATATCCCTTAGCAGCCTCTTACTGCAGCCAAGGGCATGAGAGGAGGGGTTACCTTCTACTGCCGGCACCCCACGCCAACATAATATTGGTCACTAACTCAGCAAGAATTATTTGCAAAGATAATGTAATAGTTTAACCACTACGATAGTTTCAAAAGTTACATCAAATTGTTTCAAATCGCCTGCGTAAGATAGAAAAGGGTTCCCCCTTTTCTATCTTACGCAGGTGATTTGAAACATGCGGAACCCTAAAATCGTCTGGGCTACTGAACAGAGGGGTAGGTATTCAAAGGTAGGTACTTGAATAGTTAGAGGGTGGAAATGGTACCTTCAGACCGGGGTAGTGTTCCGGTGCCGTGTTTCTCTCATTAGGGGTGTCAAGTTAACACAGATATTATTTTAGACAAATATTAAAAAATATTAGACCTATTAGATTTCAAAACAAATTTTACAAACATTTAGAATATAGATGTGCCATAAACAAGTTACCCTTAATTTCTTTAACTTCGACAAGTGAAAGATATAGAAAGTCATAAATGGAACATAGAATTACACCATACCTTTAAATAAAATAAAAGCCGTGTTGGCCGAGTGGTATGTACTCCCGACTTTCAATCCGAAGGTCGTGGGTTCGATACCGGCCGTGCACCAATGGATTTTTCTTTCCTGAAAAATGTATGTGCACACTTAACACGAGCTTTAACGGTGAAGGAAACATCGTGAGGAAACCCGTGGCTTAGTTAGCTTCAGACGTATTGACCTGTTCTTTCCTCTGAATAATAGCTGACTAAGCTGAGAGGATGGTATAGGTGCTGGGCAAGCCTAATCCATCTAACAATGTCCCTTTTTTTTTTGATTACCAGTTGCTGACGCTGTATAAACCATCTATAATAGATGCAAAGGCCTTACTTAAATAAAATGAGATTAAGGTAGATTCCCGCGAGTAAGTTCTCGAAAAAAATATCTGCTACAGCCGTCCACAACCCGAACCAAATATGCGTCGAATACTTTTGTTATCCGATCTATGAACGGTAATAATAACATGAATTCTGATATTGATATATTTGACCTCACTCTTTCTAAATTTAGGCTTGCACTTAAAAATCAACTGCTATCGTTGCATTCTGGATAAGCTAATAACTTCTTTTTTATTTAATAGGTACTGTTATAATCTTTGTTTGTTATTCACGCATTTAAATACATTACACACATTTAGTATGTAATTTTATTGCTTAGGTAGGTATAACATTATTTCCACCAATTTTTCGTTTGTCGTAAGTTCTATAAATCAGTGGAAACTTTATTTAGTTTCGTCCAAAGTTGGGCTAAAATCATTGTTGAAATACGAAAGTTTGGAAGCTTGCATTTTTGAAATAAATACTTTATTACGGTTTCGATAGGTTTGTGTATACAAACATAGATTATGACGAGATTGATATAATCCTTAGTGTTGGATGGTTAACGTCAAACAGTGGAGTAGTTATCCTACCACGTTTGTATGGAAAGATGGGCGACTCGTTCATCCTTAAAAGAAAAAGTTGGAGCATAATTTGTTTTGTGTCCTATGGTTGGATGAATTTCGCGCGGTAGATCACTCACATTCCAGATCTCTACGTAAAATCAGGTTCATATGCAATGAAAGAAGTCGCTCGCTCGATCTATGTTCTGGGCGAATAACTAGTATTAATACAAGCTTTTATTTAACTTGCCCTGTATTTATGTATATATATGTAACTATGTTTGTTCGGGTGGAATCTTGCAACTCAATTTTGAAGCAGATCATTTCAGCCGTAAAACGTCCACTGATGAACACAGGCCTCCCTCATGGATCTCCATGAGGGGTAGTTGCCATACTCACCACGCTTGGCAGGCGGGTTGGTGAGCGCTGTATGGGATGTTGATACACGGATAGACGCTGCTGCATCTTCTGGAGGTATCCCTTAGCAGGCTCTTACTGCATCCATGGGCATGAGAGGAGGGGTATCATTCTACTGCCGGCACCCCACGGCGGATTTTTTATTTTTACCCTAATTTATTAAAAATAAAGCCAAAAACATCGGATGTCAGCCAACCCTACCCAATGCACTTATCTCGTACACGACTGTGTACAGTGTAGTTCTACTGCTCGTACAGATTGTACGTACTCGTAATATGCAAGAAGTAATTACCTAGGCTTCTGAAACTGAAGCGTTAAGAATACTTGGGTACGTTATGTATTTATTTATTTACTAGCCGCACTCCACGGTTTCACCAGCCGTGTTCCCGTTCCCGTGAGAATACGGGGATAAAATATAGCCTATGTTACTCAGGGATAATGTAGCATCCTAATGGTAAAGGAATTTTTAAAATCGGATTAGTAGTTTTTGAGTTATTTATTCGTTAAAAACATACAAAATACAACTTGTTAAACTTTCGCGATTTGTTAACATATTTTTAGTTTTAAAATTACAGGATTTTATCGCGTACCTTTTTTTGGGTCGTCCCGCGACCAAGAACGCTGAAATGTGTTCGAAACGTCGGGAAAATAATAAAAAAGGTACGCGACATACAAAATACAACATACAAATCTTTCCTCGTTATAATATTGAGAGATTAGGTCTGCTAACAGTATCACAAGATTATTACTAAAGGGCGCTCCACATTCTCTTGAGAATGTGGAGCGGCCTTTAGACTTAACATTCTAATAATGTCTTATACTACTTATGAAACCAATTAGGTACAAGCGAACACAACTTTATTAACAATTTAACTTATCATTATTAGTTTTAGCCGTAAAACGTCCACTATTGAACACAAGCCTCCCTGATAGATCTCCATGAGGGGTAGTTGCCATACACACCACGCTTGGCAGGCGGGTTGGCGAGCGCAGAAAGGGATCTTGATACACGGCAAGACGCTGCTACCCATCTTCAGGAGTTATCCCTTACAGTATCCATGGCAAGATAGGAGAACATTCTCCTGCCGGCAACCCACGACACTTGTACCAACTTAAGTAAATGAAAAACACTTAATTAGACATTGTTAGCGACTAGCGCTTCATTATACCCTATTAAATTAGTAACTTCCTTATCCGAAAACAATCTAATTTCCTCCGAGTACAGTACAACGCCACTTTGAGGTTCCGCAGATTAAATCTATTATTAAAATAAAAATAATTATAAAAATAATAATAAAAAATAATTTTAATAATAGATTTAATCTGCGGAACCTCAAAGTGGCGTTGTACTGTACTGCGATAATCCCGACGTTTCGACCGGATTGCACCTGGTCGTGGTCGCGGGGAGACTGGCGTGCTGAAGTTAGCCGCAGCAAAGCGAAGGCATCTTTTCAGACTACCCTCACTTGGTCTTCATAATTAGAAAATTTGAGATTTAAGGCCGGTTCACACTGGGACAGCACACTACACTCACTGTATCAGCACACATTGGTTTATTCACACGCCGAGTACACTTGGCTATCAGTGGATTCCATGAGGCAAAGAGTCTGAAGCCGTCTACACGATTAAAATTAGGATATTTCTTAATTTCAATCGCTTCCCGAACCATTCTCTTGTAGTAGTGCCTCTCGTTGGAAATAATCTTGGGATTGTGGAGTTCGATCCAGTGATTGGGTCCTGAGTCCACTACATGCTCCGCTATAGCTGACTTGTTTACTTGTCGATTTTTGACCGCTGCGATATGGAACATATCGCAGCGGTCAAAAGTTAACACGTTCGGCGACTGTGCGCTTCGTTTGGTCTATGTAAGAACGACCACAGCTGCAATCGACTTTGTAAACTCCAGGTACTTGCAATTAAATCTACCTCTATATCTATAAAAATATTATAATAAGGAAAGATTTGTATTTTGTATGTTTGTACCGAATTACCTCAAAAACTACTGGACAGATACTCAAAATGTATTCACCATTAGAATGCTTCACTATCCCTGAGTAACAAAGGCTTGACGTGGGGTGCCGGCAGTAGAATGTTACCCCTCTCTCATGGCCGTAAATGCAGTAACAGCCTGCTAAGGGATCCCTCCGGAAGATGGGCATGGTCTAATTCTAATTCTAATTCTAGGGGGGGGTTACCAGATCTGCACCGACGTCCCGCATTGGGGTGTATTGTGCATTGTCCCCCGAGGTGCTGCCTCGACCCTAACCTAACCAGCCCAACTCCTTGAAATACCGGAGAAGGACCCGGGGTCGCCGGCAGCATTCCATGAGCATCCCCGAAGGGTATGCAAATGTTGTGGAAGAAGAAGGGCATGACTCCATGAGCTCCTGCAGTCCTGTCTCTATTCTAGTCTGTCTTGTGGCACCACAGTGCAGTAGCACGTGCTCCACGGTTTCTTCCTCTACAAGACACCCGCGACATAGTCCACTGTCTGTGGCACCCGTCTTGAGAAGATGGTGATTGAGATCACAGTGTCCCGTGATGACGCCCACCATCATCCGTAGGTCTTGTCTTGTCATCTTAAGCAAGGTATTGGTTATCTTTCTGTTTTTCCCTGGGAGCATTTGTTTTGTATGCTTGCAGTCTGATCTGCGGTCCCAAATTTTTTGGTGCTCTTTATCAGAGTATGTTTTAAGTCTGGTTTTTATCTCTGCGGTCGGGGGATTGCAGAGGCCGATATCGTCGGAGTTTGGAGTGAGACTGGCTCCTTCCTTTGCCAACGCATCGGCCTTGGTGTTCCCTATGCATGATCCATGACTTTTTGTCCATTTGACTTTGACTGTGTGCTTTTGTGCTAGTTTTTGAAGAGCACTATGGCATTCTGCAACGGATTTGGACCTGGTGTCTGGTCTACCGAGTGCATTCGTAAGTGCTGCGCTATCTGTTATGAAGATGAGCGTCGTTTGTTTGGCATTGTCTTTGCTTGCAAGGTCTATGTAAGCGGACATCTCTTTTGTCGCTTGCAGAAGCCCAAGCGTTTCCGCTTGGAAGGCTGTAGTCGTTCCATTAAGAGGCTGCGCTCTAGACAGTCCGATTTCCGGACAGTGGAAGCCGCAGCCTGCACTTGTTTTGCATTTTGCCCCGTCTGTATATATATGATACAAGTAGGGAGATATTGTCTCTTCCGTGTCGTCTTGACTGGTCACATGGTACCCTTTGTTATTTAGGTATGTCGTGGCTATTCTATCAGTGCCATTTAAGGCTTCCGGTATAATTTTTATAGCCTTTTTCAGTATTTTGCAGTGGTTTGTAACCCTTGCATTTCCTTTCCATTGGTTTGTAGACTTTATTCTTAATGCGGCCGACATTGCTTCCTGCTGTATGTGCACATGAAGCGGCGTCAGACCAAGAATTATGTCTAGTGCTGCTGATGGTGTGGATTTTGTACATCCACATATTAGTGAACACGCAAGCCTTTGAACCTGTTGCAGCTTGTTTATTACCGTGACTAGGTTTGTTCTTGGCCACCACACTACTGCTCCATAGGTGAGCACTGGTCGTACCATTACTGTGTACATCCATAGGCAGAGCTTTGGTTTGAGGCCCCAGTCCTGTCCGACGGCTCGTGTACACTGCCATAATACATTTGTGGCTTTTGTGGTTACGTGGTCGAGCTGCTTGCTCCATAGGAGTTTGCTGTCTAACCAAATTCCGAGATATTTGACCTCTTTACTGAGTGTCAGTTTTGTTCCAAACAGGGATGGGAGTTCTAGATTAGGGATTTTATTCTTCCTGGTGAAGAGTACTAATTCCGTTTTGTTGGGGTTTACAGATAAGCTGTGTTTTTGGCACCAAGCTTCCACAATTCGGAGCGCCTTCTGCATCTTCTCACATAGAGTCGATTCAAAGAGCCCCGATATCATGATTGCTAGGTCATCGGCGTAGCCTATCGTGAGGATGCCGTCTTTGTTTAGGGAGTCAAGGAGTTCATTGGCTACTAGCACCCACAGAAGGGGTGATAGCACACCGCCTTGTGGGCAGCCTTTAGTGACCAGACATCGTTTAGTTTCGGAACACTCTGTTTGTGCTGATCGATTTTTTAGCATTTGAGTTATCCACTCGCTTAGACTTTCGTTGACTCCTTTGTCCCTAAGGCCTTTTTCAATGCTCGGGAAGGTAGTTTTGTCGAATGCTCCTTCGATGTCTATGAACGTTACTAGACATGATTGTTTGCTTTCTATTGCACCCTCGATCTTGTGGACCACATGATGGAGTGCGGTCTCTGTCGATTTACCTGATTGGTAGGCGTGCTGATTATGATTTACCGGGTTTTCGACTAATGGGCATGGTCTTTCCGTGTATCAATATCCAGTATTGCGCTCGCCAACCCACCTGCCATGCGTGGTGAGTATGGCAACTAACCCTCATGGAGATCGATGGGGGAAGTCTATGATAACGTAAAATCCCCTTTTTCTACTTTGATTCGAAAATATAAATCCCATTTATTCCCTATCCTGTAGGAATTTCGAAAAATCCCTTCTTAGTGCACCTCTAGGATACTCAAGGTGTATGTGTGCCAAATTTCAAGTCCTTAGGTCCAGTGGTTTCGGCTGTGCGTTGATATATCAGTCAGTCAGTTAGTCAGTGAGTCAGTCAGGACTTTGAATTTTATATATATGTATATATAGATTTATGGAATTGTATGATTATTTTAAACATATCATTAAATTTGTGACTAAAACTATTGTTTGACGTTACAATTTTAAATTTTTTCACTGCTCCTATTTGACCAAATTTATTGAATTGTTTTTTATTACTTTAATACCTATCGCAATTATTAAGTGAGTTGCAGAAGTTATCATTGAATAAATTCAAAAACATTATTAAACGCAATCTGTGCAATAAAGCTTATTATAAAATATCAGATTACCTAGAGGACAAAACCACTTGGGACGGAATCTGCTCCAACTCCGTCAAACGTAACATAAGACAAAATAAAATTGTTAAATGATGACTATAACGACCGAGTTAGGTTCTTCTGTTCACTTCTTTTCCTAACTCGCGTGTCATTCAACAGATTCAATTATAGGCTTTATTCTATTTATTTGTGTTGTTTTATTTTGTAATTTGTGACGCGTCAATAAAGTCCATGCGGCCGCACTGAATAAAGTATTTTTTGATTCTTGATTCTATTAAGATTCTTTACTTAATATAAATAAATTTTTGAATGTTTTGGATTCATGGTCTGTAAGTTCAATTGTGTTTCTATAAATAAATAAATAATAAATACTAGCCGACTCGGCGAACCAATGCATTGTGTTGCAGTACATTCTAAGTAATATTGACTGATATTGATCTTGTTAGATCTGCCCATATTAGGTAGGGACCGTTACTGGACAAAGACAGTGGACATATAAGGGAAATTTAAGTAACACTCTCTAATTACATAACATTTCTAATTATCACTCCACTGATAAAAAATGTTTTAAGGTGGTTATCACTAATTTGACTATGTTCTACTTAGGTAGTGGCTAAATGAACAAGGTAAGGAGTTTAATAGCAATTTCTTACCGACTTCTAAATAAGGAAGACTCTTCAATTCGTCTGTTCTTTTCCTAGTCCCATCTCGTAGCCAGATTTGGTAGCTGGCTTCAAAAAGGGGGAAATAATCCCGATTCAAAGCTGGCTACGAAACGGGAATTCTTAAGTCCCACCTCGTAGCCAGGTTTAGTAGCTGGCTTCCGAATCGGAGAAATAATCCCGATTCAAAGCTGGCTATGAAACAAGAATTCTTAAGTCCCACCTCTGTACCAGCCGGTTAAAATGTTGGAAATGTCGGAAGACATTTTATAATTTTACTCATATTTTTCTAAACAATGGCTTAGACGTGACATGTTGAAAATATGGTGGTGCGGAGATAAACCAATCCGGACCAATAACAAGGTTGAAGACTGGCACGCTAGGATCTATCGTTTTATATCGCGTAAAAATCCGACTTTGCACGAATTGTTACAAGTTTTGCAAAAGGAATTAACATTCTACAGTATCTCAAATGCACCTATGAACAGCAATGTTCATACGACCAAAAATAATAAGAACTATGTTGAAAATGATCTTGAATCTTAAGTTTAATGTTTAGTCAAAATAGTAGTTTTATTTATTTATTTATTTATATATAAGAATATACATATCTATTTTTTCAAGCGTACTGTATCATGTTTTTTTATATAATTAAAAGCCGTTCGTTTCTAGGTACTACTCTTTTATTTATTAATTAAATGTAACAGCTAAGAAAATATTATTAAGTTAGAACGTAACCATAATAATATATTCAATACTATAGCTTTTGCCCGCGACTTCGTTCGCGTGGACTTTATTTTCAACCTAAATATACCCTACTCTCAATTCAAAGAGGTAAATATACAAAACTTCGAAGTGTTTCGCGGTAGCCCTTCAGAATATATTTATTTTCAACAGTTGGCTAGGAAACGGGAAGTCAATTTCCCATTTAGAAACCAGCTAACAAATCCGGCTACGAGCTGGTAAAAAAACGTTCCCATTATATACACAATATTAGCTACAAGACGGGAAAGCAAATTTCCCATTTTGTAGTTAGCTACCAACCTGGCCTGATGGGAAAATCTTTCCCATTTAGTAGCTAGCTACAAGACGGGAAAGCGCATTTCCTATTTCGTAGCTAGCTACCAAATCTGGCTACGAGATTTTGCCACCGTCTTTTATGAATAGATTTCGATATGTTTTGTGCACAGATAATATAATACTCTAGTAAATGTGGATTTGAAAGGGCAAAGCCGTGTGGTGCCGGCTGCAGAATGTTACCCCTCCTCTCATGCCCGTGGATGCAGTAAGAGCCTGCTAAACGATCCCTCCGGAAGATGGGCAGCAGCGTGATACCGTGGTGGGTATGGCATCTACCCCTCATGGGAGGAAGTGGACGTTTTACGGCTAAAATGGTGATGATGAAGGGCAAAGGCTGAAGCTAGTCATCACACATAAGCCCTTTTACTTCGTAACTGCGGAATATTCTCCCTCTCAATTGTAGTTTATTGGTCCATAAATAGAACAAGATTTTCCTTTCCACATAAAAGGGCGTACTTTCGTATTATATTATTTTAGTTACGAAATAATGACCTGGAGTCTACGTGCGCGTTGTTTGGAAATGTTTCAGCTAAGCCTTAACCAGTGCCGGATTTACCAAAAGGCTGAGTTGACTGGAGCCTAGGGCGGTAAAGTTCAGGGGCGGCAGCCCAGAGCGGCAGATTTTAGGGGCGGCATATTTAGAACATATAATTTTTGTCCTAAAGTTTTAAAAAAAATATATACATAAAGGGTAAACGAGTCTCGGATTTTTTTAATTAACCTGTATCATCCCACTGCTGGGCAAAGGTCTCCCCCAAATCTCTCCAGTCATTCCATTCCCTAGATATCTTCCACCAATCTCCGTCAAATGTGTCGATATCGTCCGGTCATCACTTCCTCGGTCTGCCCCTATGTCGCCTACCGTCTCCTGACTGCCATTCAGTAGTTATTAGTAATTTTTCCGGTTTCATTCTACTAACGTGACACGCCCAATCCCACTATAACCTTGCGGTTTTGTATCCCACGTCAGCAATACCAGTAAGGGAGCGTAGAATAATGTTAGGGACTCGGTCGATCCGCTCAAAGCCGGATATTTAACAAATGTTTATAATGCGTCTCTCATGGCTTAGTATATAATGTTAAAAAATCAGAGTACATGGTCTTCAGGGCGGGTACCAAGTGCCCCAGTTTTATTCCACCTGTAACTCTAAATAATATCACACTAAATAGAGTTAACCAATTTAAATACCTGGGGCACCTGGTAACTGAAGACTTGAGGGACGATGCTGACATGGAAAGGGAACGCAGAGCATTGTCAGTTCGAGCAAATATGCTGGCCCGCAGATTCGCTCGATGTACAGACGCAGTTAAAATCACCCTGTTTAAAGCGTACTGTACGTCCTTATATTCAGCGAGTCTGTGGTTCCAGTATACAAAGAAGGCTTACAATGCTCTGCGGGTCCAATTCAACAACGCATTCAGGGCACTGTTGCGGCTCCCCCGTTTCTGTAGCGCATCCGGAATGCTGGCCGAGGCGCGCGTCGACTCCTTCGACGCCATTTGGCGCAAAAAGACAGCTTCCCTTCTACGCACAGTACGCGGGAGCTCCAACAGTATCCTGAACGTTATTTCAGAAAAATTTAATTGTCCTTTGATGTGGGAGCTCACTCAGAGAACCAAATCTGTTTTAGTTATTAAGTACTAACCTAATTTAAGTCTGATACTAACCACATGGACCCTGTTGTCTTAATAAATGAATTAAATTATTATTATTATAATCATACTTTTTTTTATGTGTGGAAATCATCTAATGACTTCTCCCGCTCTGGGGGGAGCGGGAGGGCGTGTCAGACTTTTACTGACTAAAACCACACCTGTGTCCTTCAGTTGCCCCTTGCGTTCTAGGACTACGGGTTTCCTTTTCAGAAATTCCCCGCGGTCCTAGCTTGCGGGCGTCGGCCCTGTTGGACCCCTACGGTGTGTTACTACTATCTCTTTGAGGAGCGCGCGGATCACTAATAATTTATACCTATAACGGGAAAAAGTTGTAATAAGGACGATAGAGTACAAATCATAAAGTTGCAATTTCATTGTTTCCAAATTTCTTCAGTAAGGTCAGTAGGGGCGGGAAAAATAGCCAACGAGCGGCAAATTTGTAAATCCGCCTCTGGCCTTAACTCGAAGGGCCGAACATCTTTTGTTCTTTAGATAAAAGAAAGAAAATGTGTTTATTTTGTCACGGAAAAAACATAAGGTTCTTAACACTAATCAAGTTAAGGTTTAATGTCTGAAACAATAATGGTCCATCATCATCATCATCATATCAGCCGTAATACGTCCACTGCAGGACAAAGGCCTTCCTCGTTGATCTCCAGGTACTGCGGTTGGAAGCGGTCTGCATCCAACGCCGACCTGAGGACCTTTTACCAAGTCGTCTGCACATCTTGTTGGTGGACGTCCTACGCTGCGCTTGCCGGTCCGTGGCCTCCACTCGAGAACTTTGCGGCCCCATCCGTTCTGCGCGCCATATGGCCTGCCCATTGCCACTTCAACGTGCTAATCCGCTTGGCTATGTCGGTGACTCGAGTTCTTCTACGTATCTCCTCATTTCTGATACGATCCCGTAGACTCTACGGCGTAGAGAAACCCCGAGCATAGCCCTCTCCATAGCTTGTTGAGCGATTCTAAGCTTATTCATAAAGCCAATAGTAAAATGAAATATTATATTGCAATGTCACTTTACTTGTATTGATTTGTTATTAGCCTAAGTTATTTTTTAAGTGTTCATTTTGTTGGTGTGACTTTCTAAATAAATAAATAGTGAAGGACCACGAATTATGTTTGTCACGGATCACGGATAATCACTTCAGCCGTAAAACTTCAACTACTGAACACAGGCCTCCCACATGGATCTCCATGAGGGTTCGTTGCCATACTCTCCACGCTGCGCAGGCGGGTTGGCGAGCGCAGTACGGGATGTTGATACACGGAATGACGCTGCTGTTAATCTTCAGATACCCTTTACAGGTTCTTACTGCATCCACGGGCAGGAGAGGAGAGGCAAGATTCTACTGCTGGCACCCCACAACCCCTCATTATCAGTACTTGGAGATCCGTGACGTAGGCCTATGTCCAACAATGGACGTCCTACGCTGAGGTATTTTTTCTTGTATGTCATTATTTTGAGGGGTTATAAGGTGCCTACAGTAGAATCTTGCCTTTAACTATTTTTCAGGTATAAGTATCGTCACACAGTGGGTGCCTGAGGACGGGCGAAGACGCCGAGGCAGGCCTAGTAGACGCTGGCGTGATGATCTATATACATTGAGGATTGATTGGTGGGACTTGCTTGCCGTGGGGTGCCGGCAGTAGAATGTTACCCCTCCTCTCATGCCCGTGGATGCAGTAAGAGCCTGCTAAGGGATACCTCCGAAAGATGGGCAGCATCGTCTTTACCTGTATCAACAGCCCGTACTGCGCTCGCCAACCCGCCTGCCAAGCGTGGTGAGTATGGCAACTACCTCTCATGGAGATCCATGAGGGAGGCCTTTGTTCAGTAGTGGACGTATTAAGGCCGAAATGATGGTGGGACTTGACTAGAGAACGTAATTCCTGGAAGGACTTGGGGGAGACCTTTGCCCAGCAGTGGGACAACATAAGTTAAAAAAAAGTATTTTTCATCTGGTACCCAAAAAACAAGGTCTGCTTATTCTCGGGGTATGTTCAGTATTGGACGTCGTATGTACGAACACAAGCTCCATCTAAACATTGAATATCATCACCAACCAATGTTTATCACCACCGGATGGCGAATTATTGGAGTCTATGTGAATGCTGGTTCGATAACCATTACTATAATGACAGGGGAAGCTGTCTTGGTTTTATTAAGAACTGACTCGTTTACAATGGACAAGGCATGAGAGGTAGCGGAGAATCTGCCTTCATCATCTCAACCGCAGGCCGTCCACTGCTGGACAAATGCCTCGCTCGTGGATCACTATGTACTGATCATGAGGGGTTATTGCCATACACACCACGCTTGGCAGGCGGGTTGGCGAGCGGTACGCGATGTTGATACACGGAAGGACGCTGCTGCCCATCTTCCGGAGGTATCCCTTAGCAGGCTCTTACTGCATCCACGGGCATGAGAGGAGGGGTAACATTCTATTGCCGGCACCCCACGGCATCTGCCGACAATAGAATGTCGCTTCTCTCTTTTCCGTGGAGTAGGAATCTGAAACAGGATACCTCCGGGAGATGGGCGGCAGCGTCCTTCCGTGTATCAACATCCCGTACTGCGCTCGCCAACCCGCCTGCCAAGCGTGGCGAGTATGGCAACAACCCCTCGTGATCAGTACATAGTGATCCTAGAGCGAAGCAGTTGTCCAGCAGTGGACGTAATACGGCTGAGATGATGAAAGTAGCTCGCTTCGCTCGCGTCACTTGTAGCAGGAGCGCAGCGAAACAGGTTTCACATGAGTACAGAACGGCACTGAATGGAGAGGAAACGAACGGGATACGCTGTCTGTGTTTACACCTATCGTTATAAAAACAACAGAGCTTTATTGGCCGAGTGGTATGTATCCCGACTTTCAATCCGAAGGTTGTGGGTTCCATTTTCTAGCAATGATTTTTTAAACTTTTTATTTGGTTGGTTAACACGTAAAACGGCCACTACTGAACACTGGCATCCCTCATGGATCTCGGAGAGGTAGTTGCCATACTCACCACGCTTGGCAGGCGGGTTGGCGAGCGCAGTACGAGATGGCTGTTGCCCATCTTCCGGAGGTATCGTAGCAGGCCTTCGTCCACGGGCATGAGAGGAGCGGTTTCTACTGCCGGCACCCCACGGTACTGTTAACACATCAGAAAAGTCTTAAGATGCATACATAGATTTTCACTGTGGTAATAACATACAGTGTAAATGCATCCGTGAGATCCAACTTCATTCAGGCTATAAACTGCGTACTATAAATTTGTTTCTTTAATCTGTTTTTAGTGGTTTTGCGTTCATTAATCACTGGTTCCGTTATTGTGGAGATTAAGAACAAAGTAAAACTTTTACTATTTTAAATTACTCTAGCGAAGTGAACAGATTCAATTATGTGCTTTATTCTATTTATTTGTGTTGTTTTATTTTGTAATTTGTGACGCGTCAATAAGGTCCATGCGGCCGCACTGAATAAAGTATTTTTTGATTCTTGATTCTTGACCCGCCCCAGCTTCGCACGGGTGCAATACTGATACTAAATATACTGCAGAATATACCATCGCAGACATTTTGTAGGCCTTTTTAAGGTGTACAATACTGTAGTAGATTATTTTGATCTATCTCGTAGGGTTCAGCCAGCGTTTGCAATGTGAGCGCTAAAAATGTGTTTATATACGACCCCACATTAGAAACCCCCAAAATTATAAGTGTTTCTCTACTATATTATACATGTACTAGCCGCACCCCGCAGTTTCACACGCGTAGTTCCCGTTCCCGTGGTAAATTTGAAAAAAACCCCTCCTTAGTGCACCTCTAGGATACTCAAGGTATACATATGTGTGCCAAATTTCAAGTCTCTAGGTCCAGTGGTTTAGGCTGTGCGTTGTCTGTCAGTCACTCAGTCAGTAACGGAAGAGTCTTATATAAGTTGACTAGCCGCACCCCGCAGTTTCACCCGCGTAGTTCCCGTTCCCGTGGGAATTTCGAAAAATCCCTTCTTGGTGCACCTCTAGGATACTCAAGGTATATGTGTGCCAAGTTTCAAGTCTCTAGGTCCAGTGGTTTTAGACTGTGCGTTGTCTGTCTGTCACTCAGTCATTCAGTCAGTAACGGAAGAGTTTTATATATATTAATTATACAAATAAACCTTCCTCTTGAATCACTCTATATATTAAAAAAAAACACACCAAAATCCGTTGCGTAGTTTTAAAGATCTAAGCAAATATAGGGACATACAGACAGCGAGAAGCGATTTGTATTATAAATAAATAAATAATGCTAGACAGATCACACAGTATCATCTAGCCCCAAGTTAAGCAGAGCTTGTGTTATGTGTACTAGATGACTGATAGACTTAATACATTATACTACATAGATAGATATTTTATTATGTATAGAAAAACACCCAGAACACCCTGAACAAATATTTGCAGATCGTACAGACATTTGTCCCGAGGCGGGAATCGAACCCGCAACCCCTTGCGTCTCAGGCGGACCTTCGCCCGCTGCGCCACAGAGCTCGTCAATATTATATATATTAACTATCATGATGTATTGATTGTAGCTTGATGGCCAACATCCCTTTAACATCTAATACAGGGTGTTTTAAAACATGCGTAGTAACCTAAAAGGTCGGATTTCAACCCCTGAAAACAAGTAGTTTCACGGTCCTGTCATGACCGTGGATGCAGTAAGAATCTGCCAAAGGAAAACCTCCGGAAGTTAATCTGCAGCGTCTTTTCGTGTATCATCATCCCGTACTGCGCTAGCCAAGCGTAGTGAGTATGGCAACTACCCCTCCGAGATCTATGAGGGAGGCCTGTGTACAGTAGTGGACGTTTTACGGCTGAAATGGTGATGATGATGATCACGTGACATCTAAGATTAACTTTACAATGAAAAGAGTGCTTATACGTTTACGACGTGTTATTAAGAACTTATATTTTAAAAACTACAGGCTCGTAGCCCTTTTTATAGATGCGATGTAAGAGGTTGCGGGTTCGATTCCCGCCACGGGACAAATATCTGTACGATCTGCAGATACTTGTTGTCTATGTATAATAAAAAATCATCTATTTATGTTGTAATATGTGTTAAGTATATCAGACATCTAGTACCCATAACACAAGCTCCGCTTAGCTTGGGCTAGATGATGCTGTGTGAATTGTCCAGCATTATTTATTTTATTTTATTTTGAGGTTTAGTCATCAGGGCACAAAATCTACTATGAAAAGGCAATAAACAAAAGAACATAAACACATTTACACTGAATAAGGCACTAAATACGAATTCGGTCGCTATTCGGATCCAAGTAACGCCATCTCTGAGACATGTGCAGAAGCTTACATACAACGGTTGATAGCGCCAGCCAAGTACTCGATATCTCCATGCTAGTTCTGAGAGGTAATTGTAGATGGCGCCACTTACCAGCACATGGCTTCCCTTGTGGTGACAAGAAACTAATATTGCTTGAACCATGGACCAAATAAATGGAGAACCGCTAATCGCATACATCAAAACGTAATTCGAAAATTAGTTTCTGTCTCAACATATAGATGGCGCGAGAGTAACGATTTAACAAATTTTAATAAATTGGTCATTCCCCGACACCTAAACGAACCATAACACGATTTAGTGATCGTAAAGATACAGCAGTCAAAAATCTAGATGGCGCTAACATAAATTATTGTACTTAATTCTTAACAAAAAAATGATTGCTTTTTTGAACTTCGTACTCTTTGTTAGCGGCTAGCGCTCCACACGGAAATTATTGGCAACGTATAAGTAGCTCAAGGTAAAGCGCCATCTAGAAATATGCTGAGAATTTGACGATTTGGACGATTAATGACGATGGATCTTAGCAGTCCAGTATTTATTTGGTCTATGCTTGAACTAACTTGAAAAACTATTTGGCTTTGCGATACAATTTCAATTTCTTTTGTATTTTGCTTCGTTTTTCAATTGATATATATATTGATAGATAGCGTAGATTTTCTACCTACGTTTTTTTTTTCTTTTTATCTTCTATTCTGAATTTTTAATTTTTACTTAATATAAATAAATAAATAATGCTGGATAATTCACACAGCATCATCTAGCCCCAAGCTAAGCAGAGCTTGTGTTATGGGTCTAGATGACTGATATACTTACTTACATTATACGACTTAGGTAGATATAATTTTATTTTATATAAACATCCAGAACACCTTGAACAATTAGCGTAATTTATCGTATAGACATTTGTTAGAGGTTGTGGGTTCGATACCGGAGGTACCAATGGAGTTTTCTTTCTTGAAAAATGTATGTGTACATACACCTAACACGTGCTTTAACTGTGAAGGAAACATCGTGAGAAAACCCTCAGCTTAGTTAGCTTCAGACGTATTGACCTGTTCTTTCCTCTGCCTAATAGCTGACATAGCTGAGAGTATGGTATAGGTGCTGGGCAAGCCTAATCAATCTTACAATGTCCCAGGCACCACAGCGTCCAGTATAGCATGTTTACCAGTTGCTGACGCTGTTTAGACCATCTATAATATATGCAAAGGCCTTACTGACATTTGTCCCAAGGCGGGACTCGAATTCGCAACCTCTTGCGATGGTTCATAAACATGTTTTATCAAAATCAGATAAGAAGTTTACAAGATATAGGGGATGAAAGATGGGATACATATATATTCGAATGTTTCCAAATATATCCAAGTTTGGTATCAAATGTAAGGAAATGATGTGTAAAATGCAAAACTGAAAATTACATAGAAATCGGACAAGCCATTCATGAAATATAGGGGGTCGAATGAGAGCGGATGATGTGTAGATTGCAAAATTGAGGGTATCTACACATTACAAAAAAAAATGGGTAACCTCGGAGACTAGGTAAATTGTCGGGGGTTATTTTTTTTATTTTATAAACTTGTTGTGTTTGGTTTAATACAGTTTAGGTTTAGGACAATTCTTCCAGTGTCAAGTAACGTAATCTTATCGTAAAAAGTTCCAACTGGACATAGGCCTTCCTTATGTATCGACAAGAACTAATCACGACGGGATTGTTGTCATACTCGCCACGCTTGGCAGGCGGGTTGGCGAGCGCAGTGACGTTGATGCACGGAAAGACGCTGCTGCCTATCTTCCGGAGGTATCCCTTGACTACTACTGCATCCGCGGGCAAGAGAGGTAACATCATACTGCCGTCACCCCACGGCAACGTTTACCCAATCAAAACAAATAAAACCGGGCAAGAGCGAGTCGGACTCGCGCACCGAGGGTTCCGTGCCATCATACTAAAAAACTATGCAAATTAGAGAGTTTGCTATAATTTTCCTATAAACTTTACATAAACTTCTATTAGCTATAAAAGTTTTACATGTTACTCGTACTCTGCAAACTTCGAAGATAAGGTAGGGGTCGTTTTAAAAAAAAATTGTAAATAACTCGGAATCGATACGGCTTTAAGGAAAACTAAAAAATGTTTATTAATGTGCAAATGAATACCTTTCATACGATATCCCACACGACCTAGTAACTTCACTTAAACATTTTGATATCAAAAATTTAATCAAAAATATAACCCCACGTAATCATAATAAGAATATTTTTTTAACATTTTCATAATAGTAATATAATAATAGAAAAGTGTTATCTTTTATCATTTCAAATTTCAATTCGATAACATCACTAGTTGTAGAGATATCCATTTGTGACAGACAGACAGACAAAGTGACACCATAAGGGTTCCTTTTTACCATTTTGGCCCGGAACCCTAAAAACAATTTCAAGCAATAACAAAATCCCCTATACGGCAAACAAATCAAAACATTAGCTTATGATAACCGAAGCGGAATTTTCCCTCCAAAAATAACACGGGAAAATTGGGGATGCCATATAAATCAATAGGTAGGCAAATTGAGAGTCAATATAATCTCAAGTTATGAGGTAACTTAGAATTAGGGAAGCAGCAGGTCTACCATGAGTTGTCACAGGTTATACTCGCTAGCGACTGTAGTTAAAAAATGTATAAAAACTTTTTTTTTTTATTCATAAAGAAGGGCTTTGTCGCTTATGCGATTATGACGCCCTGGTTATTACACAAACTTAATTTACTTACACTTACTTAATTAACTTAAAATATTATAAAAACTTGTACAGCGCCTCTAGCGGATAGTACAGCGACTGTAGTTTGGGCTTCATTTGCTTAGAATTTGGTACCATGAGTTACAAATCTGACAGATGTCATAGTAATGTACTATTACTATTGTAGTAACGGCAGGCGATCTAACAGTGACAACTCATGGTAGACGCACAGGTCGTAAGAATGGGTAGATAGAAATGAGATTTAAGTTTTAGGTTTCTGGGATAGGGTGTGTCAGGGTTGTAATATGACATTTTGATTACAAGTTGATAGAAAGTTATTACATTTTTTTTCTATACTACTGAATGACGAGATAAGCCGAAGGCCCACCTGATGTTAAGCGGTAACCTCTTCCTATAACGACTGCAATACCGCGGTGATCACTTTCACGAAGAACGTGACCAACGCTGCATTGCATTGCGCCCGTCACCCTGAGATATAGAGTTGTAAGGTCTCTTGTGCCCCCTTACATTTATTTTATAATTTAATTTCTTTATTACCACATGTAGCATTACAGATAAAATCAGGGACAGATAACAGTACAAATGAAGAAGATAATAAGTCATCCACTTCATCATTTCAGCCGTTAAACGTCCACTACTGAGACGGGTCCTTTTGACGCATGTTGCTACAGCGACTATTTCTCAGTTGTCATCAACAAGAATTGCACAGAGAGCAGTTCTAACACGAGTTAGATCTGCTCTTTGTGCAATTATTTTGTTGTTTCTTCTGTTTTCATTGTGTGCTGTACTTTGTGTGGTCAATAAACAATTTTTTATTTTTTCACTACTGAACACAGGCCTCTCTCATCCAGATCTCCATGAGGGGTTGTTGCCATACTCACCATGCTTGGCAGGCGTATTGGCGAGCCCAGTACAAGATACACGGAAAGACGCTGCTGCCCATCTTCCGGAGGTATCCCTTGGCAGATTCTTACTACACCCACGGGCAAGAGAGGAGAGGCATTATTCTTATGCCGGCACCCCACGACTTTAATTTAAGTAAGTTTAATAAAACAGTGTTTAAAGTAGGTTTAATAAAAATTCCAAAGGAATTCATTTTGAATTCACTGTTTTATTAAACCTACCTGAATAGGACCAAAATATATTTATTAGTAAAGTATTTTATAAGTATCCAAGTAAAATAAAAATCGTCGAGCGCGAGTTGGACTCGCGCACGAAGGGTTCCGTAGCGTTTTTCGGCAAAACAACTTGTTTTTTAGGTAGCACTACCCACTTTTGGTGTTACGTGTGTCAGTTCTAATACTCTGTTATTAATATCGAGCAAAAACGGCAAAAACATCACGTTTGTTGTATGGGAGCCCCCTTAAATACTTCTTTTCATCATTTCAGCCATAAAAAGCCCAACTGATGAACACAGGCCTCCCCCATGCTCCATGAGGGGTAGTTGCCATACTCACCAAGCTTGGCAGGCGTGTTGGTGAGCGCAGTACGGGATGTTGATATACGGAAAGATGCTGCTGCCCATCTTCCGGAGGTGTCCCTTAGCAGGCTCTTACTGCATCCACGGGTAGGAGAGGAGGGGTAACATTCTACTGCCGGCAGCCCACGGCAATTGTATTAAATACATGTTTTATTTTAATTTAATTATTTATTTTTAAAGTGAAACAACTAAATATTCTGTCAATATTTCAAGCGTAAAACGGTAAAAAAACCCATACAATATGGGACCTCATATGTACCTACCATAAGTTTATATTTTATTCTGTTTTAAGTATTTGCTGTTATTTCGGCAACAGAAATACATAATCTGTGCAAATTTCAACTGTCAAGCTATCACAGTTCATGAGATACAGCCTGGTAAAACAGGCAGATGGACGGACGTCGAGCGAATTCTCTCCATTTCTGGCGGCTTTCAGCATCGCGAGTATAGGTCGCGCGATAGTTAAAGATCGCTCGGCAAAAGTAGAAGGGGTATGCGCAGTATTCAATTCTAAGGTCTATTTGGTGATGTGCGGAGTAAGGGGGGGGCGGGTGTGCGCTGACGGCGTCACGTCATTGGTAGATCAGTCGCTCTCAAGGTCTCAAGGTCACCTTCCGCGTTGCGTTCACGCGTCTCGATTCGTGCGTGATTGGACACATGCGCCGATTGCCCCTACTGCTCGATGAATCTTCATCGAGCGATCTTAAACCACTGCGCGACCTATACTATCCAGCGAGTAGGTGACTGTCCGCGAGACCTTTTGCCCTCTACGCGGCCTTTCTTGAGATGAGCCCAAAGAATTTCAGGATTCCCAGCTGCACAATCCCTTTGGGTACCGAACCTCAAAAACTAAATGAAACATCCAACTTTACAATTCCCAAAACAACACTCACTGTTCTGCAAATTAGCGATGCATATAAAGCCTTTTTCCACAACACTGGCATTTTACTAATTGTTTTTAAATTGCACTGCTGCAGCCGGAAAATAGTGCTGGGAAACACTACAGCGTTATCGATAAAAGTCGCTATCGATGTTGCGATGTAAACACTGGTAGTTGTATTTTTTGGACACTGTTTTGCAACTTCTGAATGAATTTTTACGGTTTTATTTGAAACAACATTGTTATTGATATATGATTTTATTTTTGGTTGGTGTCTGCGTTGTCATCGTCATGAACACGTGTTTTACGATAAGATAAACTTTATTTCGTATCAAAACATAAATAAACAGAATATACAACAAAATTAAAAGGACATTTCAATAAAGAAAATACAGATATAAACAAATTATTTGACAACGAAAATGGTAACCACTCAGATTGTGCTATATTATCTGAAAGTTGCGCGTATATCAGTAACGCTGATCTTCCGTGGCACCAGCGTTTTCTTGGTGTGTTTTGATTTATGTTACAAATGCTCTATTAAAACTGCATTAATGCGCACTTGGGGAAAGATCAATGTCTTGTTTAGTTGTGTATTTTATTTTATACCTGTTTTATGGCCGTGTTGGCCGAGTGGTATGCACCCCCGACTTGACCCGACGGTCGTGGGTACGATACCGGCCGTGCACCAATGGATTTTTCTTTCTTGAAAAATGTATGTGCACACTTAACACGTGCTTTAACGGTGAAGAAAACATTGTGAGGAAACCAGCGACTTAGTTAGCTTCACACGTATTGACCTGTTCTTTCCTCTGACTAATAGTTGACTAAGCTGAGAGGATGGTATAGGTGCTTGGAAACCCTAATAAAACTTACAATGTCCCAGGCACTACAGCGTCCCGTACAGCATGATTGCCAGTTGCTGACGCTGTATAAATCATCTATAATAGATGCAAAGGCCTTACTTTATGTTTGTTTTCTTTTGTCTTTCTATATGTGCTTGTGTGTTATCTTTATTATCTTTATCTATAACATGGTCGCGAACACATTAGTGTGTTCAAACATACAAATCTTTCCTCTTTATAATATTAGTAAAGATTATATTAGTATAGATAGTATAGAAGTATAGATATAGACTACAAAATTTGCCATCTTACGAAGGGATAACACACCAACAGTATTTCAGCATCACAAGCTACCTAAATATATAATACGAACACCCGACCAAACTGAATACGGGCTACTGAATTTTTTACATTTTAATTTACGGGAGGGTATAGCGTATTTACGATTTAGTGCGGTTACAACGGATTCTTGTGTGAGAAGATTACTCGCTAGCGAAAGTAGTTAAAACAATGTATGAAAACTTGTACAGTGCCTCTAGCTGATAGTTTGGTACTAAAAGACGCAGTAAATTATACTACAGTGAGTGTAGTTTGAGCTTCATTTACTTAGAATTTGGTAGCGTGAGTTACAAATCTGACAGATGTCATAGTAACGTAGGTACTATTAATAATAATAATAATTATTATTATTACTACTGTAGTAACGGCAGGCGATCTTACAGTGACAACTCATGGTAGACACACTGTTCTTTCCTCTGACTAATAGCCGACTAAACTGGGAGGATGGTTAATGCAAGTGTATATAAGTATATTTTTATTTGTGAATTGATCACAAATAAAAATATAAAATCCATTTAAACAATAAAATCAACAGTCAATTCCATAAAAAAAATTAAATTTCATGTTAAAAAATATATTACAACAGACAATTTCATAAATATAAATATTCGATTCAATTAACTAATATTCAATTCAATTAAAAAACAAATCAATTCATAAATACAAATATACAATTCCATTAAAAAACAATCAATTCCATAAAAAATATAAAATTCTACATACAAAACTGTTAAAAAGCACTTATTACCATTTTGGTCCGGAACGCTAATTACAAACTATGTCCAAACCAGAGTCAAAGTTTACCTGTAGATTAAGTCCTACTCAGACACGTCCATTATCCATTATCCAATCTAAATAATACCTAATCCCCCTCGCACGTGTAATAGCGGATTCTGCGCGATTCTGCCTGATTGTGCCGATATCGGCCAAATGGCTCGACTTAGGCGCAATCTTCCTCACTAATACTTTACACTGAGTAGCGATGGCAAAACAGGTAGATCTCTTTTATCGATCTCCATAGATGGAAGACCTCTTTGGCGCAGCGGGTAAATGTCTGTACGATCTGCAGATATTTGTTCATTGTGTTGGATGTTTTTCTATATAATATGTATAATAAAAAAAACTATTTATGTAGGTAGTATATTGTATTATGTATATCAGTCATCTAGTACCCTTAACGCAAGCTCTGCTAAGCTTGGGGATAAATGATGTAGTGGTTATCCAGCATTATTTATTACTTATTGAATGCTGAATTGGTATAATCAAAGTGAAAGTCAATCAAAATTAATAAATTTTAAACAAAGGGCCACATAGAAAAAATGTCAATTTCCAAAAAAAAACAAAACAAATTACAAATTCAAAGTCAATAAGTGTTTATTCAATAGAGCAAAAAGCTACATAGAATAGTCAGTTAACAAAACAAATTTAAATTGAATAAAGAAAATTTAAATTGAAAAAGCCCTCATGGAGATCCGTGTGGGAGGCCTGTGTTCAGTAGTGGAAGTTTTACGGCTGAAATGATGAAAGCACATAATTGAATTCATTCGCTTCGGAATTTAAATTGTTAAAATCACACGTCCTGAGCTTGGCAGAGAAGGGTGGAAGGAAGGAAGGGAGACCTTTGCCCTGCATTGGGACAGTACAGGCTCTTAATAATAATAACAAAAGCTCATGACAGCCTACATGGTATGAAACTCTAAATTTTATTTAGTCCGTCAGTCTCATAATACAAAAATAAGAAACGCGTATTGAATTAAATGTTGATACACAGAAAGACCTGCTGCTCATCTTGAAGGTATCTCTTAGCCGATTCTTATTGCATATACGGGTAAAAGAACATTGTACTGCCTGGCGGCAGTAACAAATTATTTGTTATATTTTTGCATTTTATTGGCATGAAATCAATTACATTCTTATTCTTATTCTTCTTATATATGTAAGTCCCAACGCAATTATACGTTAAACCTGTAATATTATAAAACCAAAACATTTATTTATTTAAACTTTTACAACATATTACAAATTTACCGCAATTTTCAAGACCTTACCTCCCGCCACTTAGTACTTACCGGGGTAGTTGCCATACTCGCCACGCTTGGCAGGCGGGTTGGCGAGCAGTACAGTACAGTGTTACACGGAAAGAAGCTGCTGCCCATCTTCCGGAGGTATCCCTTAGGCTGCATCCACGGGCATGAATGGAGGGGTATCATTCTACTGCCGGCACCCCACGGCTCTATATACATCTATAGAGCTGCCTGTAATTAGGGGAACACTAGCCCAAGCTATTTTGATATTTATATTTTCGTATGTTTTCTGTGTATCCTCTGGTTGGCTCAAATTAATAAATAAACCTGTGTCATAATCGATCCGCTTATTTTGCGAACCGTCCGTCGAATTATCTCGGCTCAAGATATTTAGCCCATTACAGCTTCAGAAAGTAGGCCTCCGCTGGAATTTCACTAATACATCTCAGCCCCCTTGACATTCCACCAAAACTAAACATTAACTGGGTTATACTAAGAAATTAGTTCGATACTAGGTTGGTTTCTTTGACGACTTCTAAATAACTTTGCCTGAGAAAGTCTTTGAAAGAGTGAGGTTATCTTGGCAAACTGGCTGTACATAGACAAGTGTAACTTAAATAATTAAAAGACTTAATACTACTACGACTTAATAACATTACATAATTATAGGAAATAAATAATGCCGGACAGTTCACACAGCATCATCTAGGCCCAAGCTAAGCAGAGCTTGTGTTATGGGTACTAGATGACTGATATACATTATACTACATTGAAAGATATATTTTTGTATATAGAAAAACATCCAGTACACCCCGCCGTGGGGTGCCGGCAGTAGAATGTTACCCTTCCTTACATGCCCGTGGATGCAGTAGGAGCCTGCTAAGGGATACCTCCGGAAGATGGGCAGCTGCGTCTTCCCGTATATCAACATCCGTACTGCGCTCGCCAACCCGCCTGCCAAGCGTGGTGAGTACGGCAACTACCCCTCATGGAGATCCATGAGGGAGGCCTGTGTTCAGTAGTGGACGTATTACGGCCGAAATGAATGTAAAAAATACAATGCAACACAGGTTTATTCAAAAGGCTAGGTTCAAAAGAGTAGGTCTACCTCAGCGAGGCGCTAACAAGCCAATATCGTCCGTGACGTGTCGTGTCAGTGGGCTGTGATGTCACTGACGCGTGTTGCAGTGGAACTCGTTGAATCGACCGGTGCCGTGCCAGGTTAGGATAGATTGGATATGACATATCTAACTGTGTGTCTACCATGAGCTGTCACTGTTAGATCGCCTGCCGTTACCACAGTACTAATAGTACGTTACTATGGAGAACGATGCATCGCCGCTAACATGGCCATCAAAATAACATAAGAATTTATAAACGTGACACTGGCGGAATTGTGTAAAACCAAACACAAAAAGCCTAAAATAAAAAGACAAGACGTTACTATGACATCTGTCAAATTTGTAACTCGTAGTACCAAATTCTAAGGAAATGAAGCCCAAACTTAAGGGGAAAATCCACAAGACGAACGTAAGACCTGTCGCAATGTGTGGAGGTGGATGCTGGGCAACTAAAGAGACGGATGAAAGAAGAGTTGACGCGGCAGAGATGCGTATGTTAAGATGTATGTATAGTGTACCAGAACGGACAGGAATGAAAACATAAGAGGAAGCTTAAATGTTAAGCCCGTGACAGAAAGATTGAAGAGTTAAAGTGGTACGGACATGTTATGGGGAGGGATGAATCTCATGATACGAGACGAGTGACAAATATGAATATGGACGGATATGTGTAAGTAGACCAAAGAAAAGATGGATAGATTGTGTATTAAGGCCTTTGCATCTATTATAGATGATTTATGCAGCGTCAGCAACTGGTAATCATGCTGTACGGGACGCTGCAGTGCCTGGGACATTGTTTGGTGGATTAGGCTTGCCCAGCACCTATACCATCCTCTCAGCTTAGGCAGCTGTTAGTCAGAGGAAAGAACAGGTCAATACGTCAAGCTAACTAGATTAACTACATTGTGTAAAGGAGTGAATATCTAGTTGATAGAAGAGGATGGAAGAAGAAAACATGTTGTACCGACTGCACATAATAAGGTATAAGGGCAGGGAAATGATAATGATGTAAAATAAAAACATTTTCAATAATTTTTTCACCCCGTGTTATCCGATTCGGTCAGTTGTTCGACGCGTGATGCGAAACTACCCTCAATATAATTTTTATTTTATGTTTGTGAAGCTCGTTACGAACATCTTAGATAATATTATTCTCGTCATTGATTTATAATCTTTTGAGAAATGATAAAGTTAAACCATAAACAAAAATTATGATGATTGAATATCCATACATTTCTATCGTTGTACCTATGATACAACCAGGAGTGTAGTAACAATAGTTCTGTTCTGTTGTCATACATACAATATTGCAACGATTTGCGTTGCAATATTGTCAACGGTTTTAATAACAGCCTTTGTAAAGAACAAAGGCTGTTATGCCGTGGGTGCAGTAGAATGTTACCCCTCCTCTCATACCCGTGGATGCCGTAAGAGCTTGTTAAGGGATACCAGAATATGCGTCTTTCCTTTTATCGACATCCCGTGTACTGCCAAGCGTGGTGAGTATGGCAACTACCCCTCATGGAGATCCACGAGGGAGGCCTGTGTTCAGTAGTGGACTTTTTACGGCTATGGTAATGATGATGATGATGAAAGACACACATTTAGGTGTTTTGATGAAAGGAAGAATCTAATCAAAAGTGTTCGATTCCGGTAATATTGCCCACGTTGGTCATAGTCAAAGCCAATATGTGTTTTTTCGATAGCTAAAAACTACGTCTAATAGTCAATTTACAAAATTAAAACAAAACGCCGAAAGTGTGTTAACCATCTAATATTTTTCTAACCTATGTTCATGTCCCACTGCTGGGCAAAGGTCTCCCCCATCTCCTTCCACTGCTTTCGATCACCGGCCGCTTCGATCGATATAAAAAGTATCATAATTTCAGCCATAAAACGTCCACTTATGAGCAAAGGCCTCTCTCATGGTTCTCCATGAAGGTTTGTTGCCATACTCTGACACTCTCCGGCATTCATACTGAACCTCACGAGATAGATCAAAATAATGTACTACATTGAACACCATAAAAAGGTCAACAAAAAAGTCTGCGATGGTATATTCTGTAGTATATTTAGTATCAGCATTGCACCCGTGCGAAGTCGGGGCGGGTCGCTATTATATTATAAAATACTATCAGGTTCACTAACAGACATCGCACAGCCTAAACCACTGATCCTAGAAACTTGACATTTTTAGGGTACGTTCGTCTTGGTGCAAAGCCGCCCACTTAGAAGGGGATTTTAAAAATTCAAACTCTAAGGGTTTTTACTAATGTGTCATATCTAAAAAACCGTGCATGGTAGGCGTTGAAATTTGGAATGTAGACTCCTTATTCAAAATTAGCAATGACATATTCAAGGATTTTTCAGTTGTGCAAGCTAGGTACTTTCTGTCTCTCAGGGTTTGGGTATCTAGCCGAGGTTCGCAAAGGTGAGATACTTCTAATCTACAAGTTCGACGGCGTTCAGGAAGCGTTCACACTGTACGATTTAAAGGTGCGTTCGTTGCGCTACAGTTGTAAATATTGTAACTGTTCTCTTTTTTTTTAAGTCGTATCGTAATTATCTGAACAATTTATGTTGCAAAATTTATTTATATGCTAGTCACCACGTTGATATAACTTCTCCCTACACTTATCTAGCGTTAATGTAATTGCTCGTTTTGAAGCTTGCATAAAAGAAAAATGTTTTTTAATATCTAGTGCTTACCGTAACTTATACCTATTATAGCATCAACTAGCCTAATTTTACCTATTGTTTAAAAGTTTTGAAAGGTCGTTGGCCTAAAAACGTTGTATGTTGTTTTATGTTTGTATAGATCTAGGATAAAATTCACACTGGAAATGTACTTAATATTTTTTTTACATCAATAAAGATCCTTTAAAATTGAATTGAGTTGTAAATAAAAAAAAATCTCACCTATAAATGGATATTTGATAAATTAGCTACAATGTAGTACTGCTGAATTTATTTTTTAACACTACGCGGACGTAGTCGCGGGCAACAGCAACTACACTAATCTACATCTACACTTATAATAGAAAGTAAAAGATTTGATTGTTTGTTTTTATACATTGATTAGGCTCCGAAACTACTGGACCGATTTGAAAAATTCTTTCACCATTAGAATCCAACATTATTTCTCAATAACATAGGCTATATTTTATCCCCGTATTCCCACGGGATCGGGAACTACGCTGGTGAAACTGCGGAGTGCTGCTTGTCATTTATAAAGATGAGGGAGGTTACAAATAACTATCTTAACACGACATTAACTAATTCCTGGAACACGTCATTAGGAGGAACTATCAATACGGTACTAATCATTATACCGGTTAGGCCGTCGTTACGAGGTATGAATAATGGATTAGATTTGTTTGGGGACGGACTCAGGATCCCCCCTGGGAGGGGCAGGACGATTGTGGGGCACGTGGCGTGACGCAATGTTAGCAGGGCGAGTGTCTTCACTACAAGGACACTACAAGGAGAGAGATGCTTTGACTCAGGAGGGGCCTGATTGTGGGGCACGGGGCGTGTCAAGGTGTTAGCAGGGCGAGCGAATCCATTAGTAGGAGACAAAGATTCAGATATTTCGACTCAGGGCGGTGTTAGCAGGGCGAGTGAAGCCATTACTAGGAGACAATGATAAAGATATTTTGACTCAGGGCGGTGTTAGCAGGGCGAGTGAAGCCATCTCTAGGAGACAAAGATACAGATATTTTGACTGAGGGCGGTGTTAGCAGGGCGAGTGAAGCCATTACTAGGAGACAAAGATACAGATATTTTGACTCAGGGCGGTGTTAGCAGGGCGAGTGAAGCCATTACTAGGAGACAAAGATACAGATATTTTGACTCAGGGCGGTGTTAGCAGAGCGAGCGAAGGCATTACTGGGAGACAAAGATACAGATATCTTGACTCAGGGGGGGCCTGAGAAAGGGGATTGTGGAGTACGTGGCGAGACGCTGATAGAGACAAGGATAGACTAGGAGACAATGATAGAGATATTTTGACTCAAGGAGGGCACTGAGAGGGGCAGGACGATTGCGGGGCACGTGGCGAGACGCGGTGTTAGCAGGGCGAGTGAAGCCATTACTAGGAGACAAGGATAGAGATATTTTGAATCAGGGAGGGCCATGAGAGGGGGAGGACGACGGTTGCGGGGCACGTGGCGAGACGCGGTGTTAGCAGGGCGAGTGAAGGGATTTGGGGCAAGTCTTTGCCCATCAGTGTGACTAAATAGGCTAAAAAACAATGATCGTAACTAGGAGACAAGGGTACAGATATGTTGGTCGTTCAGTAGCGACGAGAGTTAGGCATTGACAAATTCGTGGACTATGCCCATTTTTATTTCTGGATCATTCTCAGTAGATCCAGTCAACAAATCCAATCAGGATCTAGCGAGAGTTTTCTTTTTGAAAACTCTCACTTGATCCAGTTTGTAGATCAGCAATAAATAATGGATCTAGTGAGAGTTTTTTTATTTGTTTGTACTCTCAGTAGATCCAGTTTTACAAAAAAAATAACTTTATCTATGTTAATGCGATTATAACTTGTATCTTAAGTTCCATATCGATATTTAACAGAATTTTTCATATGACAGATGTCAAAAGTGATATAATTAAAATAAAATGACAGATGACAGCTGTTAAAGTGACACAATACAAAACAAAACAACTAATCATTAAACAATGTAATTAAAACATTTATATTGTGCCACAAATAGGCGTCCAACTCAGCATTTCATCTTCATCTTTCATTTATTTATTCATTCACACAGGATTAATCCTAGTTCAGGCAAAAACTGATATTTAAATAAGTTGTAAATGCTTACCTATTTTGTAATTTATTGTGTGGTTTATGATTTTTTGTTTAGTCTTGTTCTGCACAAGAGAATAAAACGCTAACGTATTTTTTTCTGTCTCTCCCAACTTTACAAACAAAAAGTATACTAGGTAATGTTCGCACCCTTTAAGGACGAACCTTAGAATACAACCCTTTCCCCCACCTTACGTTACTTGATCAAAAATATACTAGGTAATGTTCGAACCCTATAACGACGAACTCTAGAAAATTCGCTCCCCCCACCCTCAATACGTCCCCTGTACCTCATGATCTCTTCCTCTGTTTACACAAAGTGCTGACTAATGCTTACCTATTCATGATTTACATAGTTTGGTGAACACCATTAAAATAAATCTCTATTCAGTAAATATTAAATACTTACGTAAATTGGGTCTTTAGTCGTTTCGCACCACATGCGATTCGGACCGCGGTGCGAAAAACCCAAGTACTGTTTCTGAATGGGGCCATTCGCACCGCAGTGGTTTGGCGGTGCGAATCGCCCAAGATTCTTTTGAAATGGGTCGTTTCGAACCACGGGAAAAACGACGATGCTCATTTTGTAAGTCCAAAATTTAGGCACGCATCAAAAATTTAAGGATTTCATTTATTTATATGTACAGATAAGAAGAAACTTGGATAGTGATAAAAAAATTGCAAGATAATATGTAATCCTTAAATTTTTGATGCGTGCCTAAATTTTGGACTTACAAAATGAGCATCGTCGTTTTTCCCGTGGTTCGAAACGACCCATTTCAAAAGAATCTTGGGCGATTCGCACCGCCAAACCACTGCGGTGCGAATGGCCCCATTCAGAAACAGTACTTGGGTTTTTCGCACCGCGGTCCGAATCGCGTGTGGTGCGAAACGACTAGAGACCCCGTAAATTGACCCCTGTGATGTGCTCTGCCCCCGGAAGATCAGCAGCGACTTTCCGTGTATCAACATCCCATACTGCGCTCGCCAACCCGCCTTCCAAGCGTGGTGAGTATGGTTAACCCTCATGATATTGGAGATAGATGAGGAAGGCTATGTTCAGCAGTGGACGTGGACAGCTACGGCCTACGGCTGAGATGCAGAATGAACCTGTGTGTCTACCATGAGTTGTCACTGTTAGATCGCCTGCCGTTACTACAGTAGTAATAGTACGTTACTATGATATCTGTCAGATTTGTTACTCATGGCACCAAATTCTGAGCAAATGAAGCCCAAACTAAAGTCGCTGTAGTAAAGTTTACTGCGTACTTAGTACCAAAGTATCCGCTAGAGGCGCTGTACAAGTTTTCATACATTTTTTTAACTACAGTCGCTAGCGAGTATGGATTGTGAAAACTCATGGTAGACCTACATACTTGTGATGTTAATGACGAGTTGGTATGATGACCCCACTACGCCAACGCAGCCGTAATGATAGATATTAATTCAAGTTACCGTACTAAGTGATTGCACTAGTAGCATTAAATTTTCATAATCCAATCACTAACAGTGACGTGTGGGCTAAGTCATAAACTTTCGCGATCACAACGTATTATTACTATATTGGATAATCAGGTGTTTATAATCGAGTGCAGTACGGGATGTTGATACACAGAAAAATGCTGTTGCCCATCTTCCGGAGGTATCCACTAGCAGGCTCCTACTGCATCCACGGGTATGACAGGTGGGGTAACATTCTACTGCCGGCACCACGCGGCGGCGGGTTCACGTAATTATTTTAATCTAGTTTTAATCGGTTTCCATGTGATTGCTTTAATTGTTGTAATTGGTCCTTGAACCGTGTTAATTAAATATTTTGAGCTGTCTCCGTGGCTTAGTTGAGTTCGATTCCCGCCACGGGACAATTCTATTGTTCTGCAAAAATCTCTAATTGTTCTGCAGATATTATTATATATTTAGAAAAAAAAAATTAAGTATTCTATGAATTATCACAAGTTTCCACAGTGTAAGTTTTGCTCAGTTTGGGACTAGATGGTGTTGCGTTTAGTGTCCAGTATTATTATTATTTATTTTAAGTCAAAGTCATAGCATTTATTTGTTAGAATGTAGGTGAAACAATGGTGAATGTATAATTAATTATAATTGTTTTATAAATAAATAAATAAACAATTGAGTCCCTATAGACTCATACCTAAATAGGCGTATATTATTTTAATCATGCGTTAAAATTATAGATTAAAATTTACATTCTATTAATAAAATTATACCTAAAAAAAATATATCGAAATTCATGTCAAAAAAATATAATACACACATATAAATTTACCCTTCACATCTATTACAATACTAAATAATACTAACTAAATATAATCTATCAGCTTGTGCCTTGCCCCTCGCTTGTGGATGGTTCAGGGTTGACTCTATTACCTTCGATATTGACCCGCTATTGAAAGGAATTTTAATACCGTGCATTAGTTCCTAATTAAGACAATAATTGCCGTGGGGTGCCGGCAGTAGAATATTGCCCCGCCTGCTCGTAAATTCAATAAGAATCTGCCAAGGGATATCTACCGAAGATGGGCAGCAGCGTCTTTCCGTGTATCGGCATCCCGTACAGCGCTCGCGAATCCGTCTGCCAAGCGTGGCGAGAATGACAACAACCACTCATGATCAGCACTTGAAGATCCATGAGGGAGGTCTATGCCCAGCAGTGGGCGTCCTACGGCTGAGATTATATAATTACAATCAATAAAAAAAATTGAGCCGTCACGGGACGCCTGGCAGATGTAATACATTTTACAGAAGGGCCAGTTGCCATAGTCACCACAGTCGCTACAGTAGCCCCAGTCGCCACAGTCAGCACGATGGGCATGATGGACGAAGGGCAATCACCCTAGCTTAACGCGTCACCTCTCGTCTGATAAGTTTCATCATTTAAGGCGCAAAGCGCCCACTACTATACACAGGCCTCCCTCATGGATCTCCATGAGGGGTAGTTGCCATACTCACCACGCTTGGCAGGCGGATTGGCGAGCGCAGTACGGGATGTTGTTAAACAGAAAGACGCTACAAATCTTCCGGAGGTATCCCTTAGCAGGCTTTTACTGTATCCATGGGCATTTAATTTTTTTATTCCATTAAGATACAAATATACAATGTTGTACTCTTGGAAAAGTCATAAACAATAGTAAAAAAACATAGAGTTAATATTCATTACTAACAATATATAAAAATATAAAGCACTTCGTCTAGGGTGTAGTCATCATCATCATTACAGCCCTAAAATATCCACTGCTGGACATAGGCCTCCCTCATTGACTTAGAGATCCAAGTGCATGAGGGGTTGTTGCCATACTCACCACGCTTGGCAGGCGGGTTGGCGAGCGCAGTTCGGTATGTTCTTACACGGAAAGACGCTGCTACCCATTTTCCGGAGATATTCCTTAGCAGATTCTTACTGCATCCACGGGCAGGAGAGGAGGGGTTCTACTGCCGAATATGTATATAATAAACGAATGTCTATGTCTACTGCCGGCACCCCACGGAAAGTGTAGTAGGATTTATTTTCTGATAGCTTTGCTAAAACTGACATTATCTAAATTTTACGCAAAGAATGTCATAACAATTTATTGAATAAGTTTACTCGTAACATGGAAAACTTTTTCCTAGTTTAGCAAGCCTATGACTTGGTATAGACAATTAATTTGTCTTGTCTTTTTATTTTATGGCTTTTTGTGTTTGGTTTTACACAATTCCGCCAGTGTCAAGTTAATTTATAAATTCTTATGTTATTATTTGGCTGGCCATGTTGGCCGCCATTTTTTGAATCAAATAATTTCTTATTCCAGTGTTATAGTGATGACAGTGTCCATTTAAAATATTTTTTTTCTAAATTTTGCTAAAAATACATACAATTTCGATAAATATATTCTCCAGTAAATGTCATTATTCCTAATTATTAGAATTTTTCTCTACATTACTCTATGTTTTTCATTTTTAGAATAGAACGCACTGCCCTTTTTTGTAGGATAAAAACACGTTTGGATTGAGAGGCATTTCCCCACGCCACAATACCGTAAACCATGATAGAGTGAAAATATGCATGCTAAACAGATTTTGAAGCTCGAATATCACTAAGTTGACGAATAATTTTTATTGCGAATACAGCGGATTTAAGTCTGCCTATCAGATTGTCAATATGCTTGGTCCAAATAAATTTAGAGTCAATATTTAAGCCTAAAAAAGTTACGTCAATAATAGTTTTCATAAAATGTTTATCAATAACATCCCGCACAATGTCATTATTTTGTTCTTTGCCTAAAAAGAACTTTACAATATTTGTCTTATCAACATTCATTAATAAATTATTAGCGGTATACCATGCTTTGAAATTAAAAATTAATTTATCCAATTTTATACAAACATTCTCTATAAACTTATCGCTTGCTATAACGGTTGTATCGTCCGCAAAGAGGACTAATTCTGGTTTTCAAAACAAGCAACAATGTCATTAATGTAAACGATGAATAAAATTGGTCCTTAGATGAACCTTGAGGTACTCCCATATAAATGTAGTTAGTGCTGAATTTGTGATCGTTGCACTCTACTATTTGCTTTGGACAGATATGAAGATATGATTTGTTCGACAGATATGAAGCAAATACTTACGTATCGACAGCTCCCGGCATGGGAGGAGGGGTAACATTCTACTGTCGGGAGCCCATGGCTAATTTGTATTCCCACGGGAACGGGAACCAGTTTACCCCACTAAAGATGTTTTACACCAAAACTGCATTAGCCTGTAACTTGCAGCACTGATGGTTCCGGCACCGCCTCCGCCTCTGTATTGACCCGCAATGGAAAGGGAATTTTAACTGCGCTCATTAGTCCCTAATTACGGCCTGGGCTTTTATGTGTGTTTTAAGGGTTTTAATGATGCTTACGAGGATAAGTGGTGCTGTTTGAGATGTCCAGCCTCATTTATTTCTTAATTTTTAGCAATGATTAAAAAAAATACAAACCTCGTCCTTGTTTTGAAGTTGGTTAAAAATAGGTGACTTTTTAGGGTTTCGTAGTAAAACAAGAAACCCATAAAGTTTTGCTTTGTCTGTCTATCTGTCCGTCCGTTACCGGCTTTGCAAAGAGACTATTACCACTATTACGTCCTAGAAAGCTGTTGTTTTGCATGGACATATAAAATAACAATGCCGAGATAACGATTTATTAAAATGCAAAAAAAATATTAATTTGGGCTACCTCCCATATACGTAATGTAATAAGTATATTGCCGTGGGGTGCCGGCAGTAGAATGTTACCCCTCCTCTCATGCCCGTGGATGCAGTAAGAGCGTGCTAAGGGATACCTCCGGAAAATGGGCAGCAGCGTCTATCCGTGTATCAACATCCCATACTGCGCTCACCAACCCGCCTGCCAAGCGTGGTGAGTATGGCAACTACCCCTCATGGAGATCCATGAGGGAGGCCTGTGTTCATCAGTGGACGTTTAATGGCTGAAATGAATACGAGTATGTATACTACTTTTATCTAATGAGTGTAAAATCCACGAACGTTACCCAAATTTCATTTCGAGAGAAAGAATTAGGTACCTAGCAATTTTTGGAATCCAATTCCATTTTCCAAACAAGTTTTAACTTTATTTCTTTTAATAACTGAATGTAATTTCGCACGGTGCAAAGTGCGCGTCATTTGACTTCAGATTTCGTCTTGTGAAAATTGCACGGTTATAGCTGAATGCATTTGTCAGCTTGTACACTACCTGTGGCTTACGAGAATCATCTCATCATCAACTCAGCTGTAGGACGTCCACTGCTGAACATAGACCTCCCTCATGAATCATGAGGGGATTGGTGCCATACTTACCACGTTAATACACGGTACGACGCTGCTGCCTATTTTCCGGAGGTGCCTATTTGCCCTTGGCAGATCATAAAAATATTTTCAAGCTTATGCCAATAAAGCCCTTTTGTTATGATACCCCTTACACTCGTTCGGTCACATGGTTAGTTTTTTTGTCTTTTTTTTGTAGAGGTACAACCAGTACATGGTTGTACAAAAAAAAGACAAATAGACAAAGAGATACGAAAAAAAATTGGTGCTAATGACCATGTTTTTTTGTGTTTTAATTAAAATAACAATAACATTGGTTACCTAGACTCTGCAGAGACTGGTGTTATCGAAGTAGACCTCACTCACTAACTCACCTGTCGAGCTACAATAATACATTTTTTATTGTGTATTCATATATTTATCTTGTTTTTTTTTTATCTTTCCCGTTATTCTTGTTTATTTTGTTTATTTTTTTTGTTTTAATTTGACTACAGCATGCTGTGTGATTCTTTATGTTTGTCTTATTTTGTGTATCCTTTATTGGCCTTAATATTTTATAAATAAAAAAAATACATATATAAAATTAAAATAAAATAACAAGGATCAAAATTTGTAAATGTTCGGTCACCCATCCAATTTATAACCGCGCGTAGGGTTGCTTAACCTCGATTCTTGCTTTCGTACTTTTACTCAAGACGATATTTTTGATTCCTTTGCAATATATGGTTTTTGGATTGTTCTCTGTATTTATAGTATAAGACGATATACCTTGTCAAATTTCATAGTTCTCTTTCATAGTCAAATTTCATAGTCTAATTCGTTTTTTTTTTGCGGCATAAACGGTCGTATCTTTTTTTCAGGTTAACTTGGAATATTATTTTTTTACTGCTAAAAGAAGCTGTAGATTTAAGTATTATTTTTGTTTAACGGACGGACGGACAGACAGATAGACGGACCGACGGACGGACAGACGGACAGACGGACAACAAAGTGATCCTATAAGGGTTCTGTTTTTTTTATTTTGAGGTACAGAACCCTAAAACTTTAAGAATTTTTTCTCTATTAGAATGTAGTTACCTAGCGTCACTAATATGATCTGTGGTATCGGCATCATGTGATTCTGTAAATATTTAACACAAATCACGTCTAGACATCGTGGGGGTGCGATATGGAAAACTAAATAACATATTCTGTGTGGTGATAATTACAACAAGGCTTTTAACCCTCAGATTTTAAAGAATAAATATCATATCTTTTAACAAAAACATCATCATCATTGTCACAGTCGTAGAACGTTCACTGCTGGACAAAGGCATCACGAATCTACAAGTGCTTATCATTTATTTATTTATCTATATTTATTCAAATTGCTGTATGGGCTTACAGATCAATCCAAGGAGCCCAGACACTATATAATATTTAATATATAATATAATATAATATAATATAATATATACTAATATAAAAATACAATAGAAAAAAATACATAGCAGACCTTTAATGAAAACTAATTAACAATAAATATTACATTGGTGTTAAAAATTGTTAACAGATACAACAAATCATGAAGGGGTTGTTGCCATACTCACCACATTTGGCAGGCGGGTTGGCGAGCGCAGTACGGGTTGTTCATACACGGAAAGACCGGAGGTATCCCTTAGCGGGCTCTTACTGCATCCACGGGCATGAGAGGAGGGGTAACATTCTACTGCTGGCACCCCACGGCAAAGCTTTTACTATAAAATGATTGATAGAATACTTTATTTTTAAGCGACTTAAAAAAAGAAGTTGGTTCTTAGGCCGTCTGTTCTTGTTATCTTTGTTACCTCAGAACTATGTCGTTTATGAACCGACTAGCTTTTGCCCGCGACTTCGTCCGCGTGGAAGTTATAAAACGTAAAATCCCCTTTTTCACGCAGAGCCACTTTGATTCGATAACATAAATCCCATTTATTCCCCATCCCGTGGGAATTTCGAAAAATCCCTTCTTAGTGCACCTCTAGGATACTCAAGGTATATGTGTGCCAAATTTAAAGTCTTTAGGTACAGTGGTTTAGGCTGTGCGTTGATATATCAGTCAGTCAGTCAGTCAGTCAGGACTTTGAATTTTATATATATAGATTTTGAAAATTATTTTTGGTGGTGTGTACATGTACTAACCCGAAAGCGGGGCTTAAGGCCATGAAAACAAGTAGTTTTAAGAAGAGAAAAATTCGGGAATTCGTATTTCTTTCGCATTTTAATTTTTATATTTTTATTTATAATTTTACTAGATGGTGTCATGTGAAAATGACCCTGAGGTCATAATCGTTTTTTTTTAGTTTTTAATAAATAAAATCTATTTGTGTAAATAAATAAATAAATAAAGCTGGAAAATTCACACAGCATCATCTAGCCCCAAGCTAAGCAGAGCTGGTGTTACTAGATGACTGGTACACTTAACACATTATACTACATAGACAGATATTTTTTTATTATATATATAGAAGAACATCCAGAACACATTAACAAATATCTGCTGATCGTACAGACATTTGTCCCGAGGCGGGAATCGAACCCGCAACCTCTTGCGTCGCAGGCGAACATTCGCCCGCTGCGCCACAGAGCTGAAAGATATGAGAGGAAACATATTACTAGGAAAACAAACAGACTTAACACAAATATATGCAGCAATGCAAACATAAGTCCCCTGGCGGAGATCGAACCCACCACCATCTACTTCACAGCCTTAGAACTATGCCAGCGAGGTCGTCAATAAATCCTTCAGTTCAAAGCCTCGAGCTTACTATTCACATATCGCCTTTTCCAAAGTTGGTTAGAGATAAAACGTACATTCTTAAGCCGTAAACACTAGGCTCTTCAAAAATACATTTTTCCTCAGAATGTAATGTTTTAATAATGCGAGCCGTGGTCACAGCGAAAATGTCGGGCTTGGGAACGTGGAGACGGACTTATTTTATAATATTTTGCTATGAAGTTAAAATCAAGTGGAGTGCCGGCAATAAAATATTTCCCCTCCTCTCTTGCCCGTGGATGCAGTAAGAATTTGTCAAGGGATACCTATAGATTATTTATCATCGAGTCACTCTGTGGAACGAATAAAACTACTTTCATATCATCATTTCAGCCGTAAATCGTCCACTACTGAACTAAGGCCTCCCTCATGGATCTACTCACCACGCTTGGCAGGCGGACTGGTGAGTGCAGTACGGGATGTTGATATACGGAAAGACGCTGCTGCCCATCTTCCGGAGGTGTCCCTTAGCAGGCTCTTACTGCATCCACGTGTAGGAGAGGAGGGGTAACATTCTACTGCCGGCACCCCACGGCGATATATAGTTTATTACTTTCATATATAGACCATAGAATGTTACTCCTGCTCTCATGCCTCCTCGTGGAGGCAGTAATAGCCTGCTAAGCGATACCTCCGGAAGATAGGCAGCAGCGTCTTTCCGTGTATCAACATCCCGTACTGCGCTCGCCAACCTGCTTGCCACACGTGGTATGGCAAAAACGTTACTTGGAAATTCATTAGGGAGGCCTATATCCAGCAGTGGATGTCCTGCGACTGAGATGATGATGATGAAGTTATTTTATAATTCGTGTAGGGTTTCAAATGAAGGTGTGGAGAGTAATTGTTGGCAATATGATTTCTAAAAATTGTAGTAGGGCCTCACTTGACGTGAAAACAATCCTTTTCCGATCATTCTGCCAATCCTTTTGCACCTGTCAACTCTGTAGGTCTACCATGAGTTTTCACAATCTATAGTCGCTAGGGACTGTAGTTAAAAATATGTATGAAAACTTGTACAGCGCCTCTAGCGGATAGTTCGGTACTAAAATACGCAGTGAACTATACTACAGCGCTTTTAGTTTGGGCTTCATTAGCTTGGAATTTGGTAGCATGAGTTACAAATCTGACAGATGTCATAGTAACGTGCTATTACTACTGTAGTAACGGCGGGCGATCTAACAGTGACAACTTATGGTAGACACACAGGACTTATAACACCAAGATCGTGCGATATGGTTAACCTATATTAACATTTTTAGACCGTAGGGGCTTAGACCGTTATTGTAGTGCAACAAAAATGTACGGAGTGTCCCGTGTAGATTCTTTCAACGCAATACACAGAAAAATAATTGAGTCCTTCCTAGAGTTAACAGATGTAAAAACACTAATATTAGGATCCTAGCGGGCTTTAGGTGGAAAAAGCCAACTAATATATACATTTTATTTAAAAAAAATTGTGACCTGTAATTAATTACTTTATTGCATATAAATATTTTTGTGTGATATGGACCATAGGACTGCAATAAATGCCACTCATTTTATTACCCGCGTAGTTCCCGTTCCCGTGACAATACGGTGATAAAATAGCCTATGTACATATCCGCTTGTTTGGTTTTGGTAGCTAAAGATACCAAGATTTTTAGCCGTTGTTTGGTTTTGGTAGCTAGAGATGCCAGTGACGTAGCGTTCCACTAAAACAATTATTATTGGTAACCTATAGTGTTTATCGACATTTTGTTTGTTTTGGAGCCTTCTGAGTGAAGTTGACAATGACAATAACAAATAAAGTTTACGATATATAGCATTCTAACGGTGGAAGAATTTTGAAAATCGGTCTACTTAGTAGTTTTTGTGTTTATTCGTTACAAACATACCAAATACAACATACAAATCTGTCCTCTTTATAATATTAAGAGATTATGAAATTATAAATCATTATTAACCAATCGTCAAACAACATTTAAAGTTCTTCTCCACCCTTGCCTACCCCCACCTTATCCCGGACATGTCATGAAACTCTCATTTGCTGGTTGGCGACCGATATTATCCAGCTCTGTAGGCTTAAGTTTAGGGTTCCTTGGGAAACATGTATTTAGGGTTCTGTGGGAAAATGTGTGTGGACACGAGGGATGTTGTCGGACACTGTAGTTCAAACTGGTATATAAACTTGATAAAAGAATGATTTGGAAGTAATTTGCCGTCTGTATTCCCTGTGCCGTGGGGTGCCGGCAGTAGAATGATACCCCTCCTCTCATGCCCATGGATGCAGTAAGAGCCTGCTAAGGGACACCTCCGGAAGATGAGCAGCAGCGTATTTCCGTATATCAACATCCCATACTGCGCTCACCAACCCGCCTGCCAAGCGTAGTGAGTATGGCAACTACCCCTCACGGAGATCCATGAGGGAGGCCTTAGATCAGTAGTGGACGTTTTACGGCTGAAATGATGATGATGATGATTCCCTGACAATCCAGGCACCGCATCATGGTGGCAGAAGATAAAGATAACAACATTGAAATGACTTGGAGTGAAATGAAGCGTGAATCTCAGGACCGAGAACTGTGAACGTCTTCTGCCTGGTTATTTAACCACCGCTTAATAATGTCAAGTATGTCCTTCATTAGCAATACTTAAAAATAATTCATCATTTCAGCCATAAAACGTCCACTGATGAACACAGGCCTCCCTCATGGATCTCCATGAGGGGTAGTTGCCATACTCACCACGCTTGGCAGGCGGGTTGGTGAGCGCAGTATGGGATGTTGATACACGGATAGACGCTGCTGCCCATCTTCCGAAGGTGTCCCTTAGCAGGTTCTTACTGCATCCACGGGTAGGAGAGGAGGGATAACATTCTACTGCCGGCACCCCACGGCAGGCAAAAATAATTACCAGTTAGTAAATAAAACTGGTCAAGTGCGAGCTGGACTCGCCCACCGAGGGTTCCGTATCTACAGTATAAGACGATTACCTTGTCAGATTTCATAGTTCTAGGTCTACAGGAAGTGAATGAATTTTGAATCCTTTGAGAATGTCGAAACTTGCTTTTTTGCGGCTTAAACGGCCGTATCTTTTTTCAGGTTAACTTAGATATTTTTTTTACAGCTTATAGAGGCTGTATATTTGTGTATATGGTTTTAATTTCAACTCACAGACAGACGGACAACAAAGTGATCCTATAAGGGTTCCATTTTTTTTCCTTTTTAGATACGGAACCCTAAAAACAACTTTTTTTACTAACCTTTAATTTAGAATAGACAAGACTTCGATTTTTTATATTTCTTGGTCTATCATACCTCCAATCTTTAGATCTCTTCTAATTTCAAACGCTTTTTCATTTAAAAAGGAAAGAAAGAAGAAAGAAAAAACATTTATTAATCCACAAGAAATAAATCAAGTATAAATTTAGAAATAAAAGGAAGTTTTTGGACCAAAAGGTCCTACCTCAGCATAATGTTAATCCAAATAAGGATTAACGCTGGTTTTCAGGTAGAACCTTTGGCGAGTGTTGACACTTTACACAATAAAAAGAAAGAAAAAACATTACATCATAACATAAAACACAAGTAAAAACAAAAAAAAACTTATTCTAAACTTAAAAATTATATTAGAAAGCCCATGCAACACAGGATCAGCTCAACACTACACTAAAAACTTCAAGCGGACGACTGACCGGCAACCAAACTGGCTTGATGCGACCAAATTCAAAGACCAGTTTCTGAACGAAATTCGTCTACCACTCAGAAGAACACGCCCCGCGCTTTCTTCAAAAAGGCGCGCTTACTCACACAAATATACAAAAAATCATTTTTGGTTATGGCATAATCTAAGAATTATATATAATCTAAAAACTATATATATATATATATATAATCTAAGAATTATATATAACACAATATCACGTAACACCCACACCCGTAACAACTACCTCACAAACATTTGTTCGTAGATATGCAAACGATGTTGTCAACAATCCCTCCTCGCCACAGAATTATTATGACCACTCCCTTTTCACTTTGCAATGATAATGTATGCGGGACCCTCGAGGCGGAATGAACAAACACACTTGACCAACATTCTCCTTCGGCCGCCATTATGAAAATGACATTCTTAATCTGAAACTTGTAATTTGTCTTTTCTTGAGTTATGTCGTTTTCGCCTAAAGGGATACATAACTATATATTATATAGGTATGAAGTTGAAGGTTGCCCCGCCCCTGGATGCTGTAAGAATCTACCAAGGGATACCTTCGGAAGATGGGCAGCAGCGTCTTTCCGTTCTTATTATCATCCCGCACTGCGCTTGCCTACCCACCTGCTTAGCGTGGTGAGTATGGCAACAACCTCAAGATCTTGGAGATTTATGTGGGAGGTCTTTGTCCAGCCGTGGACGTGGACAGCCAGTCCTATGGCCGAATGAAATAATGAACCTGAAACTTGTAATTCGTCTTGTCTTTGAGTTATGTCGTTTTATGCCTAAAGGGAAATGTGGTTTTGTATTAAACAATATAATAGGTATGCCGGCAGAAGAATGTTGCCTCGACTCACTTGCCTGAAGATATAGTGAGAATCATTATGGGATACCATATTTAAGGGCAGCAGCGTCTTTCCTGTATTAACATTCCATACTGTGCTTGTTATAGATTTATACTAATAAAAAATAAGATAATTATTCATTATAATCATTTATTATACTTTCTTCTATTACTTAATCCATAATTTACACACTAAGAGATTAGCATCATACAGTCCAACAAACTGGATAAATAACAACCCGAAAATAACATCGTCATCATCATCATCATCACCAGCTCTATCATCATCGTCATCATCATCTTCATCACCATCATTATCACTATAATTATTACGTTACAATTACATTGCATAACAATATCATCAGATATAACAACCTAGCAGAAATAACAATAAGAAACAATGTACTTTACTTGCTTGTCGCCACGTAATCGGAACAGAACTGACTGAGCAAGCCACTTGCAGCTGCTTTTATAATAAAACGTTATTTACAACTCATAAAACAGCCGACGATAGCCGCCAGTACAACGTGGACCAATCACAGCCCTTTCTGGTCGAATAACAATACATTTTATATACAACTCATTATTTTATAGGGTAACTATATACGTAATTAACTTATTATTATAGTTATGATTATTCATAATTATCACATTAGTAAAGAACAAAGTAAACACAAAGAACATTAATAAATCAGACGTCACAGCCGTCCTTCTTTGACAAACATTTAACAATTTCAACAATAAAATAGTAATGTTATGTTTTTAAATATGTATCAAATATAACTGTAAGAATTACTAATAAATGTTCAATTATTACATACTTCCAAATCCAAGTATTTCAATTGGTTGTTTCATATTCGTAAAGTGACGTCGCTGTAGCGGCAAGCTCAAATACCTAACCAGTTTTAAAACAATATCGAATTGTGAGCGTGTTTTACAGAGATTTAAGTTTATTTAAATCTTAATTTCCCGTCACGCTCAACAACCCACCTACTAAGCGTAATAAATATGACAACAACCTCATCTCCATCATCATTTCAGCCGTAAAACGTCCACTACTGAACACAGGCCTCCCTCATGGATCTCCATGAGGGGTAGTTGCCATACTCACCACGCTTGGCAGGCGGGTTGGTGAGCGCAGTACGGGATGTTGATACACGGAGAGACGCTGCGGCCCATCTTCCCGAGGTATCCCTTAGCAGGCTCTTACTGCATCCACAGCCATGAGAAGAGGGATACCATTCTACTGCTGGCACCCTTTCGTATATGAAATCCGTCGTTCTGGGCCTCGGACAAACCACACCTAAGTGCCAATTCAATAAGTTTTGAATACATATATGTAAAATTCTCTACTTGTTATTTTATTTTATTTTCATTGTTTCAGTTCAAATATTTTTGGTTAGTTCATTTACATTAATAAATATTATTGTTATTGTATCTCATTCACAAAAAATTACATATTGTTAAGTTTATTTTTTGATATTAATAGGTATTTTATTATTATATTTTAATTAGCGTATTGCACTTGTGTATCGCGGTAGCCACCAACCGCAGACTTTGGTCACTACGGAAGACCAGCGCTGTGGTACGGACCCGTTCTGCCGCAGCATAAATGACCATTTTTGTCACATTTTTTTATTTTTTAAACCTTGTTATTGTATATGGATTAATTGTAATATGTGTGACAAAATAAACGTATATTTATCTTTTATCTTTATCGTTATTTATTTTTGACACACATTTGACACACATGGCCGTGGGGTACCGGCAGTAGAATGTTACCCCCCCTCCCATGCCCGTGGAAGCAGTAAGAGTCTGCTAAGGGATACCTCCGGAAGATGGGCAGCAGCGTCTCTCCGTGTATCAACATCCCGTACTGCGCTCGCCAACCCGCTTGCCAAGCGTAGTGAGTATGGCAACTACCCCTCATGAAGATCCATGAGGGAGGCCTGTGTTCAGTAGTGGACGTCTTACGGCTGAAATGATGATGATGATGATTTTTGACACACATACATTACATACAAATTATTTATGAAAACGCAATAAACATCAGATTAGGTGCACTATGGTGTAATTAAATTATTTTAACTACAAATCCTGCGTGGGGTCTATAATCGGCCAAGCGCGGGTCGGACTCACGCACGAAGGGGTCCGTATAATTATTTGGCAAAACAACTTGTTTTTGATGGATTTTTACATTGTAAATATCGAGCAAAAAACGGCATTAAAATCACGTTTGTTGTATCAGAACCCCACAGAAGATATATTTTATTTTAATTTTATTATTAGTTTTAAAATGAATATACATAAAAACTAAATATAATGTGAATATTTCAAGAGTTTCCTTGTTGCCGTTGTTAATATCGAGCAAAAAACGGCATAAAATCTCGTTTGTTGTTTAAAGCCCCCCACAAATAATCGTATTATTATTTTTTTTTTTTTTTAAGTATACAAATAAATATTATGTCAATATTTCAAGATTCTACCTGTTGCACAAATAAATATTATGTCTACCTGTTGCTGTTATTAATATCAGACAAAAACCGGCAAAAAACACTTTTGCTGTATGGGAGACACCTTAAATATTTATTTAATTCTGTTTTTAGTATTTGTTGTTATAGTGGCAACAGAAATACATCATCTGTGAAAGTTTCAAACATCTAGCTGTCACGGTTCATGAGATACAGCCTGGTAACAAACAGACAGACAGACAAACGGACAGACATAGGGACAGCGGAGTATAAGTAAAAAAAAAGTTAGGCCTTTGCATCTATTATAGATGATTTATACAGGGTCAGCAACTGGTAATCATGCTGTACGGGACGCTGCAGTGCCTGGGACATTGTTAGATGGATTAGGCTTGCCCAGCACCTATACCATCCTCTCAGCTTAGTCAGCTATTAGAGGAAAGAACAGGTCAATACGTCTGAAGATAACTAAGCTGCTGGTTTCCTCACGATGTTTCCTTCACCGTTAAAGCACGTGTTAAGTGTGCACATACATTTTTCAAGAAAGAAAAATCCATTGGTGCACTGCCGGTATCGAACCCACGACCTTCGGATTGAAAGTCGGTCTCGGTAGTTAAAGGGTTCCGTTTTTACCCTTTGGGTACGGAACCCTACACATGAACCCTGCTTCAGTATTACCGCAATCACATAGCAAACGCAAGAGGTTGCGGCACTGGTATTCATGATGATGATTTTTTTTTTTTATTATTTAGTATAATGTTAACAAAAGTAAACCTATACTAAAATAAATTACAATCTAGCCAGATTGACCAATGAGTAACTTAATGCTAACTTAGTTTTATAAGAATGTAAACTGTAAGATAGTGTCCATCAGCACTTTTCTTATTGTCTCTAATTGAGGAGAGATGATGATGATGATGTTAGCATATTTATAAGGTCGTTACTTTACAGAGGAAATACCGCAAACGTAGAAATCTTTCGGCAAAGGGAGTTCCAACCGGATTTCCGGTGAAGGCCTTTGAAAGCGTAATTTATTTTTAATTGGTCGCCCGGGAGCTGGCGAACGTGTGAATTTATATAATACCCTGTATTCTATCAAGTGTAGTAACCAGAAAGGCTGCTGTGGGGTGCGGGCAGTAGAATGTTACCCCTCCTCTCATGCCCGTGGACGCAGTAAGAGCCTGCTAAGGGATACCTCCGGCAGATATGCAGCAGCGTCTTTCCGTATGTCAACATCCCGTACCGCGCACGCCATCCCGCCTGCCAAACGTGGTGAGTATGGCAACTACCCCTCATGAGGAAGGCCTGTGTTCAGTAGTGGACGTTTTACGGCTGAAATGATGAACTCGAAAGAGGATGGTTCAGGATTCAGTGAATTTCATTCACGGAAAGACCACGAAAGTTTTAACTTCAAAAGCTGATTCGATAATGAGAACCAAAACTCCAGCTGATTCTTCACAGGGTCATTGACCTCCGCAACGCGTTGCCTTACAGGTACAAAAAAAAATACCTTTAACCACAAATAGGTTTTTTTTATTAAAAATTAAAAAAAATATTTCAAATCCGATTAGGTATTTACTTTAGGATCATTTCACATCACACCAACTAGTCCTACTAATCCTATACTATCCTACTTCCTACTCCCTATCCTATCCTTCTAATATATAAAAGCAAAAATATTAATGTATGTATGTATGTTCCCTTTCCACGTCAAAACCGCTGAACCGATTTGGATGAATTTTAGGATAGGAGCAGATTAGACCATGGAGCCGAACATAGGCTACTTTTCGTTGCGTAAATAAGTAGTTTTAGGGTAGTTTTAGGGTAGTTGTAGGGTAGTTGTAGGATAGTTGTAGGGAAGTCAAGGGTAGTTGTAGGGTAGTTGTAGTAAGCTGTGTAAGTTGTTCGCCGGGACAGCTAGTATAATTAAAATAAAAATATTAATTAAATTAAATGAAAAGAAAATACGGAATTACGATTTCTTTTTCCTTCTAAAACTACTTGTTTACATGGGCTGAAACCCCCCGTTTCGGGTTGGTACACATATTACAATACACCCTGTATAGAAGGTGTGGTTATGTCAGGTAAATTGCACAGATTAACTAGTGAATTCCTTGCGTTAAATTCTGTTGATTTTTGGCGAGCGCAGTACAGGATTTCGTATTATTTCTTTAGCGATAAGACCGCCGATTGTCACTTTATGTTTAGTGTTTCTCTTTTTTTTTGTTAATTTGTTTAGTTTAAGGTGTGCAATAAATCATTTTCTATCTATCTATCTATCTACGGGATGCAAACTAAACTCAAACTCAGGAAATTCTATACTCAATGCGAACGCAAGAACTTTTTGAACTGACTTGAAAAAGTAGGCGGTTCTCAATTCGACTGTATGCTTTTTTCATACGTTTTATTTTTACTTTTGCATTAATTTCAACCGTAAAACGTCCACTACTGAACACAGGCCATTAAACTAGATCTTCGTGAGGGGTAGTTGCCATACTCACCACGCTCTTCAGGCGGATTGGCGAGCGCAGTACGGGTGTTGATCACGGAAAGACGCTGCTTCCGTAGGTATCCTTTAGCAGGCTCTTACTGTCACGTGCATGAGACGAGGGGTAACATTCTACTGCCGGCACCCCACGGCAGTTGTTTGTGTGTATCAAAATTAAAGCATTTAGCCCTCAGTAGCCACATCCATTACACCTCAAAACAAACCGGAAAGAGCCGTCAGCGCAAACTGCTGGCTTCCGGTGGCTAGCGGATATTACCGGAACGGAGAGGTAGCAGAACTTTGCTTTTCAAACATATTTGTACAGAAAACGGTTTACGTGCAAACATAAGACAGGTAGCTAAATACAGGGTGTAGTAACCCGAAAGGGGGTGATTCTGACCATCCACCGATTTTCAAAATTCTTTCACTTGGTATTAGAAAGCTACATTATCTCTGAGTAACAAAGGCTATTTATCCCCGTACGGGGACAGAAACTACGCGGGAGAAACTACGGAGTGTAGTTAATAAATAAATTTATAACGTTCGTTTCATTTTGATACTGAGTCCATCATGAAGACTCAGATAACCTGTTTCTTGTGTAAATGCGTCCTTAGAAGCCTTATGATGTATTCTGTTAGAATATTGGTTCAACGCAAATTAATAACTTCTGACGACTTGATGGACGGTAGCTATTTAGAATGAACTTTTAAATATTAATAGGGGGCGAAGCCCCCTATTATGCATAGTGCTGTCTGTCTGTCTGTGCATGACACGATTACAACCGAACGCGTTGACCGATTTACATGAAACCTTTTTTGTTAGCACTGTCTAAATGAGAGAAGGGTACTGATTGATTTTGGTGGTACTGATTGAACTGGTCACAGGGACCGGAGTTATTGTGACCTCAAAAGGTCACTAAAACTCAAAAATGGTATTTTTCGGAAACCTTCGCCCCCTTTTCTGGTACTCTCGTACCAATGCTTGTATTCAATACATTATTGTTATTTGATGATGGCACAAACGGTTTTTAACTTTATCTTTTATCTAAATCTTAAGACGCCCAAAACCTTTCCTCTGTAAAGTTTAACCCTGTATCCCTTCCATTATTTGTCACGTCGTAACTCACAGCCACAATAGCTGATCCACACAAAAGCTAAACTTAAACCTAACACACGCTCCGAACTGAGAGCAAACAACGGAGACTGGCTAACTCGCGTCGAATGCTAAAGTTAGCACCAGTGCGAAACGAATCCCTCTTTAGTTTATAGACAGGTTTTTCGATATTTTATTTGTCGGTACAGGTACATCAGTATTAAAGATAAAGATAAAGAATGCATTTATTTTACACAAAATATCAACAATCAACTTAGGCGCTACACAGACATTTAACTAATAATTACTTATTTAAGTACCTATTATAAACAAATTTACTTTTGTGCTAAAAAGGCGTTCAGCTCAGCATAAATGTTGGGTGCGTTGACAACTAAGGACAACTCTAACACAAGTCGAGTGCTAAAAGTTAGTACGAATGAAATAGGAAAGGGGACATAATCACTTTGATTTGTATTTATAGCTTTCTTTTCTTTTATTACTACGTTCAATTTTAAAATCGAACAAATACATTTTTTTAAGTAAATTCATCATCATTATCATCATCTTACTCATAGAACTGACGTACACTGCTGGACATAGGCCTCCATCATCGATCTTCAAGATAATGCGGAGTTGTTGCCAAACTCGCCTCGCTTGGCAGGTGGGTTGTCGAGCGCAGTACGGGATGTTGATACACGGAACGCTGCTTCCTATCTTCCGGAGGTATCCCTTGGCAGATTCTCACTGCATCCACGGGCGAGAGAGTAAAGGTGAGAGTAAACTCCTAGATTATGATAAAAAAAACATACAATTCTCAAAATATAAAATAAAAAAACAGTCTTGCGAACCTTTTATGAAGTCGGTTTAAAAGTCAAATCTACATTATCTTACCTAACCCAACAGATATATAAATCACAAGTTTTGACAGATCCGGTTTAAGATCTCCAGTCTCCGGGCCCGCAGCATCCCGCGGGATGAAGTGATGAATTGCAGAGGTTTTCTCTTATTTTAATGGTTTTACGGTATGTTCCTTCTTCTTATATTGTCTTAGTACTTCCCATTTTCATCAAGATCCAGTTCTGTTGACTGAATTCCTAGGGGGCTAATTTGATGACAATAGCCGGTCTCTGTGGCACAGCGAACGAAGATCCGCCTGCGACGCAAGAGGTTGCGGGTTCGATTCCCGCCTCGGGACAAATGTCTGTACGATCTGCAGCATATTTGTTCTGGGTGTTCTGTATGTTTTTCTTTATATAATATAAAATATCTATCTATGAAGTATAATGTATTAGATAGATAGATAGATAACACTTTATTGATCACCACATGTAACAAAAAAATATAATATGATATGTATGTATTAAGTATATCAGTCATCTAGTACCCATAATACAAGCTCTGCTTAGCTTGGGGCTAGATGATGCCGTGTGAATTGTCCAGCATTATTATATTTATATTATAGCCGAGAGAAAAGACAGTCTACAATAAGCGTGTTGTTCCAGTGATGACCTATTGAACCGAGACGTGGTCCTTCACTACTGGCCTCATGAATAAACTCGGAGTCGCTCAACGAGCTATGGAGAGGGCTATGCCCGGGGTTTCTCTATAGGATCGAATCAGAAATGAGGAGATACGTAGAAGAACTCGTGTCACCGACATAGCCAAACGGATTAGCTAGCACGTTGAAGTAGCAATGGGCAGGCTATGTAGCTCGAAGAACAGATGGCCAATGAGGTCGAAAGGTTCTCGAGTGGAGGCCACGGAAGCTCATGAGGGGGGCCTATATCCATCAGTGGACGTCCTCTAGCAGAAATGATAATATCGGCATATATAATTTCTGCTACTGCGCGTGAGAACCCCGAAACTCGGAACTCCTTGGAACAGGTTTTAAAAGCCAAGTCGTCAACATGTTTGTTTTATCAGCAGATACTTGTTTCTGAATGTGGTTTATCTGTACTATTGTATACCTTATCTATACTACACGAATACACTACCACTTATCTATATTAATGTTATAAAGAGGAAAGATTTGTATATATTTTATTGATTGATATAAATTTTATTTGTTATTGTCATTGTCAACTTCACTCAGAAGGCTCCAAAACAAACAAAAAGTCGTTAAACACTATAACTTACCAATAATATTTTTTTTATTGGAACCATAAATCACTGGTATCTCTAGCTACCAAAACCAAACAACGGCTAAAAAATCTTGGTATCTTTAGCTATCAAAACCAAACAAGCGGTTAGGAAACATACACAAATACAAATCTTTTACTTAAATAAAAAAATACTGGACCAATTTCAAAAAATTACTGTTGGAATGAGGCATTTATCCCTGAGTAACATAGGCTTTATTTATTAGTAGAAAAACAAATCGGGAACTCTATTTAAACTTCAATAATGTAACGCAAGATTTAAAAAAAACCGTTTATTTTGCGGCATAAAAGGTCGTAACTTTTTTTCAGGTTAACTTAGGATAATGTTTTTTTTTTAAAATCAATATTCTTCGCTGGCCGGCGAGTTTGCGAGCGCAGTACGAGATGTTGATACACGGAAAGACGCTGCTGTCCTACTTCCGGAGGTATCCCTTAGCAGGGCGTGAGAGAAGGGGTTACATTCTATTGCCGGCACCCCATTACCTTTTCCTTAAGACCTCAAGCCATTACCCTAAGACTATGTCACAAAAATACCTTACAAATTGCCGGTACAATCCACCTTCCGAGATTACACACAATAAAATAAAGCCGGCGGCCCACTGAGCGATGTTAACGTGAGGCGTGAAATATTCACGTGCTGTATTAGAGCCGGCCTTATTACCAGCGCCGTAATGAGAAGGTTGGGGCCCGTGGAGCCGCGTTGTCGCTAAAGATTTTGCTGTTTAGAATATACAGGATGTATTATGTAACAATTGTGTGCTAAGCCAAAAGGGGGTGATTCTGTACATCCCAAGGAACAACTTTAGTTTAATAACTTTAACTTTAACTTTTTTAACTTTAGACTTTTCAGGATTTTAATTAAAGAAAAGACTACGAAAGTTTTAAGTTCAACAGCTGATTATACGATAATGACTACCCAAAAGCCAGCTGATTCTTGACACAGGGTCATTTATCTCCGCGAAGAGTTGCCATAAAGGTACAAATAATAATACCTATAACCACAAATAGGTCGTTTTTTATTAAAAGTAAAAAAATATTATGACCTCAGAATCATTTTCACATCACCCACTTCTAGTAAAATTATAAATAAAAATATTTATATAAAAAAAAAATCATTCCCCAATTTTTTCCTTCCAAAACTACTAGTTTCATGAGCTGAAACCCCCCCTTTTGGGTTAGTACACATGTAATAATACAGCCTGTATTAATGAAGTCCGATATAAGACTGATTTTTTTCTTCAATCCTACTCCACAAGGATGCGAGATGTCACTGACGGGCTAGCTTTTGATATTTTTTATTTGAGCCGTACAACGTCCACTACTGAACACAGGCCCCCTGGATCATGGATCTCCATGAGGGGAAGTTGACATACTCAACTCGCTTGGCAGGTGGGTTGGCGAGCGCAGTGCGGGATATTGATACACGGAAAGATAGTGTCCCTTAGTAGGCTCCTACTGCACCCACGGGCATGAGAGGAGGGATAACATTCTACTGCCGGGACCCCACGGCATAGAATGTTAAATAAATTCTTAGCTTTTAATGCAAGGTTGCAAATCTAAACTGTGTTTATTATGTAACAAGTTCATCCCATCACTACAAACTCACAAAACAGAAGGTATGTATGAAGAATTGTTGATGCAATGATTTTGACAGCGGAAGGATGATTGTTTTGATTAATCAAATATCTGCAGATCGTAAACACATTTGTCCCAAGGCGGGAATCGAACCCGCAACCTCTTGCGTCGCAGGCAGACCTTCGTTCGCTGCGCCACAGAGGTTGTCGTATATAAATATATTTAACTCATGTATATTATTTAGTGCGGACAAGCTCCACAGTTTCCCGTGTCCAACGCAATGCAGAATTTCCGCCAGAAGGCAATACCCTAGAAGCCTTCATAACGTCCGTTATAACCAGAATAAACATAACGCAATTACCGACTGTGTGTTCTGACAATTTGTGTGTTGCTTTATGATAGGGATCATATCATTAATAATGATTAGATTGTGTGATTGTGTAGTTCGTTCACGTGGCTTTGTCTATTTTAAAGAAATTGGTTTTTATTTAGATAAAAAAGATAACAGATATAAATTTGTTCATTTTGTCACAGAAAGTATCTTTATAGTATAATAATCTTTACAGTAATAGTAGAATAACAATAATAAATGAATTATCTATTAAAGAATTAATCTTTAGGAAATAGTAAGGAATTAGAGAATAAACGTCAATTATAATAATTCATCAAATTTATAATCATCATTTCAGCCGTAAAACGTCTACTGATGAACACAGGCCTCCCTCATGGATCCTCCATGAGGGGTAGTTGCCATTCTCACCACGCTTGGCAGGCGGGTTGGTAAGCGCATTATTGGATGTTGATACACGGATAGACGCTGCTGCCCATCTTCCGGAGGTACCCCTTAGCAGGCTCTTACTGCATCCACGGGCATGAGAGGAGGGGTATCATTCTACTGCCGGCACCCCACGGCGGTGCCGGCACCGCCGTGTAAATTTATAATAGTATTGTTCAATAAGCCAGAACTTTAGTTTGCTTTTGAAGGATTGAAGAAGCCCTGATGGTCACAAATGGAAGACTGTTATTAACAGCCGGCCCCATTACATGCACCAGCTTTGACGCTTTCGTGAGCTATCACCCTCGCTATATCCGTCTCTGTAATTTCATAGACCATTCACAAACAAACTGCAAACAAAAAATATCCTCTCCGCAAAAATCAACAGCTTGAAAGCAGAAATGTAAATAATTTTTCGATATTTTCTGCGAGCAAGTGTGTTTTTGTTTAGTCCGACCGCGCGATACAGTTTCGCAGGGTTGCCAACGACTGTGGCAGTTGCCATTATTTTTTTTAGTTCAACTAATCTGCTTTTTAATTTTATTTAGATTTAAGTTTGTAAGTGGTAGTAAACTGTTTAGTCGCTAAATTGTGTAAACAGTCAACATTATTTTTAGAACCTATTATTAACTCATGTTATGTGATTTTCTTGTTGGATGCCGTTTAATAAATAAGTAAAAATAAATAAACTTCTATACTAATATTTTAAAGAGGAAAGATTTGTATTTTGTATGTTTGTAACGAATAAACTAAAAACTACTAGACCGATTTTAAAAATTCTTTCACTATTAGAACGCTACATTATTTCTAAGTAACATAGGCTATATTTTATCCCCGTATTCCTACGGGAACGGGAACTACGCGGATGAAACCGCGGAGTGCGGCTTGTAATCTATATTTTTAATACCCACAAAAAAGAGAGGTGTTATAAGTTTGACTATGCGTTATAATATAATAACATAACTATATTATATACATATTGGACGACCTCTGTGGCGCAGCGGGCGAAGGTCCGCCTGCGACGCAAGAGGTTGCGGGTTCGATTCCCGCCTCGGGACAAATGTCTGTACGATTTGCAGATATTTGTTCAGGGTGTTCTGGGTGTTTTTCTATATATAATAAAAATATCTATCTATGTAGTATAATGTATTAAGTATATCAGTCATCTAGTACCCATAACACAAGCTCTGCTTAGCTTGGGGCTAGATGATGCTGTGTGAATTGTCCAGCATTATTTATTTATTTATTTATTTATTTATAAACACGGGAATTTATCGCGTAATACCTTTTGATTATTCCCGACGTTTCGACTGTGTTTCAACAATCGTGGTCCCGGGTTGACTGGAGATTTCATTGGAGTGTCCATCAAGAAAGCGATGGTAGTTTTGCAACTACCCTCACTTTGTCTTCAGAACTCGGTAAGGCCGCGTTTACATTGCGGCACACAACACTAACAGTACCTTCACTATGCAATGTTATATCACGACGCACACTATGCGTGTCTGTCTGTCTGCATCACCGTATCTCTTAAACGAGTGGACTGATTTGCATGCATTGGGTTTTATTTAAAAGCAGGTTTTCTAGCTGTGGTTCTTAAACATGTTTTATCAAAATCGGTTAAGAAGTTTACAAGATATGGGGAGCGAATAAGAGGACGAATAATCGAATGTTTCCAAATATACCCGAGTTCGGTATCAAATAAAAGGAAATTATGTGTATGCAGAACTAAAAGTTATTTTGAAATTTATTTTACTCTAACTAGAACGATACATTTACCATTTACACTAATTATAGACATACTCTTATACAAGATTCGTCCTTACTTAAGTGAAGCAGTTCGTGTTGGGCTATGTGAATCTCTGGTGCTTTCAAAGTTGAATTATTGTGATGTAGTCTATGGACCTTGCCTCTTGAAAAGAACCGAGAACCTAGTACAACGTGTGCAAAACGCCTGTGGCCGCTATTGTTTTTCCATCCCACCAAGAGCTCATGTCACCCCGTATTTGAATGCATCAAATCTTCTGAAAATGGCAGCACGGCGTAGATTACATCTTGCTGTGCTTCTCTTTGGAGTTATAAATAAACAATATCCAAAATACCCCTCAGACAAATTAGTTAGGGCTGCAAACCAGTTTAAATATCCCAGTAGAGCATGTACATATGTCTTCTCCACACCGAAGCATCATTCAACAGCTTTCCGTGGATCATTCAAATTTGCTGCTTCGCGATGTTGGAATTCGACCCCGCCTCCGCTGCGTACTCTAAAAACAAAGTCTACCTTTATACGACGTTTTAAAATGTATCTTCTGAATGAGCAAAAATGCCTACCGGGATAAGGTAGGTTCTGGGCAAGCTAGGAAAGCATTACTAACCTGCAAGGTATGTGCAAAAAGCATAGTAAAATGATGGGCCGTTCACCACTGCGTGTCACACTGAAAATGGCACTGGTTTTATTATAGTTTTTATTGTAATTTAAATTTTAAAATCTGATATATAATAAGTTTAATGTCGTATTATTATTTCTTGTTTTAAATTTTGTGATTGGTATTAGAATTTGTCAATGTCTTTATATGTTCTATTTAATTTTATTGATTGTATTGCCTTCTGTGACGTCACCAAACGGCTCAGTCGGAAGATCAGCGTTGGTTAACATGCCAACATTAAGCTGAGACTGAGACCTTTTTGTGACTCAAGCATGGCTTCATTATTTTTGTCTTTTTATTTGTATGTACCTAAGCAATGTTTTCTATGCTTGTTGTCACAAATAAAGAAATTATCTATCTATCTATCTATCTACATAATTACATTTCCTTACAGACTAATTAGCGAGTCGACATAAATAATATAATAATAATAACATAAACAATAGAATGTTTCCAAATGTACCCAAGTGTGGTATCGAATGGAAGGGCGAGATGTGTAGATTGCAAAACTGAGTGTACACGTTACAACAAAAAATTAGGTAATCTTAGAGAATAGGTAAATAAATAATGCTGGACAAATCACACAGCATCATCTAGCACCAAGCTAAGCAGAGCTTGTGTTATGGGTACTAGATGACTGATATACTTAATATATTATACTACATACATAGATAGATATTTTTTATTATATATAGAAAAACACCCAGAACACCCTGAACAAATATCTGCAGATCGTACTGACATTTGTCCCGAGGCGGGAATCGAACCCGCAACCCCTTGCGTCGCAGGCGGACCTTCGCCCGCTGCGCCACAGAGCTCGTCAAGCGCGTCTTGAACGCGCTAATCTCAGGAACTACTGGTCCGATATGAAAAAATATTTCAGTGTTAGATAGACCATTTATCGAGGAAGGCTATAAGCTACATAACATCACACTACGACCTACGGGAGCGGAGCAGTAACCAAAGATGCGGGTGAAACGGCGGGCGACTTCTAGTTCCTTATATAGCTGCTGCCTGCCGCTTCGCATGCTCTGTACCCAGACAAAAAGTAGTAGTGATGTGTTAATAGTAGTCAGCATCTATACGTGTGCAAAATTTCAGCTCAATCCGTAAACTACCTTTTTCGTGAAGAGGTAACAAACATCTATAAACAAAAAACTTTCGGCTTTATAATATTAGTGAGATTAATTAGTAAAGCTAAGCAACCCTACTTGCCGAGGTGTAAGAGACTGCTAAGGGATACCTTCGAAAAATGGGCATTAGCGTCATTGCGTGTATCACCAGCCCGTACTACGCTCACCAACCCGCCTGCCCGGTGTACCAGAGTATGGCAACTACCCCTTATGGAGATTCATGAGGCTTGTGTTCAGTAGTGGACGTTTTACGGCTGAAATGATGAATGAAGCAACCCTACTGGCCATGTGTTGACGCGACAGACGTTTGACAGCGCGACAGCCCCGCTTTGTTCCGAAGCCCGAATGTTCTCCGTCTGTGTTTGCGTCTGAATGTGCGCTGTCATTTCGAGACTTTGTTTATTTTAACATCTTCAACTTGTCGGGAATTTAGAGTTTTATTTTTCCTTCCCTTCACCGTTAAAGCACGTGTTAAATGTGCACATATGTACATTTTTCAAGAAAGGAAAATCCATTGGTGTTCTGCTGGTGTTGAACCAAATAAAAGATGAGCCGTGGGGTGCCGGCAGTAGAATGTAACCCTCCTCTCTACCCGTGGATGCAGTAATAGCCTGCTAAGGATACCTCCGGTAGATGGGCAGCAGCGTCTTTCCGTGTATCAACATCCCGTGTGTTCAGTAATGGATGTTTTACGGCTGAAATGATTAACAACATGCTGCTGCGTGGGGTCAAAAATGTACTCTGGCTCAGTATTACTGTGGTATTACCGCAATCATATAGCAAGCTATGAGGTCACGGCGCGGGGCGCTGGTTTTCAGGCAGGTCCGTGTGACCACCTCGTCTACTCGTCGACATAATCATCATATCGTCATCATATCAGCTGTAGGCCGTCCACTGCTGGACAAAGGCCTCCCTCATTGATCTCCTAGTACTGCGGTTGGAAGCGATGTGCATCCATCGCCAACCTGCGGTTCTTAACAAGTCGTCTGCCCATCTCGTACGACGTCCTACGCTGCGCTTGCCGGTCCGTGGCCTCCATTCGAGAACTTTGCGGCCCCATCGGCCATCCGTTCTGCGTGCTATATGGCCTGCCCATTGCCACTTCAACGTGCTCAACTCTTCTACGTGTCTTCTCATTTCTGATCGTCGTCGGCCATCGAGCATATATCCAAAAGAGGGGTAATTAGATCATAAGAATCCCGAACACATTAGTGCTTTTAATCAAATCAAATCAAATCAAATCAAATGTTTTTATTTGCAACCAAGAAACAATAATACACAGTACACATTTTAAAAGGCAAAATATACAAGAAACAATAATACTAAATAATACTAAAAGTTAATTATCAAGCTTACAACTTAATTTTACTATTATATAAATTAAATAAAGGCTGCAAAATGGTCCCAACTCAGCATTATACAGGTTACAAGATAACCTGCGCTGGTCTTCCGTTGAGGCCTTTGGGACCGGTTTTAAAACTATACAAATTAGAACGGACAGTGTAAAATAAATATAAATATAGTTGTGCAAAAAACTGATTCATAAACTTAACATTATATTTTATGCGCCAAAACAAAAACATAAATAAAAAGAGAGACTATTGTAATTTATCCAAAGTACAAAAATTTCCTATACTAGATATGCTCCATGTTAATATGCATCTGTTATAGAATGCTAATATCTTGTTGAAGATTTTCCTGCTCTTTTTGTCGCTGAAGTAAAAATTTTTTTAGCGTTATTTTAAAATTAATTAAACTCGTAAGGTTCCGTATCGGAGGCGGGATGTTGTTCCAGCATTTCGATGCAGCATATCTAAAACTACCCCTAAAAGCGGCTGTTCTATGTTGCTGGGTAGATAGCTGCACCGAACACTGACGTCGATTATGCAATGACAACCTGTCTCTCGCCTTGGCAGTACAGCGCCAACAGCTGACCTGTGTACTTTTCCGTACAATTACGAAATATTTTTGGCGGATTTGTTGTTTAGACATACATACATGACATTAATATAATTAATGGAATCAGGCGTTACTTTGCGGGAATCCATGACAATAAAATGCAATGAAAATATTTAGTTTTAATTCCGCTTATGCTGAGATGCATGAGCACCGCCCTCCCGCCCGCTAATTATGCACATGCAGGGAGAACTTGTCAGTGCAGCATGCATACCCAAACCTATACGACGACACGTGTTTCGCCTCTCCGCGAGGCATCATCAGGTGAGACGCGGAGGTGTTGACTGGTCGGCGGCTGAAACGAAATTTCTTTTCGGCTGGATTTCGTATATTTATAAATGACATTTCCTCTCTATTGGGTCGACCCTCGATGTTGTCGACATAATAAATAAATACAATTTGAACAGTAATAAATAACGAAACGAAGCCTCAAAAGAGTCAATAGTAAACAGATATAATGTAGGTACTCGATGTCCTATCCAATTATTGTAGTTCCGATGTGGCACAGCTCATGCGAATATCAGCTGGCTCAGTGACATCTTTTAAACTGACTTCAAAAAGAAGGTTCTAAAGTCGTCTGTATTTTGAATCTTTGTTACCTCTGATCTTTGTGGTTTATGAATTGCTTTGGAAAACTATTTTGGGCTTCGACTAGATGCAACGTGTAGTTTGCAATGTGAATTGACCAATCTGGAAGAGATCGGTCACTTTTATTTCAAAAAAACAAACAGATATTGGGATCCATGAGTAGATCGAATCGAGGGAACTCCTCAAATATTGAAGACAAGCATGTAGAGAATTCGTCATATATTTTCCACTTCTCATGGTTATCATCATCAAGTTAGGGTATTCATCAGGGTTATTGAAGTCTATTTTGACTCTGTCTGCGATAGCGAATTGTTTTGTTGAGTTTTTTGACAATCCATGATTTATGGATCTCGTGGATTTGAAGGAAAAACATTGTTTGCTTTTCCTTAAATCTTTGTTTTGGGTCCGGATACTTTTCTATTTATCATGCTTACGTAATTAACGTCACGTCACGTAGTACCACAGATTACAGAAACTAACAAATACATCACTACAAAACAAAAGCGAAAATACCTACGCTATAATAGCCTACAAAATTGTATTAATAATACCAGCAGTTCACAGCGAGAAAGAGTTTACCATAAGTATACAAACAATAGAGTTAAAATTGCTTTGTTCACCCTCCCGACCTACTTGCAAGTAATCTGTGACGCGGCATCGAATGAGTGGCTAGGAATGCTTCTATGATGATTTTGATACTAAAACGAATGTGGTGAAAAAAACAGTTATTTTTATTGGTAGATCACATATGATTGGGATTTATAAAATAATGAATACATTTTTTCTTGTCTAAAATATAAAAAAATTAAAAAAATCTAAAATCCTTCTTCTTAAAATCATGGTTACTAAATTTTAACATTTTTAAAAATATAATTTATTAAAAATTTTAAAATTTAATTCTTTAAATTATTTACGCGATTTATCGCGTAAATAATTTTAATAGGTACGCATGAAGAAAACAGCAAAGCGGATGCAAGAGCTCGTCATATCTGTCCAGCATTATTTATTTATTATTTATTCATATTAAATAAATAAATAAATAATGCTGGACAAATCACACAGCATCATCTATTATTAATATTAAGCGATAACTTCCCCTGTTTTTGTTACTTATTATGATGTTAAGCTAGCTATTTCCCCTCACTGTGTGAATATCAAGTACAGTCAAGCACATTTCAATCGGCAGTGCAATCGAAACGGCGCATTGCGATCGGTGTTACGATACAAAAGTTTTTATTCCCATTTTACGAGTTTTGGATTCTGTGCGCGACAGTGAATTGTTTTGTGATGCTTTGTGAGATGAGTTTTGTTGGATTTTTTTTTACATTTTTGGGAACTGGGTGTTCCGGGAATACTAGTATCAATTTTATCATCATTTCAACCGTAGGACTGCTCTGTCCACATGCACTGCTGGACACAGGCTTCCTTCATGCACCTCCAAGATCATGTGGAGAGTGATGCCATACTCGCCACGCTTGGCAGGCGGGTTGGCGAGCGCAGTATGGAATGTTGATACACGGAAAAACGCTGCTGCCCATCTTCCGGAGCTATTCCTTAGCAGATTCTTACTGCATCCACGGGCATGAGAGTAGGGGTAACATTCTACTGTTGGCACCCTACGGTACTAATTAACTAATCAAAGTAAATAATAATAAGTAATAAATCAAAATGCACTAATTAAAGGCTAAATTCAAACTTAAAATATCTTACAAATTAATAAATTACAGAGTCATTTAAATTACAGTCAACTGAATGGAACCCGCTACCTCCGGCTGCTTATTAACTGTGCCACAAAGGTTGTCACATCATCACCATTTCACACGTTTTACGGCTAAAATGATGATTATAATGATGATTAGTCGTAGATTTTATTTACGACCAAATGACGAGACAAGCCGAAGGCCCACCTGATGTTGAGCGGTAACTTCTACCTATTACAACTGCAATGCGAGAGAGCCTTGGTGATGGTGTTAGAAGCTCTACTCTTGCTTGTCGGGAGTCACCCAGCAGTGGACAAAAAAAATTGGCTGTAACGGGACGCTTGGCAAATGTAAAAAAAAACACCACAGTCGCCACAGTAGCCCCAGTTGCTATAGTCACTACAGTCGCTACAGTCGCCAGAGGAGCCCCAGTCGCCACAGTCAACACGAAGAGCACGATGAGCAGTCGTCCTAGTATTAACTGGCTCATCTCCAAGCGTCACGCATCACCTCTCGTCCGATCAGTTTTACCCGCCGCAAAAGATCCCATCAAAAACCTGCTGCATGCAGGTTTTTGATGGGATCTTTTGCGGTCACTCATTTAATGTCCACTCATTACTCACTAAGTTAATCGGTCCACTCATTTAAGACCTACGGTTCCACAGACAGGCACACACATAGCGGTCAAACTTAAACACTTTTTTGTCGGAAGTTAAAAATACAGAACAATGCGACAAGTTAGTTTTTGAAACCCAAGTTTACTGTTCAAATGGAAACAAACCGGGCTTAGAGACTTAAGGTCCAACTAGTCGCGGAGGCAAAGTCGTCAGCGAGCGTGGCCTAAATGTATGCTATCTCACCTGACATAGTGTGTTTACCCGCGCGCTAGAATGAAATGCACAATGATTCATTCCTAAACAGACCGCGCAAAAATATGTGAATATACTTTTAGCACAAGGGTTATTATAGAATAACTTGAGTGTTATCTATTCAAAATAACATTTATTTGAATTTTTAAATGTTAAACTATGTCGGAACGGCGTTTATTTTTGAGTTTTCTTTCTCCTTATGTTATTTAGTTTCGTCCAAAGTTGGGCTAAAATCAGTGTTGAAATACGAAAGTTTAGAAGCTTGTATTTTTTAAATAAATACTTTTTTTACGGTTTGGGGTGTACACAAACATAACAGAGCCTGCTGAGGGATACCTCCGGAAGATGGGCAGCAGCGTCTATCCGTGTATCAACATCCCATACTGCGCTCGCCAACCCGCCTGCCAAGCGTGGTGAGTATGGCAACTACCCCTCATGGAGATCCATGAGGGAGGCCTGTGTTCAGTAGTGGACGTTTTACGGCCAAAATGAAATATACCCAAGTGTGGTATCAAATAACACATCATGCGTGTTAGATTGCAAAAGTGAGGGTACACATTACAAAAAAATAGATAACCTCAGAGACTAGGTAGTGTCGGGGGTATCTTACAATGTTTTTATTTATTTAACGTACAAAACACGTTACAAACACTTAAAATAATGAGGTTACATAATGGTAAATTATAACTTGATTGTAACATAAACTTATGTACGTACTGCTATAATATAAATTTATATCGAGTAAAATGTTTAATTTTATAAGCTTGTTATTTATACCTGTACAGTGACTTTTTGCAGAGGTCAATAACCCTGTCAAGAATCAGCTGGCGTTAAGGTTTTTCAGATAAGATTACCGTATAATCACCTGTTAAAGTTAATACTTTCGTGGTCTTTTCTTGAATGAGAATCATCGAATCGTAAAAAGTCGTAGACCGAAGTTGTTCCATTGGGTGGTCAGAATCACCCCATTTTGGCTTAGTACACATAGTTCTTGTTTATTTAGATACTAGCTTTTGCCCGCGACTTCGTCCGCGTGGAAGTCATAAAACATAAAATCCCCTTTTTCACGCAGAGCCACTTTGATTCGAAAATATAAATCCCGTTTATTCCCTATCCCGTAGGAATTTTGAAAAATCCCTTCTTAGTGCACCTCTTGGATACTCAAGGTATATGTGTGCCAAATTTCAAGTCTTTAGGTCCAGTGGTTTAAGCTGTGCGTATCAGTCAGTCAGTCAGTCAGGACTTTGAATTTTATATATATAGATTAACTGCTTATCGGTTGATATAACCGTTAAACAGACGTTCTGTTGACCGGCTATACTATGCCAAAAGGTCGACATGAAAATTTGATGGCGCTCCTCAATTGTAATAATAGCTTTTATTAAAGAAAAGGGACGTGATCTCTTGTTTGGAATGACCAGTGTTTTTCCTCACTGACTGGTGTTTTTCTCATTTTATTGCTCACCTAATAAATTATGTAACGCACATTTGTTTACTGACTCTTAGCTATACGAAGTTCTTCGGAATTACTAAGTGTTTTTGTTACCAGAAATGTATTTAGGTACACTCAAAGATAAAATTAGACCATCCCATAAAATTATATCTTATATATAATGTAAATCCATTATTGGTCGTAGGATATATGTACATATGTATATGTAATTTAGGATAATGTAGATTATGGACTGTGGATTTTGTTTAAATAAATAAATAAATCCAAATAATTTGTCTGGCTTATCTACGTCAATAGTGGCCGTCCATTGTACTTCCATGTTATGTGTTAGTATTGAGTTAAGAACATATCAATCAAATCAAATCATTTATTTGCAAACATGGGTCAAAAAGATATTGAGTGTTTATACAGGCTCCAGACATGTTTTACCATAGGGCATGCAAATTCATAACTTAGTAGATACTATTACATAATTAATTAATTTTAAAGTGCAATTGTTAATGAATAATTTGTAATGTCAAAAGTAAATTATACAATGTCAAAAATCAATATAGTATTAATTTATAACTTAGTCAATTTGTATGTCCTTATATGCTAGAAATTCATTTATATGATAATAACACTTTGATTTAAAAAAAATATTAAGTTTATTTTTAAAAATTGTCAAAGGCAGTATTTTAAGGATATTTGGTAAATGATTATAAATTTTTGGTGCCATTCCATAAAAACTTTTTCTAAGCAATGCTGTTTTTGCAGCTATTAAACACATGTGGTGCTCGTCACGTCTGCTACGCGATTGGCTGGGTTTTTCAAAAATATTAGAACATAAAAGAGTTATCTATCTAGCTATCTACTGTACTTATATTTTTTTTAATTTCTTGCATGATTTTTGAAGAGATGATACACAGAACGCAGATAATAGTTTTATATACACAATTTTTCCAAAATACTAGGTACCCACACCCAGAACAGAATATTCGCCACACATTTTAACATCTATCCCGCTACGGAAATCGAACCACCCAAAGATTCTTTGGAACCACTTGCATTTTAGCCGACTTGTCCTGTAGCGTCAAAATAAAGTTAAATAGAATCTACAAACCATTTTAAAAAAAATAGTAGATACTTTAATTTTTTAAACAAAATAATTCCCCACCCTCATATACCTTGTCTTATCCTGTCCATCCAAAGGTTGCCTGAAAGAGATCGCTCTTAGCGATAAGGACGCCCATTGTGCATGAATTTGTTTTTATTTCTCCTGTATTTGTGCTATATTTAGTTGGTGTGCAATAAAGTTATTATTATTAATTCATTCATAGTTCTTTAATTTGACTTTGTGAAGGCCGCAGATGGATGCAGGCCGCTTACAACCACAATACCTGGAAATCCATGAGCCTATATTCAGCAGTGAGCGTCCTACAGCTAAAATGATGATGATGAATTCTTTATTTTTTTTTGTACAAAGTAATCTTACTGCACTCGGGCAAGAGCGGTGAGGCAACATTCTACCGGCACCTTACGGAAAGTTCAATATGCAGTCGTGAAGTTGAAGACTCCATCCGCCTAAGGCATACGAGGATACAGCGAAGCAATAGAACAAATGGAGCGGCACTAATAGCTACAGAATGGAATTACATTAGGATTGCTACATGTAGGACTGTTGACCACTTAAAGCTGATTTTAAAAAGGTTTTTTCTATATTTTTGTCGTCTAATCTAATCCCTATCTAATCTAAACAGCCTGCGGTATCATACCAGCGCTGGGCAATAGCCTCCCTTTTCCTCTTCCTCTTAACCTAGTCTAGGGCTTCTGTCCGCCAATTTGTGCAATGCAGGGAACGACAAGGCCGATGCGCTGGCAAAAGAAGGAGCCAGTTTCATTCCAAACCCCGACGATATCGGCCCCTGCAATCCTCCGACCGAAAATTTGGGATCGCAGACCAGACTGCAAGCATACAAAACACATGCTCCCAGAGATAAATATAAAGATAGCCAATGCTTTGCTTAAGATGACAAGATAAGACCTGCGGAGGATGGTGGGTATCATCAACCACCTTTTCAAGACAGGGGCCACAGACAGTGGACTATGTCGCGGGTGTCTTGAAGAGGAAGAAACTGTGAAACACGTGCTGCTGCATTGTGGTGCTACAAAGCAAGCTAGATTAAAAACAGGACTACAGGAGCTCATGGAGTCATGCCCTTCTTCTTTCATAGCATCTGCATACCTCAGCGGATGCTCATGGAATGCTGCCGGCGGTCCTGGTGAAGCCTGTGAAGCCCCCAGGAAAATTCTGCGCTTCTGGTCGGAGTTGGGCTGGCTGGGATATACTTTTACATTGTAACCAGGCCGCCAGGCTTTAGCAAAATGTTCTTAGTCTTTTCGACAAAATTCGGGAATCGAACACTCTTGCGTCACAGGCGGACCTTCGCCCGCTGTGCCACAGATATCGTCATAAATACATCGCTTTCCTTTATTTCCATAGCTTCAAGTAGCATACAAGCTTTAATCCAACACGTCCATCGAATCGAATAGGTTTTCAGCGGGCTTAGCCGAACCTATGGGGAATTTAGTTCGTTGTGTGATGGCTTTTGGCTTAAAAATCAGGAAACGAACACGTTTTGATTTCATGGTAATCTACAACGTTATCCTATTTCGTTTGTTATCTTGTTCCATTAAGAGATGAGACGGTATACACGATGTGACTTGAAGGGTGGATCAGTGGTTGGGGGGCATCAGTACCTATCGACTTAACCCCCACGTAGTTAATTTTTCAACATGATACCTTAGTTCTAGTCAAATGAAATTTTAAGGGTTTATTCTGCATGAAAGCATGCTTTTAACGTGGGTTCTAGAAAACAACAATTTTTAGACTTATAGAAAGCTAATAAATATTTTTTTTTTCATTTTTCAACCTATCCCACTCCCACTGCTGGGCAAATGTCTACCCTTTGCCCATTTTATTATCTATAAGGTTCGAGGAAACATTGTTTTTACTTTTTAATGGAAAAGCCTTATTAATTTTACAGCCTGAGTCATCGATTATAAATTACGAGCGTACCAATATAATATGCCAGTCATTGACATGTCGAGAGGAGCCAGCAGTAGAATGTTGCCCCTCCTCTCTTGCTCATGGATGCAGCAAGAATCTGCCAAGGACTACCTCCATAAGATGCGCAGCAGCGTCTTTCCGTGTATCATTCCATCTGCGCTCGCCAACGCGCCTGCTGAGCGTGGTGAGTATGGTAACTACCCCTCATGGAGATCATAAAGGAGGCATGTGTTCAGTAGTAGACGTTTTACGGCTGAAATGATAAATGTACATGTAATATGTTCACGAAATAAACTTATCTTTATTTTTACATCCCATATGATACTGCGCTCGCCAACCCGCCTGCCAAGCGTATGTCAACAACCTCTCATCATACTTAGAGAGGGACTATGTCCATCAGTGGACGTCCTGCGGCTGAGAATCATCTCATGACTTAACATTGACGACCTCTGAGGCGCAGCGGGAGAAGGTCCGCCTGCAAGAGGTTGCGGGTTCGAATCCCGCCTCGGAACAAATGTCTGTACGATCTGCAGATATTTCAGATATTTCAGTTCAGGGTGTTCTGGATGCTTTTCTATATATAATAAAAAATATCTATCGATGTAGTATAATGTATTAAGTATATCAGTCATCTAGTACCCATAACATAAGCTCTGCTTAGCTTGGGGCTAGATGATGCTGTGTGAATTGTCCAGCATTATTTATTTCATCAGTTCAGCGGTAAAACGTCTACTACTGAACACAGGCCTCCCTCATGAATCTCTGGGAGGGGTAGTTTCCATACTCACCACGCTTGGCAGGCGGGTTGGTGAGCGCAGTATAGGATGTTGATTCACGGAAAGACGCTTCTGCCCATCTTCCGGAGGTATCCCTTAGCAGGCTTTTACTGCATACATGGGCATGAAAGGAGGGGTAACATTCTACTGCCGGCACCCCACAGCAATATTTATTTATTATTTATTTACTTTGAACTGAAGTTCCTCAAGCTAATTTCCCCAAAAAGGAAACTGTCTGAACATCATAAAAGTAACTCTAAGCGCCTGTTTCAGTTTTATAATAGGGAAATGCCAGCAGCATGCTATCGCTGAAACGGATATAAGAGAAGGTTCCGTACGTAATAGCGAAGAGCCACACACCTCAAGGCAAGGGTCAACTGCGACGCGCGAACAGCTGAAGGAAATAATTTTCGGGACTTTATCGCGTAATTAGAAAGAAAGAAGGAAAATACTATTATTTTTGACTCTCCTCCGTCTTCCGTCGTATTTCTCAATGATGACTCGTGACCCCCTCCATGGATCACTTTCGTTAGACGATGTTGCGCCAACAGGATCTGTTGCCGGCGATTCTCATTGCTTCGTGGAGCCTTGAGTCGAGAGTGGTACGGATCTGGTCAGACCAACGTGTTGGGCTTCGGCCTCGCGGATCTCTTTCCTTGGACTTTGCCAGTGATGACGAGCCTTTCCAAATTGTCACTGCGTTTTCTGACGATGTGACTAAAATACTGAAGGACTCGAGGCAGATAGAAGATAGCCTAGTAGTTATGTTTTGACACACACACAACATATACAAAAATAGCTTATAAAATTAACTAAAGCGACATCTCTTCACTGCTACTGACTACTTGTTGTCGGACAGTGGGCAAGAATATCGCTAAAGATTTCTGCTAGTTGTCGCTACTCGGTTCGAAACCGATAAATGCAGTCAAGATTTTCGACCCGACAGTTAATTGCTCCGTGGCCGAACAGTAAAGGTAGCCTGCGTTAAAGGTGTTCGTCTGAACGTTACGGGTTCGAGTCCCGTCGGAGACAAAATTTTGAATGCATTTTTCATTTTCTATGTACTTATATAAGAAAACGCACCAAAGAATCAAATTAGTTGTACCATGGTCTGAAAGTTTTAACATATAAACAATGCTGCGTGGGGTCAAATAATGGACTCTGCCTCAGTATTACCGCAATCACATAGCAAGCTATGAGGTTGCGGCGCTGGTCTTCAGGCAGGTCCGTGTGACCACCTCGTCTGCCAGTGCACAGCGTAGGCGTACAAAATAAATAAATACCATTTAAACAGTAATAATATTACATAAACAAAAGAGTAATCTAAATACATATAATAAAATCGTAAACCTTTCGCGGCTGTACATTAAATATTTTTCCAATAAGTGGAATACATGAGGAAAAGGTAATAAAAAGTAAAACCTACTATTTTTGAAATTTTTGTCTGTTTGTCGGTTTTTTTGTTTGTTTGTGAGGTTATGACGCAAAAACCACTAATTTGATTCATCATCATTTCAGCCATAAAACGTCCACTAATGAACAAAGACCTCCCTCATGGGTCTCCATGAGCTTTACTTGTTTTGTCTTTATTTTAGCCATACCCTTTAGCAGCAAATGATGAGGGTGAAGTTGTTCCACCCTTTGGTGCACTCTCTGGTGGTTTGCATACCCAAGTTTGTCGGTACGAGTAAGGTTATACTAAGGCACCACCTACACTAAGGCCAAGGGGCCGTCTCCACGAGCGAGGGAATCGCGGCGATGTTATCGTCCGTGCCACGTATCTCTATACACTCTCTTAGAGGCCGTCTCCACGAGCGAGAGAATCGCGACGAGTCCGCGCTATAGAAATACGTGGCACGACGCGATTCCCTCGTTCGTGAAGACGGCCCCTTAGTGGTGTTTTTTACTATGAACGCGACTGTCCGTGTGCCGCAGTGGACGGCCAGCGCGAGTGTGTTGGCAGAAACTATGCGAACCTCGCCCGCCTAGCCCAACATAAGACAAGGGAAATTCTACCGAGAAATAGGTATTTAATATTTATCTCTGAGTAAAGTTCAGTCCTTATACATTTGCTGCCGTGGGGTGCTGGCAGTAGAAAGTTGCCTCTCCTCTCTTGCCCGTGGACGCAGTAAGATACTGCCAAGGGATACCTCCGGAAGACGCTGCTGCCCAGCGTCTTTCCGTGTATCAACATCCAGTACTGCGCTCGCCAACCCGCCTGCCAAGCGTAGTGGATTTCAGTACACACTATTACAATGATTTCATTTCAATTACCATGATGGTGATACTGTAAAGGTAAGAATGATGATTATAGGATAGAGATCTCTCCATTTCGTCGGCCGTGAATTTTGTAATATTGAAGTTTCAATAACCAATAGTGGTTTATCATCAATCAATATATATAAAAAAACTTCCGTTACTGACTGAGTGACTGACTGACTGAGTGACTGACAGATAGCGCACAGCCTAAACCACTGAACCTAGAGACTTGAAATTTGTACCTTGAGTATCGGAACGGGAACTACGCAGGTGAAACTGCGGGGTGCGGCTAGTCAGTTCTAATGCCACTTCACCAAATCATACTTTCTGTATGCAAATGCCTGACCGTGAGCTAAATAAGCCAAATCGCTGTTTGCGTACAATATTGTACTGCCGCACAAAAGATAACCACAGTAAGTACAATTTTTGGCGGTATTGAGTTATATAAATACTGTGGTTATCTTTTGTGCGGCAGTGTAGGTCTACAATATTTGAGGAGTTCCCTCAATTCCTGATGGATTCTATTATCAGAACTGAGTTTTGAAAAAAATGGAACGATGGAGTTCTGAGGTAACAAAGATTTTAAAGAAATACTTATTGACTGAAAACGAGCGTTCCCTAGCATTCCTTATGTGGGAGCATAATGCTGAGTCAGGCCCCATTGGACTCACACAACTATATGGACTGGTACCGGGGTTGTTCACTATATTACGCACTAGCGACCCGCCCCGGCATCGCACGGGTGCAATGCTGATACTATTATAGATGTAGCTGCCTGTAATTGGGAGAACACTAGCTCATGATTTTTATTGCTTTTACTTTTGAAATTTTTTCCTTGTGTATCTTCTGTTGGTGGCTCAAATAAATAAATAAATACAGAATATACCATCGCGGACTTTAAGGTGTTGTAGATCTTTTTAAGGTGTACAATACTGTAGTACATTATTTTGATCTATCTCGTAGGGTTCAGCCAGCGTTTGCAATGTGAGCGCTAAAAATGTGTTTATTTACGACCTCACATTAGAAACCTCCAAAATGATCAGTGTTCCTCTAATATATTATGCATGTGTTATACATGTAAACCTTCCTCTTGAATCACTCTATCTATTGAAAAGCCGCATCGAAATCCGTTGCGTAGTTTTAAAAATCAAAGCAAATATAGGGACAGACTGACAGCGGGAAGCGACTTTGTTTTATACTATGTATATTGATGATTATTTCGCTTTGGCCCGCTGAGCTGCTTGCCATCTGTTTGCGATATTTAAAAAAAAATAACTGGGTATACACTCTAAGATTAAAATTATAATAATAAATAGATATAAATCAGAAATAAGTCCAACCTTTTATTATTGTTGTTTTTTTAAGTTTTGTGTGTGTCTAATAAATGTCTTTCTCCTTATTAAAATATGGGATCATCGGGTATTTATCGCGTAATTACCTTTATTTTGTTCCCGACGTTTCGACCGGATTGCACTTGGTACGGCTGGTATGTTTTTTTAAGTCGGTTAATAAAAGAAATACTAATGCAGGATCTAACCAAGCTACGTAAACTTCGATAACTTCAAAGGAAATAAGCCCTCTTGCCCCCACACTCGTAATATTCTCAAAAAACAAGCGAAAAAACGCTTATCATCGAGCAACCCATCTAGCAGAAACCCAAAAAGTCTGACTGATCTGGCAAAAACCTCGAACCCCTTTGATGAAGTGGCGATCACAAAATCCAGACTTAAATAAAAAGGAGAGCTCTAAATTCAATATGTAGAGCGAAAACAGCGTAAGTAGGTCGTACATCATTTTTATTAGGCAAAAAACACGCGGCTGCATGTCACACCGAAATGTAACAAGGTGTGCGCGAAGTTCGAAATCCTCGAACAATAAACAAATAAATATAATGCTGGACAGTTCACACAGCATCATCTAGCCCCAAGCTAAGCAAATTTTGTGTTATGGATACTAGATAACATATTTAATTAATACATTATGATAGATATTTTTTATAATATATAGAAAAACACCCAGAGCACCCTGCAGATTGTATAAACATTTGTATCGAGGCGGGAATTGAACCCGCAACCTCTTGCGTCGCAGGCAGACCTCCACCCGCTGCGCCAGAGGTCGTCAACAATTTGGCTAAATAAACCAAACACCTTATATAATAAAACCGGCCAAGAGCGAGTCGGACTCGCGCGCCGAGGGTTCCGTGCCATCATACAATATAATATGTGTTAAAGGCGATTTATATTTGTTGGAAAACCTTGACAAAACCATGAAATTTTTTTACTTCCGATGATATCTAAAAAACTATGCAAGTTAGAGAGTTCGTTATAATTTCCTATCACCTTTGGACTTTGCATCTATTATAGATGATTTATACACCGTCAACAATACGATAGATGGGCTTGCCCAACAACTATACCATTCTCTTTCTCAGCTTAGTCAACTATTAGTCAGAGGAAAGAACAACACGTCTGAAGCTAACTAACTAAGCCCCTGGTTTTCACGATGTTTCCTGTTAACTTCTATTAACTATAAAAGTTTCAGTTGTTTCTCTGCAAGCTTCGGAAACAAGAGGGGGGGTATTTTTTTCAGAATTTGTAAAAAAGTCGAAAACTGGCTTAAAGGAATACTAAAAACTGTTTATGCGCATATGAAACTCTTCTAAAATTTATCTCGACAAAGATAAATTTATTCGCACACAAACGTTAACAATTTACATAATATTATATAACATGTCTTAAATAATAATTTGTCACTGATCTATGGGAAGGCATAGGTATCCAAACTAGGTTAGAACCTGTGCGATGGCATACCTAGAACTTCTGGAATGTAGTCTCAAATAAGTAAGATTATAAAGGCAATTTAGAGAAAAAAACATTTTGCAATTATAATAAACTTCATTGCACATTACATAATATTGTAAAAAAGGTGGGCTTGATGCTAAAAAGATTTTCTACCTAACTACCTCCTCGGTAATGAAATTGATCATAGTTGCATAGTTAAGTACGGATTTCATTTTCTAGAATTTTTTTGCCTGAGGGTGGTGTAACATTATGAAAATTAAAAAAAAAATACTTTTTCGGACCAAAATGGTAAAATGGAAGGGTTCTTTTTACCATTTTGGTTATGGTGTGACTTTTTCAGTCTGTCTATTGAGGTGAAGTATGTATGTAATCATCAGTGTAAGAACTAAGATGAATATTGTATCCATTTAATTTGCAGTAAAAAAAGAGATTCTATCGAGAGCACTCGTTTCAATAACAACTACTTCCCCTCACTATCACAGAGTGATATCTTGCGAACTACTGATCCTATGGACTTGCAATTTGGATAATATAGCTTTTATTATTATAGCATATTTAAAAATAGTAAAAAATATATGCGATAATATCCTGGATTTTGAAACAATACATTAAGATTAATGAATGGATACCATATGTTTTTAGCAGTTTATTTGTAATTTCAAAAGACAATAAGAAATTGTGTGTCCTTCTTTTTCCGACGACAAAAAGGAGGAACTTTCTCAATTCGACCGTAAATATATGTATTTTTTTACAGTAAAATGTCTGTGACATTCACACCGAAGCGCGCAGGCCTGGAACAGACATATTAAATCAAGTAAACGCCGTTACGCGTGCGAATTTATCGTACGTACGTTCGGTAAATTGCTATTATACACCTGCTTTTGCACAGTGGGCCGGGGTAAGTGGGCGGACTTAGGACGTGTTCTGTACATGTTATTAGTTTTTAAAATACAGAACTTTAATACGTACCTGTTTATTATTTTTCCGACCGGATTGCACCTGGTCATGGTCGCGGGTACCATCCATTCCCGTGCCGTGCCGTTGCCGTGGGGTGCCGGCAGTAGAATGTTACCCCTCCTCTCATACCCGTGGATGCAGTAGGAGCCTGCTAAGGGATACCTCCAGAAGATGGGCAGCAGCGTCTTTCCGTGTATCAACATCCCGTACTGCGCTCGCCAACCCGCCTGCCAAGCGTGATGAAAATGGCAACTACCCCTCATGTAGATCCATGAGGGGGGCCTGTTCAGTAGTGGACTTTTTACGGCTGGAATGATGATGGTCGCGGGAGGACTGAAGTTTCTGAATCCTGTATTTTAAAAACTAATAACATGTTAACAAATCACGAAAGTTTACATGTTCTGTACATTTCACAGCGTCATATAGAAATTTGGAATGTTCCACGGGCTTACGGTTTTTTCTACTAGCCTAAATTATGATTAGTTTTTAAAATACATGATTGTATAGCGTACCTTTTTTATTATTTTCGCAAAAAACTAATGCTGATAACTTTTAAAAACTAATAATCATCATTTCAGCCGTAAAACGTCCACTACGAAACACAGGCCTCCCTCATGGACCTCCATGAGGGGTAGTTGCTATACCACGCTTGCCAGGTGGGTCAGCGAACGGTATGGGATGTTGATACACGGAAAGACGCTGCTGCCCATCTTCCAGGGGTAAACGGGTTTTCTACTAGCTTTAAATATTCGTTGAAAATAGCAACGCAAGCGCGTGAGAGGGAAGGAGAAGGTGCCACGTAACACTATTCGCTGATGAAAGTTGTTCTGGAGGAACTGAAGACGTTCGAAACCTATTTTAAACGTATAGTTAACGTGAGTAGAAAACCCGTTTAACTTACAATCAATATTGTAACTCACGAGTGTTTTGAAAGGCATATTTAAAGATAAAGAAATAATATGGATATTTCACACAGCACCATCAAAGTGGGGAATGATAGTACGGATTGTTGACATAAAGTGTTATAGGTTACAGATGATTGGGTAACATTACTTATTATAAGTATACTTAAGATAAAGCGACTGCGAAAGATCGTATTCTAAATAATGAGGCGGTTTTATTAAAAATCTAAAACTTCAAAAATTGTTTCTTCAAAGTATTGTCACTTATCTTTTGTACCCTTTTGTTTGCTTAATAAAATAATTTTAAGGGCAAACCGAAATGATGGTACTGTTTTCAGGTTGCGTATTAGTGGCGGTATATCGTTCCAACAGCGAGATGCTGCAAATCGAAATGATCCACAAAAAGTGACAGATCTATGTCTTGGCGTCAGTAGCACCTGAGAGCAAGACCTTTTCATGTAACGTGATGTTTCTTGACACCTCAATGTAGAGCTTACTATAGAGATAAGCAGGGATTTTATAGTTAATAACACAAAGGGCCGCCAGATGCAAGAGTCTACGAGATTTCATTTTTAATAAATTTAATACGAACCCGCAACCCCTTGCGTCGCAGGCGGACCTTCACCCGTTGCGCCACAGAGCTCGTCAACGTAACACGTAACTTCATACATTAATTTGAGGCATTAAGGTATGCAGTTACGTGTGCCCGTGGTAGGACTTGAAAACAGAACCGAATACAAGCGTTTTGCACTCTTTGGATCAACGTTTCAGTGCGAGCTAACAGGCAAGTCCCATAAACCACATCACAATAATTTAACCTAGATAGTACTAGTGACACGCGTAGCATAACCCTGACATCCTCATTTGATAGGAGCGTTTTTTATAGAGTAATTTAAGTCTATAAAACTATTACGCACTCCAGCCACATGGTTTTCAAATCGAAGATGACTATCTAGGATAAGTCCAAGACTCTTAGCTTTAAACAGATATGCTGCTGAGATACGTTTTGCAAGCCACGTTTGGAGCCGGTTATCATGTAATTTGTTTATTGGTTATCATGTATTTTTTGAGGTTAAGTACCAAAGAATTACGTCTAGCCCAATTGTATACTTGACTTAGATCAGAATTCACAAAATCTTGGGGCAGTCTGAGGGGTGGAAAGAATAAAAAAGCTGCACATCATCTGCATACAGCTAAAATTGTTAGGTGAAATTTTTAGGTATATTTAGGTATTTGTGACTTCTCTGTCTTCAATATAAATTATTTAACTCGGCCAAAAACCCAACCCTTAAAGCGTATAAAATTTAAGTAGGTACTTATGACAGTATGTTTACAAACATTGTACCAACATCGACTTTTAGCTGAGTTATAAATATTATCTTTTATTCATACATCATTCACCTACGCTGCAAACTCAATCCGGCCCTCGATTTCAGGTAATACTACACATTTGTCAGTGCGGGCAAAAATTCACGGGAAAAATCGCAGGCACTGAATGAAAGCGGGCCTGTTACACGCGGGAATATTACGGGAATTCCCATAGCATTACGGGAATTCCCGGCATCTATAATTCGGGCTGAGTTATTGGCCTAATTCCTGCGACGAATTGAAAATTACATTTGTTCTGCAGGTGCTTATTTTAATGGATTATGTCTGGTGGAGAGGGGACTCTGTTGTTCTTAAAAGGATGAGGGAAATTATGGACAATCGGTAGCGAGAAGCAGATTTATTTATGCTGCTGTCCCGCTCATCTTCGTTTGCGTAAAAAAAGACAGTGGGTCATCATTTCAGCCGTAAAGCGTCCACTACTGAACACAAAACTCTCTCATGGATCTCCATGAGGGGTAGTTGTCATACTCACCACGCTTGAAGAAATACATTAGCTTGGTGGGCGGGTTGGCGAGCGCAGTACGGGATGTTGATACACGTGAAGACGCTGCTGCCCATCTTCTGGAGGTACCCCTTAGCAGGCTCTTACTGCATCCACGGACATGAGAGGCGGGGTAAAATTCTACTGCCGGCACCCCGCGGCGTCACAATAACACCAATCAATCTACTGGATGACTCCCCAGGGAACGGCGTAAAATGTAACTCTAAATTGATGAATAGCTTTAATTGATGGATCCTCAGCGAGTTTTGTTACGCGGTTGCAAAAAGGGTTTCCATAATCTAAATATTTCGCAGAAAATAATTTTGTAGTATAATAAGGAATGCCGTGGATGCCGGCTGTAGAATGTTGCCCCTCCTCTCTTGCGCGTGGATGCAGTAAGAATCTGCTGAGGGATACCTCCGGAAGGACTGCCATCCACGTGCACTGCTGGACTTAGGCCTCCCTCCATCTCCAAGATGATGAGATGGGGGTGCGCATTTTGTCTCCGAAAATCGCAATCAATAACAAGTGTCTCCGAAACATCACCATCCATAATATTATGGTCCCATAAATATCATTTACAATAAGATATTGTTCATCCTTATGCTCTTTACGCATAAATTTATTTTACCTAATATATTATTTCCATAATTTTTATCGTTATAAACATATGTGTCATAATAATAACGAATCATAAAACTTATTCTTCCGAATATTTTCGAACGATTATAAAACCTTCCAGTGGCAGAACCGCGACGGGAAGACAGTAGGTTATTAGGTTTTTCTATAACCAACCGAAAACACTACCTGTGACAGAACCGAGATGGAAAACAGTAGGTTATTAGGTTTTTTATAACCATCCAAAAACACTGCCTGTGACAGAACCGAGATGGAGAGACAGTAACAACACAGGAAGAGACAGGTTAATGGGCTTTTTTTTTAAATCAACCAAAAACTGCCAGAACCGAGAAGAACAGATCGTCTCAGTTAGTTATTATATTAGATTTTTTCGCCAGTGGCCAATTTCCTCAGGCCAACACGGCGGAGCTGGCTATATAAAGTTGGTGGGTGAATATTAAGATAAACTAGATAAAAGCCTAGTAAAACTACGCGGCAGCTGTAGCCAACAAAATATTATTCTAATAAATAATTATACGAATAATGTTTATGAGTTAATAATGTTATGGATTTCTTTACTTATTGCGAATCACTTTATGGATTGTAATCATTATGGATACCGATATTAGTGAAAACTGTATTAGGGATCCTTATATTACAGCTTGTAATAATTCGGGCAATCGATGATTATGATAATAAGTGTTATGGATTGTTATATTAGGGATATAAAATTTCGGAAACAAAATAGAGAACCCATGGTATTGCCATACTCATCACGCTTGGCAGGCTGGTTGGCGAGCGCAGTCCGGGATGTTGATACGCGTAAAGACGCTGCTGCCTATCTTCCGGAGATCCCTCGGAAACTGGTCGATTCCTACGGCATCCACGAGCAAGAAAGGAGAGGCAACATTCTACTGCAGGGACAGCACGGCTAATCGTTCACAAAGTAATGTACATGATTTTCAATTGTTTCAAAGTAAACCTGTTACCTCGAAACATTATAACTTATTGTAAACTCATGACAAATCGAACAATATGTCTCCCGCGCGTGAAAATATGGAAACGCTAGCGAAAAATACAATATTGGTGGAAGATATCAAACGATTACGTCAAAATAAATCGATTCTATCTCTCGGAAAGTTAAACGTTGGAAATTTTCACAATTTAAGCTCGTACTGATGGTTTGCCGTGGGGTGCCGGCAGTAGAATATTGCCCTTCCTCTCTTGCCCGTCGATGCAGTAAGATTCCGCCAGGAGAAGGTGGCAGCAAACTTGCCAAGCGTGGCGAGTATGGCAACAACCCCCACATTATCATGGAGATAGATGAGGGTGGCCTATGGCCGTGGGGTACCGGCAGTAGAATGTTACCCCTCCTCTCATGCCCGTGGAAGCAGTAAGAGCCTGCTAAGGGTTACCTCCGGAAGATGGGCAGCAGCGTCTTTCCGTGTATCAACATCCCGTACTGCGCTCGCCAACCCGCCTGCTAAGCGTGGTGAGTATAGCAACTACCCCTCATGAAGATTCATGAGGGAGGCCTGTGTTCAGTAGTGGGCGTCTTACGGCTGAAATGATGATGATGATGATGTCCAGCAGGGGACTTGGACAGCGGCCCTACAGCTGAGGTGATGATGATGATTGCTGGTTCGAAACTCGATTCAGCAGTTTTTTTACTTACTTCAAAATAAAATTAATTAAGCCAAGACACCTCGTACGGTTTTTATGGCACTGATTTTAATAACCATGTATTTAAGTTTTCTGAGTACTTTGATACATAGATAATAATTATAAAATATTAATTTAGGTGTAACTTGTTGGTTTGTCAGTCTATGGCTTATTCAAATGTGTTTTTCCTTCTATTGCTTAGTATTAAGTGATCACTTAATAGTGATGAGTATTGTATGTCCGAAATGGATAAAATTGTTTTCACATTAATTTTATTTATGACCTTCCATGTACATGGAAAATGTAACAATTTAACAATAAAGTTTTCTTATTCTTATTCTTATTCTTATTCTGAGTATAAATAAATAAAAAAAAAAACAGTGCGTGTTGAGCTACGCACTACGCGGTTCCATGGTTACCCGTAGACCTACTGTTAGGAGTTGGTCGGTGTTTCTTACGTTCACCTAAACATATTAATAGGCATTCATTTTGAGGATTAAAGTATTCCGGTATGTTTGGTAAAGGCATTACTCATTTGATCGACAATTTCTACGAAACCAAAAAACTAGCTAAAGCTTTATAGTTTTCCTAAAAAGTTTATGGTAAAAAGTTCATGGTAAAAAGCCCGACCATGATTTTTTCAGATTTGTAAAGCTAATAAATAATAAAAATAAATAAAAAAAATTATTGAGGGGTTTACAAAAAATTATATAAATAGTGATTCCCACACTAGGTTGGGCCTGTATCGTGGGAACCAGAATGCGTTGTTTCTAAAAAAACCTCCAATGACAAGCAAACATTTCAAGTTAACAGTGTACATTTCAAAGGGGCAGGGACGCTCTAAAAGAATTAAACACTTGATTTTTTCGCAAACGGAACCTTCATTAAAAAAAATGTCTTAGCAACCCCTCCATAGTCTAAAAACACCAAAAGCTAAGTTACAGCTTTTTGAGTCTTATAGTTTCGTAAAGCCGCCGAGAGAAAAAGCGAAACTATAAGGGTTCCTTATTGTACTGCGGAACCCTAAAAGGAGGAGTTTCTCATGTTGTCTGTATTCCTAATTTTTGTCTACTCAGAACTTCGTCGTTGTGAACTGATTTGGAAAATTAGTTTAGGGTTTGAATAGATAAACTTCTAGAATGTTTGATGCTGAGGCTGAATTCATTAAAAAATCATATTAATGTAGTGTCCAAAGGAATGTCTAAAGGCAACCTTTATTTAAGCCCACAGATAAAAAAAATATTTTTATTGACACATCAGACATGTCCTAAAACTAGTACATTATTTTTAATGCTATGACTGCAATAATAATGTAACAGATGGGTTTAAAGTTTCACTTAATAATGTTGGCTTGTTTCAAAACAATATTTTGATGATGGCGTTCTTAAGAAATCCAACTACTCAATTATAGGTATACCTATAGTTGTTTCTCTTTCTTTAAAAATATATGTTCACATTTAACACCTGCTTAAAGGTGCAGGAAAACATCGTGAGTAACCTGTCCTTTTCTCTGACTAATAGTCGAATAAGCTGGGAGGATGGTATAGGTGCTGGGCAAGCCTAATCCATCTAACAATGTCCCAGGTACTGCAGTCTTGCACAACATTATTACCAGTTGCTGACGCTGTATAAATCATCTATATTAGATGTAAAGGCCCTTTCATAGGGGTTTAAGTATTTTCAGCAACAAGCATTTGATCATTGAAGTCGATTTTTTGGTTAAATAATTCAGGGATTATTTTCGAAAAGGAAAGCTTTTAAAAATGATTTTATATCTTGAAAGCGAGATCAACTATTTCTACACCAAAATCCGATATTGTAGCTATTCAAAATTCTAGTACATCTCGAAAGCGAGTTCAACTATCCTCCCCCAAACTCAGACACCGTAGTAGAAGACAAACTGACAATATTAATAGCGTAGTGCGAACTGCAGCCAGCTTCCATAACTCAGGCCGGATAAGCACAGTTCTGATAAAACTTCCAAATAGAAGATGGGCTCATGCAGCTTTTCGGCATTTTAACTTTTTTTGTTGAATATATATTTTTTACAAATTCAGGTGAAACTGTTTCAGATTAAATTTAGAAGCGATAAAATTGAATGTCACGCGCGGACGAATGAATGATTTCAGCCGTAAACCGTCCACTAATGAACACAGGCCTCGCTCATGATCTCCATGAGGGGTTGTTGCCATACCCACCAGGGTGCTGATGCGGTTTTTTGACACATCAGCGGATGCTGATGCTGATTAATCTTGACATCAGCGGATGCTGATGCTGATTTTTAATCTTGACATCAGCGGATGCTGATGCTGATGCTGATTTTTAATCTTGACATCAGCGGATGCTGATGCTGATTTTTAATCTTGACATCAGCGGATGCTGATGCTGATGCTGATTTTGGCCAAGTGCGTGACGCGCTCGCAAACTTAGTGTTCCACACTTACTTAATGTAGGTGGTTCTTCAAATAGAAACCGAGTCTCGAAAAATCTTCATTTTTTGAGGGTTTAGTACACAAAGGGTAGCACAGGGAACACCCTTTGTGTGTTGTTTGTACTTGTTTACCAAATTTGTACAAAAATGCGCTTTAAGCCCCACCTCTTCGGGTCATGTCGCGACTCGAACATTTGTATTGAAAATCAGCATCGATCAATGTGGATGCTGATGTCTAAATCAATGCTGATCATCAGTGGATGCTGATGCTGATATTCGCAACAATCCTAATACCCACCACACTTTGCAGGTGGATTGGCGAGCGCAGCCCATCTTCCGGAGGTATCCCTTGGCAGAAGAATTATGTAGTGTTTTTTAAACGAGACCTGTTATTATTTTTTTATTTGAGTATGATGGTGAGTATGGCAACAACCCCTCATGATCAGTTCTTGCTCCTTGAGGGAGGCCTTGTCCATCCTTCCTACAGCTGACATGATGAATTTATGTCTTATAATTATAAAAAGGAAAGATTTGTATGGTATTCTGTATGTTTGTTACGAATAAACCCAAAAACTATTGGACCGATTTTCAAAATTCTTTCACCATTAGCACCGGCGTGCTATATAGTATTTATATTATATACAACTAGACGCACTCTGCGGTTTCACTGGCGTAGTTCCCGTTCCCGTGGGATAATGTAGTATCCCACGGGAACGGGAACTACGCCGGTATATAATATAAATACTCATCACAGTAGGTCAAAGAACGAACAATGCTGCAGTTAAAGCGTACATCGATCGGATAGTTCCGCCTATTGACTTTGTTGCAGTGCAAGTTTGAAAACATGTTATTTTCAAAAAGTTCAGTTCATCAGTTGCTCAGTTGGTGCATCAGTTGATTTTTATTTGGTCCGGGTCTGGGTATTTTTCTCTGTGTGATAAGAATGTATATACAAAACCCACCCATGAATGAGACTGGTGTTTTTTTTTACATTAATGTAAGTCACCACACGCTCGCAAAGAAATTGCATTTACTTTATCACATTATATTATATTTTGCTTAATATTTTTTACCTGACTGTACTCAACAGCTTCAATAATTTGTTGGTGTCCGAATCGACAGTAAAAAAAATATTAAAATCAAAAGTGTCAGTTGGGACACTGTGTCCTAATAAATTTTGTCAGAATCGTCAGCAACCCAAAATTTTGACTGGTCACGGGACACCTGGCAGATGTAAAAAAATTCCCCACAGTCGCCAGTCGCCGCAAGCTACGGCCTTAGTCACCACAGTGTACACGATGGGCACGATGGACGAAGGGCAGTAGCCCTAGTACTAACTCGCACATCTCCAACCGTCACGCGTCACCTCTCGTCCGATTGGTTTTACCCCGCAATAGATGTTTTACATCAAAAAAAATTAAGTATTCTATCAACCACCTGGTAACCATAACACAAGCTCTGCTTACCTACGGACTAGATGGTGGTGTGTGAAATATCCAGCGTTATTTATTTTTAATCAAAATTATATGAAGCCACTTTTCAGCCTTATATGTACATATATCCACTATAATAACTCTCCTCATAAAACATTCTTATGGGCGAAGAAAAACTATGTGTTCTTAGGATGCTCTTCAGACTGTCCCGCACACTTTGAATTAGGGATGCTGTCGTTTCGAAAAATGGCTGCAAAACCATATATGTACTAATGTAGCCACTATGAAGCCTGCCAACAATATTTATTGTCATTCGATTTCAGTTCATTTTAAAGCTACCATTGCAGCTACTATTCTAGCCTAACTACTCTACACACTTTTCAGCCACTATACTAGACAATATTCTAGTGATTAGGCGCCGATAGATCAGAACTAGCAGCGCCATCGCATCACCTGTCCTTTACATTGAACTGTGGAACCAAGTTATGGCTTGTAGATATTGTTCCCATAATCTTACTTTCACTTAGTCACCATTCTTTTGACTTATCCACTAATACAGTCACACGACATCAGCCAATTATCTAAGGTACTTTTATTACCACTATTCTATTCTAGCCACCAACCTAATCACTATCTATAAAACTATTCTCTATGAAACCTGCAAACTCCTCTCTTTTTGTCATAGCTGTTTTTGAGTTTTGTATATGTATTTCTTCTTCTTCTCTCGCTCCCGTAACTAGTCAATTATTTTAGTCAATTTTATAGCTACTATTCTAGGTACCACTAGCCTCTTTTCTCAAAACTATTCTACATACAATTCTACTTACTAATCTGGCCACTATCACTACCCTAGCCACTACCAACCATGTCAACTTCCCTCTCTCCTCGAAGCGTCACTACTAGACTTTTTTAAACACTATTCTACGCACTATTCTACGCATTAATCTGGCCACTATCACTACCCTAGCCACTACCAACCATGACAAATTCCCTCTCTCCCCGCAACGTCACTTTTTTAAACACTTTTTTAAACACTATTCTACGCACTATTCTACGCATTAATCTGGCCACTATCACTACCCTAGCCACTACCAACCATGACAACTTCCCTCTCTCCTCGAAGCGTCACTACTAGACTTTTTTAAACACTATTCTACGCATTAATCTGGCCACTATCACTACCCTAGCCACTACCAACCATGACAAATTCCCTCTCTCCCCGCAACGTCACTACTAGACTTTTTTAAAAACTATTCTACGCACTATTATGCGCATTAATCTGGCCACTATCACTACCCTAGCCACTACCAACCATGTCAACTTCCCTCTCTCCCCGCAGCGTCGATAAATCCCCGGCAGTTCGCCGACGCCGCAGTTCGACCTCATAAGCAGTCGATAGGTCAGAACTAGCCGCACTATCGTATCACATGTCCTTAACATTGAACTGTGGAACCAAGTTACGGCTTGTAGCTATTGTTCCCATAATCTTACTTCCACTTTGTCACCATGCTTGTGACTTATCGACTTATATAGCCACTTGCCATCAGCCAATTATCTAAGGTACTTTTATTGCTACTAATCTAGCCACTATTCTAGCCACTATTCTAACCGCTATACTAGCTACTATTCTACCCACCAACCTAACCACTGTCCATTAAACTATTCACTATGAAACCTGCTAACTTCTCTCTTTTCATTATAGTTGTTTTTTTTTCTCTCCATACTAGTCAATCATTTTAGTCAATTTTATAGCTACTATTCTAGTTGTAAAATTGACTAAAATGATTGACTGGTCGCGGCAGCCACTTTTGTAAACACTATTTCACACACCATTCTAGCCATCTGGCCACTATCACTACCCTAGCCACTACCAACCATGTCAACTTCCCTCTCTCCCCGCAGCGTCGATAAATTTCAGTTAGATCGCCGACGCCGCAGTTCCACCTCATTAGCCGCCGATAGGTCAGAATTAGCCGCGCTATCGTATCACATGTCCTTTACATTGAAGTTATGGGCTTATTAACGACTGTTGTGCCCATGTGAGCTGTGTTGGCCGAGTGGACCACCGACTTTGAATCAGAAGGTCGTGGGCTCTACACCGGCCGTGCAATGGATTTTTCAATCTTGAAACATTTATGTGCATACTTAGCACGTGCTTTAACGGTGAAGGGTAACATCGTGGGGAAAGCCGCGGCTTGGTCAGGGCGCTTACGTTAAATGTGCACATATTTTTTTCAAAAACCATTGGTGCAAGGCCGGACCCGGAGCGTCTACTCCAATATGTTCAACTATTTGTTCAATCAGTTCAACTTAATACAAACAGAAAAAAAAGTAACAATAATATTTATATAACACTGTGATTGGACCTATTGTAATGAATTCCAAGTAGTTCAAAGTTCAACTACTTTTTTTGGTTTGGTTTGGTTTCGTGAAAAAATTTATTTATTTATTTAACTTTAAATTGTTATATATTTTCAGTGTTATATATTATCACTACCCTAGCCATTATTGTAACTTCTTTTTTTTTGTATGTAATATGTTGAACTAATTGAACAAATAGTTGAACATATTGGAGTAGTCGCGGCCGGAGATGAGAGAATAGAAGTAGTATCTAAAAACCTTCGCAAATACAGGATCCCACGACCTTCGGATTGAAAGTCAGAGTACATACCACTCAGCCAATAGAGCTCTGTGAACGCTTTTCTTTACTCCAGCAAAAACTATGTGGAATTCTCAACTTTTGGAGCAATCTTTTTTGTAATATAAGCTCAACTAATTTTACAAATTACGGTTCATTTTGAGCGAGCTAATTCTCCGACGGGAACAAAAGGGAAAATACATTTATGAATTTCATTTCATACAACTTTAAAGGGACAGAAAATCCTTGTACTCTTTAGGTACCTACCATAAACCTAGAAAACAGATATAAACTGCTGGATAGGTTCGGTTACTAAATTCTGACCTCCGCTTTGTTTACGTTGTGACGCAGGGAATTTCGGGTTCGATACCCGCTGGTGGACAAATATTTGCTTTGAGCAGGTTTTTATCTCGTGTCTGGGTTTTTTGTTCTGAGCTACAACGGCCAGAGATAGAAATGAATGCAGGTGCTTGGAGGAGGCTTTCACCGCCACAGACGGTCTATACGTACAATAGCTAAGTAGAATTAATAATTTAGCATTTTTTCTTATGTTTTTTATATTGGAAAATAAGGCACTTTTTTTATTATCTGAGTTATTTTGTATGTATTATAAGTTAATTTAGTACATGTAAAGTATGCCATCATCATATCCGCCTTAGGACTGCTGGCCACGTCCCCTGCTAGATATAGTCCTCCATATATGTATTTTGGCGTTACCTGTGTTAGATTATCTCAGCCGAAGTTATGTTTTTTTATCTATAATTTAGCTGTAAGCACCCTGTGACGGTAGCACTTCGTTGATATTTTGTAGCGAGTTCGTAGCTGTTTCGTAGCCAGTTCGTAGCTCTTTCCTAGCATAATTTCTTTCTAGGTGTTACGTGGAGATTTCGTAGCTCCTCCATTTCTTAACTTCGTAGCTGGTTCGTAGATGTTACGTAGCGAGTTCGTAGCAAATTCGGAGATGTTTTACAGGGAAGAGGAAATAATGGTATGCACGTGTAGGAGTGTATTGCCTATTCTAGAAATTATAAAAATACTATGTTAGACGGCATGTAAAGATATGGTAGTTTTACTGGTTATTAGGGAGGTTTTAATACAATCTTATGAATCGATAACTAATAGATTCATATTAGTGGATATGTCTTTATTGGATGGAGGTGCGATGAGTTCAGTTTTATTTTAATACAATCTTATAATAGGTACTATTACTTGGCTATGGTTATATACATAAGAACGACCTCTGTGGCGCAGCGGGCGAAGGTCCGCCTGCTACAGAAGAGGTTGCTGGTTCGATTCCCGCTCAGGACAAATGTCTGTACGATCTGCAGATATTTGTTTAGGGTGTTCTGGATGTTTTTCTATATTATAATAAAATGTCTATCGATGTAGTATAATGTATTAAGTACTAGCTCGTGCCTGCCGCTTCGCAGGCGTTGTACCCGGATAAAAAGTAGCCTATGTGTTAGTTCTAGTCAACATCTATACGTTTGCAAAATTTCAGCTCGATACATACGCTAGTTTTTGCGTAAAGAGGTAACTAACCTCCATATAAACAAATTTTCGGCTTTATAATACATATTAGCGAGATATCAGTAATCTAGTACCCGTAACACAAGCTCTGCTTAGATTGTGGCTAGATTGTGCTGTGTGAATAGTGAAGCATTATTTTATTTTTATTAGGAATGCGCTAATGTAACGCTCACACTACAGGCAATATTGAATTGTTTTATTGAATTGTAAAAAACCACACCAGGAAATGCTAAAAACATTGCTAGAAAATCGTCCTCTTGAAAACTCATTATTTTGTCTTCGTTGGTTTAAAACGAAGGAACATCCAGTTGTACCTAATTCTGACTACTCTTTACATAAAAAGGTGTCTGTGTCAGAGGTACGGTGCGCAAAAACGTCGCCTGCAGTGCTACGTTTCACTGAAGTGAGCTCCGACTCTGTAGCGTTCGCAGAAAACAACATTACGAATTAGCATTAAGAGTAAATTACAATTTTAAAATGAGAAAAGAATGTATATTTATTATAGCGGAAGAGTAAATAAATAATTTAATTTACCATCAAACTTAACTAATACAAAATTTAATACAAATAGTATAGTTTATTTCTGACCAGTCACAATACACAACGTTAGGGCCTATAACTATACCTTGAGGGACTTTGAAAGTCTATTTCATTTCAATGATCCTGATGATGGTGATGTTGATGTGTAGGGATATATTAGCCATCTTTCGATGTGGTCGTTATTTTTTTTGTATTGAAGAGTTTTGGTAACCATCTGTGGTCTTCCTCATCAGTTTCTCTTCACCAAATCATACTTACTGAATGCAAATGCTTGACCGTTATCTACATCAATCAGTACCAAGTAAAAATAAACTGACATAAAACATCTATTGTAGATAATTTATACAGTGTTGGCATAGGTATTTCGTTGTAAGGGACGCAGCATAGCCTGAGACTTCGTAGGTTTGCCCAGCACCTATAACATATCTCAGCTTAGTCTGCTATACTCGGAGTCATCATCCATCATTTCAGCCGTAAAACGTCCACTACTGAACACAGGCCTCCCTCATGGATCTCCATGAGGTATAGTTGCCATACTCACCACGCTTGGCAGGCGGGTTGGCGAGCGCAGTACGGGATGTTGATACACGGAAAGACGCTGCAGCCTATCTTCCGGAGCTATCGCTTAGCAGATTCTTATTGCATACACGGGCAAGAGAGGAAGGGCAACATTCTACTGCCGGCACCCCACGGCTCTTTTATTCGTCAGTTAAAAAGCGCTGCTACAAGGCTCCCTTGAAGATGAAATTCTCAAAAAGTTCGCGTTGAAATAACTTTTGGAGGAGTTCCCTTGTTTAAGTTTATATTAGGGGATCTTTTCAAGAAGTATAATTAATTTGGAGATTTGTAATACTACTTGAAAGCGTAAACAGCTAAATGGACAACCTCGTTAGAAGTGAAAAAGTCATTAATTGGGGGAGCACAAGAGCCGTGCCGGCAGCAAAATGTTACCCGGTACCCCACCTCTCATGCCCGTGGATGCAGTAAGAGCCTGCTAAGAGACACCTCCGGAAGATGGGGAGCAGCGTCTTTCTGTGTATCAATATCCCGTTCTGCACTCGCCAACCTCCCTGCTAAGCGTGGTGAGTATGTGTGGGGAAAACTCTTCCCACGTAAATAAAAGAGCGGCTTCGATCACAAGGTTTAATGGGGTATTACACCTTCCACATGGTACAAATAGGTACAATAAAAGTGTGATAATAAGAATGCGTAACAGCAATCGGAAAAGCCACGCCAATAATATGCCTCTGTCACTCCACTGGGGATGTACCCAACAAAAGGGTTGTGTCGAATCGATTCGATCGATTCGCCACATATGGAAACTAAGTCTGTCATAAAATACGAGTATGTGTATAACAAAATCTATTGAACAAGTATATTTTCTTATTTAACGTAATTCAAAAGTTTCGGTACATTATATCGAAATGTCGCGTGAAGTCACACACTGGTACGCACGCACCCCATGTACCTCGGTACAGAATTATGAAGTCACGAGCCCCCACTCCTTAACTACAAATCGCTTTATCTGAGTATTTATTTATTTGAGCCACCAACAGAAGATATACAAAGAAAAATAACAAAAGTAAAAACAATAAAAATCATGAGCTAGTGTTCTCCCAACTACAGGCAGCTACATCTAGGTATAGTTTCATTAATATAAAAAAGCTGTCAGAATGATGACATGATTGCATCATGTCTTATTGTTTAGCATGTACCTATACTTAAGCATAGCTGTAAGTTTTCCTAAAATTGTTAAAATAAAATAATATAAAAAAGCAAAAATAAGTATTTATTATTTTTGTATTAACTAACACATTATTAAAATATGGGATTATCGGGTATTTATCGCGTAATTACCTTTATTTTATTCCCGACGTTTCGACCGGATTGCACCTGGTCGTGGTATATAAGATAAAGGTAATTACGCGATAAATACCCGATAATCGCATATTTTAATAATGTGTTGTGATCGCGAAAGTTTAAAAAAAAGACTATTAACTAACAGACTTAACAAAATTGTGATTTAATGCCTTGTCATTATGCCTATTGAGTAAAAATGCCATAACCTGCGATCGTGTGCGTCTAAGACTAGCGTAACAAAGATTTTCAAAAAGTATTCCAGTATTTTTCTGCTAACTCTACCTCTAATAATTTGCGCCAAGCGAAGCGTCACTTTTAATCTCAATATTGAGATGAGGACAATATGAAACTACAGCTTTCTGTCTCTTTTACTTGCACAGAAACAGCTATAGCTATCTCTTACGTTGGAAATGTTGAGATGTATACATACTTACGTACTGCAAGATGGATCTGCTAAGATTATTTTTGTAAATCCTGTTTCCTTTTCGTTAGTTACAAATCGTCGGTATAAAACAGTACTTGTGGTATATTTCAAAATTTGGTGTTTTGAGAAAATATACAAGATACAAGATATAAGTCTGAGAGTTTTTGATAGATTTCAAAATTAAGGTTAAATCTGTATACGCCTTAAAATCAACTACATTCTACTCTACAACTACGTCCACTAACTACTCTACTACTACAATATTCACTAGTACTCTACAATAAAATCAAGTCAATCTGTTCTCGAAATATCTATATAAATATCACAAACGCCGTGCCAAAGAAATTGAATGTCATTGAATTCAGTTTTGTTTGTTGCAAAATTAATGTATTTAACGTAATATTATCATAATAATGGTATGTAAGCTAACCTCTTGTTATCCCTGTATGTCTACTAAGACATTTTACAGTCAATACTCACTAGCGACTGTAGTTAAAAAAAATTATGAAAACTTGTGCAGCGCCTCTAGCGGATAGTTTGGTACCATAATACGCAGTAAATTATACTACATCGACTGTAGTTTGGGCTTCATTTGCTTAGAATTTGGTAGCATGAGTTACAAATCTGACAGATGTCATAGTAACGTACTATTACTACTGTAGTTATGACAGGTGATCTAACAGTGACAACTCATGGTAGACACACTGTATTTAGTGTGTGTACACTGTACTTGTGTGCAAAGTTGCAGTCATCAGATAGCTAGCGCTTAGATTGTTATAAACGTATAATCAGCTGTTAAAGCTAAAACTTTCGAATTTTTAATGAAAATCAAAGATTCTTGAAAAATCGTAGAACTAAAGTTGTTCTTTGGGGTGGATGTAGTAAGTACCTTCCTAGAGATACCTCCGGAAGATGGGTAGCCGCGTCTTTCCATGTATCACCATTCCGTACTGCGCTCGCCAAGCGTCATGAACAGTACTTGGATGTCCATGCTATCCATGCATGCAGGCCTATGTCCAGCAGTGGACGTCCTGCGACTGAGATGATGATAACCACACATACCAACCAATATGTTCCAACGTCAACGGATGTCTACCGATGGTATCGATTACCGACGCGAATAGATCGAGACATCGATACGTATTAATCGATTTAATTTGTCACATCACTGCGATATTGCTTTTATGATTTATAGCTCAATACAAGATGGCTGTCGGTGCAAGATAATTAATTTCTGCCTGTGGTTTTGCACGCGCCGTAATCCGTAATATGTTTCGGTATTAAAAGAGGCGTATTCATTAACAAGTTTGTAAAATTAAAAATATCGGCCAAGTGGAATTCTGATTCGCGCACGAAGGGGTCCGTACCGTCGTGTGTATATTATATATATTCTGTTAATATTTCAAGCGTCTACCTGTTGCCACTATCGAATATATAATCGAAATATCTAGCAAAAAACGGACTTTCCTTTAAATAAAAAAAACTGCATTCAAATCTTTCCGCTTGTTTTAAAGCTACGGTGACGTACACAAACAGCGGTCAAACTCATAACACCCTTGTTTTTATGTCATGAATTAAAAAAAGAAAAAAACGTCTTATATTGTTCCGCTAGTAGATGACGCAACTACCCCTCGTGGAGATCCATGAGGGAGGCCTGTGTTCAGCAGTGGACGTATTACGGCTGAAATGAAGAAAGCCCCACATAATTTGTAATTTATTTATTCATTGCTTCATGTGTGCAACGAATGTTTCCATTAGATCTAAGTAATACATAATTATTATAAGTAACATACATGAACCGTGTTAGGGCGTAGCAAATTTGGTCAGTTTTTAAGAATCTTATGCTTTATACCTAATATTAGATCATTAAATAATTTGCTTTGTTTTTATATGTCAGAGGGTAATGAGTACACATGCAGTAGGCATTTAATAAGTTATAGATAAAATAAGATTCAAATAAAGTCAAGTTAATGAGGCGTTTTCATTAATAAGTAAAAACTTCAAAAATAGTTACATCGAACTATATAGATGGCGTTAGTTTTCTTTTACTGGTAGTCACAATTCGACAATGACAGGATTAATCACAAACTTGCTTACTCCGCTTGCCAGCTCCATCTGTTAGGTTTAGTAGAAAACCCGTTTTCTTTTTTTACTGAAAACGGCTCATTAATAACAATGCGGATAAAGGTCAAAACTTCAAAGGTCAAAGATTCATCATATTTATAAAATTTCAATAACATTCAGCGGTCAAATTAAGGAGACGGTACATACAATTCAATGGTATATTGTACAGACGGTTAATGACTTATCCCAGCGGATGAAAGCAGTGTGTGCCGGCGAGAGGCAAAACAATTCGTGAAATTCAAGCTCACGCTCTAAATACCCGATTCGGAGTTGTATATGGCCCTACTAACTATTCCAAACTCGTTATGAAGGCGACGCATTGATAAACAAACTCGCCTTGTGTCTTACTTGACACAAGCAACTGCTGCAGTGCCTGGGACATTGATATATGGATTAGAATCAAGAATCAATCAAGAATCAAAAAATACTTTATTCAGTGCGGCCGCAAGGACCTTATTGACGCGTCACAAATTAGGCTTGCCCAGCACATAATATATCCACGGATGTTGTTACACGGAAAGATGCTGCTGCCCATCTTCCAGAGGTATCCCTTAGCAGGCTTTTACTGCATGTATGGGTAGAAGAGGAGGCGTAACGTTACCTAACTAAAAGTAAACTACTGCCGGCACCCCACGGCGATAAGTAAGATTATATTAGTGTTAATTTTATAGTTTTACTCACCTGTTTGCCATTACCCCTTTTGGTCACCCGCTAAGTAATTTCGTTGCTAGTGTCCGCCCCTCACGTGGCATGGATGGTCAGCACGGACGAAGGGTTGGGCTTTGAGGGGCTAGATTTCTTTTAGAATAGAATAGAATAGAAATATATTTATTTGGTTTACATAACAGCACAAGCATAGAACAAAAGGCAAAAAAGAAAAATAATAAAAAATAACATAGTAGGTACCTAGCACCAAAAGCAATAACATTTCAAGTACCAATTAATATTAAACGGATTGGGTAATTCTAGGTACATACGGCAAAGGATAACAATGAAAAAAATAATAATAACAATAAATCGAACATTTATACAAAGTAAACTGGTAGTTTTACTGGTAGGAAATACAATTTGACAATGACAACAATGTGATTAATCACAAACTTGCTTTCACTGCTTGCCAGCTCCATCTGTAGGTTATGAAAAACACTTTTTTCTTTTTTACTGAAAAAGGCTCATTGAGTAAAATTTCGTCTTATAGTAGGGGTATTTAAACACAAAACTTTTTAATATCAAAAACTTTTCAGCAATATTTCAGTTTGTTTCAAACATCGTTCGCTTAATTGTTCGTGATGTGGTTTTTATGGACTTTCAGCATATTTTTCGGCTAATAATGACTTTTTTTTAAGAGCTTTCGTTCCTAAAACATTTTGCCTGGGGAATCAACTTTAACTACCTTCAAGAGAACCTAGGTGTACTTCGATATTATTTTGCTTATAATTAATTACTATTACATTTTTCTATTTCGATTTTGTTTTAGGGTTCCGAACCAAAATAGTAAACGGAACTCTTATGGTGTGACTGTCTGTCACAACTAGATATCTCAGGAACTACTTCGATCATGGAATCTTTAGAGGCAAATTAAATATAACCGTTAAACTTGAAAGGTCCCGTTTTATGAAGTCTATAACCAAAACTTTGAAGGCTAAAATACTTCGAACTTTTAAATCGCTTTGACTGTCTACAAGAACAAGCATCAGTGGACGAGATCAATAATAGGTTCGTAGAAACTGTCCATACGGCAGGGTATCAGTTCTCTCAGACACTTTCTGATGACACCCATAACCTCATGGACCTCACGAATTCACATAAGTACTTTATTTAATTTATATGTGTCTTGTTCTTTTTTTGTAAATTGACTACATATCTTATCTTGTCTTGTCTTGTCTTTTTATTTTATGGCTTTTGTGTTTGGTTTAACACAATTCCGCCAGTGTCAAGTTAATTTATAAATTCTTCAGTTATTTGGCTAGCCATGTTGGCGGCCATTTTTTTCAAGATTATATCTTATCTTATGTAGCGTTTAGCACTTTTTAATAAACACTCAAACATGACATTGACTTTGACATGGCGGAACGACGCTCGTTGCGATTGCAGTCTCCCGATGATGCTAAGTCACATAAGCAGCTTAATAGGCAAACCTTAAATATAGCTCGTATTAAAGATACAACAGAGCAGAACAAAGGAAAAAAAATAAAACACATATTAATTTTGCTATCGGTCAAGGGCTGTTATAATTTTTTTAACGACAAACTGACGAGACAATCTAAAGGTCCACCTGATGTTCAGCGGTAACCTCTGCCTATAACAACTGCAATCGTGGTGATCACTTTACATTGCAATGCGCCCGTCACCCTGAGACAGGGTTATAAGGTCTCATGTGCCAGTAATTTCTCCGGCCCCCTTACCCTTCAAGCCGGAACAAAGCAAAACTTCCCCAAATGAAATCTTCACAAAAAGTTCTACTACCTACTACAGAAAATTATTCTCCGATGTAAACCTGCAATAATACAATGTTTACCTATATTGTATATCTCGTAGGATGATTTGATAATTCGAATTATCGCGAAAGTTCTGGAGATCTTTGCGAAAACACGGATAATAATTTGTGATTATCATTAAATTTAAACTAACTACTATTAACCTACTGTCTGTCCATATCGGTTCTGTCTTGGTTCTGTCACAGGCAGTGTCTTCGGATGGTTACATAATCATTGTCTAATTATCACTCTTTTCGCAAAATCTCAACAATTTTCGCGATAATTCGAATTATCAGATCTTCCTACGACATATCCTCCTAACAATAACATACACAAAAACCCAATGCTTCGTTAGCTCTAGACGAATATTCATGTTTAGACGTGCTATATTCATATATTTTCCTTCAAAGTTGAGGTTTTCTCCTTTCTTGTTTTCGAAGGAACACATCGTGAGGAAACCCGCGGCTTACTCCAGACGTATTAACCTATTATTTCCTCTAGATACGGCCAACTAAGCTGAGAGGTTAGAATAAGTGCTGGGCAAGCCTAATCCTGCCGTGAGGTGCCGGCATTACAATGATGCTCTCCTCTCATTCCGTGGATGCTGTAAGAATATGTTAAGCTGGGGGGTAGGTATTCTATAACTACCCCCCGAGCTTAACAGATTCTTACCTACTTTAAACTTTTGCCCATCTGGGCAGCAGTGTCTTTCCGTGTATCGGCATCCCATACAGCGCTCGTCAACCCGCCTGCCAAGCGTGGCGAGTATGACAACAATCCCCTCATGATCTTGGAGATGTATGAGGGAGGTCTATGTCGACCAGTGGCTGTGATGATGATGAAGCCTAAACTTGCAATCTATATTTTCAAAAGAGCCCACGTGGTTCCACCGTAAAAGCTCCAATCTCATTTCGCAAATTTCACCTTGTTTGATACGCTCTTAAAATCTACTTTCTACGCTTTTTTCCCGCAAAACAACATCATTAGGTACCGTAACAAAAAAATACTCTTGGGAGAAATACCTGTTCCTTTCTATCATCCATCCTTTGACGGGAATCTCAGATCTCGGAATAAAGGAAAACAGACAATTACTTACCTTAGATAAGAGGTTGACGGAGCTTTGCTAACGAAAGCTTAAATTATAATAATTAAAAAGCTTAATTATTACCCTAAGACGTCTCCAAAAAAAACTATATTTTTGTATATAATATTAATATATAAAATATATGATAATAAATATATGAAGAAGTAGTTATAGTTTATTTGTCGGGGCCTCTCACTAACAAAATCTCTCTCATTCAATTTAAATTATCAATAGTTATGAAACTTTATTTTTCATGCTACTTTTTATCCGTGAACAACGTGTGCGATACCGCAGGCTGAAGTCAGGCCGATAAGTCTGCAGCTAACTTATCGGCCTCTTCTCTGACTATTACCTGACTAAGCGATTTAAGTGCTGGGCCAGAATACTCATCAAACAATGTCCCAGGTACTGCAGCGTTCCGTACAGCATGATTACCGATCAGTTGCAAACCCTGTTTAAATCATCTATTGTAAAGGCCTTACTTTTTAGTTAATCCATCATAAACGTCGGGTCTGGTGAAAATGTCACTAATATTATAAAGCCGAAAGTTTGTTTGTACCTCTATAGATGTATGTATGTTTGTTACCGCTTCATGCAAAAAATTGCCTATGGATTTAGTTGAAACTTTGCACACGTATAGATGTTGACACGGATTAACACATAGGCTACCTTTTATCCGTGTACAACGCATGCATTGGCATCACGAGAATACATAGCGCTTTCCGCTTTCGCCCAACTACTACCACGTCTGGGCACGCTGATTGGCTGCAAGTAACGAACTTAAAAAAAGGAGAGCATCTTCAACTTCTTGATTGTTCGCAACAAAGAACTTGCAAAGTTGAAATTATACACGCATCTCAGGTTTCAGAGGCGCGACGTGACGGCATCATCATCATCACAAGTGTGATCTGTACTTGGAGATCCATGTGGGGGGCCTTTGTCCAGCTGTGGACGTTCTACGGCTGTGATGATGATGATGCCGTCACGTCGCGCCTCTAAACCCTGAGACGCTGCTCATCTTTCGGGGTATCCCTTAGCAGATTCTCACTGCATCCACAGCAGAGAGGTAACTTTCTACAGCCGGCACCCCACGGCAGCCGGGACGGCATAGTCGGAATAAATTGGCTTGCAAAACGAGGACGTTTTTCAAAGTCTAGGTCTATAAGTGTTTATTTATTCAATAGAGCAAAAAGCTACATAGAATAGTCAGTTAAAATAAAAACAAAACACATTTAAATTAATTAAAGCACATAATTGAATTCGTTCGCTTCGGAAAACTTTTTTCCAAGTGAGGGAAAGAAGTGAAAAGAAACCCCACTCCTTAAAACCTCGTTCCTTAAAAGATGTCATGACAGCATTGCCAACTATCCTCTTTCTTCATCTTCTTTCTCCATAGCTAGGTACTTGAAAGGCTCAAAATATTTTTGCATTTTGACTTATGTACCTATCTAATAGTTTTAGTTATTTAACATATTGCACTGACTCCATTAAGTGTCCATTTCATAGTTGAATTTGTAAAAAAATTCTTTTATTTGAATAATAAAATTAAAATAATTAACGAAAATTTAAAAAAACTACATACGTTCGTTCCGCTATCAGACAAGAAATGGCGGTGTCAAGGTTCTCCATTAAATATGAACCGCCTTTAACACAAATTATATTGTATGGTCTAGTTTTTGTAGTTTAAGTTAATTTTAGTTATTTTTGTTTTTATTTTCTGTATGATTTACACAATAAAGAGTTTATCTATCTATCTAACCCTCGGTGCGCGAGTCGGCTTCTGGCCGGTTCTATTTTTAACCCCCGACAAGACGGGTGATATATATATATATATATCTCATGCCCGTGAATGCAGTAAGAGCCTGCTAAGGTATACCTCCGGAAGATGGGCAGCAGCGTCTTTCCGTGTATCAACATCCCGTACTGCGCTCGCCAACCCGCCTGCCAAGCGTGGTGAGTATGGCAATTACCCCTCATGGAGATCCATGAGGGAGGCCTCTGTTCAGTAGTGCACGTTTTAACGGCTGAAATTATGATAATTAAATAGTGTAAAGTTGTAAACATATGTTTTACGCAGGTTTTAGTCCATTACCGTCTGCGGCGCTAGCGGTCGTGGCTTTTTAGCCGGACGGAACCAGCGGCCTCGGTATAGCGGTAATCAACATTATTTACGAACATTGTTTGTATGTAGGTCAGTTTTATCATTCGCTAATTAATAATGGTGGCGATTCTCTTGAGCAAAGCCAATTAAGCGGTTTATTTTAAAACGGCACCAACCGAATAGCTGCTATGTGTCATGTTAGCCCATTTTAGTTAGCTTGAGTTAGGTAACAGAGTTGACACCATTTTAAAGGTTAGTTATTGACATTGACAGCATATCGTTGGCCTTATGAAAAGAATGCGTAACTCCAAAAACAATTTAATTTTTGTTTTGATGCCATCTATCGGTTTATAACCCCATCATATGGTATTATACTTTGTATTTCCCGCGAAAAGTTGATTAAAAAGTTATTCGGAATTTATAAAAATAAGTATCTCCACTATAAAAATATCTCAATGTAAAAACAAAAAGTGGTTGTTGCTCCTGTAAAATTATCCAAAAAATGTGTCGATGTCGATGATCAAATGAAGTTTAACAACTTATTGTATTATGTGCCAATACTTGTATGTTGCTTTAGGAGAGCTTGCAAAACAAACAGCTTTCTTACAGAGAGCACCTTACAGTCACTTAAGAGCTGGCTCGTAGAGTACCTGTAAGGCCTGGAGTAAGCTACTTTTAGCACGGCTCTCTGGGCTTTCTCAAGTGCAAGAATATGAGCCTTATATATTTCTAAATTGTTTATGTTATCTTAATGTGGTGTGCAATAGAGTTTTCTATCTAACTTTTTTATTTCCCGTTCCCTTTTTTTGTTACTTGTTATCCATAATTTGAACTTTCTAAAGATTACGAACTTTACTCTGGCAGAATTGTATAAAACCAAACACAAAAAGCCATTAAAGAAAAAGAAGAATCAATAACTTAATCTTAAGGTTTATCTTTGGACTACGCAAATTTGACCACATCTCTGAATTTCGAGCTAAGTTAAAAAGGCTCCCTATTCGTTTTCGCCGGAATGCTCACATCTCTCCCTCCTATACAATATCGGCAATACGGGCATATTAGATAAAGATAAAGAAACGTTTATTTTGTCACATTTTTACAATCAAATAAAAAAAAATTATCAATTCGGTTTTAAAACTAGTGACAAAAATGGTCACTATGTACTCAGCATGTGCTGTGGCAAAACGAGTCGTACCACAGCGCTGGTCTTCTGTTGTAACCATTATATAATTATGTTAGTTATAAATAAAAGTACACTCATGCGAAATTATGTTTTATTGCTTTTCATTCAGCTTTATAATAATTATTATCCTAACTACATAAAATTATCACTAAATTCACAACTGCAAGTTAACTTGAGGTCTATCCGCATGGGTTGGGTTCGTAGACAAAATATTCTTATTTACTACCAAATCTAAAGGCCAACTCAAAACTGCTATACAATGCAACCTCCTATTTTGATAGCTGGTCTTTTATTACATCATTAGTAAGCAGAGCGTCAGCTGGAACAAGATTATTGATAGAACAGCATTATTTTTTGTTAAAACATAATTATTTACAAAAAACATAGACCCTGAGGTTGATTAGGTGTACCTATCTCACGTCAGTTTTTGTAACAGGCGAAATTCTCGCGTCGTCGCTGAAAAACGTCAATATTGTATGAACTAACAGCAAGGAATTGATGTTTGAGAGCGACATTTGCGAGATTTACGCCTGTTGCAAACCTGTCGCGAGATACCTAATCAGCCTGCGGGACAAACATCTGCAGTTCATTTGACGTGCGACAGGAATCGTACTCGCCGGCCGATTACGTATCTTGCAACAGGCGTAATTCTGGCTATCATCGCTGTCATAGGTATTTTTAAGGTGCCGTAGAACAATAAGGAACCCTTATAGTTCCGCTTTGTCTGTCTGTTTGTATGTCCGTCTGTCAGCGGTTTTACGAAGAGACTATTAGTCCTAGATAGCTGTAATTTCGAAGAGAACAAAGAGATGGAGTTGGCAAGTGGAGAAAGCAAGTTTGTGATTAATTACAATTTCTGTCAATCACATGTTCAATAGTGTATTGTCTTTGCAGTAGTTAGTTTTAACATGCCAGTCTTCCCGGGACCACGATGGGTGCAATCCTGTCGAAACGTCGGCCAATAATAAATGTAAATTATACAATCGCTCAATTATCTCAGCTTATGCAGGGTGTAAAATATGGAATAAAAAGGATGTATAATAAGTGTACTAAGCCAAAAGGGGGTGATTGTAGCACTCCCAAGGAACAACTTTTGTTCTACGACTTCTTAGGATTCAGTAATTTTCATTCAAGAAAAGACTACGGAAGTTTAAACTTCAACAGCTGATTGTACATAATGACGAACTTAATTCCAGCTGATTCTCGTCGGGGTCATTGAACTTCGCGAAGAATTTCCGTACAGGTACAAATACCTATAACCACATTAAAGTATTTTTTATTAAAATTAAAAAAAAAACAATTTTGACCCTAAAATCATATTTACATTACACCAATTAGTAAAATTGTAATAAAAATATTTTAAAAAAAATTACGAGCCCGATTTGTTCTTCTTCCAAAACTAATTGTTTTTATGGGCTGAAACCCACCATTAGGGTTAATACACATACTAACATATACTAACGTGAAAGACAGAAAACACATCTATACACCCTGTATACACGTCATTTCTGTCTTTCACGTATCACATACTCAGTGCTAAAACTGCGAGTGCTAAGTAGTGTCTGTATCAAATTCTGTGCAACCGTCCTTATAATATAAATAAATAAATAATAAAAATACATTTATTCACAAAAAGTAGGTTTACAAAGTACATAATATTTTCAGTTTTTAATTAGGCCACATATTCTATTTCTTTTGCACTTGTATTTAAAACCTTTCAAAGTCATAGTGACTTCTCGCTCTAGGTTTTCACTTTAGACGTGAGGGCTCACTTTTGGAAGTAGTGTAGGTAGGTACATACTCGTAGGACACAAACTTACAAAAAGCTCTATTTTAAATAGTAAACAAACAAAAAGTATAGGGAAGTAGTAGAAAGAGGTTATAATAAAAGTAAACAACCAAATAGTAAAGAAGAGAATAACGTTATATTAATTAGAGGGTACAAACTATTTAAAAAACAATTTTCATAATCATTACAAATTTGTAATTATGATCTTACTCTACGCTATTATAATAATACGTAATTAATAACTATTAATAAATACTACAGTAAGTAACGCATAATGTCAAGTAGCTTTTTTTAACAGGCCATTCGGACCTCTTTGATCAAAGAACGGCAGGCTGATTATCTCGCGACAGGTTTGCAACAGGAGTAAATCTCACGATCATCGTTGTCAAACGTCATTTTTGTGCAAGGAATTGGCGTTTGACAGCGAGGTTGCAGACAGTTGCCAACTTGTCGCGTGCCGTCCAAGCATACCATGAAGAAGAAACCTGTCGCGAGATACGTACTACGAGTATATACGTACTACGAGTACGAGTAATAATAAGCCTGCAATCCTTGTCATTTTTGAGATTTACCGTCAGTTTGTCAATTTTCTCCTTAGATTAACGGGGTACTACACACTATCGATATCATCATCTTGTCACATCGAGCACATATCCAAAAGAGGGGAAATAAGGCCCATAAGGATTCCGAAACACATTAGTGCCTTGCACTAATGCAATGACGACACTGTCTCGCGCCTTTGACATTACATCGCCAACAGCCAACCTGTGTAGGTACTTTTCCGTACTATTATGAAATATTTTTGGAGGAATTGTTGTTTAGACAAAATAAATGACATTTCCTCTATTGGGTACCTATGTCCTTGACGTCTTGTCCATATTATTTTAAAGTAAGAAGTCAAGAGATAGCTTCATGTCAATTTTGACATTTCCTGTCATACAGCACATCGCACTTTCGACCACTACTACCACTATCGGAATTGTAACCAAACACAAAAAGCGATAAAATAAAAAGACAAGACCATCGTCTGTCAATGAGCCGTTTTCAGTAAAAAAAAGAATAAACTATTTCCTACTGAACCTAATAGATGGAGCTAGTAAGGAGAGCTATGTAACAATACTCGTAGTTATGTCATTGTCAATAGGCATGTTGACAGGATATGAAAAATCAAAATTCTATTTAATCGGTCAGTTAGCTATACTTAGATAAAGCGAGCTGAAGTTTAAGAGCTCAACTCGTGACGTAAATTCTGTAGCGAGGCAAGTGGCGCGTACCAGCGTGGGACTTCACGCGACATTTCGATCTGATGTCATCATCATCATCATCATCATTTCAGCCGTAGGACGCCTACTGCTGGACATAGACCTCCCTAATGGATTTCCAGGTATTGCGGTTGGAAGCGGCCTGCATCCACCGTCGACCTGCGGTCTTCACCAAGTCATCTGCACATCTTGTAGGTGGACGTCTTTCGCTGCGCTTACCGGTCCGTGGCGTCCACTCGAGAACCTTTCGGCCCCATCGGCCAGCTGTTCTTCGAGTTACATGGCCTGCCCATTGCCACTTCCAACGTGCTAATCCGTTTGGCTATGTCGGTGACACGAGTTCTTCTGCATACTCGTATCTCCTCATTTCTGATTCGTTCGCATAGAGAAACCCGAGCATAGCTCTCTCCATATCTCTTCTTTTTATTTCCCGTTCCCTTTTTTTGTTACTTGTTATCCATAATTTGAATTTTCTAAAGATTACGAACTTTACACTGGCAGAATTGTGTAAAACCAAACAAAAAGCCATGAAAGAAAAAGAAGAAGCAGAATCAGTCATTTCGAAGAAGAAGAATTAATAACTTAAAGTCAATCTTAAGGTTTATCTTTGAACTACGTAAATTTGACCACGATTAGAAAATGGCCGCCTACATGGCCAGCCAAATAACATAATAATTTATAAATTAACTTGACACTGGCAGAATTGTGTAAAACCAAACACAAAAAGCCATAAAATAAGAAGAAGAAATTTAACCACATCTCTGAATTTCGAGCAAAGTTAAAACAGCTCCCTATTCGTTTTCGCCGGAATGCTCACATCCTCTCCCTCCTTATATTTTATTTGCATATAAAATAAGAAAATACTTATAAATTATTTATATATAAAAAAAATATATATATACTGCTTTTATTATTAGTTTTAAAATACCGGATTTTATTGCGTTCCTTTTTATTTTCCCGACGTTATATTCCCGGTTCATATTACGTACGAGTGTGTCGTAATATGAACCGGGACGTTTCTGATTCTGAAGACGAATTGAGGGTAGTCGTGGATCCCACCATCAATTCGCGGCGGTAGCTCCCAGGAACTTCAGTCCTCCCGCGACCACGACCAGGTGCAATCCGATCGAAACGTCGGGAAAATAATTAAAAAGGTACATCGCGTACCTTTTTATTATTTTCCCGCATTCAATGAGGCGTTTTCATTAAAAAGTAAAAACTTCAAAAATAGTTACCTCGAACCATATAGATGGCGTTAATTTTCTTTTACTGGTAGGCACAATTTGACAATGACAGGATTAATCACAAACTTGCTTACTCCGCTTGCCAGCTCCATCTGTTAGGTTTAGTAGAAAACTCTTTTTGTTTTGTTACTGAAAACGGCTCATTAAATTATGCCAAAAAAGATGTCAGTTAAGTGTAATCTTAAACAGCAACATTCTGTCACCTAAGCTTAGATTTGTCACTAATCTGCAATTCCCTAGTTATCATAATATTCCTCAAATAATAGATCTGTGACTTAAATAGAATCACCAGGTATTTTTATTTATTTTTAGTTTTTTTTTCTTTTGGTAAGCCAACAGCGTGACATTACATGTAATATCAAAACTATTTTTTAAACTTTCGCGATCACGACACATTATTAACACATATTTAACCGGGTATTTATCGCGCTATTTACCTTTATTATTGCCCGACGTTTCGACAGGATTGCACCCATCGTTGTTCAATAAAGGTAAATAGCGCGATAAATACCCGGTTAAATATGTGTTAATAATATCAAAACTAGATAAGAACTAGGTTAGGTTCGTAGGCAATGCACGAGCGATCATAGCAAGCGTGCCGGCAGCGGCGAAGCCGGAACCAAATTCTACCTGTCGATTCAATGTATGTAAAAGTTCTACTATTTTAGGAATAAAAATATTAGTTAATTGCCAATAATTAAGATGACAGGTGTACTATTTTAGAAACAAAAATATTCACAGGTAATTGATAAAATCATATCCGTATTAAATCAAATTAAAGTATGCATCCGTGTAAGCTTTAATCGTGCAGTTATCGTGATAGGACATGCAATGAAAAATAAAAGTTTCAAATGATAATTGTAATAAAAATCATATACATGGTGATCCTCAAATGATACAATTACTCCAACAATAGGCGGGAATTATTCGAATCCCACACAACAAAAATCATTACAAAGTATAATAACTTAAAGAGAAAAAATAACTACAATTACTTGTTACAAAACAGTTCGTACGCTAAATTACAATTATTTTGTTCCGTTTCACAAAATCTTAGTTAAAGTATAAATAGGCTTAGCTTAATTACGACGGGTGTATAGTTTGGTCGTAGACTTTCTGTTGTCTAAGACAGAGGTTTCCAAACTTTGAAGCCTTGGGGCCATAAAGGGCCATAACAATTTTAATTTTTCTGCCCACCTAAGCAAACATATGCTTTTATTGCATTTCAATTACTATTGATTGTGTATTGTGACACGTAACGGGCCGGATTGACGGCAGTGGCGGGCCGGACTTGGCCCGCGGGCCGTAGTTTGGAGACCTCTGGTCTAAGACAACGACAAAAACAAATAAACAACCGCTTTGCAATATTTATGTATTTGATAAATATAATACTGACGACCTCTGTGGCGCAGCGGGCGAAGGTCCGCCTGCGACGCAAGAGGATGCGGGTTCGATTCCCGCCTCGGTACAAATGTCTGTACGATCTGCAGATATTTGTTCAGTGTGTTCTGGATGTTTTTCTATATTACCAAACTTATCTATCTATGTAGTATAATGTATTAAGTATATCAGTCATATAGTATCCATAACACAAGCTCTGCTTAGCTTGGGGCTAGATCATGCTGTGAGAGTTGTCAAGCATTATTTATTTATATAATAGCATCATATTATGGGTGCACTGTTGCCAGTCTTAGTTTTCACTGTGTTACAGGATAACAGTTCTCTCCTCCCTAAGAAGATCCATTTTAGTTAGGGAAAAAATATTTCCGCCAGTTTGAATGCCACATGAATATTGGAATTGAAATTATCGTGGCTTGACGTCATTTAACAAATATAATACGGCTTTCACCGCGTACCTAACTTATTATCATCTTGCTGACGTACAGTAGAGCATTTAGAAACCTTTCTTCATAAGCACCGTTCGTGGCCGCCTCCGATGGCAGCGAGACGAGAACTGAGAGAAACGTCAGCAAGATGAAAATAATATAAAAGTAGAAAATCACTGAAACTGGAAAGTCGTAGAACAAAAGTTGTTCTTTGAGATGGTCAGAATCACTCCCTTTCGTCTTAGTACACACGTTATAATACATCCTGTACAGAAAAACATCCGGAACACCCTGAACAAAATTAAATATCTGCAGATCGTACAGACATTTGTACCGAGGCGGGAATCGAAGGCGGACCTTCGTCCGCTGCGCCGCAGAGGTCGTCCACTTACTGAAAACCAATTTTATGCAATAAAGATTTTTGTTTTTGTATCTTCCTTACATTCTGTTTAAATATTATTTTTTTACTATTTAACCTCCCTTCAAGAAATCGCAGCAACGTAATACTGGTAATACTCCAAAGGATATCCAGAGGTATCCTTCGGCAGATTCTTACTGCATCTATGGGGTAGAGAGGCTCAACATTCTACTGCCACGACAAATTGTCTAATTCAATTCACTAGAAATTTTAAAATAAACATTTATTTAACGGAAGTTAATATTTCTGTATTAATTTTGTATTCATAAATAGTATTAAATATATGATTAGTGATGATTAATATAAGGAGAGGCATTGGATCTTGAAACACAGCCTAGGACAATTTAAGGTCATAAAGAATATTTATTTATTATTATTTATTTATAAGCCTGATGTTTCCCACTGCAGGGCAAAGGCCTCCCTTCCCTCCTTCCACTTATCCCTGTCTTGAGCTTGTTGAAGCAAAAAGAATAAACATATAAAATTAAAAATGTCAATGTGTCAAATCATAATTATTATTATAGTTCAAGTATGCAAATTAAAATTCTCCTTAGTCAGTTAGATAATACAAAAATAACAGACACGCATTTTTTCCTTTCTCAAATTAATAAAACAATCCTATCCTATCTTACTAATAATATATAAAAGTGAAAGTAAGAATGTATGTACGTTCCCTTTTCACGTCAAAACCGCTGAACCGACTTGGATGAATTTTAGTATTGGAATAGATTAGACCATGGAGACGGACATAGGTTAAATTTGAAGGGCTTAAAATAGGGGATGAATGTCGCGATCACGACATATTATTAACTCATATTTAACCGAGTATTTATCGCGTTATTTACCTTTATTACTGCCCGACGTTACGACTGAAGACCAAGTGAGGGTAGTCTGAAAAGACGCCTTCGCTTTGCTGCGGTTACCACCAACATGTCAGTCTTCCCGGGACCACGATGGGTGCAATTCTGTCGAAACGTGTCGGGCAATAATAAAGGTAAATAACGCGACGATAGTCATTATGGATAGTCTGAGAGCGTATATAAATTTGAATTTCTGTAAGTGAGATCGTTTTGGCTACCCTCCACGCTGAGATACTTCTGTTGCACCTGGTACAACCAGTACCAGGTGTCCAATTTCCAATCTTTTGAAGACGAAAGCGGGTAGTTTATTATTTTTATACTAAGACAGTTTACATTCAGAAGCCACACACCCGCCCGTGAGGACGCCACACTCATATAAGCCCGTGCCTTTTCTTGTATTCTTCGAGGTTGAGCGATCGCTTCGGGCCGGTCTCTTTCACCTTCGTCGTCACTTGCTTCGGCTGGGAATTCGTTACTTCTGCAAATAAATAATGTTTATAAATACATTTATTTCTTCTTTCTAGGTTTAAGAAAGTAATCCAAGAAAGAAAAACCCATTAGGTTCACGACCGATATCGAAAACAGGATTGTCAGTCGGGGCTACACACCACTCGGCCAACACGGTTTCTAAGAACTACATAGCCCAGTGTGAACCACAGGCAACCTTGTTGGTGAAGAATCACCAACAGGGTTGCCCGGTATATATCGCTCTTTAGCGACAATTCATCATCATCATTACAGCCGTGAAACGTCCACTACTGAACACAGGCCTCCCTCATGAATCTCTGTGAGGGGTAGTTGCGATACTCACCACGCTTGGCAGGCGGGTTGGCGAGCGCAGTACTGGATGTTGATACACAGAAAGACTCTGCTGCCCATCGTCCGGAGGTATCCCTTAGCAGGCTTTTACTGCATCCACGGGCATGAGAGGAGGGGTAACATTCTAATGTCGGCACCCCACGGCAATTAGCGACAACTGTCACTTTGTTTTCAGTTTTAATTACTTAAATTTTCTTGTTATTATGGTTTAGTTGTAAATTGGACGACATACTAAAGTCGAAAATTCCCCAAAGCCTAAAAACCAAGGTTTATAACCAATGTGTTCTGCCCATTCTCACCTACGGCGCTGAGACATGGCCGCTCACAAAGGAATACATGCACACCATACAAGTTGCACAAAGGGCAATGGAGCGCGCCATGCTTGGCATCTCCCTCCTTGATCACATACCCAACGTGGAGATACGCCAGCGTACGAAAGTCGTAGACGTAGGTATGCAGATCGCAAGCTTGCAATGGAGATGGGCAGGGCATGTTGCCAGACGAGATGACAGCCGATGGACCAAGGCGGTAACAGAGTGGTTTCCGATGGAAGCGAGGAGGCCTCGAGGCAGACCACCTGCCAGATGGGCGGACGATCTGGCCAGGGTTGCCGGACGACAGTGGATGAGACTTGCACAGGACCGTTTACGTTGGCGTGCTGAAGAGGAGGCCTATACCCAGCAGTGGGTGTCAACGGGCTGATATGATGATGATGATGGTTTAGTTTTAATTTTTCTATAGATTCATCTATCACAAAATTCAAATAACATCTAGTCCGCGGCGTTCAAGCAAAGACAACAAGCGACGACGATCTATGTATGTATTTTTCTACGTACGATAAGTATGTATTTAAAAAAAATGTATTTAAGTATTAGATAGAATACGTCTAGTCCCAAACTAAGCAAAGCTTGTACTATGGAAACCAGATGATTAAATCATCTGGTTTCCATAGTACAAGCTTTGCTTAGTTTGAGACTAGACGGTTTTGTGTCCAGCATTATTTATATTTTTTTTTCAAAATCAAAATCAATAAGTTTTTATTCAATAGAACAAAAAACGCTACTTAGAATAGTCAGTTTACAAAATACTAAGAAGTAAAGTAAGGCCTTCGCATCTTTTTATAGATGATTTATACAGCGTCAGCAACTGGTAATCATGCTGTACGGGACGCTGCAGTGCCTGGGACATTATTCAGAGGAAAGAACAGGTCAATACGTCTGAAGCTAACTAAGCCGCGGGTTTCCTCACGATGTTTCCTTCACCGTTAAAGCTCGTGTAAAGTGTGCACATACATTTTTCAAGAAAGAAAAATCCATTGGTGCACGGCCGGTATCGAACCCACGACCTTCGGATTGAAAGTCGGGGGTACAAACCACTCGGCCAACACGGCTTTTACACAAAATACTAAATAAGAACAAAACACAATTACAAGCAATTTTTATTTAAAGTGTAAACCCACACTAAGGTATCATTAAAGAAATGAAAAATGCAATCAAAATTTTGTCTCCGTTCTGAACGTTACGGGTTCGAGTCCCGTCGGAGACAAAATTTTGATTGCATTTTTCATTTCTAAAACACAATTACATTGAATAAAGCACATAATTGAATGCGTTCGCTTGAATTTGTATTTATCATAAAAGATAAACGAGGTACTCACTAGCTATAGGTAGGTCCAGTTCTATGTTTATGTCGAAATCGTGGAGGGAATATAAACTGGTGTTGTCTGTGGACGCCGGCTTGTCGCTGCCCGGGTCGCCCGCGGAGTCGTGCTGGAAACAGAATGATAATTATGTCTACAAAGTACTAATCAGTTAACTTATATAAATAAAGGCGATTATAAACCGAAACCATTTTATCTTTTATTTAATAAAAGGTTGCATTACTATTAAGAACATAAATTAAAATAATAAAATACAAATAATAATTTTTTTTTTATGATTATAAGAATATGACCTATATTTTATTCTATGGCGGACAAACAGGAGTCAAAACGTTTGATCTGTCCCCCTAATACCGATTTGGAGACAGATAAAACATTAAGGCGGTGAATAAAGTTCGAACTGTCCCCTCATCGGTAACAGGGGGACAGATCAAACATTTTTGTCCGTTCTGTCACCCCATGGAGACAAAGCAAGGTGACAGATCGGAATAATACAAGAACATTCCTTCAGCGTCTTTCCGTGTATCAACAACCCGTACTGCGCTCGCCAACCCGCCTGCCGAGCGTGGCGAGTACAGCCACAAACCCTCACGGAGGTCCATGGGCGCGGCATGTGTCCAGTAGTGGACGTTTTACGGCTGAAATGGCGATAACGATAGATATAACAAGACTCTAACACTAGCATTCTCACCGTTCTTCTGCATTTTGCCGTTATCGTTAGATCAAAGTTAATTTTATTGATTACCAGCCTCACTCCGCAGTTTCACTTGCGTAGTTCCCGTTCCGGTGGGAATACGGGGATAAAATATAGCCTATGTTACTCAGGGATGATGTAGCATTCTAATGGTGAAAGAATTTTGAAAATCGGTCCAGTAGTTTTGGAGTTTATTCGTTACAAATATACAAAACTTTCCTTCTTTACAATATTAGTATAGACTTAGGTTACATGCCAGAAATTACATGAATTATAGAATTAACAAATAGATAAAACAATAATATAAGAAGAAAATAAATGAAAACAAATAAATATTAACAACAAGCTGAGTGGTTACCATTTTCGTTGTCAAATAATTTGTTTATATTTGTATTTTCTTTATTGTACTGTCCTTTTAATTTTGTTGTATCTTCTGTTTATTAATAATGTTTTGACACGAAATAAAGTTCATCCTATCTTATCTTCAAGTAAATTTTCATAGAAAAGACTGTTTACGTCATATCTATCTTTGAGAACTCAATTTTGGAACAAAAAGTAGCCTATGTGTTGTTCCTGGTCCGCATCTATACGTGTGCAAAATTTCAGCTCAATCTGTTGGGTAGTTTTTGCGTGAAGAGGTAACAAACCTCCATAAATCTATACAAACAAACTTTCAGATATAACAATATTAGTGAGATTGAATTACATTAAAATTGTAGTAAATGTAGTGTTCACGTATTTATGAATATATTACTAGTGTAATTATGAACAATATCTATGATAATTTATGTATAAAAGTAAGTCTGTCGTCTCGTACGGCCACACCACGCGGCGTCGTGGTAGTGAGTTAACGAGCCGATATAGATAGATAGATAGAAAATGCTTTATTGCACACCTTAAACTAAACAAATTAGCAAAAAAAGAGAACCATAGTGTAGTGTAGAATTGTGTTTATATATAATAGTCAGGACCGGGAACTGTACAGTAAACACAAGTGAAGATATCCTGACCACCTGTGCACAAATTACAAAACCCAAAATATCTGTGACAGTGTTGTCATCTCCTACTCACCAGTCTTTCCTTCTCTTGATTTTCTTTAGCAATCTTCGCGTCTTCTTCTAGCTGTTTCTGCTCCTCCGCCGCAGCCTCTTGATTTTGGACCAGCTCCTGCGCAAAAACGTGTTTTCAGATATTTGGACCAACTGTAGTATCATTACCATATTGGATTATCGGGTATTCATCGCGTAATTACTTTTGGTGATTGTGATATTTCCTAGCCGATTTCGGCCATGGCGACTGAGCATTCAAATAGGAAGTCTCATAGGACTGATGATGGGTTTTCTACCCTCTCATGTGTTTTAAGGTGACTTGTGTAGATAGATAGATAGAAGATAAAACATACTTTATTGCACACCTTAAAACTAAACATAATAACAAGAAACACTGAAAAACAAAGTGACAATTGGCGGCCTTATCGCTAAAGAGCGATCTCTACCAGGCAACCTTGGGATGGATTGGATTGTAATATATGACATTTGGGTTATAATGATGTACATGCAGGTTAAACTAATTACATATTATACCATACATAATATTCATTATAAGTACATAACATATTATACATACAAAACATACTATACATGTGTACCCAGTCTTAAAAGAGAAGGTACGAGAACCTCCGGAAAATGGGCAGCAGCGTCTATCTGTGTATCAACATCCCGTACTGCGCTCACCAACCCGCCTGCCAAGCGTGGTGAGTAAGGCAACTACCCCTCATGGAGATCCATGAGGGAGGCCTGTATTCATCAGTGGACGTTTTATGGCTGAAATGATGATACCCTGAGACAGAGTTGTAAGGTCTCATGTGCCCGCGATTTCCCCAGCCCATTCACCCCTCAACCCGGAACACAGCAATGCAGTCTGCATAGAACTACGATGAATGGTCAGTATTATGCAAATTTATTGGTTCAGGCTCGTCACGCTATTCTTGAGAAAAGAAGCGGGAAATTAGCGCGTGGAGTGCTCTTTTTGCAGGACAACGCGCCTGTTCACACGGCGCGCGTTGCGAGGCAGGCCCTACGAGACACCGGCTTTTCTGAAATATACCATCCTCCCTACAGTCCAGACCTAGCTCCTAGCGACTTTTTCCTTTTTTCCAATTTGAAAAAGGACTTACGGGGCCGGAGATTTTCAGATGACAATGAAATGATAGCCGCCGTAAATACACATTTTGAAGACAAAGACAAAGAATATTTTTTGGTGGTTTAAAAGCATTATACTCCGGATGTGAGAAGTGCATATCCCTTGAAAGAGATTATATTGAGAAATAAAAAATATAAAACTTGACTTTTCGTTTTTTTAGTACCTTAAGCCGCGGACTTATCAGCCGCCCCTCGTACCTAGAATTACCCAACCTTTTTAATATTTAGATACATATAACCGGGTATTTATCTAAATAATGTGTTGTGATCGCGAAAGTTTAAAAAAGACAACTGTTTAATATTCATTGGTACTTGCAATGTTATTGCTATTGGTGCTAGGTACTATGTTATTTATTATTTTTCTTTTTGTCTTTTGTGCTTGTGCTGTAATGTAAACCAAATAAATATATTTCTATTCTATTGTACCGCACCTGCGCGCGGTTGCCGGTGTGAGACTTGAAGTTCATGACAGGCTTGGTGCTCCGCCTCGTGAAGGGGTCGTCAATCTTCTTGCCTTTCATCGCTTTCACCTGGAAGGTAACTCAATGTTAGTATTTGTTAACACAACAACAAATTTTAACGTCTGCATGACTGTATGAGTGTGTATGCGTGGGTGAGTGAGTGTAGTGTATTGTGGGTATGTGTGTACGCATGTATATGTGTGTGTGTGTGCTAAGTGTGTTAAGTGTTTGTGTGTGTGTATATGTGTGTGTGTGTGTATGTGTGTGTGTATATATGTGTGTGTGTGTATGTGTGCGTAAGCTAAGTGTTTAGGTGTGCGTGTGTGTGTACGTATGAGTGAATGGACGAATCAATGAGTGACTAAGCAGAATGCTGTATGCCGACTCCTCACCTCCTCCATGATGGCGATCTCGGCGGACTCGACGTTCAGCTTGCGGTTCCGGTTGTTGATGTAGGAGATGCTCTGGATGGAGGAGGTGCGCGTCTTGTCGAGCTGGTTGGCGCGGTCCTCCAGCGCGTCTATCTTGCTGTTCAGATCCAGTACTGTTTCTTCGTCGCCTCTGAAATATATTATTTCTGTTTTAATCTAACCAACTAGCTTTTGCCCGCGACTTCGTCCGCGTGGAAGTCATAAAACGTAAAATCCCCTTTTTCACGCAGAGCCACTTTGATTCGAAAATATAAATCTCATTTATTCCCTTCCCGTTGGAATTTCGAAAAATCCCTTCTTAGTGCACCTCTAGAATATTTAATTCTTCTTTAATTCTTGTGATAATGTAAACTCAATGGTGACCGAATTTTATAGAATTTTACTTTTAAATCTTTTTTCTTGTAGTTATAGGTGCGATACGAAGTTTGCTGGGTCAGGTAGTGTTCTTATATGTAACAAATACATTATTTTGTATTTCGTGTATTTGTACGGGCGAGAGGAGAGGCGACATCCTACTGACACACAAACCTTAGCTGCGCGACGTCTCTCTCCTTCATCAGCTGCGTCTTCTTCATCGCGTAGTTGGTGGGGTACGACCGGAACCTATCCTTCTCAGGCGACATCCTACTGACACACAAACCTTAGCTGCGCGACGTCTCTCTCTTTCATCAGCTGCGTCTTCTTCATCGCGTAGTTGGTGGGGTACGACCGGAACCTATCCTTCTCAGGCGACATCCTACTGACACACAAACCTTAGCTGCGCGACGTCTCTCTCTTTCATCAGCTGCGTCTTCTTCATCGCGTAGTTGGTGGGGTACGACCGGAACCTATCCTTCTCAGGCGACATCCTACTGACACACAAACCTTAGCTGCGCGACGTCTCTCTCCTTCATCAGCTGCGTCTTCTTCATCGCGTAGTTGGTGGGGTACGACCGGAACCTATCCTTCTCCTGCACTATTTTCTCTACGTCCTCTTCCTGGAATAAACATAATAAATCTATATAGTATGAACAAGCATTGGTACGGGGGTACCAGAAAAAGGGGCGAAGGCCTCAAAAGGTCACCAAAGGTCAAAAATGGCATATTTGGGTTTTTGGACGTTTTAGGCCATTTGTAGACTTATTTTTTTTGTGACCTTTTCAGGTCACAATAACTCCGGCCCCTTTGACCCTAGGGTCACCAAAATCAATCATTACCCTTCTCTCTTTAAGAAGGTGCTAACAAAAAAGGTTTCATGTAAATCGGTCAACGCGTTCCGTTGTAATCGTCTCATACACAGACAGACAGACAGACAGATAGATAGACAGACAACGCTATGCATATATGAATCCCTATTTCCCTTGGTCGCGGCATCACGCGTGAACGGCTGGACCGATTTCGCTAATTCTTTTTTTGTTGTTCCCAATTTTCTTATGAAAATGAAGAGAAGGTTCTTATGAAAAAAAAGTATTAAGAATATTGCGAGGAAGATATAAAAAACAACAATTTCATTTTGCCATTCAAACTATTCCTACCAGTCAAACATTTTGATGCTCGGCCCGTGTCGGTGTCGCTTGGTTGTCAAATATGTATTTGCGTTCAAAAAAATTATTATGAGACTAAACATAGTAAGTAGTTGTAGGGTAGTAAGTAATAGAGAAGTTGTAGTAGAGTAGTTGTAGTGTAGTAGTTGAGTAGTTTTAAGGTAGTAGTAGGGTAGAAATAGAGTAGTAGGATAGAAGTAGTTAGAAGATGTGGTATTAGGTAGTTGATTCTGGGCGGTACAAAGTTCGCCGGGTTATAATAACATTAATATACTTTGTTTTTATACGACAAAATGACGAGACAAGGCGTAGGCAATCTGACGTTAAGCAGTAAACCTCTAAAGTGTGTTTATTCCTTAGAGCAAAACGCTACTTAGAATAGTCAACTTACAAAAGAAGACCAAGACAAATTCAGTTTAACAATTTCCTTTTGTCTTATGTTTCGTTTGACGGAGTCGGAGCAGATTCCATCCCAAGCGGTTTTGTCCTATATAATCTGCTATTTCACAACAAGCTTTATTGCGATGCCGATATGGAGCGGTTACGCAGAGCATTATCGGTTCGGGCGAATATGTTGGTCCGCAGATTTGCTAGATGTACAGACGCAGTAAAAGTTACTCTGTTCAAAGCGTACTGTACATCATTTTACACAGCAAGTCTGTGGTTTCGACATACTCAAAAGTCTTATAATGCTCTGCGGGTCCAATACAACAATGCTTTTAGGGCGCTGTTGCGGCTCCCACGTTGTTGTAGCGCTTCTGGCATGTTTGTCCAGGCTTGCACCGACTCTTGCGATGCTATATGGCGTAAGAAAACAACGTCTTTGCTGCGTACGATACGTGGTAGTAGCAACGGCATCCTAAATGTTGTTGCAAACAAGGTTGAAGGCTCGTTGATGTGGTCACTCACTCAGAGATCAAAATCCTTCTCTATTAATGTAATTAAATAGTTTGTGTACCTAATATTCCGGATCTATGTTATCTTAAATAAATGATTATTATTATTATTGCAAAGATTGCGTTTGACGACTGCTTTGAATCTATTCAATCCGACTTACCTTAAACTCGTAGACCAGGGCTTCCTTGACCTCCGCTATCTTGCTCCTCACGAACTCCATGGTGGGCGGCTTCTTGCCGGCGTCCTTTATGGCCTTGTACCATTTCGTGAACTCGCCGTCTGTAAACTCCTGCGGAACAGCCATGACGACAGGGCATGACAAATCAAAGCTCTATTAAAATAGATTATTTCCGTCAGTTAGACAATTTGCCCATGAAAATAATCATCATTCATCATTTCAGCCACAGAACGTCCACTGATGAACACAGGCCTCCCTCATGGATCTCCATGAGGGGTAGTTGCCATACTCACCACGCTTGGCAGGCGGGTTGGTGATCGCAGTATGGGATGTTGATACGGATAGACGCTGCTGCCCATCTTCCGGAGGTATCCCTTAGCAGGCTCTTACTGCATCCATGGGCATGAGAGGAGGGGTATCATTCTACTGCCGGCACCGCACGGCGGGATTATGAAAATAATAAATAATAAAAATATTTATTTACAAAAAAGGTTTGACAATGGGGGTAGTTAGACAATTTGCCCATGAAAATAATAAAAATAATAATATTTATTTACAAAAAAGGTTTGACAATGTGGGTACCCACTTACAAATAATAAATGTTTAAATACATAAAGACGTTTGAATGAGTACCTTGTCCAGTGACAATGCGTCAACTCCTCGCTCTAAGTAAGTATGGTTATACTTGTAAATAGATACGAGGGATCTCTGCTTCGAAAATTTCGGCAAAAATATATAAGGAGTTAGACAAAACCAAAAATAGAAAACAAGATTTATAAATGATACCTTAACGTGGGTTTACACATTAAATACAAAAATAGCTTATAAAATTAACAAAAGCGGCATCTCTTCACTGCTACTGATACTTGTTGTCGGACAGTGGGCAAGAATATCTCTAAAGATTTCTGCTAGATGTCGCTACTCGGTTCGAAACCGATAAAGGCAGTCAAGATTTTCGACCCGACGGTTAATTGCTCCGTAGCCGAATGGTAAAGGCAACCTGCGTCAAAGGAGTTCGTCTGAACGTTACGGGTTCGAGTCCCGTCGGAGACAAAATTTTGATTGCATTTTTAATTTCTATAAATGATACCTTAATGTGGGTTTATACTTTAAATACAAAAATAGCTTATAAAATTACTAAAAGTTAATTACTCGTAATAAAATAAAATAAAGCTTTTATCTTAAGAAGTGAGTTACTTTAGCCTTGAGTTTAACATGTGTAGTGTTTGATTTTAAAGGAGTATGTATTTATGTAGGACCTCGGCGCGCACCAGCGTGTGACGGACGTGGCGTGTGTGACGGACGTGGCGTGTGTGACGGACATGGCGTGTGTGACGGACGTGGCGTGTGTGACGGACGTGGCGTGTGTGACGGACGTGGCGTGTGTGACGGACATGGCGTGTGTGACGGACGTGGCGTGTGTCATTTATTCACGAAAGTTCGTGCAATATGATTGCACAATAAATGCCAATAAACCAAACTGTTATTGATAGCAAAACGAGCGTGCGTGCGTCAGCATTATCGTCAACACACATAACATTATCGTTGAAAACTCCCATGTTAAAAAATAAAGAAAAAATAAACATTATCGTTACAAAATGCCACAGTTGTTGGTGTCAGGGCACATGTAATGATTTAAATATTCGCTAAAAAGCCTAGGTATCATTATTACTACTATATAGGATTACCGGGTATTTATCGCGTAATTACCTTTACTTTAATCCCGACGTTTCGACCGGATCGCACCGGGTCGCGGTCGCGGGGAGACTGGCGTGCTGAAGTTAACCGCAGCAAAGCGAAGGCATCTTTTCAGACTACCCGCACTCGGTCTTCATAATTAGAAATTTGAGATTTAAGGCCGGTTCACACTGGGACAGCACACTACACTCACTGTATCAGCACACTTTGGTTTATTCACACGCCGAGTACACTTGGCTATCACTGGATTCCATGAGGCAGAGAGTCTGAAGCCGTCTACACGATTAAATAAGGATATTTCTTAATTTCAATTGCTTCCCTTACGATTCTCTTGTAGTAGTGCCTCTCGTTGGAAATAATCTTGGGATTGTGGAGTTCGATCCAGTGATTGGGTCCTGAGTCCACTACATGCTCCGCTATAGCTGACTTGTTTACTTGTCGATTTTTGTCCGCTGCGATATGTTCCTTAACACGTTCGGCGACTGTGCGCTTCGTCTGGCCTATGTAAGAACGACCACAGCTGCAATCGACTTTGTAAACTCCAGGTACTTGCAAGGGCACTACATCCTTTGGTGATCGTAGACGCTTAGCCACTTTTGTGTGTGGACTGTAGACTGTCTTTATTGAAAACTTCTTGAGCAAGTTTCCATGTCAGTAACACCTTTCACGTACGGCAAGAACGCTGTTTGTCTTGCAACTTCAGGGTGTTTTTCTTTGCGCATACGAGTGGGATGCCATCTATTGGTCCTGCAGCAATTCCGTTTAAGAACCTCCTGAACATGATTTAGCTCTCCTGGTAGACGTTCAGGGTCACAGAGATCATAAGCTCTGTTCATTAGTGACTTAACTACAGAATCCAGATGTAATGACGGATGATGGTGCGACGCAGCATTCAGGTATCGGTCGGTGTGTGTCGGCTTTCTGTACACGGTATGCGATAAGGGCCCATCAGAATTCAGGATTACTTTAATATCAAGGAAGGCTAGACATCTACATCTCATAGATTAACCTTATCTTAGGATGTATGGAGTTAGTAGGGAGTATGGAGCCTAGGTATCCTCACATTGCCTTGCATAGTCACCTATCAAGTGGCGATGTTTGTGAGAAATAACCTCGGCGATGACTCCTGTACCCGTAACCAGCATACACTGCTGTCACTACCGCGGACGCTTAGCAAATCGTCGAAATTGCCACATTTTATAGGCCCGCAAGTGTACAGTAGATTGCCAAAACTCATCAGGGAAGCTGCCAGCATCAATATATTTAAAGTTTGACTGAAACTTTTTTAAGCTTTAAAGAATTTGTGACGTAAAATGATATTTGAATAATTAACATTAATTCACTTTTTTATACCTTATTGTTTTTGGTTATTATTTCCTAGCAAACTTAGTAGGAAATCATAAGCACACATTTGTTGTTTAAATGTTATTTATTAATTATGTTAAACCATTGTATTGCAAACAACCAGACATGAAGAAAATTGTGCTCAGAAGTTGTAGGTCAATGGTTTATACACATGCATGCATCTCACAGCAATGTGTAGTGTAAGTGTGTAATGTACACACTTACACTACACATTTACTTACACTATGCGATTTTTGTTCGTAGTTTAGTTTACATGTGTACCTATGTTATCTTGTTAATATTTTTAGTTTGTTTGTGGCATCATTGCTTACCTACCTACCCTAATTTAGTAAGTGCTATTAATATAATGTAGACTCGATTTATGAATAGTACATATTATACAGTGTAATAAAAAACAATAATGTAACTGTGAGTTTTAGATAATAAATAAAATGAATAAATAAATAATTACAATTAGCCATAAGTGTCCCACTGCAGGGCTAGCATGGCCGGAGATATTTTATCCACGGGGAGAGGACAAAATACTATTCCCCTCTGTCAATTTTGTCCACCCTCCGAGCATGGCGACATGGGTGGATAGACATGCTATAGCCGGGGGGTGAGTATCCACATCTTATGTCAAAAAGTGATATAATTATCTTTCTTCCTGTTGCCATGCTTTGGCAGGTGGATAAAATAATTTTATCCATTGTCAGTGGAAATAACCGGTGGACAAAAGTTTTATCCCCAGCCCATGCTAGCCCTGCTGCTGGGCAAAGGCCTCCCCTCCAACTCTCCATGCGTCCCGATCCGCCGTCAATTCGACCCATGCTATTAAATAAATAAATATATAAATGTAACTTTTTTGTTATGAATAAATAAACTAGGAAACTACAGCTCTGGGACGAATCTTTTGAAATAACGCACGGTGCCTCCCGCACTCACCTGGTTGCTAACAAACTCCAGTCGGAACACCCTGTCCTGCGCGCCGTGCCGCAGCTTCAGTCCTTTGTTAGTCCTAGTGCTGCCTAGGTTGTACACCTTCGCCGTTTCATACACATCCAGTATTTCTGCCACCTGACAACAAAGCAATAGTAGATTGTTAAGGATGAACGAGTCGCCCATCATTCCACACAAACGTGGAAGGGTAACTATTCCACTGTTTGACGTTAACCATCCAACACTAAGGATTATTCAATTTATCTAGTCATAATCTAGGTTTGTATACACCCCAAACCGTAAAAAAAGTATTTATTTCAAAAATACAAGCTTCTTAACTTTCGTATTTCAACACTGATTTTAGCCCAACTTTGGACGAAACTAAATAATATAAGGGGGAAGAAAACTCAAAAATAAACGCCGTTCCGACATAGTTTAATTATTCAAAAGTTGAAATAAATGTTATTTTGAAAAGATTACACTAAGTTTTTCTATAATAACCCTTGTGCTAAAAGTCCAATCACATATTTATGCGCGGTCGGTTTAGGAATGAATCATTGTGCATTTCATTCTAGCGCGCGGGTACACATACTATGTCAGGTGAGATAGCATACATTTAGGCCGCGCCCATTGACGACTTTGTCTCCGCGACTAATTGAACCTTAAGCAGCGTTTATACGAAACCAGTAATGCTGGCGCCAGTAAAAATAAAAGGGCGCTCTATTCTCGCCAGCGTTGGCAGCCAGCGCTGGCTTGGCTTGAAAAACTGTTTACACAAGGCAAATAACAAGCCAGCGATGGCCTCGTGTTAACAAGGTGTTATTTAAGGAGCTAAAATGACCCATTATATACGATTTAGCAAGGGAGTATATAGAAACCGAGATTTAATAGGTTTTTAGCGCCGTGTGTTACTCTACTTTTCACTACGATAGCGAGAAAATAAAATATTCCAATACAATATGAAATAGTTTATTTTATTAAAAATTAAATGTAATGAATTTGTACAGTTTTGGATATTTTAACGAGATGTGCATTCTACCAAAAAGATCGCCGATTTTAGTTCCATTTTCAAAAATAAAATGTTTTTTTTTATGAAACAGTAATAAGTCGAGTCTATAATCATTATTATTCTAGTTATGACTAAATACTTTTTCGTTTTCGTAGGCTCATTGTCATTGAACAGATGAAAATTAAATACTAAAAGCTTTTTCCCTTAAAGGAAGAAATGTTATGTTTTGTTCGCTCTGTACGCCACAATGACGGTCTTTTTGAGCAAGAGGAGCGAAAAAGCTATTATTTATTACGTGTACGTTTGCTTTTGTGTGATATCGTTAATGTATAGTGCCCGAAATAAAGTGATCTGTAATGTTGCGATGATAATGCCGATGATGAGATAATATTGAACAACTCACTCTGTAAACAGGATTTCCGTTATTGTTGCCAATGCCGATGCGAACGAAGCAGCCTGTCACGACGCGAGCGAAGAACGGTAGGTGCACTAGTCTTTCTAGTTTGAATCTGTGAATTAAAAATGTTTAATTAAATACACATAATATGAAACTTAAAATTAAAAATCGCCTATAATCTTCATGAACTAGCATCATATGACTGCAACATACTATCCTAATCTGCCAATGTTGTGTTTGCCTGTAAATGGTTTTACATATCAGACTGTGTCCATATAAATGTTAAGGTATAATTTTTGATATGTGAACTGTTGGTGAACTCTTCTATAAGAACTAATATTATAAAGAGGAAAGACTTGTATGTTGTATTTGTACGTTTGTAACGAATAAACTCAAAAACTACCGGACCGATTTTCAGTATTCTCTCACCAATAGCATGCTAAATTATCCCCAAGAAGCATGGGCTATATTCATCATTTCAACCATAAAACGTCCACTACTGAACTAAGGCGCCATTCTCACCATGCTTGGCAGGCGGGTTGGTGAGCGCAGTATGGGATGTTGATACACGGATAGACGCTGCTGCCCATCTTCCGGAGGTATCCCTTAGCAGGCTCTTACTGCATCCATGGGCATGAGAGGAGGGGTATCATTCTACTGCCGGCACCCCACGGCGGGCTATATTAGGCTATATTATGTTTTCGTATTCCCACGGAAACGGGAACTACGCGGGTGAAACCGCTCAGTGCGGCTAGTAATAAATGAATAGAGATACGAGTACACAGTTGGGTAGGTTAGTTAGGATCACAGAGTATCTCACCTGCTAAGCCTTAGCTTGTTGATCTGGTCGCGGCTGTCCGCATACCGAACCTCCACTCGTTCCCTCTCGTCGCGCCTCTCCTTCTTCTCCTCCTCCTCCCCGCCGGAGGAGGAGGAACTGGAGGAGCTGCGGCTGCGGCGACCTGGGAGGGATAGATAGATAGATAAATAGATACTCTTAATTGTACATTCACCATAAAACATAAATTTCACAAAGAGAAACACAGATAAATATAACATACAGTGGGCGGTCTTATCGCTAAAAGCGATTTCTTCCAGACAACCTTTGGGTGGACAGGATATAAGATAATAAAAAGTTAATAAGTTTTAACAGTAAATACAATTACGACGATGTAAATAATTCTCTGTCACAAGTGCATGATTGGTTTACTGTGAACAACCTAGTTCTTAATGCTAAAAAGACAAAATGTATAAAAATTTCCATACTAAATGTAAAAGAATATCCCACAAGAAATAATGTTAGGAGTAATTTAATTCCACAGTATTTTAGGTATACGCATAGATTCTACCCTTCAATGGAAATTTCAAATTGATGTACTTGCAGGTCTGCTTAGTTCAGCAGCTTAAGCAGTTAGAACAATAAGAACTATTTACTGATGAAGCTACAGCTAGACTGGTTTATTTTAGCTACTTCCATAGTGTGATGTCTTATGGTGTTCTGCTCTGGGGAAAGGCGGCCAATATATAGACAATCTTTGTCCTTCAAAAATGGGCGATTCGTGCTATTTACAAAATGAAACCTCGCGACTCACTTTGAGAACTATTTATGGAAATCAAAATTTTAACTGTTATATCGCAATATATTTATGAAAACTTACTGTACACACACAAAAATATAACTAATTTAATCAAGAGATGTGACGTGCATAGCGTAAAGACAAGAAACAAAAATAAATTGCACATCCCTAAATTTAGGCTCCAAAATGTAAAAAAATAATTTATGGAAAACTGTGTGCGTTTCTATAATAAGCTTCCATCTGAGGCGACCGAACTATTTGATTCATAGGTAAGCTTTTTATAAAACAAAATCTCATAGAAAAAGCTTATTACTCCATAGATGCTTATTTGAATGATATTGACCCTTGGCCTAGTGTTGCTCGGTTCAACCGCGTTAAGAAATTATGTCTTCTTGCAACATCCTAATCATCCAATATCCTTGCGGACATTAAATTAAGCATAATATTTAAGACAAATATTGTAACAATGAATAGAAGTGAAAGAGTGAGGTTTCTTGTTCGCTTGTTTCCCTCACTTGGAAAAAAAAAAGTTTTCCGAAGCGAACAAATTCAATTATGTGCTTTATTCAATTTAAATGTGTTTTGTTCTTATTTAATCATCTGTAAGATGACTATTCTAAATAGTTTTTTGCTCTATTGAATAATCCAGATTTTTACTTGCTACTTTTTAACATAATTATTGTTACAACTTACTATATTACATTGTTACTACCTACATACCTAACTATTTTACATTATTACTGAGATAATTATGTAATTATTAGGTTGTTACCTGTTGTTACTCAATATAACTTTAATACTTACTAGATACTACCATTAGTACCTATTTTTGTTGAGTTGCGCTCAATTGTGTGCATTCTGTGGCCGCCTTTAATTGGGGGAGCACAAGGCCCTTAGTCCCTAAGTTTTAAATTGTGTTGAATCTGTGTATCTCTTGTTGGTGGTCCTAATAAATAAATAAATAAACACTTATTGATTTTGAACATCTCTGAAAATGTTACTTGTCTGTAATGTACTAGCTATAACGGTTCATGAGACAGCCTGGAGACAGACAGACAGACGGACAGCGGAGTCTTCGTAATGGGTCCCGTTTTTACTCTTTGGCTACGGAACCCTTACAACGTACCTTGTGATTTGTTATCGTCAGAATCCGAGCCGGAGTCATCAGAGTAAATGTCGGAGGCTTTGAGTTTGACGCTGCCTTTGCTTGTGCCTCCAACCATGTCGTCGTCGTCCTAGAACAACACGCAATCATTGAATGCTTCGTCGCACACCAATAGCCAATAGGAACCGTGCGAGGAGCGGAGCCAATAGGAGCGCGTAGCCAGCGTCGCCACGCCAGAAATCGGTTTTTCGTGCGGCTATAGATGTTTCACATCAAAAATACCTTAAAACAGTAAGACATTTGGATTCAGACCACTCGAACAGCTGGGTTATTACTGCGCAACTAACCGGGCAGCACGCCCTCCCCCTCACCTCGCCCTCCTTGGTCCGCTCCTCCTCCAGGCGCTTCCTCTGGATGTGCGTCTCGCGGGCCGAGCGCGCGTCCCGCTGCAACTAACCGGGCAGCACGCCCTCCCCCTCACCTCGCCCTCCTTGGTCCGCTCCTCCTCCAGGCGCTTCCTCTGGATGTGCGTCTCGCGGGCCGAGCGCGCGTCCCGCTGCAACTAACCGGGCAGCACGCCCTCCCCCTCACCTCGCCCTCCTTGGTCCGCTCCTCCTCCAGGCGCTTCCTCTGGATGTGCGTCTCGCGGGCGGAGCGCGCGTCCCGCTGCAACTAACCGGGCAGCACGCCCTCCCCCTCACCTCGCCCTCCTTGGTCCGCTCCTCCTCCAGGCGCTTCCTCTGGATGTGCGTCTCGCGGGCCGAGCGCGCGTCCCGCTGCAACTAACCGGGCAGCACGCCCTCCCCCTCACCTCGCCCTCCTTGGTCCGCTCCTCCTCCAGGCGCTTCCTCTGGATGTGCGTCTCGCGGGCCGAGCGCGCGTCCCGCTGCAACTAACCGGGCAGCACGCCCTCCCCCTCACCTCGCCCTCCTTGGTCCGCTCCTCCTCCAGGCGCTTCCTCTGGATGTGCGTCTCGCGGGCCGAGCGCGCGTCCCGCTGCAACTAACCGGGCAGCACGGCCTCCCCCTCACCTCGCCCTCCTTGGTCCGCTCCTCCTCCAGGCGCTTCCTCTGGATGTGCGTCTCGCGGGCCGAGCGCGCGTCCCGCTGCAACTAACCGGGCAGCACGCCCTCCCCCTCACCTCGCCCTCCTTGGTCCGCTCCTCCTCCAGGCGCTTCCTCTGGATGTGCGTCTCGCGGGCCGAGCGCGCGTCCCGCTGCAACTAACCGGGCAGCACGGCCTCCCCCTCACCTCGCCCTCCTTGGTCCGCTCCTCCTCCAGGCGCTTCCTCTGGATGTGCGTCTCGCGGGCCGAGCGCGCGTCCCGCTGCAACTAACCGGGCAGCACGGCCTCCCCCTCACCTCGCCCTCCTTGGTCCGCTCCTCCTCCAGGCGCTTCCTCTGGATGTGCGTCTCGCGGGCCGAGCGCGCGTCCCGCTGCAACTAACCGGGCAGCACGGCCTCCCCCTCACCTCGCCCTCCTTGGTCCGCTCCTCCTCCAGGCGCTTCCTCTGGATGTGCGTCTCGCGGGCCGAGCGCGCGTCCCGCTGCAACTAACCGGGCAGCACGGCCTCCCCCTCACCTCGCCCTCCTTGGTCCGCTCCTCCTCCAGGCGCTTCCTCTGGATGTGCGTCTCGCGGGCGGAGCGCGCGTCCCGCTGCGCGCGCAGGGCCGCCATGGCGTTCTGGCGGCGGTCGTCCACGTTGCGCTTGCGCTCCGTCTTGGCGGCGCCGAACCCCAGCGGGGAGGCGGGCCTCTCCGCTTCTAGGATACGAAAGAATACGTTACTAGCTCTGTGGAACTGCGTGCGAAGGCCTACAATGCAATTGCAAATATATAACGATAAAGTTTTCTTTTAGCTTATTATATATTTATTAAGTAGGATTATATCCATTTGACAGGGCATGAACAGCCGCAGTGTAATTGTACGTAACCAAGTGTTCATTATGTTCCTAAGGTGAAATAAATAATCTGAATCTGACGTAAGAGGTTGCGGGTTCAAATGTACAGACATTTCGACGATCTGCAGATATTTGTTGAGGGTGTTCTAGATGTTTTTCTACGAGGGGCGTTTAATGTATTCTCGGTATCGGGGTGATTAACTAATGATAAGAGCAAATTAATTACCTCATTAGTTAAAGACACTCTTTGGGGGTATAAATATAAAATTTCATGTAATTGTCATTATTAGTATTCAAGTTATCAATACGAGAAGACAACTACAATGACAGACGCCACAATGTTGACGAAAATCGAGCACCGCGCAGTGATTAAATTCCTTACAAAACAAGGAAAGACTCAAAAAGTTATTCATGAATAAATGGTGGCTGTTTATCAAGATTCTGCTCCTTCATTATCTACTATTCAGAAGTGGTCTAGTGAATTTAAACGGGGTAGAGAGAGTATTGAAGACGACCCCCGTGCCGCAGGGCCGGTTAGTGCCACTTCTGAAGAAAACGTCAAAATTGTCGAGAAACTTGTACTGGAAGATGCCCGTACAAGAGTGAAAACATTAGCAGAAAAGACTAAGCTATCCGTGGGTATCATTCACGCTATCCTTCATGTACCGGTACCGGTCTTTCAAAAGTCAGTGCAAGATGGGTGCCGCGAATGCTCACGCCGCTTCAGAACAAGTGCGAGTTGAGTGCAGTAAGGAGTTTTTGGAGCTCTGTAGTGAAAATCCGAGTAGAATTTTTGAACGCATTGTCACCGGTGATGAAACGTGGGTTCATGACTATGATCCTGAGAGTAAGCAAGAGTCCATGCAGTGGCATAAAAAAGGAACAGACCCATCTAAGAAGTTTAAAGTATGCCCATCCGCCGGAAAACTCATGGCCACAGTGTTTTGGGATTTTAAGGGAATTTTACTGATCGAATACACAAAAAAGGGTCAAAGTATTACTGCCGCAGCTTACGCAAACAGCCTACGCAATTTTAAGGACGCTATAAAAGAAAAAAGACGTGGAAAATTGACCGCTGGTTTCTTGTTTCTTCACGACAAGGCGCCGGTTCGCACAGGGCGCGTTGCCAAGGCTGCTGTGAGGGATTGTGGATTTGAAGAGACCACTTATCCACCCTGCAGCCCTGACCTGGCACCCAGTGATTACTTTTTGTTCCCAAACCTGAAGAAAGATCTTCGGGTAAGCATTTTACCGACGATGAAGAGTTGAAGGAGGCAATTAATGAACATTTTTCAGGCAGAGGAAAAATATTTTTAGAGGGCATAAAAAGTTATTTACCCGATCAAATAAGTGTATTGAGGCTATGGGAGACTATATTAAAAAATAAATTTTATTTAGAATTTTCTGCCTATTATTTCATACCTATACCGAGAATACATTGAACGCCCCTCGTATATATAGCAATAAAAATCTATCTATGTAGTATAATGTATTAAGTATATCAGTCAACAAGAACCCATAACACAAGCTCCGCTAAGCTTGGGTCTAAATGATGCTGTGTGAATTGTCCAGCATTATTTACATTACTGTTCCCGTAAAAATATTACCCGTGATTCCACTCTCACTGGTCATAACTTACTGTATATTTATTCCGGGTTTGGGTACTTCATTATGTATGGATAAGTAAGCCGTGGGATGCCGGCAATAGATTGTGCAATGTTACCCCTGCTCTCATGCCCGTGGATGCAGTAAGAGCCTGCTAAGGGATACTTGGGGAAGATGGGCAGCAGCGTCTTTCCGTGTATCAACATCCCATACTGCGCTCGCCAACCCGCCTGCCAAGCGTGGGGAGCATGACAACAGCCCTTGACCAGTTCTTGGAGATCCATGAGCGAGGCCTATGTCTGATGGACATCCTACATCTGAAACTAACATAGTTGAGAGCACTTTATAGATAGATAGATAGACTTTATACCAGGGATTGCCAAACTAGGGGCGTAATACAATTTAGCGGGGGGCGCGATCCATAACCCGTCCCCACCAGGCTGGCGCACCAGCTCGCCTTCCGCTCAGCCCGCGCAATCGTCCGTCTTGTCCCTGGTTGCAAATACACACTCCCATACTCGTGCATTGGTAACTTTACGTTAAAATTCCTTGCTTTGGGCTGTTCTTAGAGGTTTTATCATTAGGTCCGTCAAAGATGTACAGTAGTGGGCTTGAACTTTTTGTATTCTGCGGAGGGGGGCTTGTTACAAAAGTTTAGTAGTTTGGGAACCCCTGCTTTATACAATATTCACGGGATTTTTTTAGATTATGCCACTTTGAGTTTCCGGATATTTCGGCGCAGTCACACGCCACGATCAGGATCATGATCTCGTGTCATCTCACCTGCATCTTTAGAATCGTCCAGAATTTCCCCGGGACTGGGCGGCGTTTCGTCCTTTTCCTTCTCTGTCTCTTTCGGTGGCTCGGGTTGCGACGATTCTGGAAATAACATTACTATTAGACACCTGAGTTTTGTTTAAGATATTAATTAAATGCCAGCAATAACCACCAGTGATTATGTTTTTGCACTAACCAGCTAAAGCTAATTAAATTGACAATTGATTTTTATTGTAATCAATTGTCAATTCGTTCCAAATTCGATGTAGAATATTTGTCAACAAAGTATCAATACTTGACCTGAAAATAACAATTGGCAAAACCAGTGTGCGTGCGTCGGTATAATGGTTAGGTCACACATTAAGCCAATGCCACATTTTTTGTTATCAGGGCACATCTAACGTTTTAAATCTTTGCTAAGAACGTGTTGTTTTTTAGTACTCAATTATTGGGGATTTGTGACCACTCCCTTCGATATAAATTACTATAATCTCCACCAAAACCAACCGTTAGCAAGCAATTAAATTTAAGTGTCAGACATTGGTTTTACAAACATTTTACATCAAATTTGGCTGAATTTAGATACCGCAAATCTCCTTATCGTTAAAAGGTATTGCAATTATAGTATTTAGAGTTAAGGTCTATCTCTAAATAAATGTTTTTTGTTTCGTAATTTATTGCACTGTCAATCTCACCTTGTTTCTCTTTCTCTCTGTTCTTCTCCCGTGCCTGCTTCTGTTCTCTCTTCGCTCGCCGTCTGCGTCTCGCTTCTCTCCTCCGCTGCACCTCGCCCGGGGAGGCGGAGCGCTCCGCGGCGGAGCGCCGAGCGAGCCGGAGTTTGCGTTCTATCTCCCATCTGTGGAAAGTAGGCTCTCGTCTGAGTTTATAAAACATCAATTTAACTATTAACACAAGGATCTGTGGTCAAAGTTCTTCTATTAATTCCATCCAGAAAACAGTATCTTTAATTTTTGAGTCAGGTATTGTCTGTATAAAATCTTTAATTCGTAATGTTTAATAATAATTGGTCATTACTGCATGTTGTATATACCTTTAACCAGAGATTTAAACCGTTAGATACATCCATACCGTAATGAGCCCGCGCCGTTTTGTTTCCACACGAAATGAGTGAGCACGCTTATTTGGAATCAGTGTACCTCTTAACAGTGTTAGCAGTTTGGTGTGTATAAAAACCGATGAAAATATCTAGTTTTAATTCCGCTAATTTATTAACGCATTAGCGGAATTAAAACTAGATATTTTCGTTGCATTTTATTGTCATGGATTTTCGCAAAGTAACGCCTGATTCCATTAATTATAGTTCGGTGTGTGTTATTTATTTCACGAATGTTTGCGCAATATGATTGCACAATAACAGTATTGTTTATTGGTTCAACTGGTGTGCGTGCGTCGGCATTATTGTTAACACACATTTAAAGACACCATGCCTCAGTTTTTGGTGTCAGGACACATTAAAGGTAGATTCATACATATCAGTGAAGCCACAGTTCCGACAACGTGTTCGCTCAGTTCGGTATCAGTGCTACAGTGTTGCGTCAGTGATTCAATTCACACATGTCAGTACTCAGTTCACGGAGCTTCAGTGAAAACGTGTCCGTCGTCAAGTATCGTGATTGTTGCTATGGCTCTGTTCAGTACTGCGGAGCTAGCAATGATAGCTATTGCTTTAGACGAAGAAGACGAGCAGCATCAAGAAAAAAAGAGAAAATGGGTGCATGAAGCATAGCAATTAAGAGAGACAGAAGGAGAATTCATGACCTTATACAAATAATTTATTAGTTATACAAGGTGTCCCGTAACTGGTGTATGAAGCCAGGAGCTGCAAATTACCCCCCACCAAAGGAATGCAAAGGCGAAGAAAGATTTCAGAAAAACGTATTTTCAGGTTTCCATACAAAATTAAATATCTTTACAAGTTTTCCAAGTCGCTGTCAACCCTAATGTATAATAGACGTGTGTCCGTAATACATACCTACGCGCCTACGCACACCACGCACCTATACCCACACTCAATATACGCACAAGCGCGTTGCGGGCGCGCCGCGGGAATCCCCGGCGGTCAATAGGTCATTGCCCGTAACAGCTGAGAGCAGGGTTGTCACTCTTATGAAATTGGTATAAACTTTGAACGTTATCTTATCACTGAAAAACTTGAAAATCAAGAAAGTCGTAGAACAAACGTTGTTTGCCAGGGGGGGTAGAAAACCCCCCTTTCGGCTTAGTACCCCAATTACGGGACATGCTGTAGATGAATGGAAATATTTTGAATATTTTAAAATGTAAGAGAGCTGTTTCAATAGTCTTCTGCAGAAACTAAGAAGTAAGTTATTGAAGAAAGATACTTGTTGGAGGAAGGCTATCTCCGCGCGGCGTCCGTGATCCGACAAAAAATATCGTCGTCAACGAATACGTCCGTGATTGCCGGTGTCGGCACTGACACTGAGAGCACTGTGTCGTCACTGACACTGACAAGTGGGGATGCGTTCATAGAGAATGTATGAAAAAATATTTCGCACTGTGCCGGTACTGTGTCGGAACTGTGGCTTCACTGATATGTGTATCGACCTTATAACGATTTAAGTCTTTGTCTTAAAGAAGTTACAGAGCATGAGGGGGTTGCTGCCGCACTCGCCACGCTCGCCAGGCGTGCTCCTTGGCAGACACTGCATCATAAAAGGGAGGAGGGACAACATTCCACCCCACGGCGATTCTTACCTAGTCTTCATCAAATCTCGCCGTTCGATACGTTTGAATATCTCCTGCTCTCGTTCCTTCTCGCTCATCGCGGCGAGTCTCGCTCTATCTTCCGAATCGCCCATGAGATTCTCGTCATAACTGGAAGATAATAATAAAAATCTCTATTGAACAAAGAAAAAAACTAAGAAAAATATTTATTTGACAGTAATACATAAATATGAACATCAGATATGCGTCCACTGGTGGACATAGAAATTTAAATATATTTAAGCATTCATTCATTGAGAACTAATATTTAAGTACAACCTAGGTACTTAAAATATTAGAAAGATGGAAGAGACTGCAAATGACAATTCATAGTTCTCTATGTACACTTACAGATATACAGTATTATTAAACGCTGAAACTATAGCATAATATTCTCGCTTATCACAAAGGCATAGCCATCTTAAGCGTCACCTTCCAAAATAGAAGAAAAGAAGAAGAAAGAAGAAACATAAACTAAACACACACAAAACACAAAAACTACAAATAAAAGGTTGAACTTTTTTCTTAGTTCAATCTTAGCATACAGAGTTATTAAAAATATTTTACAAAAGATGGCGAGCTACTCACTCAACGAGCCAAAAAAGAATAATCATCATCATCATCATTACAGCTGCAGGACTGGTGTCCACGTCCACTGCTGAACATAGGCCTCCCTCATACATCTCCAAGATCAAGAGGGGATTGTTGCCATACTCGCCACGCTTGGCAGGCGGGTTGGCGAGCGCAGTATGGGATTTCGATACGATCGGAAAAACGCCGCTGCCCATCTTCCAGAGCAGAGCAGACCCTTAGCAGATTCTCACTGCATCCACGGGCAAGAGAGGAGAGGCAACATTCTACGGCAAGAACGGTGAGGAACTCACCCATCGTCAAATTCTTCTTCTGAATCAATGGAGTCATTGTCTGATGAGTGGGAGGACACTTCACCTGAAAGAAAACATAATTCAACATCATCATCCCGATATTTCCTCTACGATCATTCCATATCATCGCGGACCAATAGACAGGAAATGTCATTTATTTTGTCTAAACAACAATTTCGCCATAAATATATCATAATCATAATATTTATTTGCAGGAATGTATGTATGGTCTTATAATTGAAAAACACAGTTCAATTACTACATTCTGCCAAATTTAGGCGTGCATATTTTTGTTTACAATTGTGTACAAATAATTGTACGGAAAAGTGCACAGGTCGGCTGTTGGCGCTGTACTGTCAAAGGCGAGAGACAGTTGTCATTACATTAGTGCAAGGCACTTTAAATTAAATACCACAAACCTTCTTCCGGCTCACTAAATGTGTCCTTCTTCTTGCTTCCAGTGCTATCTGTGCTTTTCCTCGGCTCCGGTCTTTTGACCTCCTTAGGCTTTTTATCATTGTCAGAGTAGTCCACAGACGGTTTCCGGCTCGAGGACTTTTTCGAGGACCTCTTTGATGATTCTGATGCATTACTTTCCGAGTCGGATGATGAGGATGATGACTTTGCTGGGGAGATAAGAAAACACTAAGTAAATATTATATAACTTTTGACGAGCTCTGTGGCGCAGCGGGCGAAGGTCCGCCTGCGACGCAAGAGGTTGCGGGTTCGATTCCCACTTCGAACAAATGTCTGTATGATCTGCAGATATTTGTTCAGGGTGTTCTGGGTGTTTTTCTATATATAATAAAAAATATCTTATATATAATAAAAAATATCTATCTATGTAGTATAATGTATTAGGTATATCAGTCATCTAGTAGGTACCCATAACACAAGCTCTGCTTGGCTTGGGGCTAGATGATGCTGTGTGAATTGTCCATCATTATTTATTTCTTTATTTATTTATATAAAAATAATTGCAGTGTAACTGGTTATAGCAACTGTTAATACTACTGAAAACAAGCCATATGTTATTTTTGTTATAAGCTATTTTTGTATAATTCATTTATTTGATTTCTATAAGCCATATGTCTTCTGTAGATCTTCAATCACAATACTCTTGAATTATGTGTTGATAGAACACTATCTTACAGTTTATTTTTATAAAACTAGGTTAGCATAAAATTACTCATCAGTCGGTTTGGCTAGATTGTAATGTATTTTAGTGTAGGTCATATTTTGATAACTTATACTAAACTAGCCACACCCCGCAGTTTAACTCGCGTAGTTCCCTTACCCGTGGGAATTCCTCAAAAAGAATTCCGAAAAATCCCTCCTTTGTGCACCTCTAGGATACTCAAAGTATATGTGTGCCAAATTTCAAGTCTCTAGGTCCAGTGGTTTAGGCTGTGCGCTGTCTGTCAGTCACTCAGTCATTAACGGAAGGGTGTTATATATATATATTGATAAATAATAATAAAAACTCTTGAATGACGATGATGATGGCATCTTGTTATCCCTCATCAGGGACATAGGGCTCTTAGAAGGGATTTCCAGCAAGACCGTATATACTCTTGAATAGGCACTTATAAACAAACTTTTAATTAATATGGATATTAATAATGAAATAAATAATACTGGACATTTCACATCTATGGGTACCAGTTGGTTAATAGATTTTTTTATAACAAAACTTACATAGATACATTTGAACAGTGGAAAGAATCGAAAATGCAACCCTCTGACACTCAGCCAGCTATTAAACCACAGCCCCATGGAGGCCGTCAAAAGAGGATATCCAAGGACAATTATTTTATTATGATTTGATGTTCTTTGCACAACTACCTACTTGCTATGTCTTTCCCAAGCCCAGAAAATGCAATGGTTAAAGACAACTTACAATTATTTTTCTTATCCTCATCATCATCCCAATCAGACTCGTCACTGCCTGATGACTTGCCGGAAGACTTGCCCTTGGCCTTCGGTGGCGGGGAGTCACCGGCCTTCTTTTTCTTCTTTGCGAGGTTCAGGAATTGCTGAAAATATTATGTTATCAGTTAATGTGTCTATCTCATCCATCATCACTTGTCTGCTGCCCTGGGTCTTCTCACTCTAGTAGGGGTTACCAGATCTGTATTGAGCATTGTCCCCCTGATGCTACCCTGACCCTAGCCAACTCAGCGGTCCGCTTGCTCTGGACTGCTGGCAGCTTGAGCGTCCCTGAAGGATATGCGGTGTTGTGGGAATGTGTCAGATCTTGTCGTTCTGTTTTTGATCTAGTGTCCTTTGTGCCAGTACTGCGCAGTAGCACATGCTCCACTGTCTCATCTACTTCAAGACACCAACAACATAGTCCACTGCCTGTGGCCCTTGTATTGAGGAGATGGTGCTTGAGATCACAGTGCCCTGTGATGATACCCACCACCATCCATAGGTTTTGTTGGATGGTGTTACTAATACTACACAATATCAGTAATACTCTTTTACTTCTTCTCAGCTGTAGGACTGCTCCATCCACGGGCAAGATAGGAGGGGCAAAATCCACAAGCCAGCACACCACAGTGACTCTCTTTCTCAAGATAATCTAATCTGTTCTTAGTTATGCCTAAGAGACTACCATGTGCCATCATCTGGTACCACCTAAAGCAAAAGTACTTGGACTATGCTTCTGTCTTCACTAATGTAACTCTTTTGTGTTGGGATATCTTTTTTAACAGTTCTCACGGTTAGAGCTTGAAAATTATGTGAAAGGTCATGAAAACAAGGAGCCCTTCCCAAAAATAAAAGCCAAACCAATGTTACCATAAATCTAAATCCATAAATAGACTATTACTCAGCCCATTCCACTCAAGTGAGAATTCAAGCAAACATTGTTTTCTCATGAATTTCCAGGTTTCTGAACATTTAGACAGAAGAGAAAGTTTTGAGCGTGCAATTACATAATCAAAAGACATTTTGAGACATTACTTTTTACTGGAAAGCCTGTTACAATTTCTAAATAATATTTTTTAGTTAGGTATTTTGAATCTGATGTTATTCCCCTCATTTACGTGTATGGTAATTAAATGTAATCCAGGCGTGTGCTATGGTTGTTTTGTTTTACATGAGTCATGGTTTAGAGGCCACGAAACTACGTTACAGGACAAACATCGGTCGAATTCTAGCAAATTATGTCGAATGTTTTCAAACGCATTTACTTCAAAAACATTGGTATAACCGCTCATATTTATAAAGTGGTTACTGGAAAAGAATGCTAGTAGCTTTCTGAGGGAAGAAACATGGCTCTTTGGCAATATACGCAGTTGTAAAATCGAGAAATTCTGTCTCGAAGAGTCTAACTTCTAACCTACTATGTTCTCTTAGTAACAACTTACAGAGTCCAAATCAGAGCATTCGCTGCTAGAATCTGAATCGATCAATGGTTTGTTCTTTCGTTTAGCCATTTTTATATAACAAACAAATCTGAAAGTTGAACAAAATTCCCTTTGCTTGATTTTTTTACGAAACACGAAGCAAAGCAAGAAAAAAGCAAAACGTCTTCCCCCGACTACAAGTCACAGACTAAAAAAATGCTTTTTTTTTCTGAGGAATGTGCTGTTTTCCGTTAGAGTTGTGGTTGCTAGAAAATCGATTGCTTGCGAAATCGATTTTATGCAGGTTTAACAGATTTTTTTAAATGTTGAAATGGATTTAAATAAGTTAACATAACAAGCGTAGTATTTAATAAAATAAATTTCACTATAGATTCGGACGCTCAGACAAAAAAACAGGTTCATTTGAAAAGCATAGATATTGTTGCGCCCTGCGCAAACGCAAACTACAGTTAATTAGCGAGAGATCCAGAAAGGACCAGTCGCGGTGTTTACGTAAACAAGGGAAGGAGCTCAAAGGTCACTTTTATTTTGTAAACAGTTCAAAATATTTATTGTAACTATGTTGTAACATAAAGATCTTATAACATAAAAGTATCATACATGGACCCAGCTAGGGCATAATAATGTTATGTACCTATGTATGATGCTCATAAAGAAGCCGTGTTGGGCGAGTGGTATGTACCCCGACTTTCAATCCGAAGGTCTTGGGTTCGATACCGGCCGTGCACCAATGGATTTTTCTTTGTTGAAAAATGTATGTGCACGCTTAACACGAGCTTTACCGGTGAAGGAAACATCGGGAGGAAACCCGCGGCTTAGTTAGCTTCAGACGTATTGACGTGTTCTTTCCTCTGAATAATAGCTGACTAAGCTGAGAGGATGGTATAGGTGCTGGGCAAGTCTAATCCATCTAACAATGTCCCAGGCACTGCAGTGTCCCGTACAGCATGATTACCAGTTGCTGACGCTGTATTAATCATCTATAATAGATGCAAAGGATTTACTTTTTTTTCTTAATCGAAGGTGAAAAAAAAATACAGTGGCAAAAGTAGGTCTAAATTCTCGTTTTACATCAAAAGGTAAATTTAGGTAATAATTACTTTTGGCAATGTTTGTTAAATTAAAATTGTACTGATTGAAACATGAACTGAAGGGAAAATAACAACGTTAGACTAGGCGGTGTGGTGTGGTCCTAGACTATAGCCTGCTCCGAAAGGAGCGAAAAAAAATGATTAGAACTTCCATACGACACACCTAATACATTTTTTTCAACAGGTAGACAAAACAGATTGAAATTATTCACAGCATATTTAGTTATATACCTAGGTATTCACTTTAAAAATGAATAATTAAATTTAAATAAATTCAATATTTGAGGGGGTTCCCATAAAACAAACGTAAAATCACGTTTTTAATTATAGCGGCCTCAGATATTCAATTTTTTTTCAATTTATTTATTTTCAATACAGAAACACAAAATACAAGGAAATGTTATAGATAGGTACTAAATAGTATAGGTAATTATTTAGGGGTGCAAAACAACAATCTATTTTCTTTTGCAGCCGTGCTAGGTTTAACCTGTGTTACGGTCTGCAAAGTTAGATTCTTTTCAGAATCTTATTTAACCAGATACAGAAACAAACTTACCAGCTATCTACGTACAATATGTTTGAAACCTGCATCAACACAACACATAGTCTTTTAAGAAAGAACCCACACAATTGTAAACTGAGTAATCTTCTGCAATGACTATCGCTTAATTTACCTTATTTTATTATTTCCCGACGTTTCGAAACACAGATCGCAAAAGTTTACAAGATACTAAGAACCTACATAGGTACTCAATTTGATGAGTATTAATAACAGTAACTTTAGTTTAACACTTCACAAAGACTAAAAAAATCAAGTTAATCTACAACATATTTTACACTAAATAACTGAGCATACATTAATTATTATTAACAATAAAATCATCAACACAATTGTAAACATGAGGGTAGGCCTGCGATTGCATCGTGTCGTGTCGTCAGCGTGCGATACATAGTTCTTGCTTTGAATTATTTAACCCGTTGTGACGCACAATCACTTTTGCCATGACAGAGATTAACTTTAATAATTATCCATAATTTGAGTGTGTTTTACAGACTATATAATATAATTTAAAGACATGTTTCTATATAATATATTAGATTTTAAAACAAAACTCATAAACAAACACACTGAATTATCATCATTACTATATTGTAGTAGAAGGATAGGTTTCATCATTATTTTAAGCTCGCTTTGTGTTGGTACTAACTAAAAATAACATTTTTGTACACTTGTGTATCTATTACAAAAACAATAAAATAATCAAATATTTACGTTATAAATGCAAAGTTTTTATTTTTATTTTTTTATCACCTCTTAGGTACTAATCTAAAAAATAAATACAAGGTACTAAAATTCTACATTAGATAAGAATAATATATATATTTATAATAGGTACATACATATATCATATATAAATATACCATGGGGAAACGCAACTTTTGATAATAAATAATATATATTTTTTTAATTGAATTGATTGAAACATGACAACTATAGCCTAGAATTGTCAAATAAATATTTTTGTCTCTCTCACTCTAGTGCTATAGTTACGTACTTGCTCTGTGGGTGGTGTGGTTTCTCTTCTCTCTTCCACAGTCTCTTGTGTTTTTGCGTAAAAGCTGTACCTATTTTATTAATTTTCTTTCAACATAACTTCAACTTTTTTATAAAATTCTCAAACTCCAGCTGAACTTAAATTCATCAAAACAATACCCGGACGTTATTCCCCTGCTGTGAATGTAAACAAAAAGTGAAAAGAAATCGTAACGGGACCCCGTTACTTGGCCATTGTTATCAAAACTTATTATGCCTCATGATTTAAAAGAATTGGGAGGACGAAAAGCTATTCACATGGTAAGATTCCATCCTATGTCTCTATAGTTTATGTATTAGGTTGTTTCGAACTATGGTTTGAGGACATGGGACTAGATGGTGTTGTGTCCAGCATTATTTTCAACGAAACCTTTGGCTCTTGGGCTCTATGGCATCTTGAGTCTTGTACTGTTTACTGCTGATAAGTGATATTCCTGGATTACATGAGTTGCCAGTTGGTTTTATAGCCACATGAGATGGATGGAGGAGGCAAGGAGTTGCTTGTATGATTTATGCTTGGGGGGCAAATATAATAATTTTCTGCAGATATTTGTCTGCGTCTTGGATATAGGGGTATATTCAAGTGAATTACTGTAAGTCAGTCCGCAAAGGCCTTAAACTAAATAAAGCTTTCATAAAGTAACAAGTTTGTAAACATTTCAAGTAAAACCGGCTTTCACATCATTTCCTTTAATTTGAAATTATACTTGGGTATATTTGAAAATATGTGGTTGTTCATCATCACTTTCATTCCCCATATCTTATAACTGGCTCAACCAATTTCTATTTAACTTTCAGTTTTGGATTTTCTGAACCATTTCCTTTCATTTCCTTTCTTTCTTTGATATGGAAGTTGGGTATATTTTGAAACATTCAATTTCCCACATTCACTCTCTCGTTAATGTCTTAACTGATTTTGATATAACATGTTTAAAAAGCACGGCTAGAAAACCTACTTTCAAATAAAAAAAATACATTAAAATCCGTATACTCAAACTGCCACAGACAGACACACAAGTCAAACTTATTAAACCCCTAATTTTTTGTTGGGGGTTATAATAAAAAAAAATACTAAACATCTTACCTGTAACACAAGCTGTCCTGGCAAACTTTGTACTGCCCAGAATCAACTACTTACTAACACATCTTCTAACTACTGCTCTACTACTACTACTACTCTACTACTACTACTCTAGTATTACTCTACTTCTACCCTACTACTATTACTCTACTAGTACTCTACTTCTACCCTACTACCTACTCTACTACTACTCTACTTCTACCCAACTACTACTCAACTACTACACTACTACTACCTAAGATAGTAAAAATGTATAATCAGTTGACTAAACTTAATAATAAACTTTTTGAATGCACCTTTAAATATTTGACAACCAAGTGACACCGTGATAGATAATACTATGATAAGGTTACATTAGAAATAATTAAAAATGGTTCTTAAGTATTCTTAGATTTTCTAATTTTTTGCACAATTTTCTTAATTTTTTTGTTTTATATGTAAATAAGAACCATCTGACAATAACAAACACAACAAAAAAAATATTAGCGAAATCGGTCCAGCCGTATTTTGTATATTTGTAACAACAAAACTCAAAACTACTGGACCAATTTCTAAAATGCTTTCTCCACTAGAATGCTATATCCCTGAGTAACAGGCAATGCGGTAACATAGTCCGAGTAACTATGCGGTTGAAACTGCAGGGGCTGCTATAATTCTTTATTTTTTAATACAAGCAGCGCAGTGCACTAAGCATAAGATACTTGTGTAGCAGCCTTTCATAGATAATAGTAACTTTATAAATAAATATCTGAGGTTTTATTATTTTAGAACTACCTACTAAACTTGACAGTAAAAATAAAAAATAAATTATTAAATATATTGTGATTTACAATGTTCATTATGTAAAAAAATAATTAATTGTCAAATTATTGTAGATTTTAAAATCAACAATAAATACGAAATATCGGTATGTGTAACATTTTAATTTACATGAAAGTTATAGATAGATTAGTTAATTTATTCAGGCTCATCTTAGTGCTGAGTCAGACACCTTTTTGTAACTGTATTTCTTAGTTTAATTTATTATTTTGTTACTTTATCTCTTCTGTTGTGTCTTTTATTTTTTCTATGTGTTTTGTTATTAATGTTACAAATAAATGTTTTATCTATATATATCTATCTATCTATTACTTAAGTATTTTCTTCAAATAAAAAGGCTTTTAGATACGAGGTAAGTTTAAACATCTGCGACAGACAGACAAAGTCACGCAATAACAGTTCCTTTTTACCATTTTGGTCAGGAACTCTTAAAAACTATAAAATACTCTGTTTCCCTTGCAGGCGCCTCTATCCCCAACTCCGTGTGCGGAGATCAGTGACGATGAGCTGGTCTCCATCTCTGTGAGAGATCTGAACCGGCAGCTGAAGATGAGGGGACTGTCGCGGGACCAGATTGTGAGGTAAGTTATATATCTTAATTCAAGCTCATTTATAGGTCGCGCGGCGGTTTAAGATCGCTCGATGAATCTAGTGGGGGCAATCGGCGCATGTGTCTAATCGCGCACGAATCGAGACGCGTGAACGCAACGCGGGAGGTGACCTTGAGACCCTGAGAGCGACTGATCTACCAATGACGTGACGCCGTCAGCGCGCACCCGCCCCCCTCACTCCGCACATCACCAAATAGACCTTAGAATTGAATACTGCGCATACCCCTTCTACTTTTGCCGAGCGATCTTTAACTATCGCGCGACCTGTATACAAGACTGATAAATATAAACATTATATATAACACGCCGTCATGCCGAGATCAACGCGGCACGAAACCAACTGGAGACGACTATTTGATGCGGCCGGGTGTAACTACGACGCTGCTGTACGTATCGAGGCTCACACATTCCGCGAAGGCTGAGGATTTAGTGGAATATGTAAAGCGGGAAACCAAATACACCTGATAAGGGTCGAACGGTTGGACTCGCGTCATTCAGATTTTAGATCTTATGTGGTGCGAGTTCCAACATATATCAACCTTTCCAAAGAAACGTTTTACCCGAAGAATGTGCTGTATCGTCGCTTTCGCGGGCGACCGAATGACACGGCGCGATCGAGTTTCACGTGTCCGACCTTGCATGCTATTAAATAAGTTTTATGTGTATGTTAGTCTATCAGGTATGTATATACATATTTATATGGGCCGTCTTTACCGTTCAGCGGTTTGCAAGCGATTGCCAAGCTTCGACGCCTTTTGGTGTAACCGTACGAGACCACAGACTTACTTTAATCATCATTTCAGCCGTAAAACGTCCACTACTGAACACAGGCCTCCCTCATGGACGTAAAGGGGCAGTTGCCTTGGCAGGCGGGTTGGCGAGCGCAGTACGGGATGTTGATAGACGCTGCTGCCCATCTTCCGGAAGTATCCCTTAGCAGGCTCTCACTGCATCCATGGGCATGAGAGGAGGGGTAACATTCTACTGCCGTCACTCCACGGCATTTACTTTAATACATAAATATAATCATAGATATAGTAGGTATTATGCTAATTTTCATCCGCACCATTTGAATAGCTGGTTCTTCAGAACCACTCGTGTTTCGCGCTCTTTATCACCGCGAACGATCAAGCTGTGGAACGAACTCCCATCTGCGGTATTCCCTCGGAGCTACGATAGGGGGTCCTTTAAAAGGCTGGTATTCTCCCCCCTTCCCAAAAGCCAGCAGCGCATCAGCTTCGCATCTGGTGTTGCAGATGTCTATGGGCGACGGTGACCACTCCCCATCAGGTGACCCGTCTGTTCGTCATCCTGCTTATAATATACTAGCCGCACTGCGCGGTTTCACCCGCGTAGTTCCTGTTCCCGCGGGAATACGGGGATAAAATAAAGCCTATGTTACTCAGGGATAATGTAGCTTTTGGTGAAATATTTTTTTAAATTGGTTCAGTAGTTTTTTTGTTTATTCGTTACAAACATACAAAATACAAATATTTCCTATTTTTTAATATTAAAAGAAAAATATACCTATATATAATAATTACAAGTGATATAACGTGAACACTACATATGCGAAAACGGAACCTCCGGATGATGGGCAGCAGCGTCTCTCCGTGTATCAATATTCCGTATGGCAACAACCTCTCATGATCACGTGGAGGTCCCTGAGGGAGGCCCACGTCCAGCAGTGGATGTCCTACGGCTGAGATGATAATGATGATGATGACATATACGACTTTACAGAATGAAACAGCGGCGCCGTACACTGAAGAACAGGGGATACGCCGCCTCGTGCCGCATCAAACGAATAGAGCAGAAAGACGAACTGGAGACTGAGAAAAGTCAGGTAGTTACCTAATTATATATTTATTTTATTTCGGAAAGCCTAAAAAAAAATAACAACAATTATAATTGAAACATAAAGTTAATAATAAAAGGCCTTCACTTCACTTGCCGTGGGGTGCCGGCAGTAGGATGTTACCCCTCCTCTCCTACCCGTGGATGCAGTAAGAGCCTGCTAAGGGATACCTCCGGAAGATGGGCAGCAGCGTCTTTCCGTGTATCAACATCCTATACTGCGCTCTCCAACCTGGCTGCCAAGTATAGCAACTATCCCTCATGCAGATCCATGAGGGAGGCCTGTGTTCAGTAGTGGACGTTTTACGGCTGGAATGATGAATAATGATGATGTCACACCAACTTTCCAGGAGTGGCAGGACATGGAGCACATGCAAGACGACAATAACCGCATCCGCGACGAGGTGGCGGCGCTGCGGGGCAAGTACGACGCGCTCAAACGGTTCGCCGTCCTGAAGAACATCCCTCTGCCGCCCGAGTTGGAGCACTTGCCTTAGTTACCTTCCCGCTGCGCCTTTTGATCCAGTGTTGCTTAAGGCCGTATACAGAAAGAAAGCTGGAAACTTTTTTTTTTTTTTTATTTAAATTACAGAAGGACTTTGTCGCTCAGCGACCATATTGTCCCGAAAAGGCTACACAATAATCAACATAATATAGTAAAAACAAAAAGCTGGAAACTTATAAGCGCTTACCGGCGCTTCACAGCGCTGGTAACCCGCGCAGGAAAACATATTGTTACGAGCTGAGGGTTCGGGATTAAATCATGTAGTCCAATTATTACCAAAATTAACACCTTATTCACAGACCACTCCAATAAGAATCTCACAGCAGATTCACACAGGAACACTTCTTCACGTACAACACTGATCACACTATAACACTTGTTCACTGAACACTATAGCACTTGTACACAATCACTGATCACTTTACTGTCGCTCCGATATATCGCACTGTTCGCTTCCGTAGCCAAATAAAGACTGTCCGCTCGGTAAACACATCCGCGTATTTATATCCCACATAAAGACGATTCTCGAAGCCGATGTTTCTAGATTGACACACAATAGAGACAGGACAACAAAAAAACAAGTAAACAACTTTTTATGACTCTATTTACAACCCGCACTATTGTGTCAAAACCGGTTTGTCTAGAAACTTCACTTGTTTGTGTTCAAAACAATAAAGAGTGACCTTGGACTCTTTCGGCCGCTCAAACACCGGTCCTTTCCGGATCTTTCGCGAACTTACTGGTTTACGTTTGCGCTCGGCGCAACAATATGAACGCGCGCCGATAAGCACTGAACGGTGCCGACAAGTTCCGACAAGCTTCAACGCGCGCTGGTCAGCGCTGGGCGCATTTTTAAATACACATTTTCTAACAAAACCAAATCATCGTCCGATGAGTCCGACATTTCGCTTGGTCTGGTTCAACCTGCTTGAACGGACCAGCGCTGTCCAGCGCCGGTAAGCGCATATAAGTTTCCAGCTTTCTTTCTGTATACGGCCAAACGTAAAAATCAATAAGTGTTTAACAAAATATAGCCTATGTTCATCAGGGATAATGTAGCTTTCTAATGGTGAAAGAATTTTGTAAATCGGTTCAGTAGTTTTTGAGTTTATTCGTTACAAACATACAAAATACAACACGCTAGTCTTCCCTCTTTATAATATAGAGAAATAAAGAGCAAATAATATTTTATCTGTCCTTAAAATGTCATCGTGAGTATTTTTCTAATTATAAAGTCTAATATTTTTTAAAAGGATGTAAAAGCAACGCTAGATCACGGAATCGAGAATATTTTTCTTAAAATTAGCATAATCTAGCTTAAAACTTGGTGTGGTTTTAAGTTATTTAGTTACTAAGATACTTCTTGTATACCTACTATTAGTAAGAGATTGAATTTACTACTCAAATTATTTATAATTATTTTAGATCAATAAATTAGTTGTAAGAATGATGTAGTTTTGTTTCAAAAATATCGTCCTATTTTATTTTATTTATTTCGAAAACAAAAAGCTTAATAAAAGCTTAAATAAAAAATATTAAGTAGTACAAACATAATGTGGCTAAACTAAAGCTAGAAACAGTTTTTTTAATGAAATGAAATGCTTTTGAGCCGTGGGGTTGGTCCGGCAGTAGAATGTTACCCTCTCCTTTCATACCGATGCAGTAAGAGCCTGCTAAGGGTTTCCTCCGTATGGGCAGCAGCGTCTTTCCGTGTATCAACATCCCGTACTGCGCTCACCAACCCGCCTGCCAAGCGTGGTGAGTATGGCAACTACCCCTCATGGAGATCCATTAGGGAGCCTGTGTTCAGTAGTGGACGTTTTACGGCTGAAAATGAAAAAAAATATATGCTTAAGTAGGTATTTTAGGTATATTTTATATAGTCCTCTTCATTCGATGACGGCGATGATGATGATGACACCAAACTGCGGTACATACAAGGACGTGTCCAAAAGACATCTTAACGTCCAGCACGATACCATCCCGAGCGGTGCACCCTTCATTTGGCCCACGTAGCAAATTTTGAAACAGGGCCCGCCTAAGGCGAGCTACGCCACTAGTTAATGATCAAGTTTTATCAATGACAAGCCGCACTGCACAGTTTCACCCGCGTAGTTCTCGTTCCCGTACGAATACGGGGATAAAAAGTCTTTTTCTCACGGATGATGAGGATTCTAACGGTGACATAATTTTTCAAATCGGTCCAGTAATTTCGGAGCCTATTTAATGCATACAAATAAACAAACTAATCTTTCCTCTTCTAACTCTTTCCAATTCTTGGGGGGTCACCAGATCTGCACTGACGTACCGCGTTGGGGTGTATTGTGCATTGTCCCCCGAGGTACTACCCCGACCCTAACCTAACCAGCCCAATTTCTTGAAATAACGGAGAAGGACTCGGGGTCGCCGGCAGCATCTCATGAGCGGGTGCTCATGAGATGCTGCCGAAGGGCATGCCGATGTTGTTGAAGAAGAAGGGCATGACTCCATGAGCTCCTGAAGACCTGTCTCTAATCTAGTCTATCTCGTGGCACCACAGTGCAGTAGCACGTGCTCCACGGTTTCTTCCTCTTCAAGACACCCGCGATATAGTCCACTGTCTGTGGCACCTGTCTTGATAAGATGGTAGTTGAGATCACAGTGCCCGGTGATGACGCCCACCATCATCCGTAGGTCTTGCCTTGTCAGCAAAGTATTGGTTATCTTTCTGTTTCTCTCTCTTTCCTCTTTATAATATTAGTGTAGATATGTGATGTTTACCGTACGTACCTACTTATTGCTATTGATTTATCAGGCGCTCGGTTGACCTACGTTTTATCGAATTAGCTGGCCAAGAGTAAAGATATGGACATAATGATGCCATTTTAAATATCAAATACACGGAAATTTATATTGATTTTTTAATTGACTTCAAATGGAGGAGGTTCTTAAGTCGTCTGTAGTTTTTGTTACCTAAAAACTTCGCCATAAAGGAACCGATTTGGAAAATTCTAATTGAGTTTGAATAGATACACTGCCGTGGGGTCCTGGTAGTAGGATGTTACCCCTCCTCTCATGCCCGTGGATGCACACGCCTCCAAGGAACACAGGCCTCCCTCGTGGATATCCATGTGGGGTAGTTGCCATACTCACCACGCTTGGCAGGCGGGTTGGCGAGCGCAGTATGGGATGTTCCGGAGGTATCCCTTAGCAGGCTCTTACTGCATCCACGGGCATGAGAGGTGGGGTAACATTCTACTGCCGGCTACACGGCACACTAATCATTACCAAACACAATATCATCAACATCGTTAGGGTCATTAGTCATATTTTTTTTTAATATTAAAAAGGTTATTTAAAAATCTAGAGTCAAAAAATAGGGATCAAAACATAAATTTAACAACCTTGTTACAAAAACAATGCGTGGTCAAACGCTTTGACAAAAAAGTACTGTATCCCAAAGATTCTTTGCTATAACCTTCAACTTTTTTTGAGGTCGGTCAAAATGTGCCCTTTTTAACGTTTATATTAAAAGAAAGCCTCATTTTAAGTTTTGGCCCCATTCTAAACCCTTTAACAAAGTACTGTAGCATTATTTACCTGTGCCTAAAGTAAGAAGCCGCCGTGGGGTGCCGGCTGTAGAATGTTGCCCTTCCTCTCTTCCCCGTGGATGCAGTAAGAATCTGCTAAGGGATGCCTTCGGAAGATAGGCAGCAGCATCTTCCGCGTCTTTAACACCCTATACTGCACTCGCAAACCCGCCTGCCAAGCGTGGCGAGTATGGCAACAACCCCTTATGATTGTTAAATCCATGAGGGAGGCCTATGTCCAGCAGTGGACGTCCTACGGCTGAAATGATGATGATGAAAGTAAGAAGGTTATTATGTGCCTACTAATGGATTGGTTGTCTCCTTTATGACTGCGTCTTTAGGTACCTAGTATGTTATTATCCAGTGTTTTATAAACGTAGTAAGCTTATGAAGTTGACCGCGAAAAGAAGTTATAAGTAAAAGATTTTTTTTATACAAATAATTTCGGTTTAGTGTATTAAGTCAACATAACATATTTATAAATTATTTTCCGGACTGTCTTGTGATGAAATGATGAGGTAAGCGCGATTGTCACAAGTTTGAGTATTTTTTTCACATTTTAAATGTGTCCCCCTTTATAAGTAAATTTTGTTTTATACATATTGGAGCTAACTCTATATTTTCATTGTAACTTCAATACTGTCAAGCTAAAATAAAGGTGCTATAACCTACCTTACTCGTGTGATAGAGAGAATTATAGTAAAAAAATCATCCTATTATAAATAAAACACAGCCTTTTAGACTACGGTATCTAATTGTATGTTTCTATTGTGATTTTTGTTCGATGTCCTAAAATAAATAAATAGACTTTTGGGAGAATAGGTAATGTTTTTTCGTGTGCACTTTGGTTGAACTGTTATTAAGTTTGGTTTGTTATGCGTTTTGTTTCAGACGTCATCTTCTTCTGTTCATCTTACCTGCTGTTTCTGCAGTCATTAACCTTCAGATATCAGGCAGCTATCCCTCCTTCACCATCAAATCATCGGGGAGAGACAAATCGATAGTAACAGATACAGAGCGACTGGCGTTCAACATCACAGATGGAATCGTCAAGGATTGCGTGAAAGAATACTTAGGAGGCCGCCCTGATGATGCATTTATACACAGTCCGACCCCCTGGGGCGATCTGTATAAAAAATACGGATGGACAGAGACTTACAGAGTCATAAAACCGATTTCAAGTCGAGTAATCAGCATTTCTTCGTCCCTGCAAATGTTGAAGCAACAGATCGTCGAAAGCAATAAGACAACGGAAATAGGACTATCACAGACAGTTTACAGCAGATTTTCTACCACATGGATCGCAGCGCCTAAGCTAGACGTCAAACGAATCATGTATCACATAGATTTAAACAATTTTAGGATGGTTTACGAGACCGCTTTCGGCGAGAATGGAGTGAAACTTAAGGCGATGACTACAGGTGCTAGTCTCACTGACTTGATGGATTTGGCATCTGTGATTGTAGAACTTTATGCTAGTGATGTTACTTTAAAAACTGAAGTTTTGTATCAAGTTAGTTTGTGGGGTAATGCTGTTTTAAACTACGAGAGGGCGTTTAGGGGACATCATTTTTACTCGCCGAATTTAGATGATATAATGACAGATTGTGGGATAAGTAATAGTTTATTGTTAAGGGAGGTTGTAGATATAGGATTTTACATTGATGCTAAAATCGTGGTTAGAAATAAATCGAATGGTTCTGTGGTGTTGACGAAAAATCTAGAAATTTATCCATTATAAGATCTATTTTCTTTGTTACTCCCCTTCTTTGTTAGTGTAATTTGATCTTATTGGCTCGGCATCTTTTACAAACTGCCTAAGTTTTGTAATTTAATATATACGTTATATAAAGTTACTGATTTTAGGATTAAATTATTTTTTCATATCAGCTACAGGGCGTCCACTGCTGGCCTCCCTAGTGGATCTCCAGGTCCATGAGGGGTAGTTGCTATACTCACCACGCTTGGCGGCGAATTGGCGAGCGCAGTACGGGACTTGATACACGGAAAAACGCTGCTGCCCATTTTCTGGAGCATTTTACATTTATTATAACCGTGGCAGATTCTCACTACATCCACGGCCAAAAAGAGGAGAGGCGACATTCAACTGCCGGCACCCCGCCGCACAGTATGGTTGTAACTAAACAAATATTGTGAATCCCACTAATATTATAAAGCCGAAAGTTTGTTTGGAGGTTTGTTACCTCTTCACGCAAAAACTACCATAGTAGTAGGTACCTATCCATCATTATTATACAGTTTGGTGATATCATGTATCTTGGGGGCGATTTCGATTCATTGTTTCTTAATCAGTGAAAATATTATAATTTCTTTTAACTGTTTTATTGAAACATTGACCATTATTAAATTATTAAAAGCAATAAATACTTTGAATAAATAGCATAAAATACGTTTGCCTTATTTGCTTACTTAACAAAATAATATACTTATACTACTAAATACCTAGCTAGGAAGTTTAATAAAACAATATTAAAATCTTTAAATAAGTATTCATATTTTTAAATGTAGCTAAATATTTTACAATAATTATTATTATAATACATACAAATATAAGCGATACAAACCTCTTTCAAAGAACTTACGTATTAGTGTGGAGATGAATTGAGACAAGGTTTATTCATTTTGCAGGTGAAATATTTTAAGAACAATAATTTAAATTATACACAATTATATAACAAACAGTTATATAAAACCCTAACTATGATATAAATATTTAACTGTATTAGAGCGTATTGTTTATTAATTAAAAACACATCACTATTTCTCAATGACATAAAAATGGTTTGTTCATTACAATATTTAAAACTTAAATTATGCGCAAATATTCTGCACTTCAGTCTATCTATCAGAATATGGTTTAATAACCTTTGCGCTATCAAAAAAATGTTTTATAAAAATGTAATCAAAAGTTAATTACTTATTCAGTAATTCCAAGTTGTTAATAATATTCCAAAAACTTCCTTAATATTTGCTATCAAGCCTATTTATTTATTGTTACCATGTCAGATATACCTAGTTGAAATTCGTTTTTGCTTAAAAAAGGAACATTCTAATCGACCTTCCAGAAAATAAGTTTCTGAAGCGAACAAAGTCAAAAGTGTTATATTATCAAAATTAGCCTAGGTATGAGATTTTTTTTGTTACTAAATCTTTGGTTGTCTTTATTATTGTATTATTGTATTTCATGGATTTATGTATCCAAAATTAGAGATTTTATTTTATTTTTATTTATTTAGTGTATAATAAATAACCTAAGGTTATTGTTATGTGGCCTCTGTGTCCGCATTAATTAACACTTTTTTGTTTTTACTTTGTGCAATTAGATTTAAAAAAGCATGGTAATTTAGGGGATATATTTAAAACCTTGGAAAACGTCCCCATTTTGGGGTGAAATTTTAAAACACTGTAAGGTTAAATGTTTTGTTCAAGCTATGAATTTAATATTTACAAAATATCTTAGTTTGACTTAGCTCTGATTTTATACACGCCTAACTACAAAATGTTACACAAAATTAAATAATAACTTAGTCATATTCTAAGATGTTTTTATAAGTAGGACTAAGCATGATACTGTAGGTACAGGGTGTATGGGTAATATGGGTACAAAAAAGGTTGAGTTTCCAACGACCCCAGGGAACAACTTCAGTTTTCCGACCTTCCAGAATTCGGTTATACTTAAATAAAATAAAATACCACGCAAGACCTGATTATGAACTCAGCAACATTTTCAAATGAACTAGTAAATTTGTATATAAAAATATAATTTACAAAACTTTTAAAAAACAAACGACAAAACAATACAAATTCCCGATTTTTCCTTCCTAAATTACTTATTTTCATGGGCTCAACCCCATTCGGGTTAGTACACGTAGTATAACACCCTGTGTCTATATAACGCGTAAGTCTTATAGGGAACATGCTTAATGCGTTGAGGTTATTATTTTAGGAGAGAAACGCCAATATAAAGTATGTAAAAACTGATGCATGCTCGGTTGATATTGTAGGTACTATCGGCGTAGCTACAGTCTTGACAAGTGGAAGAGAAAGCAGGTGCTTTTTCATCAATACATAGTATAAAACAAAGTCGCTTCCCGCTGTCTGTCTGTCCCTACGTTTGCTTAGATCTTTAAAACTACGCAATAGATTTGAACCCGGTAGATAGCACTGCAGTCAGCATGTCTACATAACAGCGGGCAGGACGACGTCCGCTAGTTGCTAAATAAAAGTCTTTACTTATAAAAACATCTAAGATCACAAATTAAATATTTCATATTCAAGTTTTGATATGTCAAGTAGCTTATACAATTGATATAGTTATTTTGTCGTTTTGACGCAATGGGTACTTACAAAACAGTTATACCTACGCGTTTACGATACGAAGGCAAATAACACTTTTATACAAAGCTGAGGACTCTTTTCAAAATGTTTTGAACTCTGTTTGGTAGCTGAGTTTTCATAACTTTTTTTTAATACTGTGTTAATTTTTCTTTATTGTCGACACCCACCAAAGGTGCTACCTGGAATTCCTGAAAACTAGCGTTGATTATTATTTCTAAAGATCAATGCTCCGATGTGTGATGCGGCAATAAAACTGTATACAAATAATATCACTCAGTAACATTATTAATGATACTTTGTGATATTTCGTTTCGCTTTTTTTATTAACTTTTGTTTTGTATATACCTACATGACCAAATATATTCATATTCATAAATGTTTTTCGTGTAGTTTTTCTAGCCGCGCTCAGTAGAAGTAATAAGTACCTACCTGTACCAAATGTCATATAAAAATTAACGTTATGTTTGGTAACTTGACTTATCTTTATGTTCGCTTAAGATACGAAACTGATAAGTTATGATAATAGAGCCTGTGCTTGCAAACGACTTTTACTTTCCTATGTTTAGGTAGAAATTTCAACCAGACTTTAGTCTTCGTAGCGTAAGCGACAATCTTTTCGTATCCTAAGCAACAACGCTAGCGCGAGATCTCAGAGACACTTTAGTCTTCGTAGCGTAAGCGACAATCGTTTCGTATCGTAAGCGACAATTGTTTCGTATCGTAAGCGACAGCGCTAGCGGGATGATGCCAGAAGCGCTTTAGCTACATTTCGCTTTTATGTTTCGTATCATAAGCGACTAAAGACCTCAATAGTGTTTTTCACGAGTGTTGATACTGAAGATGGGCTAAGGGATGGCCCTTAAGCCTTTATGTTCCGTATCAAAAGCGACTAACGACCTCAATCAAATATATACATCGTTAGATAGGCCCTTACCGTAATGAGACCTCGCCGTTTCATTTTCACACGAAATGAGTGTGTATCCATAGTGTTAGCTGGTGTCTGTTATTTTTGCACAAAAGTTCGTGCAATATGATTGCACAGTAAATGGTAACAATAACAGTTTGCTTTATTGGCAAAACTAGTGGGCGTGTCGGCAGTATTGTTATATACCTATAATGCCACAGTTATTGGTGTCAGGGCACATCTAATGATTTAAATTTTTGACTACGATAGTGTATTTCACGAGTGATGATACTGCAGGTGGGCCAAGGGATGTTCATACAGTGGGTAGAGGGGCGCAGGCGCGTGCGTCGGTAGCGCGTGCGGCGCATGCTGGGCCGGCGGCGCGTCGCTGTCATCGTCAGAGGAGGAATCGAGCTGCTTGTCTCCCGGGCCGCTGGAAAGAAGAAAGAGATACGTTAGTATTAAGAGATAGTTCAGGATAGGGCCGTAATTGAACGCACATAATGTTGTACACTTTCTTTAGTATATCATCACTGCAGCCGTAAAACGTCCACTGCTGAACACGGGCCTCCCACATGGATCTCCAAGAGGGGTAGTTGCCATACTCACCACGCTTGACAGGCGGGTTGGCTAGCGCAGTACGGGATGCTAATAGGTACACGGAAAGACGCTGCTGCTCATTTTCCGGAGGTATCCCTTAGCAGGCTCTTACTGCATCCACAGGTATGAGAGGAGGGGTAACATTCTATTTAAGACATAGGTATTCATTCTATGTAAGATTATTTCAACTGTCTAGCTATGTCGGTTCATGAGATACAGTTTCAGAAGAAGAGTCTCTCTGTCTCAGTCGCTCTCTAGCTGCGGCTGAGACACAAGAGATTGCGTTCCGACTCCCGCCGGGAAACAATTATTATGCATAGCGCTGTCTGTGCGTGCATGACACGATTACAACCAACCCAACACGTTGACCGAATTACATGAAACGTTTTTGTTAGCACTGCCTTAATGAGAGAAGGGTACTGATTGATTTTGGTGACCCTAGGGTCACAGGAACCGGAGTTATTGTGACCTCAAAAGATCACCAAAAGTCAAAAATAACATTTTTCGGAATCCTTCGCCCCCTTTTCTGGTACCCCCGTACCAATGCTTGTTTGTATGTTCTACAGATATTTGTTTATAGTGTACGACAGTGACTCCTGAAATGATTTCGATTTCGACGAAAAGATACCTTTAATTTTCGAATACCCAAATCAGATTCATTTTACTCTTTGTATGCCTTATTTGTAGACTAAAATAAAGATTATATTATTATTAGACAAATAAACCTATTCATAAGAACGATCGTCTGACACATCGATTGAAGAAATTCGTATCAAATTATCAAACTTAAAACAAAATTATGCATGCAAAAAAGCTGTCTTTGAAATTATTGGATTACTTCGGTCGATTACATAATATCGTTGTCAATTTAAATCCGATAACGTTGAATGGCAAAGAATGCTTTAAAGTATTAAGTCCTCCTTTTACAATTTGTTAATGTAGCTGTGTCCGCCGTGGGGTGCCGGCGCGGCGGTATAATTTTGCCTCTCCTCTCTTACTCGTGGATGCAGTAAGAATCTGCCAAAGGATACCCGCGGAAGATGGGCAGCAGCGTCTTTCCGTGTATCAGCATCCCGTACTGCGCTCGCCAACTCGCCTGCCAAGCGTGGCTAGTATGGCAATTTCCCCTAATGATCTTAGAGATTCATGAGAGAGACTTCTGTCCAAACAGTTAGATAATCGAACTACTAGTAGGACTGGATTAAATAAACTCCTACGTCCAGCACTGGATGTGGACAGCAGTCATACCTATATACCAGCTGAGATGATGATGACTTCTACAGACAAATATTACCGTTGTTAATTTAAACCCTTGACCGATAATTGGCATAGAATCATCATCATCATCATTTCAGCCGTAAAACGTTCACTACTGAACACAGGCCTCCCTCATGGATCTCCATGAGGGGTAGTTGCCATACTCACCACGCTTGGCAGGCGGGTTGGTGAGCGCACGGGATGTTGTTACACGGAAAGATGCTGCTGCCCATCTTCCGGAGGTATCCCTTAGCAGGCTCTTACTGCATCCACGGGCATGAGAGGAGGGGCAACATTCTACTGCCGGCACCCCACGGCAAGAATGCTTTAGCATTAACTCCTCCTTTCACAATTTGTTATGTAATAAAGTGTTAAATAAATAAACAAACCGAACGCCGTTTTCAAGGTTATCGATATATTCTAAAGACATCCTGTCTAGCCTGGACTATTTGTTACTAAAATCAAAACAAAAACATGGACTCAGAACATTGTGTTGAACAAAATTATTGTTATTAAATTAATTAAATTAAAATAAATAAACTTTATTTCAGGCAACAAACTTAGTTTAGTACAATATGTTATATATAATACTTAAACTACGGCCTCTATAAATATATACCTTATAGACATTATACATTAAAATAATATCCTGAAATGCAAATCCTACTTTTCATCCCTACAAGCATTAAACTTGAAATATTTGTTGAATGTCGCATAGCCCATTTTGCGTACTAAACCAAAAGGGCTAAGCGACATTTCCATGTTGTCTATATCGTAAGTACCTACGCTTATTTTCATCTATCGCGTCCTAAATCTTATACTCCGTCTTTATTTTATTTATGTTTTATAGTAACCGTGGTCGCTATCTACTCTATACTAATATTATAAAGAGGAAAGATTTGTATTTGGTATGTTTGTAACGAATAAACTCAAAAACACCTAGACCGATTTTCAAAATATTTCACCATTAGAATGATACAATAAACCCTGAGTAAAATAGGCTATATTTTATTCCCACGAGAACGGGAACTACGTGGGAGAAACCGCGGAGTGCGGCTAGTGTGCAATAAATTAACAAGGTAGAAGCACAGACCAGTTTGGTACTCCCTACAACCATAATGAAGACGAGAGTTCGGAAAAGCGTAATATTCTATTTTGAAGGCTGTTAAGTATTTTCCAGCGGTAGTTAAAACACATCCCACTTCGCTCTGTGCCGTATCACATGATAGCGAAGTGGCATTTGTTTCGGAACTAGCTAACGCCCGCGACTTCGTTCATTGGCTTTATGGCATTGGCCTTTTACATCTATTATAGTATTGATGGCTCAACTTTAACGGGATATTAACATGAAGTGCTCCTACCTTCCCTCATAAGTTAATAAATAAATAAAAGCCGTGCCGGTAGTAGAATGTTGCCCCGCCTCTCTTGCCCGTGGACGCAGCAAGAATCTGACAATGGATACCTCCGGTAGATGGGCAGCAGCGTCTTTTCGTGTATCAACATCCTGTACTGGGCCTGCCAAGCGTAGTGAGTATGGCAACAACCCCTCATGATCAGTAATTCGTGATCAATGAGGGAGGCCTTTGTCCAGCAGTGGACGTACTGCGGCTGGAAGAGAAGAGGATTATCTCTTCTTCTAATGATAATTTGAAAAAAGAAGAAAAAGAAGATTCAACGCTGTTATAAGCGTCTAATGAATATGACTTTCTGTAGAACGACTCTATAAATCATCTAAAAATTAGATGTAGAGGGCCTGTGTTCATCCAAGCATGCTGATGCTTTTTGAAATATCCACATTGACAGCTAGCCCCCTAAACAACGGGGCAACTTGATACGGGGCAGAGGTGGACTCAGGGCTGCCCCTTTTGAGTGTAAATGTTGGGGTAAGCTGGGCGCTTTGAATCCAGACTTATATTAAAAGAGACTTGAGATGAGCCGTGGGGTGCCGGCAGTAGAATGTTACCCCTCCTCTCATACTATAATATCCTCTCATATTACTGCATCCATGGGGGATGCAGTAAGAGCCTGCTAAGGGATTCCACCTGAAGATGGGCAGCAGTTTCTTTCCGTGTATCAACATCCTGTACTGCTCGCCAACCCGCCTGCCAAGCGTGGTGAGTATGGCAACTACCCCTCATGGAGTTCCATGAGGGAGGCTTATGTTCAGTAGTGGTCGTTTTACGGCTGAAATTATGATGATGATGTACATACGTCGCAAGTATCTCCGTCATTACAAACCCACACTAAGGTAATATGTATAGTGTTACACACTTAGTTAGAACACAAGAAAAAAAAATTAAAATAAATTCACACTAAGGCAACACACAAAGAGGTTTTGTATGTCGGGAGTAATTTCCGAAATTATAATATTTTTTTCCCAATACTGGTTTTAGATCAATACTTTCTTAAACGCATAAAACGCGGATAAATCCATGAGCAAAAGTTAGTTTTATCTATGACAATAGATATGTACGTTGTAACTCACGTAATGTTTGATTGAATACATATTATTTTATTTAGACTACAAGAGTCTGCTGAGATCGGTAAGTTGTACCTCGGTACGTCACTTCAATATACATAAATAGTCCCTTAATATTACTTTAGTAGAATATACATTATTTTAAATTCTAATTTGACTTAGCACATTGCCCAGTCTTTTGTAAGCAGTCTAATAAAGGATTTGCCTACGGACATGGTGTTGAGTGAAATGTTCCAATTATTAGTCTAGATAAGATGTAAAGGTTTGAGTCTATCCATGTGTACTGCTGATGCGTTTTGAAATATCCACAGAGACAGCTCGCCCCCTGAACAACAGCGCAACTTGATACGTGGCAGAGATGGACTCAGGACTGCCCTTTAATGCGTAAAATGGGGTAAAATATTAAAGCAAAAACTTCCAAACAGAAGAAGCTGAGACTTGCACATACAAAGATGTTCAGATGCTCAGTACTAACATATAGGCTTTTTGGGATTTAGGCTATTTGCGGACGCACGTTCAAAGCCAAAATTGGCTACATAAGTCATCTTAGAGTCACCCACACGCCCAAGCAGATAAAGGGTCGCCGTAACCGATATCGGTTTGAAAGACTATTATTATTATTATAGGCTTATTTTTATCCGGGTAAAACGCGTGCAAAGCTGAGGAACGAAGTTAATTAATCATAGATAATCTCTATAAAGCTAGCATTACATCTATAAACTTAGCCTCGAAATATACTATATTTTGTAACAAGTTCAAAAATCTGAGCTTTATTTCATTAGAATTGAAGATCTACGTCACATATTTTAGAACGCAACAATTGAATAAATTACACAGAAAATACTTAAATCATTGTAAAATAGTGTCATAAAAACTAATAAGAACCTCAAGTTAGACTAATCGATCGACAACAGGCATTTCTAGTTTTGTTTAAAACAAGTTTAAATCAATGAATGATGTCTTTGAATTGAAAAACAATTAATTAATAATGCAAAACAGTTACTCAAAAATATCGATGAATAATCATTCGATTAATATTCTCATAATGTAGGTGCATATTTTTAGAATGTTAAATGCTTAGTGAATGATTCGATTATGGGGTTTCATGTATCATGTGGGTAGAGCGTTTTAATTAATAAATTATAGTAATTTAAAATTTAGAACGTAGGTTGTATGTAACCTTTCTTTATTAGTTAGTTTATTTACCTAGTTATTAATAATTAATAATCAAATGTTTCTGTAAATTAGTAGAATGTTATGTCATCTTCGTCTTTCGTTTCTTTTTAGACATCAATTGGACATTCACTCCTTTCTTATTCATGTCATCTTTCACTCAATCAATCCATCTTTTCGTTGGCCTCAGCACTCTTTTTTTTGTCACATGACATTCGTTGTCCGATATCCAATGTTTCAAAATTAAAACTTCGTCCTAAGTCCACCCCTGGCCGCTTTTAGGACGCAGATGTGGCGGTGTCGGGTTACGCTAGTTGTCCCTTTCGCTAATACAGCGCTATCTCGCTCACACCCGTTGGCAACTCTCCAAATAGACCAAATACAGTCTTTTTATTCTGTTTCGAGACATTTACGTTGAAGCGAACGTCTGCGTTTATTTTTTCAGTATTTTTTTTCAATTTCACAATTGGTTGAGTTAAGATGTATGAGGATTATTAATAGGTTGAGTAGATTAGCTTGGAAAATAGTAAGGCCTTTACATCTATTATACCTAGATGATTTATACAGCGTTAGCTACTGGTATTCATGCTGTATACGACGCTGTCTAAATGTCCCAGGCACTGGCCTGGGACATTGTAAGACTGACTAAGTCGCGAGTCTCACGATGTCTTCCTTCACCGTGACGCACGTGTTAAATGTGAACATACATTTTTAAGAAAGAAAAATCCATTGGTTTACGCCCTGTATGTTAAATAAATTAATACATTCAAGCTAATCTCAACCTTCGGGTTGGGATTATCTAGCTTGAATATATTTACATGTTACACGCAAATAAAGTTAATCATAATAGTTTTAAGTTTTTCAAGTGACAGACCACAAGTTATGAAATTCACTATCCAATTTCGGATTCGAGTCCCGTCGGAATTCACTCGATGAAGTAATCATTTAAATAAATAATAAATAAATAAATTGCCTTTCCTTATGTCAAAAATTCGTAGGTACTTATAATAAACTCGTGGGCCTGAGGCCTCGCAGTAACATAGTTTTTTTAACTAGCACGGTAGAAGTTTTTTGATTGCGCTAAATAACTACATATTTTGTTAAAAAAGTAAGGCCTTCGCATCTATTGTAGATGATTTATACAGCAACAGCAACTGGTTATCATGATGTACGGGACGCTGCAGTGCCTGGAATATCGTTAGATGGTTTAGGCTTGCCCAGTACCTATACCATCCTCTCAGCTTAGTCAACTATCAATCAGAGGAAAGAACAGGTCATTGTTAGATGGATTAGGCTTGCCCAATAGGAACCTATTCCATCCTCTCAGCTTAGTCAACTATCAATCAGAGGAAAGAACAGGTCATTGTTAGATGGATTAGGCTTGCCCAATAGGAACCTATACCATCCTCTCAGCTTAGTCAACTATCAATCAGAGGAAAGAACAGGTCATTGTTAGATGGATTAGGCTTGCCCAATAGGAACCTATTCCATCCTCTCAGCTTAGTCAACTATCAATCAGAGGAAAGAACAGGTCATTGTTAGATGGATTAGGCTTGCCCAATAGGAACCTATACCATCCTCTCAGCTTAGTCAACTATCAATCAGAGGAAAGAACAGGTCATTGTTAGATGGATTAGGCTTGCCCAATAGGAACCTATACCATCCTCTCGGCTTAGTCAACTATTAGTCAGAGGAAAGAATAGGTAAGTAACTATTTTGTTACGGCTTATAAATATAAACATTTACCACATCAGATGACACGCGAAAATATATTTAGCGCAATCATCAAAACCAAAAAAAAGTGAACAGATTCAAATTGTATGTTTAATCTATGAATTTGCGTTGTTTTATTTTGTAAATTGACGCATCAAAAAGGCCCTTGCGGCCGCACTGAATACAGTATTTTTTTGAGTTTGAGTTATGAATCTAATCTAATCTAAACAGCCTGCTGGATCCCACTGCTGGGCAAAGGATTCCCTACTCCTCTTCCACTTGTCCCGGTCTAGGGCTTATGTCCGCCAATCTGCACAATGCGCATTCAGTTCGTCCCGCCATCTCCGCCTAGGACCACGAGACCTCTTTGCGCTTTGTGGAACCTACTGTGTGGTTATTTTAGGCTACAGGTCATTTCTCATGCGGTACACATGTCCAGCCCCTGTCCCACTTCAAGTTGAGTTATGAATAAATTATTTAAATTTGTATGTAAGCTTTGACCTAAATGTGTTTCTAAACCCACAGTTCTGCAAAAAAACCCTCTCACATACAAACCAATGATCAACCTGTTTTGATACTAGCCAGGACGTCTTGTTCAATCTTGTCTAGATCTAAACATGTCTAGACATATGTTTCCGTTAAACTACGTAAACGCTTACAAGAGTTCAAAGTCTCGCATATTAACGGTAAAGGAAAACATCGTGAGGAAATCCGCGGCTTAATCAGGTTCTGACATCGAGCACATATCCAATAGAGGGGAAATAAGTTCATAAGAATTCCGAAACACATTAGTGCTTTGCACTAATGCAATGACAACTGTCTCTCGCCTTTGACATTACAGCGCCAGCGCCAATAGCCAGCAACAGTCGACCTGTGTACTTTTCCATACAATGAGGTGTTTTCATTAAAAAGTAAAAACTTCAAAAATAGTTCCCTCGAACCGTATAGATGGCGTTAGTTTTATTTTACTGGTAGGAAACACAATTTGACAATGACAGTAATTGTGATTAATCACAAACTTGCTTTCTCCGCTTGCTAGCTCCATCTGTTAAGTTTAGTAGGAAACACTTTTTTGTTTTTTACTGAAAACGGCTCATTACGAAATATTTTTGGCAGAATTGTTGTTTAGCCAAAATATATGACATTTGCTCTCTTGTCTTGTCTTTTTATTATATGGCTTTTTGTGTTTGGTTATACACAATTCCGCCAGTGTCAAGTTAATATTAAATTCTTATGTTATTTGGCTGGCCATGTATTGGGTGTGTACTCGATGGGTTCTGACGTTATATTGTCAGTAGAATGTTTCTCCTCTCTTGCCCGTGGATGCAGCAGGGCTAGCATGGCCTGGGGATAAAACTTTTGTCCACCGGTTATTTCCACTGACAAGGGATAAAATTATTTTATCCACCTGCCAAAGCACGGCAACAGGGGGAAAGATTAGGGGGAAAGAGAATTATATCACTTTTTGACATTAGACGTGGATACTCACCCCCCGGCTATAGCATGTTTATCCATCCATGTCGCCATGCTCGGAGGATGGACAAAATTGACAGAGGGGAATACTATTTTGTCCTCTCCCCGTGGATAAAATATCTCCGGCCATGCTAGCCCTGCAGTAAGATTCTGCCAATACCTCCGGAAGATGAGTAGCAGCGTCTTTCCGTGTATCAACATTCGGTACTGCGCTCACAAACCCGCCTGCCAAGCGTGGCGAGTATAGCAACCCCTTCATGACCCTGGGGATTTATGGAAAAGGCCTATGTCCAGCAGTGGACGTGGATAGCAGTGGGTCCATGCAACATTACAGCTTTCTACTAATAGTCTCTTTTCTAAGCCGACGACAGACAGACAGACAAAGCGGAACTATAAGATTTCCTTGCTTTACGGAACCAGTGCCGCATTTACCAATAGGCTGAGTAGGCTGGATCCAAGGCGGCATATTTAGACTTTTTTTGTCTTAGAGAAATAAAAAAAATATTATTTACAAAGAGAAAACTAGTCTCGAAAATTTAACGAAAAACTCATGATCATACCTACGAATTACGGGAAAGGGCTGCAGAGATGAGGGAAACAGAGCACGAGCCATAAAATTGCAATTTCCTTGTTTATAAATTCTTAGTTCATAATAGTTGGTAATAGCCTACTGGCGGCAAATTTACAAATCCGCCTCTGTACAGAACCCTAAAAATCATACCCTTCCAGTCAAACATCGCATCTAATTACCGAAATTAATTACAACTCAAAGCTAGACCACCAAAAATCCATCAAACAATAGACCCACAAGGATCACCTCGGTCCATTGGACAGGTTTTGTTTATGGCCCATTGGACCATGACAGACGGTTCGAAGATTTCACACTCCGATAGGCAGGATTAGAGCTGTGGAGGGATCTGTGCTAACTGTTAGAGATGGGAGGACTGGCCTCTGCCCGCGGCTTTCGTTTGTAAGATTAGCATTGTTTTATCTGACTGCCTCCGTGGCTTAGTTGGTCTTATAGCCGACTGATAGACATTATACATATTATACATTTAATTAATGGAATCAGGCGTTACTTTGCGGAAATCCATGACGATAAAATGCAATGAAAATATTTAGTTTTAATTCCGCTTATGCTGAGATGCATGAGCAAAATTATTCACATGAAGGGAGAATTAGGTTGTCAGTGCAGCATGCATACCCAAACCTATACGACGACACGTGTTTCGCCTCTCCGCGAGGCATCATCAGGTGAAACGCTGAGGTCTTGACCTCATGTGCATAATTAGCGGGCGGGAGGGCAGAGCTCATGCATCTCAGCATAAGCGAAATTAAAACTAATTATTTTCATTGCATTTTATTTTTATTTTACATAATTATATAATATATGTAAAATAAAAATAAATATTATATTTCTTTATTTGTATTATAAGATGCCGTGGGGTGCTGGCAGTAGAATGTTACCCTCTCATGCCCATGGATGCAGTAAGATACTAGCCGCATAGCGGTTTCACCCGCGTAGTTTCCGTTCCGGTGGGAATACGGGGATAAAATATAGCCTATGTTACTCAGGGATAACGTATTCTAATGGTAAAGATTTTTTAAGATCGGTTCAGTAGTTTTTGAGTTTATTCGTTACAAACATACAAAATAGAAATCTTCACTCTTTCATCATTTCAGCCGTAATACGTCCACTACTGAACACAGGCCTCTCTCATGGATCTCCATGAGGGGTAGTTGCCATACTCACCATGCTTGGCAGGCGGGTTGGCGAGCGCAGTACGGATGTTGATACACGGGAAGACGCTGCTGCCCATCTTCCGGAGGTATCCCTTAGCAGGCTCTTACTGCATCCACGGGCATGAAAGGAGGGGTAACATTCTACTGCCGGCACCCCACGGCACTCACTCTTTAATATGCATATTAGTATAGATAAACTTGTGTTATAAGATGAGTACTAACCCGAAAGGGGGGATTTCAGCCCATGAAAACAAGTAGTTTTTGAAGGGGAAAAAATCCGGAATTCGTACCTTTTTTCTTTCTTTTTTTTAATATTTTTTACAATGTTACTAGTTGGTGTGATGTGAAAAGATCCTGTGGTTAGAATCGGATTTTAATATTTTGCACTCAAAATAAAAAACAGTTATGAAGTTATCAACGACTTTTTGTAGGATTTATGTATATGTTTATAAATATGTAACCTAAACTAGACGGACGTAAATTTCCTGAATAAGCTCTAGAGTACCTATGTGACCTTTGATATTGATACTAACATACAGAAAAATAAGTCTGTAATGGTTTAGTCTTCACTTCAATACAGGGTCAGCAATATGAAACCCACGAAAAATTCTATTGTTTTTGATGTTTTAAATAATTTTCGTAGTTAACTTTCTCAAAACAAAACTTTATCTCTCTATAAATTACCTAGACTAAACATATTATGTAAAATGCATATATACGTCTTGCTAGACTAAAGGTTGACCTTTGACACTTACACACAGAATAATAAGTCTATTAATGTTTAGTCTTCAATACAGTGTCAGCATAAAAACACACATAAAGTGAATGTATACAGGGTAATTTGTAAATGCGCAGCAGCTAACTGGTTTGTGTACGCGGGTTACATTGTAGCGAACACGTTTGGAGTAGGTGTATCCCTCTTGACTTTTCTTTAGAAAACTAAATATTTCACTTTTAAAATTACCTTGAGACTATTCAGATTAATCTGACATTTTCGATTTTTCAAGAAATCATCTTCATGGGATTTAATGGGCAACACCCTCTGCGTCACAACTATACAAACTATAACCACCTATAACTACACACACACTAGAAGCTTCGAGCAGTTTTAAGAAGAAAGAAAAAGTATATACAGATACAGCTTTATCTGTATATACTTTTTTCTTTTTAGTTGTAGCAAGCGGAGAAAGCAAGTTACACACATTTAAACGAAAGTATCCATTTAACAAAAATAAGTGAGTCGTTCACAAATTCAACGTACAATATGTACATGGTAAATAATAATTTTCAATATTGCCTATAAAATATGATTTTAAATATCCATAGGATAAAAAGCTACATTAGCAATGTACCTTTTTATTGTAATTTTTCTGTATTCGTTTTCGATTTTGATGTACAATAAAGTTAATATCATACATCAATACATACATACATACATAGTATAAAACAAAGTCGCTTCTCGCTGTCTGTCTGTCCCTATGTTTGCTTAGATCTTTAAATTACGCAACGGATTTTGATGCGGTTTTTTAATAAATGGAGTGATTCAATCATATGTATAATACATGCATAATATAGTAGAGAAACACTGATAATTTTAGAGGTTTCTAATGTGAGGTCGTAAATAAACACATTTTTTTTGCGCTTACATTGCAAACGCTGGCTGAACAGTATTGTACACCTTAAAAAGGTCTACAAAAAAGACTGGCAGGCTACGTATCTCGCGACAGTTTTGGAACAGGCGTAAATTTCGCGATCATTGTTTTCAAACGTCAAATTTGTATTATACAACAGCAAGGAATTGACGTTTGTCAGAGACGATCGCGCTATTTACGTCTGTTACGAAGCTGTCGCGAGATACGTAATCAGCCCACGGGATGTGTTGGGAAAAAGGGCTTAAAAAAATATTTTTTAGCAAATAACCCTGTATACTGCAATGTAGTTAGTGAAATATAAGTGGCCTACATACCTACTTATTGTGATGAAACATTACACTGTCTCGGCATCTGCAACGTTGCCTTTCAGTAACTCTAACGTTGCACATTCTAACGGTAGACTTAGGTACATTGTTATGTACCTATATACAACACAAACTTTAACCTACCGCTTCGCCTGCGTAAAATTGATGTCATTTTTAGGGTTCCGTATCCAAAGGGTAAAAATGGGACACTATTACTAAGACTCTGCTGTTCATCTGTCTGTCCGTCTGTGTGTCTGCCTGTTTGTCTGTGGCCTGTGGTTTGGGTGTTGCATTTTTTTAAGTGACTAAATAAAGGATTATTTAGGACCTCACCGCGCGTTATATAAATAATTATATATATAATATCCGCAGGGTGATTACGTATGTATCTCGCGACAGGTTTTGCAACAGGCAATTGACAGCAATATTGCTGTCAAATGTTAAATTTGTATTAGAGAACAGCAAGGAATCGACATTTGACAGCAATATTGCTGTCAATTGCCTGTTGCAAAACCTGTATCGAGATACGTAATCACCCTGCGGGTATTTACCTTTATTCTTACCGCGATACGTTTCGACAGGATTGCATATAATATCTCGGTCGAGGGACAATTCACGTGAAACATTTAATTTTTTTTCATTACATACTGATATATGATACTAAACTTTCTAGGAAACCTATAACGGTTGAGTTAGCTTTTTTTAGTATTTTTTAAACTTTCGCGATCACAACACATTATTACTAAATAAAAATAAATAAATAAATAATGCGGGACAAATCACACAGCATTACTATTCTTACTAGCTTTTTTAGTTTTGGAGAAATTGTCGCTCGAAACAGTGATACGGTTTACCAAACCGGAATACTTAAACCGAAAACTCAGTTAATACCTGTTAATATGATTTGGTAAACGTAAAAATAACATGCACCAACTTCTAATAACAGGTGGCACCTGGCCTATGTTTTTTTATTATATAAATGGATAAAGCTACTTTCAGATACTGAACCGTTTTAGAGTGAGGTAATAGAGTTAAGTAATTTAAATAAAGTAAATAATTTCATGATTAAGAGTAATGAGAAGTTAGAAAGTTGTATGTCCTATTCTATTAGATATATACATTTAGACAATATACGCTTACTGCGTTGCTATGCCCTACATTCTATTTGCGGTGCCAACTCCGCTCCACCAACTTAATAAATACGTGAACATTCCCGCCAATTATTGTAATATTTATATCTGCAAATAACCCTGTATGGTGCAATAAAGTTATAAAATTTTATTTCTTTTTCTATTAGATAAGAGAGAAAGAAAATGTATTTATTGATCCACAACACAAACATAAACAAAAAACATACTTAATATAAAAATAAAATATTTTATACCAAAAGGTCAAATATATAGTATACACTTTATGACAATTTTCACTGACTTTTTGGATAGTTCAAATCTGTCACCTCGTTGGCGCTTACTGCATTTCACGAGTTATTAGGTATTCTTACATTCTAAGGTAGAATATTACATATAGTCTACGAATAAACTTAACATATTCATAAAATTCAAAAATTATGTGGCCCCTGTCACTTCACCGAGTTCCGGAACTTATCTTATTTTTTTTGCAAACCCTCAGTTTTGCATTCTACTCATCATTTCCTTTCATTCAAACTCGGGCATATTTGGAAATATTCGTTTATTTATCCCCACTTTCACCCCCCATATCCTGTAAACGTCTTAACCGATTTTGATAAAACATGTTTAAGAACCACCGCATAACATCCTGCTTGTGAATAAAAAACAGCATCCTATTAGGTCCACTCGTTTAAGAGCTACGGTGCCACAGACAGACAGACACATAACTGTCAAACTTATAACACCCCTCTTATTTGGCGGGGGTTAAAAACGACGAGAGTTGCTGAAGCAGCATTATACATTTACTAATATATAATGTAGTTATATGATTACCATTTTAAAGTTTATTTATATTTACAACTTACCTATCTTTGTGTTCTGCTTGTCTGTCCCTTTGTCTTCTATTCTTAAACCAATTTGAAACCTGAAAAGAGAAAAACAGTTAAACTGGGTTTCCATGAACTGTAATTAAGGTATAAGAAGATAGATTAACTCTATATTGTACGTACACCATAAACAGAAATAACACAAGGAGACAAAAATAAAATATTAACATACAATGGGTGGTATTATCGCTTAAAGAGATCTCTTCTAGGCAACCTTTGGAAGAACAGGATATAAAAAAATTAATGACTGCCGTCTGGACGGATAATATATACGCGAATATACTATAATATAATATGCATAAAAACCTAAAAACTAATATAATATACCTACATAAGTACAAATATATAAACACATAAATAGTTAAATACAAATAATAAATACATTATTATTGTGTATAAGTTTCATTAAAATAAGAAGAAAGAAGGAATAAAGAAGCTTTTTGACATTATTTTTATTTTATTTTATTTTTTTTTATTTTTATTTATATTTTGCCTTTATTTATTATTTTTTATTTTATTTTTATTTATATTTTGCCTTTTAGGCGCTTGTTTCCAGAATAACTTTTGAACCAAGGTCAAAAGTCCAAATGATTACTAATATTCGTTTTGACACAAATACCACATTGAAATGTCAATATCAAAAAATGTCCTTTTTGCTTCAGAAAACGTTTTTTCAAGTGAGGGCACTTGGAAAAACATTTTCTGAATAAGAACCCACACTCTTTCAGTTCTAAATCAATCAGAAATGTATTTCAAAGGCCGTGATATCGGCCGTGATATCAAACTTAGTGATATGAGGTCTTGCTACTTAAAACTTAATCTGTGAAGTGATTGTTAAAGATATGGCGCGCGAGATCTCAGTTCGGGGCGAACCATTTGTAGATTTTTTTTTATTGCTTTGCATACTTAAAAATTAAGCTTTTTTCAAGATTGCAAAACAAATTGAACCAACAGACTGTTTTTATTCTTGGACTTGGGGGTACTTATTTGATTTTAATAAGGTTTTAATTTGACTTGTTATGTGTATTACATATTCCAACTAAAGTGTAATTCAAAACTTTCTGTGTGGTGACGTTTCAAAATGTCAACTCTGTAAAAACTTATTTAATAGTTAAGTTGCGTCCATAATTAAAACAAAGTTATTTTCAAGTGTAACTCTACCCGTGTGGGTTTGAGGAAGCGAGATCAAGTTACCACCACAAACCGGCCAACTTACTACAAGTAAATATATATAAACCACTAGTTTATGTAGTATGTATGTATGTACAAAACAAAGCAGCCTATTTTGTCCTACTGCTGCCTCCCTAAAGACTAATTAAAGTATTTTTTTCTTAGTTCTACGGAACACTTTACATGTACTAAAACATATTAACAGGCTTTCTAGGACTTACATTAATAGTCTCTTCTTTAAGTCGAAGACAGACGGGCAGACAGACAAATAGAGACAAAGCTGAACTATAAGGGTTCCTTATGTACTATGGAAACCGATTGCCAGATTATACGATTTCGCAAAATTGATTATTGAATATTTCACAAAATTGAAGATTTCTATGATACGAAATTTTCGTTGAATGGAGCAGAAATTAAAGAAAAAAATGACATTCAATAACTTTAAATTATGCACTTCTAAGTTTGGTAGCGTCATCCAAATTAGAAGTCAGAAGGCAGAAGTCAATTAAATTCAGACGTTAGATTACGACATAATTTACATTAAATAAGTCCATAATTAATTAAAAAACAAACACAAAAAATCTACTTAGGTAATAAAATAATAAAAATAAAAAAAAATATAAAATATAAAATAATATAAATAAAAATTAAAGAGAAGAGAAAAAGTGAACCGTGTATTGTTAAGGAGTAGTAGTTGTAAATGGGATGAATTGAAGTGAACCAACATTGCTAATTAGACTAGAAGGGGAACGAGTCTGCGCCAAAAAGTGGTGTTTCAGCAGGGAACAGTTCAGCGTATACTGGGGCTCTTAGCCTCTCAGGTGATGATTAAGAATAAGAAATTTTACCTTAGGTGTGTGTAGCTATAAATGTACTCTCAAGGAATCAGGGTTCCGTTGAGAATCTAACTAAACGGTTGTTAATGTATTCACCTTCTTTCTTACCTGTACAGTGGTGAGTCCTGTCGTCTCCGCTAGCTCCCGCTTCTCGCGCGGCGAGGGATACGGATTGTGGAGGTACCAGTCGCGAAGGACCGATCTGGACTTCTCCTGTTGAAAGAATATAACCGTAAGCTTGCTGGGAATATGCGTATATGCTGGGAAAGTCAAAGCTCTCTGTCTCGTGGGGAGACCAGATTATCGTCCTGCGTTAGTGCGCTATGGTGGTATCAGGGAGGCACAATAAATAATAAATAAATAATGCTGGACAAATGACACAGCATCATCTAGCCCCAAGCTAAGCAGAGCTTGTGTTATGGGTACTAGATGACTGATATACTTAATACATTATACTACATAGATAGATATTTTTTTTTTATTATATTATAGAAAAACACCTAGAACACCCTGAACAAATATCTGCAGATCGTACAGACATTTGTCCCGAGGCGGGAATCGAACCCGCAACCTCTTGCGTCGCAGGCGGACCTTCGCCCGCTGCGCCACAGAGCTCGTCAATACGAGTGTATTGTGCCTCCCTGATACTACCGCGACTCTATTCATGCAAACTCTTTGAAATACCGAAAGAAGACTTTGGGCCGTTAGCAGCATTCCATAAGCAATCTTATGGAAAGTCTGCATCACCTTTGGGGAGGCTTGATAAGCAAATTCTTTTCGGCAATGGCGATCATTGGAATCATTCTCATCATCATCATATCAGCCGTAGGACGTCCACTGCTAGACAAAGGCCTCCCTCATTGATCTCCAAGTGAAGCTATCTGCATCCATAGCCGACCAGCGGTTCTCACCAAGCCGTCTGCCCATCTTGAAGGTGGACGTCCTACGCTGCGCTTGCCGGTCCGTGGCCCCTATTCGAGAAATTTGCGGCCCCATCGGACATCTGTTCTGCGCGCTATATGGCCTGCCTATTGCCACTTCGACGTGCTGATCCGTTTGGCTATGTCAGTGACCCGAGTTCTTCCACGTATCTCCTCATTCCTGATTCGATTCCGTAGGGAAACCCCGAGCATAGCTCTCTTCATAACTCGTTGAGCTCCATCATTCTACTTTGAGTTAATTAGCGTGAAATTTCCAGCATTTATGATATGAATTCACATCTTTCGTTGGGTGGATTGTGCCTCCCTGATTCTACCTCGACCCCATTCAGTCAAACGAACTCTTTGAAATACCGGATGAAGACTCTGGGCCGCTGGCAAGATTCCATAACCATTCCCAAAGGTGATGCAGATTCTTTATCGGCAATGGCCATCATTGGAATCATTCGGTATTATGTGTAATGTGCGTGAAATACTTATCCGGAATTTATATTATTATTTCAGTGAACTGATGAGTCAAAGATGGGAAATACCCAGAGTTCATTATGTAGTTATAATGTGTTCCGACCGCGATCATTTTAAGATACAGTCATCACTCATACAGTGTTTTGGAACAGTAAATCAATCGTAGCGAATGTCTTTATTAGGTAGGGGTTACCGCTTAACATCAGGTGTCTCGTCATTTAGTTGAATAAAAAATAAAACCGGACAAGTGCGTGCTGGAGTCACCTACCGAGGGTTCCGTAGGTATGTAGGGACATAATACATATTAGTAAAAGTTTTTAAAATGCACAAAAAGATTCGGTCACTCATCCAAGTTATGACCGCGCGTAGGGTTGCTTAACCACGATAATTGATTTTGTACTATTTTTATGGACGAGTTTGTTATGATCCCATTGCAAACGTAGAGTTTTTGGATTTTTCTCGGTATCTACGGTATAACACGACCTACCTTACCAAATTTCGAAGTTCTAGTTCTACGGGAAGTACCCTATGAGATTTGATTCCTCTGAGAATGTCGAAACATGCGTTTTTTGCGGCATAAACGGTCGTCTTTTTTTCGGGTTAACTTAGAATATTGATTTTTTTACAGCTTAAAGAGGCTGTAGATTTATCTATACTAATATTATAAAGCTGAAGAGTTTGTTTGTTAGTTTGCTTGAACGCGCTAATCTCAGGAACTACTGGTCCGATTTGAAAAATTCTTTCAGTGTTAGATAGTCCATTTATCGAGGAAAGCTATAGGGTAATTGTAAGCAGTGGTTGTAGTAGGTGCGATACGAAGTCCGCCGGGACACCTAGTAAGATATAAGAGCTGTAGAGTACATAATTTTAATTTCAACTCGATACCTTACCACGTTCTCGAGATAAAGGGTCTTGACAGACCGACAAACAGACGGACAGCAAAGTGATCCTATAAGGGTTCCGTTTTTCCTTTTGAGGTACGGAACCCTAAAAAGATTCAAAACACCTTCTTACTTTAAAACAGTATGATGTTTCCTCTCCATCCCAAATAGTCCGGGGTAAGGGAAACTTGCGGCGCACCCTGTACTTCCCAACTGCTCCTAGCGGCCTGCCCCGCAACCTTTCCGCTTCCATATAGTGTGCTGCAAAGAGGACACATGGTTTAATACGAGTAGAAGTCAAGGTCAATAAGCGTTTATTCAATAGATCCTTTTTTTTCTCATTAATTATAATAATAATAAAAAGTATTTATTTTCAAAAAGATTCTGATGTTCATGTTCAGGATATCATCATGACAAGATATTATCTTTCTTTTCCTGGTTTTTATTGTCTTAATTTAGTATAAATACTTTATGAATTTTGAAAATTGAGTATGCTCAATACCTATGTTCCTACAAGCCCGGCCCTGAGTATGCCGAGGCAGAGCACCCATCGTGTCTAAGCACAAGTGAATCACTTAGTTAGAACGAGGAGTCGACGCATTGATTGACAGGTTTTTTACTGGGCAGAGTCATCATATCAGCCGTAGGACGTCCACTGCTGGACAAAGGCCTCCTTCATTGATCTCCAAGTACAGCAGTTGGAAGCCGTCTACATCCACCGCCGACCAGCTGTTCTCACCAAGTCGTCTGCCCATCTTGTAGGTGGACGTTCTACGCTGCGCTTGCCGATCCGTGGCCTCCATTCGAGAACTTTTCGGCCCCATCGGCCATCTGTTCTGCGGGCTACATGGCCTGCCCATTGCCATTTTAAGGAAACCCCGAGCATAGCAATTGCAATTATAAATCAGTATTTCATCATTATTACGTCTTTGCATAACAACGCATGTTAGGCAGAAATACCCCTTCATTTTGAGCCTTACTCTCAAAGAACGATTGCAATTATAAATCAGTATTTCATCATTATCATTTCAGCCGTAAAACGTCCACTACTGAACACAGGCCTCCCTCATATCCATCTCATGTCATCTCATATCCATGAGGTCTTTCTACCTAACATGTGTTGTTATGCAAAGACGTGATCTGACAAAAGCTGGTATTTTGTTTCGTAAATTATTACCAAGCGTGGTGAGCATGGCAGGCGGGTTGGCGAGCGCAGAACGAGATGTTGATATACGGAAAGATGCTGCTGCCCATCTTCCGGAGATAGCGGAGCCCTTAGCAGGCTCTTACTGCATCCACGGGCATAATAGGAGGGGTAACATTCTACTGCTAAAAAAGTCTGTCTGAGAAAATTATCTACCTGAATGTGTGCGACTCTAGAAGCCGGTACAGCTCCTTAAAGTTGCCTCTGTGGAAGGCCCCCATTGCCTTGGCCTTCAACACGGACTCATGGGCCCCTCGCAAGCGGGCAGGGACCATAGGAACAGCCCTAGGCGTTTTCTGTGTCTAGCTATTTTCATGGTCCCTATGCTGTGGGGTGCCGACAGCAGAATATTGCCCCTCCTCTCTTGCCCGTGGATGCAGTAAAAATCTGGCAAGAGATACCACCAGAATATGAGCAGCAGCGTCTTCACGAGTATCTACTTCCCGTAATGCGCTCGGAAACTCGCCTGCCAAGCGTAGGACGTGGGTATGGCTGGATTCCCTCATGATAAACAGTTGGAGATTCATGTGGCAATCAGCAACGAACATCCTACGGCTGAGATGGTGATGATACGATTCTGTGAAAATTACCTTTTAGCCACAGACTATGCAGCTTGTTACGGATAATAAGCGCTGAAGCGGTGCAACTCCAGTAGAGCTCCATGAAGCAACCTCGTTCGCTTTCACCAGGGGGACAGGAGGACCATAGGAACCACCCCAGGCGTTCTATATTCCTACCATTTCAATGGTTCTTATGCCACGGATCCTAAACGTTAAGCCAAAGACTCAAAACTTGTTATCTGGTATCTGTGCAATGCTAATTTTGATGAGGCGAGTGTAAATCATTGATATAAATCGTTAGATACGCCCTCACCGTACTGAGACCGCGCCATTGTGTTTCCAAACGATATGAGAGAGCTCACTCGTGCAAGAAAGGGAAAGTGTTTGAAAATAATGTGGGAGAAAAAGAGATAACACTATTTTTTCGGTACGCGTGGCGTGTTGCGCGTATTGTAAACAAAATGCTAGAGTTTTTTTTGTGAGGGCTCATTTATATCAATGGTGTTAATGAGGTATTTGCTGCTCGTAGAGACATTAGAACTAATTTCTTGTTAATATCATCTTCGTTGCAGCCGTAGGAGGCCTGAGGATTGCTGGACATAGACCTCTCTCATGAAGCTCGAAGTACCGATCATGTAGTGTAGCGGTTGTTGCCATAATCACCACGTCTTGCAGTCGGGTGTGAGCGGAATACGGGATGTTGATACACGGAGAGACGCTGCTGCCCATCTTCCGGAAGTAGCCCTTATTAACATTAAACATGTCACGCCGCCCATTATGTTTACTTTTATGATTAATGGAATCAGGCGTTACTTTGCGGAAATCTGTGACAATAAAATGCAATGAAAATATCTAGTTTTAATTCCACTAATGCTGAGATGCAGGAGCACCGCCCACCCATCCGCTTATTATGCACATGTAGGGAGAACTAGGTTGTCAGTGCAGCATGCATACCCAAACCCCGTGTGGGTTTCGTTCCAGCCGCCGACCAGTCAACACCTCGGCGTCTCACCTGAAGATGCCTCGCGGAGAGGCGAAACACGTGTCGTCGTGTGGGTTTGGGTATGCATGTTGCACTAACAACCTAGTTCTCCCTGCATGTGCTTAATTATTGCTCATGCATCTCAGCATTAGCGGAATTAAAACTAGATATATCTCTATCTCTCTATCTATCTATCTCTCTATCTCTCTAATATCCGGGTAATGTGTGTAGTCTCACCTTTCAACCACAGACTCTGCAGCTTGTTGTGATTATGTGCGCTGAAGGTGTGCGACTCCAGAAGCCGGTACAGCTCCTTGAAGTTGCCTCTGTGGAAGGCCACCATGGCCTTGGCCTTCAGCACCGACTCGTGCGCGTGCAGCCGCTCGCAGGCGGGCAGGGACCACAGGAACCGCCCCAGGCGCTCTATGTTGCCAGCTTGCTGGAGAACCTGTGGAAGAAGAATATATCATTCAATTATTTGCACCTTTATTGCGGGGATCTGCAAGAGCTTTTTATGAGAGATTGATAGATATATTTATTTATTTATTAAAAGTACACTGACATCGAAAGTATTTACAAATTATAAAAAAACACATGCATATAGGTATTTATCTGAGTGTACATAGCTTACTCTATTATGTGCGTTAAGAGAAAAAGAAGAGAGAAAAGAAGAAGAATTTATTTTGCAACAAAACAGAGAAGGACTGTACATAGACAAGTTTATAAAATTTAAAAGTTCAACCCTCGACACCTACCTTACTTACCTAGTCTCGGATGTTACCTATTTTTTTTGTAATGCTTGGAATGTTTTGGAAAGACGCTGCTGTCCATCTTCTGGAGGTATCCCTTAAGAGGTAAAACTTACAAATTAATAACTTAATAGGTAAACGAGGAAATGGTCTATGATGGCTGACTGCTGTCTTAGAGATTTTTATATTATACTAGCTTTTGCTCGCGACTTCGTCCGCGTGGAAGTCATAAAACGTAAAATCCCCTTTTTCACGCAGAGCCACTTTGATTCGAATATATAAATCCCATTTATTCCCTATCCCGTGGTTATTTCGAAAAATCCCTTCTTAGTGCACCTCTAGGATACTCAAGGTATATGTGTGCCAAATTTCTAGTCTTTAGGTCCAGTGGTTTAGGCTGTGCGTTGATATATCAGTCAGTCAGTCAGTCGGTGAGTCAGTCAGGACTTTGAATTTTATATATATAGATTATATTATTTCTTAATATCTTTTAATTTCGGAACCCTTGGGGCGCTAGTCTCGCTCGCACTTGTTTATCTTATATTAATAACAGTATTTCTAGTATATGCAATATTTACGGGATTTTTACCATGATTTATAAGCCGTGTTGGCCAAGTGGTGTGCACCCTCGACTTTCGATCCGAAGATCGTGAATTCAATACCGGCCGTGCACCAATGGATTTTTCTTTCTTGAAGAATGTATGTGCACACCTAACACGCGCTGTACCCGTGAAAGAAACATCGCAAGGAAACCCGCGGCTTAGTTAGCTTCAGACGTATTGACCTGTTCTTTCCTCTGAATAATAGCTGACTAAGCTGATAGGATGGTATAGGTGCTGGGCAAGCCTAATCCATCTAACAATGTCCCAGGCACTGCAGTGTACAGCACGATAACCAATTGCTGACGATGTAAAAATCATCTATAATAGATGAAAAAGGCCTTACTGTACCATGATTTGAGTCTTTTTGAATTTCCTGACACCCATTATCACGGATAAACTGTCAGTGTCACTGTCAGAAACTGCGCCGCAATATCATTTCAGACTTTCACACGGTCAAAACGAATCAAAACAAAAATTGCAAGATTTTACGAAAATTCTGAAATGTCTTACAAGAAAAAATGATTAGCTAACTTGACACTGGCGAAATTGTGTAAAACCAAACACAAAAAGCCATAAAATAAAAAGACAAGACATATAATTTCAAAATAATATATCTAGTTCTTGGGGCAATGTAAAACAAAAAAACTGTATATTTATTATAAAAGTTTTTATGCCGTTGATTGATTTAGACTTGAGACAGTGTAACCAATCCACGTCCGTATCTAGGTCATTGTTAGCCGTGAGGTGCCGGCAGTAGAATGTTGTCCCTCCTCACTTACCGTGGATGCAGTAATGAAGAAGATGGGCAGCAGCGTCCTTTCGTGTGTCGACATCCCGTACTGCGCTCGCCAACCCGCCTGCCAAGCGTGGTGAGTATGGCAACAACCCCTCATGATTAGTACAAAGGTCTACGTGGGAGGCCTTTGTCCAGTAGTGGACTTCCTACAGCTTAGAATACGAAGATAATGATGATGATGATCTAGATCACACTGGGCCGAACTACATCAATGTCAGTTTTGCGCCAAAATATCCCACTAAGATTATAAATCCGAAAGTTTGGATGTTTGTTCGCTTGCTTGCTTCAAGCAAAAAACTACCTAACAAATCAAGCTGAAACTTCGCACATATAAACATGCTGACCAAGATTAACAAATAAGGCCTTTACATCTATTATAGATGATTTATGCAGCGTCAGCAACTGATATGCTGTACGTGACGCTGCAGTGCCTTGGATTGATAGATGGATTATGCTTGCCCAGCACCTATACCATCCTCCCAGCTTAGTCAGCTTATTAGTCAGTGGAAAGAAAGGGTCAATACAACCACATAAGCACTGGGTTTTCTCAATTAACACATAGGACAATTTTTATTTGCGTACAAAGCATGTGTAGCTGTAGGCAGAACCTAGTTTTCTAGTACTCGACCAAGAAATTAATAACATAACATAACATAATGCTGGACAAATCACACAGCACCATCTAGCCCCAAGCTAAGCAGAGCTTGTATTATGGGTACTAGATGACTGATATACTTAATACATTATACTACATAGATAGATATTTTTTATTATATATAGAAAAACACCCAGAACACCCTGAACAAATATCTGCAGATCGTACAGACATTTGTCCCGGGGCGGGAATCGAACCCGCAACCCCTTGCGTCGCAGGCGGACCTTCGCCCGCTGCGCCACAGAGCTCGTCAAATTAATTGATTCACGCGTGACAATGCGGATATATAAATGAGCTTTGATTAGATATTAATTAGAATAATACTAGCTTTTGCCCGCGACTTCGTCCGCGTGAAAGTCATAAAACGTAAAATACCATTTTTCACGCAGAGCCACTTTGATTCGAAAATATAAATCCCATTTATTCCCTATCCCGTGGGAATTTCGAAAAAACCCTTCTTATTGCACCTCTTGGATACTCAAGGTATATGTGTGCCAATTTTTAAGTCTTTAGGTCCAGTGGTTTAGGCTGTGCGTTGTTATATCAGTCAGTCAGTCAGTCAGTGAGTGAGTCAGAACTTTGAATTTTATATATATATAGACTAGCTGACCCGGTGCTCACTCCGTGGGGCGGTAATTTACAGCCTATGACACTCACAAATACTGTGGCTTTCTATTAGTAAAAGAATTTTGAAAATCGGTTCAGTAGATCCAGAGATTACCCCCTACAACCTCACAAACTTTACCTCTTTATAATATTAGTATAGATGAGCGCGAGAATGAAAAATCACTCTTTTCTTTAGACTTTCTGTTCGGCGGTCGAAGTGGCAACACGCCAGGGAGCGGTGTTCGTTATTGGGCAACCACCTCTGCGTCTTCGTTGTTTCTAGAGTATTATTGCATTGGTTGTCTGGAAGAGATCGCTTTTAGCGATAAGGCCGCCCATTGTGCAGCATAATGTGTTATTTTAGTTAATTACTGTTTGTATGTTTGTTTTTATGTTGTTTCAATAAAGCGTATTCTATTCTATTCTATTGCGTGACGAACGGGGAGCCGATTTCACCTGAAGGCGCCTTGTAGAGAGGTGAAATACCTCTACATGTCAAATTCTTTTTGAGCGTTTTTTCAAGCGCGTATTAGATATAGGATTTGTTACAAAATATTTGTTGTGCATTTAGATATTATAATCGACTCTCAAGCTAAACATACGTGTGCCGAAGTCGACAGCGAGCTTTACCCGTAACACCCTCCTAGAGTATCAGTTACCCCAATTTGGAGGGCGCAGATAATGGACGCTACGCTGCGTTCGTTGAAGATAATGCAATTATTTTAATAGACAGGTTATGTAGTGGTTATAATGCTTATGGTTTTTAGGGTTTCGCGCTAAAAGGGTACTAACGGGAATTGCTGTCTTACGGTTGTCTGTACGTTTTTCGAACGAGCGAACGAAGCGAACGAAGATCTTAGTAAATGAAATGCAATGAAAATATCTAGTTTTAATTCCGCTAATGCTGAGATGCATGTGCACCACCCTCCCGCCAGCTAATTCTATCATCATCATTTCATCATTTCAGCCGTAAAACGTCCAGTACTGAACTAAGGCCTCCCTCATGGAACTCCATGAGGGGTAGTTGCCATTCTCACCACGCTTGGCAGGCGGGTTGGTGAGCGCAGTACGGGATGTTGATATACGGAAAGACGCTGCTGCCCATCTTCCGGAGGTGTCCCTTAGCAGGCTCTTACTGCATCCACGGGTAGGAGAGGAGGGGTAACATTCTACTGCCGGCACCCCACGGCTAATTCTATATACGAGTAATTCTATATACCCGCTAATTCTATATACGATAATATATGATTTTAAAACAATGTGAAGTATTCATTAGCGCTATCAATCATCTACATATATGGTATATAGGTATATTAAATACAAGGTGTGCTTATTTTGGGGCTCGATGGTTCTTGTGAAATGTCCAGTCGTACACAAACCATTAGATCACATAATTTCCGTAAGCGATCTAATAGTTTTTGTACGATTATTCTTTGCCGTGGGATGCCGGCAGTAGAATGTTACCGCTCCTCTCATGCCCGTGGATGCAGTAAGAGCCTGCTAAGGGTCACCTCCGGCAGACGGGCAGCAGCGTCTTTCCGTGTATCAACATCCCGTACTGCACTCGCCAACCTGCCTGCTAAGCGTGGTGAGTATGGCAACTAACCTTAATGAAGATTCATGAGGGAGCCCTGTGTTCAGTAGTAGACGTTTAACGGCTGAAATGATGATGATTCTTTGGCGGCGCGTTGAAATCTTTTGTATCGGAACTTTGAAAGTCGTATCAGTAACCATAAACATAAATGGGTATAGATAGATAGAAAATATTTTATTCCACACCTTAAAACTAAACATAATAACAAGAAAACATAGTGATAATTGGCGTGCTTATCGCTAAAGAGCGATCTCTACCAGGCAACCTTGAGATGTAATTGTTTTTGAATAAATAAACTGAAACTGATGGATTGGATTGTAAAGATACGACAAGGGGTTATATGGTGCACGTTAAGTTAAAAGTAATTACAAAGATACCATACATAATTATATTGTAATACTACGTACATAATATGATATATTACAGAGATAGATAGATAGATAGAAAACTCTTTATTGCACACCACATTAAGAGAACATAAACAATTTAGAAATAAGGTAAAAAAACAACATATGAGTACATATATAACTTCTAATGTGTACTTACATAACAATCTATATATATAAAATTCAAAGTTCTGACTGACTCACTGACTGACTGATATATCAACGCACAACCTAAACCACTGGACCTAAAGACTTGAAATTTGGCACACATATGTATACCTTGAGTATCCTGAAGGTGCACTGAGAAGGGATTTTCCGAAATTCCCACGGGATAGGGAATAAATGGGATTTATACATATATTCAAATCAAAGTGGCTCTGCGTGAAAAAGCGGATTTCCACGCGGACGAAGTCGTGGGCAAAAGCTGGTAGTAAATATATAAATAACATGTCAATGAATCATCACAATGATGAAATCGCCGTGGGGTGCCGGCAGTAGAATGATACCTCTCCTTATTAACATACATATGTATATCCGGTTATTTATCGCGTAAATTACCGGTTATATGTATGTTAATAATGTGTTGTGATCGCGAAAGTTTAAAAAAGACGATACCTCTCCTCTCATGCCCGTGGATGCAGTAAGAGCCTGCTAAGGGGTACCTCCGGAAGATGGGCAGCAGCGTCCTTCCGTGTATCAACATCCCGTACTGCGCTCGCCAACCCGCCTGCCAAGCGTGGTGAGTATGGCAACTACCCCTCATGGAGATCCACGAGGGAGGCCTGTGTTCAGTAGTGGACGTTTTACGGCTGCAATGATGATGAATGATGATTAAAAATATTAGGTATACTTAAGTTAATATTAATTATGTTAATTTTGTGTATTTTTTTTGTATTAAATCATAATTCTTTTTTTTCTTAATGTAATTTATGTTGAAATTGATAAATTTTACATGTGGTTTACACCTATAATTGAAATGTCACTCGTATAAATTATTTGTTATTTAGCCTAAGTTGTTAATTAAGTGTTCATTTTCTTGGTGTGACTTAAAAAAAAACCGAACCTTACATAAAATTCAGCTAGCTTGTGCCCGCCGCTTCGCATGCGTTGTACCCGGATAAAAAGTAGCCTTTGTGTTAATCCTAGTCAACATCCATACATTTGCAAAGTTTCAGCTCGATACGTACGCTAGTTATTGCGTGAAAAGGGTAACAAACAAACTTTCGGCTTTATAATATCAGTGAGATATAGAGTCGGTGGTTAATTAAAATTATTAATTTTACAAACCCGTGTATTTCATTGTTAGAACTTAATTAGTATTCGTTGTTGTTGCAAAATAAATATAATTGTTTTTAATTTTTTTCCTCTTATTTCTTTCTTCGAACAACTGTATGATTGATATTATTTGAAGAGATTTATTGACTGTTGCTCGATTCAACCCCTATAAGAAATGATGTCACCTTGCAATATCCAAACTAACCAATATCCTTGCACACATTAAATTAGATCAAGGTTAATATTAAGACATTCATTGTAACAATGAATATGAGTACATAACGAGTGAGGCTTCTTTTTCGCTTCCTTCCCTCACTTGGAAAAAAGTTATCTAAAGCGAACGAATTTAAATATAAGCTGAATTCAATTTAAACGTTTTGTTTTCTCTCTTTTGTAAATTGACTATTCTAAGAAGTTAAAATTGACTTATTTGACGCCGTTTAAAAACGCAAGATATTTTTTTATAATGCAAGATATGTACGGGGTGTCGGCAGTTAAATGCTACCCCACCTCTCATGCCCGTGGATGCAGTAAGAGCCTACTAAGTGATACCTCCGGAAGATGGGCAGCAGCGTCTTTCCGTGTTTCAACATTCTGCGCTCGCCAACCCGCCTGCCAAGCGTGGTGAGTATGGCAACAACCCCTAATAATATTCGAGATTGGAGTCATAGATTCAAGGGCCGTCTGTCAAACATGTGCCTTAGATTACGTTTATTTGGGTTGCTGACGATTCGGACAAAATTTATTAGGACACAGTGTCCCAACTGACACTTTTGATTTTAATATTTTTTTTACTGTCGATTCGGACACCATCAAATTATTGAAGCTGTCGAGTACAGTCAGGTAAAAAGATATTGAGCAAAATATAATATAATGTGATAAAGTAAATGAAATTGCTTTGCGAGCGTGTGGTGACTTACATTAATGTAAAAAAACACCAGTCTCATTCATAGTTTGTTTATTTTATGACAGTTAGGTATATATTTTATAAGGGCCGTACCTACTTTTGCAAGTATTTTACATCTTCTACTTTTTTAATGTTGCCTGAAATAAACGTATATTAATATAATATTTAAAGAGATCTACCTTACCTAAACTTCACATCAACTAAATATGTTTTTCAATATAAATGTAACTTATATAAAAAAAACACCAAAACATTATTGATTTAGGCCTAGCCGGATGCGCACGCACATGCGCAAATAATCTGTTAGTTTGTTTGTGACCACCCCGAGGCGAGGCCGCGCAAAAATGCTAAATGTATCTTCATCATCATCATCATTTCAGCCGTAAAACGTCCACTACTGAACACATGCCTCCCTCATGGATCTCCATGAGGGGTAGTTGCGATACTCACCACGCTTGGTAGGCGGGACGGCGAGCTCAGTACGCTATGTTGATACGCGGAATGACGCTTCTGCGGCTCTTACTGCATCCACGGGCATGAGAGGAGGGGTAACATTCTGCAGCCGGCACCCCACGGCAAATTTATCTTACTTTATTTAAATAAATTGGCCTTTGACATCATCATCTCAGCTATAGGACATATGTATGTATACCGAAAACTGGAAATAGGCCTCCCTCTTGGATCTCCAAGATCATGAAAGGGTTTATAGAAATGAAAAATGCAATCAAAGTTTTGTCTCCGACGGGACTCGAACCCGTAACGTTCAGACGAACACCTTTAACGCAGGCTGCCTTTACCATTCGGCTACGGAGAAATTAACCGTCGTCGGGTCGAAAATCTTGACTGCCTTTATCGGTTTCGAACCGAGTGGCGACATCTAGCAGAAATCTTTTAGAGATATTCTTGCCCACTGTCCGACAACAAGAAGTCAGTAGCAGTGAAGAGATGTCGCTTTAGTTAATTTTATAAGCTATTTTTGTATATAAAGTGTAAACCCACACTAAGGTATCATTTAAAGAAATGAAAAATGCAATCAAAATTTTGTCTCCGACGGGACTCGAACCCGTAACGTTCAGACGAACACCTTTAACGCAGGCTACCTTTACCATTCGGCTACGGAGCAATTAACCGTCGTCGGGTCGAAAATCTTGATTGTCTTTATCGGTTTCGAACCGAGCGGCGACATCTAGCAGAAATCTTTTAGAGATATTCTTGCCCACTGTCCGACAACAAGAAGTCAGTAGCAGTGAAGAGATGTCATTTTTGTTAATTTCCGTAGGAGAATGGTCAATGGTATTTTTAATTTCTTAAATGATACCTTAGCGTGGGTTTACACTTTAAATACAAAAATAGCTCATGAAAGGGTTGTTGCTAACCCGCCACGCTTGCCGGTTTGCTGAGAACGGAATGTTGATACGCGGAATGACGCTGCTGTCCATCTTCCGGAGGTATCCCTTCGCAAATTCTACATTCACGGGCAGACATTCATTCATTATTTCCATAGTTTGCAATTACAAAACATAGATAGATAGATAAATAAATAAATAATGCTGGACAAATCACACAGCATCATCTAGCCCCAAGCTAAGCAGAGCTTGTGTTATGGGTACTAGATGACTGATATACTTAATACATTATTTTAAATAGATAGATATTTTTATTATATATAGAAAAACACCCAGAACACCCTGAACAAATATCTGCAGATCGTACAGACATTTGTCCCGAGGCAGGAATCGAACCCGCAACCCCTTGCGTCGCAGGCGGACCTTCGCCCGCTGCACCACAGGGCACAGAGAGATATTAAAAGGACATAAACACGATATGGACACGATATAAACACGAGATATTAAAAGGACATGTACACTGGTCTGATCATTACCCCATTGTAATTGAATGTGACCTCGGTAGAGTTAGTTCTAAAATAGATGTAAAATTGACTTCAATACCTAATAAGATTGTCTGGGGCGAGCGGGCTAGTAGTCAAGTTGACGAATATCACCGTCTTTGCCACTCTAGATTAAGAGAAATTGAATTTCCAGTGACACTTTCCCATTGTTGTGACGGAACCTGTACTAACTCAGAACATAAAATAATATTAAAGGATATGTATGACAAAATTGTTAATATATTATCAGAGGCCGCACAAACTACGTATGCTCGGGCTAAACCGCGGAGGAGGGGTGGTTACGTTTCTGGGTGGAATAAACATGTATCAAGTTTCCACAGAGAGGCCAGGCTTAAATTTTTGGTTTGGGTTAATGCGGGGAAGCCTAAATGCGGTCGAGTTTATGAAGAAATGTTTAAGAGCAGAAAAACATTTAAGGCGAAATTAAAATGGTGTCAAGACCAACAAGAACAATTTCAAATGGATGCTCTTGCAATTCAACACACCGCCAAAGATTTTAAACATTTCTGGAAAAACACAAATAAAATGAATGTGATGTCTGGCCTTCCTGTGAGTATAAATAATGTTGATAGCCATACTTCAATCGCCAATATCTTCAAGGAACATTTTAAAGTAAAACCTAAGTTGAACTCATTGATGTTTGAGCAGGTCAACGATGAGGCCAACATGCCAAGGAGAGAAGTAAATTTTACGGCCAGAGAAGTGCGAAAAGTCATTCGAACTATGCAGAGGGGGAAGTCTCCAGGGCATGATGGTCTCAGCGTTGAGCATTTAAGGTATGCGGGAGTTCACCTTCCAAATGTGCTTTCCATGTTCTTCAACTTGTGTTTGTGTCATAGCTATTTACCAGAAGATTTTACCAAGACCATAGTGGTACCTATCGTTAAATGCAAAACTGGAGATGTGTCGGATAGGAATAACTATCGGCCCATCTCACTGGCAACAATTTTGGCAAAAGTACTTGACACCCTGCTTAACAATATTCTCATGCAACACGTCGAACTGCACGATGCTCAGTTCGGATTTAGAGCTGGGCTTTCGACGGAGAGTGCAATTTTGAGCGTTAAGCAGGCTGTTAGGTATTACACTGACAGGAAGACGCCGGTTTACGCCTGCTTCCTGGATTTGTCCAGAGCCTTTGACACTGTTTTGTATCATAAGCTTTGGGACAAACTAGGACGCGCGGGCGTGCCGGCTGAAGTAGTTTCTATTTTAAAAAACTGGTACCAATGTCAGAAAAATCATGTGAGGTGGGCTGATGCCCTGTCTGACGAGTATGGCTTGGAGTGTGGTGTTCGGCAGGGCGGAATAACTTCTCCTCTGTTGTTTAACCTGTATAATAGGTCTTTACCTATGAAATTGCCGTTCTTCAGTACTGGTAATTTCAAATAAAAAAAAAATTGACATGGCTTGGTATTTCAAATTCAAATTCATTTTGTTTTAAAAACATGACATTCTTTTTACAAACTCAGTCTTTTTTTTATTGATTAGCGTTGTATTTTCATTACATTTGAACATTTTTCGTCATAATGGGTACCTTAAAAAATCGTGTAATTATGGAATATGAGTTCCGTCGTAGCACCAACGCGACACAAACGGCACGTAACATCAAAAACGTTTACGGGGAGAACTGTACAAACGAACGTACAACCCGTTATTGGTTTTCCCGGTTCCGTTCTCGAAATGTTGACTTGAAAAATGAAGCTCGTGGCCGTCCGAAGACTATTGTCAACAATGATGAATTAAAGGCGATTGTGGAAGCTGACGAAACTCAATCTACAGCTGAGCTAGCAGCAGCTTTTGATGTTAGCATCAAAACAATATTGATCCATTTGCGACAAATTGGCAAGGTAAAAAAGCTTGATAGATGGGTACCCCACGAACTTAGCGCTGGCGAGCGCAACGTACGCGTTGAGACCTGTCTCGCGCTGCTCAACAGACAAAGAAATGAAGGAATTTTGAACCGAATTGTTACGTGCGATAAAAAATGGATTCTGTTCGACAATCGAAAGCGCTCAACAAGTTGGTTAGATCCTGGTTCAGCACCAAAGCAATGCCCTAAACCAAAAATTACCCCTAAAAAGGTGATTGTCACTGTTTGGTGGTACCAAACAGTGACAACCAAAAAAAACACCACAGTTTTTTTCAAAAAACGGCATGAGCATTACTGCAGATGTGTACTGTAAAGAACTGGAGACAATGATGGAGAAGCTTGCACATCTGCAACCAGCTTTGGTCAATCGGTCGTCCCCACTGCTCCTTCACGACAACGCGCTACCCCATACTGCTCAACAGACCAGTTTCCAAGCTGCAAGAGCTGGGGTTGGAAGCTCTCCCTCATCCGCCATACTCACTAGACCTTGCACCTACCGACTATTACTTTTTTCAAAATTTAGACAACTTTTTATTGGGTAAAAAATTCAATTCCCGAGGGGCAGTACAAAATGCCTTTGAAGAGTTTGTTGCCTCCCGTGCAGCTGATTTTTACAAGAAGGGCATCAATAAACTACCAATGCGTTGGCAAAGATGCGTCGATTGCATGGGGTGTTACTTTGAGTAATAGAAATAAAAAAAAATTGGAAAAAAAGTACTTTCATTTATTCCATACAAAACGGCAATTTCATAGGTAAAGACCTAATATTAACGAGCTCATCGGCGAACTCAGCAGCACGCATACGGGTTGTTTTGTTGATAATGTTTGTATCAATAACATCAGTTACGCTGACGATATGGTGCTGCTGGGTCCGTCAGTGGGCTCTATCTGCAAGCTTATTAATATCTGTGAGGTTTATGCGGCGGAGCACGGGCTAACATACAACTCTAAGAAGAGTGAAGTGCTAGTATTTAAAAGTGGAAATATAAAGCTAGTCCATGTTCCGCCCATAACACTTAACGGTGCGGCTCTGAACTTTGTTGATAAATTTAAATATCTTGGCCATTTAGTGACGGACAGTTTGAACGATGACGCAGATGTTGAAAGAGAGCGTAGGGCGCTGGCCGTACGGGGAAATATGATCGCCCGTCGATTTGCACGTTGCTCGAGAGAAGTGAAAATCACTCTATTTAAGGCTTACTGCCAGTCCTTCTAGTCGAGCAGCCTCTGGCTGAACTGCACCAAACGTGCGGCCAGCACCCTACGCGTGCAATATAACAACATGTTTAGGATGCTGATGCGGCTGCCTCGCTTTTGCAGCGCATCTGGGATGTTCGCGGAGGCGCGCACAGACGGCTTTCAAGCTATTATACGCAAAAAAGTCGCTTCTCTACTTCAGCGTGCGCGAGGCAGTAGCAACAGCATCCTTCGGATGATAGTTTCTCGTTTAGACTGTCCCATCCAAAATAAATGGATGAAAATAATGATGGGATCGGAGTCTTTATAAGTTATTATTTTAATTAATTGACGTATAATTTTAATATAGAATATAATTTTAATTTATATGATGATGATGTAATTTTGCCCTATTTTTATTCTATTTTTGTTTATTTGTATTATGTTCTGAATTTAATGTGATCTTAATTTTATTAATGCTTCTATGATTGTGTGTTCCTGTGTCTTATTTGAAATGTGTGATATGAATTTGTAATTTGAAATAAATGAGTTAATATATCGTGGCGTAACATTTGAGTAAGTAAAGAAATAAAACTAACATAAATAAATAAGTCGTTATAAATAATAAGAGAAGAGGCAAGAGAGAAGAGGGCTTTCATCATCTTCTCAGCCGTAGGACGTCCGCTGCCTGGACAAAGGCTTCCCTCATGCATCTACAAGTGCTGTTCATGAGAAGCTCAGCCATACTCACCACGCTTGACAGGCGGGTTGGCGAGCGCAGTGCGGGATGTTGATACACGGAAAGACGCTTCAACCCATTTTCCGCAGGTATCCCTTAGCAGGCTCTTACTGCATCCACGGGTATGACAGGAGGAGTAACATTCTACTGCCGGCACCCCACAGCTTAGAGCATTGATAATTGATGGGCTTAAAGAGCATTATAATTACAGCTCACCTATAAGGCACCCCTAATGGGTACTCTGTGGGGTATCGGTTACAGCTTGTAAGGGGATGGAGATAATGAGATTCTACGCAAAAAAATAATCTTGTTTCATGGTGCCGTGGGGTGCCGGCAGGAGAATGTTACCCGTTCATACCCGTGGATGCAGTAAGAGCCTGCTAACGGATACCTGCGTAAAATGGGCAGGAGCGTCTTTCCGTGTATCAACATCCCATACTGCGCTCACCAACCCGCCTGCCAAGCGTGGTGAGTATGGCAACTACCTCTCATGGAGATCCATGAGGGAGGCCCGTGTTCATCAGTGGACGTTTTATGGCTGAAATGATGATGGTGCCGTGGGGAGCCGGCAGGAGAATGTTACCCCTCCTGTCATACCCGTGGAAGCAGTAAGAGCCTGCTAACGGATACCTGCGGAAAATGGGCAGGAGCATCTTTCCGTGTATCAACATCCCGCACTGCACTCGCCAACCCGCCTGCCAAGCGTGGTGAGTATGGCTGAGCTTCTCATGATCAGCACTTGTAGATGCATGAGGGAAGCCTTTGTCCAGGCAGCGGACGTCCTACGGATGAGATGATGATGAAAGCATATGTATATTTTATTTTATTTATTTGGAAAACAAAAAGCTTAATATTAAGTAACGTAGTACAAACATAACGTGGCTAAACTAAAGCTAGAAACAGTTTCCACATATGGGTAGTTTAGGAATATATAATAAATAAATAATGCTGGACAAATCACACAGCATCATCTAGCCCCAAGCTAAGCAGAGCTTGTGTTATGGGTACTAGATGACTGATATACTTAATACATTATACTACATAGATATATATTTTTATTATATATAGAAAAACACCCAGAACACCCTGAACAAATATCTGCAGATCGTACAGACATTTGTCCCGAGGCGGGAATCGAACCCGCAACCCCTTGCGTCGCAGGCGGACCTTCGCCCGCTGCGCCACAGAGCTCGTCGAATGGTTTTAATTATAGTTGAATTTGTTCGGTTCCGATGTTTTTTCCTAGCGAAAAACACATTCATCATCATACAAACTATTTGTCTACCATGAGTTGTCACTGTTAGATCGCCTGCCGTTACTGCAGTAGTAATAGTACGTTACTATGACATCTGTCAGGTTTGTAACTCATGGCACCAAATTCTAAGCAAATGAAGCCCAAACTACAGTCGCTGTAGTATAGTTTACTGCGTATTTTAGTACCAAACTATCCGCTAGAGGCGCTGTACAAGTTTTCATACATTTTTCTAACTACAGTTGCTGGCTAGTATAGATTGTGAAAACTCATGGTAGACCTACTGCTGTGATTATCTTAACTACGGGGCGAATTTCAAAAACCAGTAGCTCTTCCAAATGAACCCGTGATTACAAGACCCCGCCAAAACAAACAGTTGCCATGGCGACCGCGCCGGATATCCGGTTTCGGGGCGTGGCGGACACGGATATTGTGGGGAGGACCAATCAGGTTCGCGATTTTACAATGGCCGACCGACAGGTAAGCCTTAAGCTAAAGGAAGCTTCCATTTTTGATTAACTAAAAGTTTTGTTTATTATGAGGTAGAGTAGGTACTGTAAGTTCTTGAAAGTAAACAGAGCTTGAGCTGGTAGAATTAAAAAAATATGTTTATAGGTAAAAATATATATCTCGCAATATACTTTCATATGCATATTGTAAAAACCTGTGATTTTGAAATTACAAACAGCAGACACTTCAATTTTATTTATTTGTATAATTTAGCCTTCCAATTGCCGTGGGATGGCAGTAGAATGTTGCCTGTCTTCTTTTGCCCCTGGATGCAGTAAGAATATGCCAAGGGATACCTCCGGAAGAAGGGCAGCAGCGTCTTTCCATGTACCAACTTCCCGTACCGCGCTCGCTTACTCGACTGCCAAGTGTGGCGAGTATGGCAACTACCCCTCATGGAGATTCATGAGGGAGGCCTGTGTTCAGTAGTGGACGTTTTACGGCTGAAATGATGATAATGAATACAGTTTTAATAGTGGTCGACTGATAGCTGGGTGGATGGATGACATAAGATCTATGAAATCACAGCAGCGCCGTCTACTCCAATATTTTCAACTATTTGTTCAACCGGTTAAACATATTGGATACATTTCCTCCAATATTTTCAACTTAAAAAAAATTTAACTACTTGGACTGCAAATTGCAGTATGTCCGCCTGCGACGCTAGAGGTTGCGGGTTCGATTCCCGCCTCGGGACAAATGTCTGTAAAATCTGCAGATATTGTTCAGGGTGTTCTGGATGTTTTTCTATTTAAAATAAAAAATATCTATTTTTGTAGTATAATGTATCAAATTTATCAGTCAACTAGTACCCATAACACAAGCTCTGCTTAGCGTGGGGCTAGATAATGATGTGTGGATTGTCTAGCATTATTTATTTATTTATGTTCTTATTGTTCGTTCGTTCTAGTATTTATGTTTGACGACCTCTGTGGCGCAGCGGGCGAAGTTCCGCCTGCTACGCAAGAGGTTGCGGGTTCGAATCCTGCCTCGGAACAAATGTCTGTATGACCTGCAGATATTTGTTCAGGGTGTTCTGGATGTTTTCTATATATAATAAAAAATATCTATCTATGTAGTATTAAGTATATCAGTCATCTAGTACCCATAACACAAGCTCTGCTTAGCTTGGGGCTAGGTGATGCTGTGTGAATTGTCCAGCATTATTTATTTATTTATATTTATGTTCAATCACAGTATTATTATTTATTAAGAACTGAGTTAAATAAAAAACTATTCCTACCATGAATTTTAAAACAGGCAAAGTCTGATCACAGAAAATGATAGTAAATGTCAAAACAGCACAGAAGTGAACAGATTCAATTATGTGCTTTATTCTATTTATTTGTGTTGTTTTATTTTGTAATTTGTGACGCGTCAATAAGGTCCACGCGGCCGCACTGAATAAAGTATTTTTTGATTCTTGAATAATAAAAGTGGGGAATTTAGAAAATCTAGTTAATATTTTAGCAATTATTGTAATGTTTTTCTTTAAGCCGATGTTTAACTTGCATTCGTTTCGGAAATATATTTATTTAACTAAGACTACAATTAGATGCTGTATAACAGCCAAATATTTATGGGACCGCGCCGTTTTCTTTCCACACGAAATGAGATAGCTCGCTTTTTTGGAATCATTGTACCTACCTCTAACTCACACACTCACTCACAAACTCACACACCCCGTCCGGCTATCACTGTCTGTGTTAGCCGGACGGGGTGTGTGTTTTGTTTATTGGCAAAACCAGTGTGCGTGCCTCAGCATTATTGTTAACACACATATTATAAAGACAATGCCACAGTTTTGGGTGTCAGGGCACATAAACTAACGATTTAAATCTTTAATATCAGCGTCAGAAACTACTAGTATTCATGCTGTACGGGACGCTGTAGTAAAAAGGTACCAACATATTCATCATAAAAAGCACACTAACCTCGCATACGCACGCTACTTGCTCCTGTGTGAAGCCAAAACTCGGCAGGGGGGCATCTCTAGGGGGGGTAGCCTCACGCTGTCCCCAATCCGGCCCCCCCAGCATGTCCAAATGCTCGTCCCCAGCCACTTTGGCACTTTATTGTCACACTTTTTGAAATAGCACCGCTTTTTTAATTTTCGAACTGGCAATGTTTTTCAACTGACAATTTCACTTCACAGGGTTGAAAAAGTTCACTTTTCGAATCACACTTGACACTATAAAGCGGGAAGAAGTTTAGAGCGCGCACATTCCAAATTCAAACACTACTTATATTTCGATCTCAAATCTACTGTTTTTATTAGTTTTTTTAACGGTAAATGCTTTGGATTAGTCTATTGTTTCCGTGTTTTTGTTAAAACTTGAAAGGCAGCTAAGTAAACAGAAAGGCACCAGTGCCAGATATGTTCAAACAAAATGGACAACCTTTTAAGTCGATTACTTATTTAAGTTCGGTTTTTGGAAAAGAGCGTTTGTTTTAAGTAAACATCTTTACTTTCAGTCTCTGTCTGAGCACACTTAAATTACGATCAAATAAAAATATTAAATGCTAAGAGAGTCAATGCGCTGATTATTTACGATTGGTTTTCTTTTCTTTTTCATTTTCAGACGTTTTGCAGAGTTACCTGAAACAATAAAAAACACTAGTACAATAGTCCAGTCAATGCCTATGTTACATCAACAATGGCGAATGCTACACGCTCAATATGTATCGCGATATTTGGATCGTGATCCTGGATTACGATCCAAATATCGCGATACATATCGAAAGTGTAGCATTCGCCAATTAGATAGACAAATCAAATAGCTTTTATTATTCATTTCATCGTACGAAAATCAATAGAGTAGCAAGTAATAAGAACCGATGTTCCTAGATAGGCTAACATTTTCATAAATTTTTAGTCTTTCTCAATCAAATAGGCACTTTTTTTTATTTCTTTAAGACTCAGATAATTAAGTATGTTATTTTTTGTGATAGAGACATCACAAAAAATAATAAACTTAATTCTTAACTAAATCTAAATCTAATAATTTAATCAAAAGCTCTACCTCTTCACAACTAGTGTTGGATAAAATTATATTTATAATACCAACATTTAGTTGACGGATCATATTTACACAAGTAGTAAGTAGGCATTAACATTGAGACTAAAACAATGGATTATTCAAAAATATATAAAAAGCATTTCATGTCATATCATTTGCCGGTGGGCATTTTAAAATTTTACCAAATAGGTTGATTTAATATTTTTTAGTTTTTTATATATTAATAATACTAAACTACTAAAATACTACTAATAAAACTAAATAATATAATTATAAATACATACATATGTATATACAATGACTATAAATTACTATAAATGACTATACATTTTAAATACATCTATTTTTTTAAGTAGAAAGTGTGTTAGTTTATAACGGACAGACACCGGAACAGACCATGTGATTTCATCTTATAAAAACCTTGTCTTTATAATACTTATCCAAGTTTAATCTTAAACGAAGCGTGGTATTAAATCAATTATTTCAAAGACAATCGTAAGATCTGAGTTGCCATCATCAGTTAACTCAGTGTACATTATTTACCTCCAAAATATTCTCACGTACAAAGGAAGGTATGGTCGAGATAGGACAGATTTACAATTGTAGAGCGAGTTAAGAAATGTTGTGTTTTGAATAAATTTAGGACCCTTTTTTTAAAGGAGCTTTTTGAATGTTGTTGTTGGTTTTCCATGTAGTTTATATAACTAGCTTCAGCCCGCCGCTTCGCATGCGTTGTACCCGAATAAAAAGTAGCCTAAGTGTTAATCCTGGTCAAAATCAGTTCGTGTGCAGTTTCAGCTCAATCCGTAGCCTACTTTTTGCGTGAAGAGGTAACAAACCTCCATCCAAACAAACTTTCGGCTTTATAATATTAGTGGGAGTTATTTGAATAAAAATTTATTTCAGGAAGTTAAACAGTTCGTTCTAAGAAAAAACTTCTAACTCAAAAAACACATACTTTTTGTTTTCCATATTTACGAGTGCATTTCAGTTTAGGAGTGACGTCAAAACGTGCAGACACTCAGTGACGTCACGCGTCATTTCCACTCAATGCATTGCCGATATTGTTCGATTACGTAATAAAAGAAAAAAATAGGTGTGCAATATTATTTAAAGGAAGGACAGAAAAAAATAATAAACTAGACTAATATGCGAGCGAAACCGCTGACGGAACCTAGTTTTAAAGTAAGACTTTTAAGAATCCTGAACAGGTACAAGATAGAATCTATCATAAAAATTATTGATCAAAACAATCCTTTTTAGGTGACAAAGATTAAAATTCCATATCCAAATGCCTACATCTCTATCTCGTTCTGTCATCTTTGAAAAATGGCGCAAGAGGGAGATGGAAGAGGGTCATGAAGGGGCAAGCATGTTAAATGTTTGGTGTTTTAAGTAATTTTTATCATCGACACCATCGCAAGGGAGGCCCTGCTGATGTATGGAGTTGACGGGTTGCTAGAGATGGGGTAAAGTCGATGAATTCTCAGAATCAATGTAAAAACACTTTTCTGTTAATTTATTAGACCCCCAGTCTGATGATGATTGTACAATTTTTACATTTTATTAATTATTACTTACAGTATCTTTTTTGTGAATACCTTCAAATATAATAGCTGTTGTTTGTTTTCTATAATAGTAAGTAGATGCTGTGCACGCCTCTAATTGGTATACATTTAATAGTATTTTTATTTTGTAACATTCTCTTACTACAAATGTTACTATAAATGATAAATAACTAAATAAAATAAAACCAGATCTTTTAGATAAGCCCTAATATTTGTTTAGCACTATGATAAACGTGTACAATCTCGAATCAACGGTGTGCATACCTGTAGGTATTTTAAAGGAAATAAAATAAACGTCTTTGGTTTTGTTGACTACTGAAAATGTTAGTTTTATTTTATTTGAACTATACATAAAGTATCTTAGGTACCATCGAGTTATTTTTATTTGAAGAAACGGTTATTGTATATAATAAATTCATTGTTAATACGAAATGTGTTTTCTTTTTATTTTGACGAGAATCAAACGCGGTTTCTTGACAATATAATGTAGGTTCAACTAGTACTCATTTTAAAATAAAGTCATTATGGAATCTAGGTGGCGTTTTACTGTTTACGTTGTCAAATTTTGGCTGTCATCCAAATGGACCTTTGTCAACAAAATTCTAACCTCTCATATTTTACGGCACTTTATTTTTATGACACAGAGAAAAACTCATTTGAAGTAAATAACACATTTATTGCGTGTCAAATAAATCACCAAGGTACTTACTTGCCAGTTGCTCTAGAAAACTGTCCTAAAATTGCTTCAGATCTCAGAATAGATATAGAAAGTTCATTCGCCTCCACATCTTCGTCACAGAATCTCATTATAATTAACTACTGTATTTTTTTACGTAGCATGTTTGTGCGAGTTTATTATATCCAGCTGGTGTAGCAAATATTTGCATTACAACACAACATAAGTAAGATATCTAAGTACTATCCTAGTCATAACAAATAACAATTAAAATTCTTTGCATAAAGCAAACAGATGTAATGCAATACGACAAGTACGATAACGTAGGTGGCCGATACCCCGTCACTATACCCCACGTGGCGTTCGGATCCTTATCGACCAACACCAGCTGTAAAACACAAGATTTATCGACAGTTTGCTACGCGCCAGCGGGAACGATCACTGCACTATTAGCGATTTGATTTTAGAATCTGATTTTTTAACTTAATGCCTGGATTTGTTTCTTTTTTTATTTGGAACCTCAATTTGTTCGGTTGAATGTGGAATGTTATCATGCTTTTGCACCAAAAATAATATATTTTTTAATTGCATTACTTTTCTCTCCAGATTTGGGTCAAATATGTCTCAAAAATATTTATGTTAAGGCTCCTTATGTTTTTAACGTAAACTGTTTAACTGTGGTAAAGGTAACTATTCATTTCTTATTTGGTTTCTACTTAAATCATATTTCTTGTAATTAATGATAAAAACCTATGCCTAATAATATTAGGATTATGTAAGTAGAATCAAAATAAAATAAGGTTATATAAGTAGGCAAGACACAAATCCTATAATCAAGAACAATAATTTTTGACGAAAATCAAAATTGTAAAACACTTGCGTTCTAGTTAAATCTAAAAACGGACCACTAGGTTGCCTGAAAGAGATTGCTTTCAGCGACAAGGCCGCTTGTTCAATTACGAATAGTTATGTTTTTGTAGAATTGATGATTTTTTTTTTTATTTGATTGTAAAAATGTGACAAAATAAACGTTTCTTTATCTTTATCTTTTTATTTTCATGGTGTGTCGGCAGTAGAATGTTGCCTCTCCTCTCTTGCCCGTGGATGCTGTAAGAGTCTGCTAAGGGATACCTCCGCAGGATGGACAGCAGCTTTCAGTGTATCAACATACCGCACTACAGTCGCCGACCCGCCTGCCAAGCGTGGTGAAGATGGCAAAAAGCGCTCATGGTCAGTACTTGCAGGTCCACGAGGGAGGCCTATGTCCAGCAGTGGACATCCTACGGCTGAGATGTTGTTTTATTATGAGTTCTTCTGTGGTGATGAATAAAGAGTAGTGTATCAATCAATAAACCACTTCAATCATCATCATCATTACAGCCATAAAACGTCCACTACTGAACAGAGGCCTCCACTCATGGAGATTCATGAGTGGTAGTAACCATACTCAACACGCTTGGCAGGCGGGTTGGTGAGCGCAGTACGGGATGTTGATACCCGGAAAGACGCTGCTGTCCATCTTCCGGTGGTATCACTTAGGCTCTTACTACATCCCCGGGCATGAGAGGAGGGGTAACATTCTGCTGCCTATATATGAGAAGTTTCTAACCGAACAGGTATACGACATTTTAGTCTGTTTTACGTCAATTTAATTAGTTCACATTGTATTTATGTTACAGTATATACCGTGGGCACCCCACGGTAAACTTGACTTCAATAGTCCTAACTTGTAAAATGTTAACATTCTGACACAAGCATACTGTAACATAAATACAATTTGAACTTTTGTCATTTTGTCACCGCAACATTTTAACCAATAAACTTTGTACATTTTGACACCTACACATTCGAACCATTTGGACATTCAGTCATACGAACAGCCATGACCCGGAAGGACTAAAATCATGGAATAAACAACGGGAGAGTTGACATTATTCATGTTTTCAATTGACAGAGCCAGTAATCAAATAAGGGACGGGCCCAAATAGGCCTAACTCAATCCCAGAGCCGATCTTATCAAGCGAGCATAAAATAATACTTTTATGGCCCTCGCCCCGCAGGGTTCTAATTAATGACCATGTTGGGACATTTTACACCAAAAGTTACGATATACTGCCACAATAAACTTTAGAACACACAGAACACATGTTATTTGAGTATAATTTTATTGAATATTTTAATTAATTGGTGATAAAAAGTTAGGTTTGTTGGTTATACGGTTTTAATACTGTGCCTTGTCGAGATTGTTGTCGGGAGCTAATGAGCGTAATTTTTGGTTATTTTTAATGTCTCCGGTTGTATTTTGGATGTCGATACGTTTGAGAGATAGAACCCTATTGATATAGCTTTTGGACTATGACAATTTTGACATTTTTAAAATTATAAGCAAGTTCCTAAAGCACGCAAAGTAGCAAGGTACTAAAAAAGATAATCGTGTATACTGAGCTTAAATAAGCTTTCAAGCTTTCAAGAAATTCGATAAATATTTCCAGTGGGAACTTGCTCAGGTATAATGGTACTTACCTAGTTTTCAAACAAATCAAATATATTTATTTACACAAGAAACACAAGTAGCAAAATTAAATGACTAAGTGTAAACTAATGCCTTTAACATCTATTATAGATGACTTATACAGCGTGTAAATTATGATGTACGGGATACTGCACTCCACTGACCATTTGCCTCTGTATTTACATAAAAAACTGATAATTCATTTAAAGTTACTATAGTAAAAAAAACTGATAATGGTGTCGATTCTGTTTGACGCTTCCTAACACTAAATATAATTAGAGAAATAGACATAGACATTCATTTATTTACTAAAGAAATGACGTTTCTAACCGAATAGCTATACGACATTTTAGTCTGTTTACGTCAATTTAATTAGCTTTAGCTAGTTAGTGCAACGACGGAATCGCCACCAATCAGTATTTAATATTTAGTGAAATTTAGATTATGTTTTTGTCAATTTAACCGTGGTTCATGTAATTTATATACATAACTTGGTATTTATCGCGTAAATGACCATAATTATTTCCCCACGTTTCGACTGGACTACACTAGGATGGTCCCGGGAATACAGTCGTTCGCGATAAATAAAATAAAGTCTGTTAAATGAATAAATTCGGGAAGATTTAATGATATGACAGGACTCCTTTGCATACGTATTCATTTGTCCGGTTTCTGGCTATTTAAGTCCTGTTGTAACTTTTATATCAGGTAATCACTAACCCCCTTACTTATAAACGATATTTTAATTGAAGCAGCTGCTTAGTGCTCATGTATAAAATCATTACTTAGCAGATGTTTCACTAGCATTCGTTTTTATGAGGAATTGAGTATGTATTGCTAATCATATTTACAAAATTGTTATGCCATTCTCTCTAAATTGTTTATCCCTACCAAAGACGATGTTTTTTTTATATTCCGAGGTTATGAAATGACAACACCGACGGTGTCCTAACCTCAGAACAGTAATATAATATTATTCTGAGGTCGGAACATTAGTGTCAAACTTTTCAGACTGTATCTGACGACATCAAAAGTCCAAATGGGTGTATAATCAATCTGTGGCGTCCTATTACTAAAAAGACACATAACCTATAAGACCACTTATAGACTATCTAATTTTAAGTTTTTTATGTGATGTTTTTGTTGGATGTCAAAAATAAATTAATAATAATTGTAATGGCCTATGCTAGATTTATGTGTATTATTATTATTTTTATTATTCATAAATCTTATCATAGAGCTCGGAAGGCTTGCGCTTACCTAGTTACATAATAATTGAAATAAGCTGTGCTTTAGGAAAGTGCATACGTTCCCTTTCACTAGGTTTACCTATGCACTAACTTTTCTAAAGCCTAGCTTATTATTGATTTTAATCGTTTTTTTTAAAGAATTATCGTTGACATTTTCCTTCGACTAAATTAGGGGGAGTTAGATAAATATGGTTTTAAACTCGTAACTAATCTGCTACCATGGTGTTATTATTGTGTTCGTGAAATGAAATGAAATAATTGAAATGAAATAATTTATTCACAAAAAATAGAGTACAATAGGTCTTATAAAAATACATAAGTTTTAGCTCTTCTATTTAGCCTTTTCTAAGGCATGTGAAAGTTAAGTAGGTAGTTGTTATTTTAAAGGAGGCATTCAAAATTGAATTAAAATAATAAAAAACATTATGTCAACCATTCACTTAAATTATAAAAACACTTTTCAAGCAGCCATAGCCTTAGTTTTTTCCTCATTTGAGTCGTCGGCAATTCTTTAATAGTAGGAGGCAGTTTATTAAAGATTTTTATACACATAGCATAACAATTTTTCTGTAACAGGCTAGTTCTAGGTATAAAGTTATAGACTAGCCGTTCACCTCCTCTCGTATTTCGTGGATAAACATTTTTGGCTTTTGGGAATAGTTGTGGATGAGTCTTGACAAATATGCAGACTTCAAATACATACATGCATGTCAGTGGAAGAATTCCTAGTTTTTTAAAAAGAGGTTTACATGATTCATAAGGTGGAATACCCGCAATAGCTCGTACGCATCTTTTCTGCGCTAGAAATGCCCGTGGTGTATCTGTAGAGTTTCCCCAAAGAAGTAAACCATACCTTAGCACCGAGCACACGTAACCATGATAGGCCAGCAGAACTGTTTGCTGCATTGATGTCTTTCTGAGCATATTAAGTACATAGACAAATCGATTCGATTTTTTACAGACTATGTCGACATGCGCTTTCCAATCAAAAAACCTGTCTACTGTGATTCCCAAGAATTTCACCGTATTAACCTCGCCTATATGAGTGTTATTGTACATTATATTTTTAGGTATAGTAGGAGAGCCACGTGTTTGAAAATGAATTATATTTGTTTTGCTCAGATTTGCTTATAGATTATTACATGTCAACCATTTCATTACTAAATCAATTATATTATTTATTTCAAAGTCAATTTCATATTTATTTTTACATGTCAATATAACAGAAATGTCATCAGCAAATAGTGTACATTTATGATTTGTAATGTCAGGTAAGTCATTAATATACATATGTATAATAAGAAAAACAAAGGGCCAAGAACACTGCCCTGAACGTGTTGTGTTGTATCAATAAAAAGTTATAGCCATGATAGGTACCTACTATAACATCAGGATTTTTTAAAGCCTGTATTACTGCGTTTTTTTTAAGAGATACTTGGATTCGTTACAAAGGTTAGTTTACTTTAGACTTGTTCTGTAATTAATAGAGCAGCTGGTAGAGGCAGGTATCTGAAGGTATCTACATACATACGTGTGTGTTACATAATAAACCACTTTTTAATATGTAGGTAATTTAAAAAAACATAACGGTGAAGTGTCTTTTTGATATTTTTTTATTTATCGTAACCTCTACAACTGGAGGTAGAGCCTATTATTATAATATATGATTGCTAAAATAAATTAAAAAATATATTGTACAGTTTGGGACACGCTGTAGGGCATGTAGTGAGTTTTTAAATGACCCAGACTTGGCATTAACTAAACATGCTACCGGTCAAGCAGTTCAGAAATAAGGAAGACATCCCGTGGCATACTCACACTCATATGCAACTGCTAAATTAAGACTCACATCACACGAACACGCTTTAACAAGCTAAATGCTAAAAATAATCCCGCACGTATGACGAAACACAACCTATTTACGCAATCGACAAATAACCGAACGGAACAAGCAAATTCCAAATAGAATCGCGTTCTAAACAATAACACTGGCTAGTAAGACTTACGAGCTGATTTATTTTTTCATAATTCCGTTTTTAAAATACGTGCGCACGGTCCGAGGGCTAAAATAGAACTGGTTTGACTCCAACTTCCGTTACGCTCTCCGATTGGTCGCGCTGAATTGAGGAGATGCGTACATCCAATAGGATTATTTTTGGTCTTTGAAGGGTAACGCCTTCCATTGGTCGGTGTGTAGGATCGCCATTTTTCAGCGGTTTTAACAATTGAAATTGTTATGTGGGTGGATTCCTGTCTATGACGGGCGCCCGATTTCTGAAAACGCGCCGGGTAAAAATATCCAACCCACTTTAGCAGACACAGCTGACTTCGTTAAATCATTGGAGGAAAACATCGTGACGTAACGACTGGTGAAGCTATTTTCGATTTAACTTTTTATATGAAGGTATGTTTGTGTTTGTTTTCAATAAATTTGGAAATGGTATTGATTTAAAGTCTAGTCTTTAAAATAATATGTTCCAAAATTGCCTAATTCGCCACCTTCTCTGTGTTCTGTGTTCGCCACGCACGATTTTCACAATTATGGGTAGGTAGGTACTAATGTCGACGGATGTGTCGACTTGACACGGTCAAGTCTAGACAGTATCCAACTGGGAATGGTCTCATAAATGGGACAAATGTAGGTATAAAATTTATGAGACATCGCCTTTCTTAAAATGTTCTTTATAACTAGAATGGGTTACATTATAACTCAAGACTTGATTTTAGGCGTTTCCACAAAAAGTTATCAAAAATTGCTTGTGTGCCAAATTACTTTTTGAATTAAAAAAATACGATAACCTAATACAACTTGTTGAACTTTCGCGATTTGTTAACATATTATTGAGTACTCCGCTGAACGCTGAAAACTGTTTCAAACGTCGGAAAAATAATAAAAATCGTACGCGTATAATCCTGTAGGTAATATTAAAACTAAATAAAAAAAATCGGACAAGTGCCAACTGGACTCACCCACCGATGGTTCCGTAGGTATGGAGGAACATAATAAATATTAGTAAAAGTTTTTAAAATGCACAAAAAGATTCGGTCACCCATCCAGTTTATGACCGCGCGTAGGATTGCCTCAAAGATTGATTTCGTATTTTTTTAAGAACGAAATTTTCAATTTTTTTAAAGCCTGTATTACACTACACGGTATTCAGGGTCCCTTACCCTAACTAAGAGTGGTGTAATAAGAGTTAGAGCGTAAGGGACCCTAACTAGCGCGACCGCGGCAAGCCTTGCTCCCTAATCGCCCTAACTACCGGGCCCTGAATACCGTGTAGTGTGTATTGTTATGCTCTACATATACTCAGTAATGTATCGTCAAAATATATCGCAAATAATGCATACTATGGTTACGTTTTTCCTCAGATAAGTTACGGGGTGATATTTTGGGGTAACTCAGTTGAGGTTCAGTCAGTATTTGATATGCAAAAAAAGTGTATCAGGGCAATATATGTATAAGCTCGAATGTACTGAGTCCTTACGTTGTATTTTTAAACAATATGATATCTTAATTCTTACAGCTATTTATATTCTAGAACTATGTTTGTTTGTGAAAAATAACTCAAATATCTTTAATATAAAATCATTCAGACCACAAAACTTGAGAAGTAAATATAAATATAACCTTTGTATACACCAAGTCAATAATTCTTTGTTCCAAAAAAGCACATATCACAGCTATTAAAGTATATAATAATTTACCAACAGAAATAAAACAACTTTATGGAAATATTTTCAAGATTAAATTAAGACATTTCCAAGTCAATTATAATGCAATTTATGCAAATTAAAGTGCATTATAATTTATAAGTTTACAACCTGAAATATTTTTTTGATAATTAATCTCTCAAACAGGTATGATCTAATTATTATATTAAGAAATAAAGACCTAATGAAGGTATCCTACCAGTCGGTCCAATGTATAATTATATTGCTAATTATATTTTGTATGTCATAAATATGATAAATTGTTGATACTATATTATTTGTAAGACCTTCATGTAAACCCACACAATTTGACAATAAATTTTTCTTATTCTTTCTTATTCTTATAAAATAAAATAAGGGTTCCGTTTTTTTTCCTTTTTAGGTACGGAACCCTAAAAATAGTACTTTGCTTATACAGTGTATCCCTCGATAAAGTGCAACCCCGAAAGGGGGTGAAACTAGATCGAAAATTATCAACAAAAAAATAGAAAAAAAAAAATAAAAAAAATTCGTATATACTTTATTGATGAATTAAAATTTGTATTACTCACTAATGAGTCTATTTAATAAAAAAATGATTTCTTCCAAAGTAGTGGGTCTATTTTGTTAAAATAAAAACCATAATCATGTCAGATATGTGACGATGACGATAAAATAACAAGTAACTCACAAACGAGTGGCTATCGTGACTTAAAGTTTAATTTTTGTATTAAAATTACATTTTTTATGCTGTTTTTTTCAAATAATTTCCAAAAATCTTAAAATTAAGCCTATAATACTAGATATTTTTATGACTTTTTATTATTGTCTATCATAATAGCTTTTAAATAAAAAAAAAACCTACGGTCTAACTTAAAAAATGCGCTGGCTAGGAGCTTTTAAAGTTGACCACTGATTACGTCACCACTCAGGTAGAGACACTTGTTTTTACTGCTCAGGTAGTATTAAAAATCAAATTTTAGTTACAACATTTTTATTTAACTTATTACATGTGAGTATGAAATAAGGGTTTTATTTAATGCATTAAATGCTCAAAATGGCTTCCTTGTTGTTGTAGGCACATTGCCACACGAAGAGCGATTTGTTGTGTGGCTCTAAGCACCATCTCTGGGTCACTTCTTATCTCATCGGCACATCGCATGATTTGATCTTGTAACTCTGCCTCGGTGTTTACGGTCGTTCTGTAGACTCTTTGTTTCATAACACCCCACAGAAAATAGTCTAGGGGTGTCAGGTCAGGTGAACGTGCCGGCCACCCGACTGGTCCATCCCGGCCGATCCACCTATTAGCGTAGTTTTCGTTTAAAAAACTTCGCACATTGCGCCCGTAGTGCGCAGGGCATCCGTCCATCTGCAAATACATCTGTTGCCTTGTAGCCAGCGGAACATCTTCCAGTAGTAGTGGCAGATCGTCTCTTAATAAGCTTAAAAAACTTTCGGCATTTAATGTTGCGGGTAAAATAACTGGCCCAATCAGCGTGTCGTCTATTAGAGCTGCCCATACATTAACTGAAAATTGCACTTGAAAAGTAGACGCCCTCTTTAGGTGTGGATTTTCCTCGGACCATACATGTAAGTTTCTGCAATTTGTGATTCCATTCCGGGTGAATTTCGCTTCATCCATCCATAAAATTTTTTTTAGGAATTGTGGATTATTTATAATTTTTTGTTGAATCCACGTAGACATTACGCATCTTGCACGATTGTCTACATTTTCATGCAAATGCTGTACTCGCTGATAATGGTATGGATGCAATCCCTTCTTTTTCAAAATTCGCCATACGGATGTTTTTGATATACCGTGACGCAAAGCTAAGCGTCTAATGCTGATTGTGGGATCAGCAAACAAATCGTTTAAAACGGCCTCTTCTATGGAATGGTCAATAATGGTAGCTTGTTGCTCACGGCGATCTCTTGCTAATCCAAGTCCGATGTTGGATAACTTTCGGTGAACTTCTTGGAAATTTCGTGCTGACGGTACAAGTCTGCTCGGAAACGCATTTATGTATGCAGAACGAGCGACTGTTGTGTGTCCACGTGACATACCATAATAATAATGGATGTCAGCGATTTCACGCGGAGAGAACTCAGTCAATCGCGGCATCTCCACAACACAACAAAGTACAGTCAAAAACGTAACAAAAAAGTCAAAAACGTAACAAAAAGTCAATAACAAAACAAAAGCAAAACAACGTAACAAAAACTTGAAGGCGCAGTAAGGTACGGTAGACGGTAGCAGCGGCGAGAATATCGGAGCGACTGGCGAGTGGCGTGCGTGCCTTGTTGTGAATCCTGTTTCGATCCCCACCCTTCATCTTTCATAGAACAGGCCCAGCGACCATAATCTACAACAATAGAAGTTAAAAAAGTGTCTCTACCTGAGTGGTGACGTAATCAGTGGTCAACTTTAAAAGCTCCTAGCCAGCGCATTTTTTATGTTAGACCGTAGGTTTTTTTTTTATTTAAAAGCTATTATGATAGACAAAAATAAAAAGTCATAAAAATATCTAGTATTTTAGGCTTAATTTTAAGATTTTTGGAAATTATTTGAAAAAAACAGCATAAAAAATGTAATTTTAATACAAAAATTTAACTTTTAGTCACGATAGCCACTCGTTTGTGAGTTACTTGTTATTTTATCGTCATCGTCACATATCTGACATGATTATGGTTTTTATTTTAACAAAATAGACCCACTACTTTGGAAGAAATCATTTTTTTATTAAATAGAGTCATTAGTGAGTAATAAAAATTTTAATTCATCAATAAAGTATATACGAAATTTTTTTAATTTTTTTTTTCTATTTTTTTGTCGATAATTTTTGATCTAGTTTCACCCCCTTTCGGGGTTGCACTTTATCCAGGGATACACTGTATATAAGCAAAAACCAAATTGTAGGTATACCAGTAACATAAACTGATAAGTCGAATAATTGTATGTAGGTAGGTATATCTGTAAATAGCAACGTCAAATGAGTAAAATCAAACTAAAATGCCCCTTATGAACTGTAGGTTATTTATTAATAAACCATAGTCGATTGCAAGACCAGATGCACTCAAACGCATTGTCATCCTAGCGACGTGTAATTTCATATGACCTTCTAAGGGGCCGTCTCCACGAGCGAGAGAATCGCGGCGATGTTATCGTCGTGCCACGTATTTCTATACTTCCACTCTCTTAGCATGTGTCTATACACACGGCGATGCGACGAGTGGTTGAGTGCGCGCGAAACGTCATTACATCGCGGCGAGCCTGTCGCTACTAGCGGCGCGCATGCCGCGCGCTCGCCGCGGAACGTGGCGCTCTCGCAGCGAGCGCGCGACGTGCGCGCTGTCACACGCAGGCGTCCTGTCCGCGTTATTTCAGCGTTGCATCTCACCAAACAAGGACGAGTTACGATTCGTTCCGGACACGCGGCGATTCCGTTACGAGTCGTTGCAGACACGCTGTGATTCCGTTACGAGCCGCGACGAATACGCTGGCGGAATAATCGCTCGTTCGTGTAAATTACTGTTAATTTACACGAACGAGCGTCTGTCTGTACGATGAAAGCGCGGACTCGTCGCGATTCTCTCGCTCGTGGAGATGGCCTCTATAGAGCCTATGCCGGAGATGTAGGAGGTCGCATGTTCGATTCCCGTTGCGGGACAGTTAGAAAGCATAAACTTCAGATATTTGTCACAGGACTGTAATAATAACATTATTAAATATTTATTAACAAAAAATACTTTTTTATTCGATATTAATGTATGTAGGTATGTGTCTACTTGACACGGTTAAGTCTAGACAGCATTCTACGGCGTAGAGTCCCATAAATGAGACAAATATAGGTATAACATTTGTGAGACATTGAAGAAAAATATAACTAGAATAGTTTATTTTGCAACTCAAGACTTAATTATATTGTACGGAAACCAAGCTCTGCATATTTTGTGGCTAGTTGAGATAATTATATATGTTGCGCCGCTATATTATGATCCGTATTTCTATGTGGCGGGCGGGAATCACTACTTTGCCCTAGTGTATTATATTATCTGTGCCGTAACACAGTCTTTTGACTAGCACGGAAAGTAATGACGCCTAAACTGTTTAGGTAGCGACATTTTTATGACGATGCTCACTTGCATTGGTGTGCTGTGTGTGTGATGCTCCTAAGTGTGCTCATACAGTTAGTGTAGTGTGCTGCCCCAGTGTGAAACAGCCTTAATCTCAAGTTACTATATTTATGAAGACCAAGTGAGGGTAGTCTGAAAAGACGCCTTCGCTTTGCTGCGGTTACCTCTAACATGTCAGTCTTCCCGGGACCACGATGGGTGCAATCCTGTCGAAACGTCGGGCAATAATAAAGGTAAATAGCGCGATAAATACCCGGTTAAATATGTGTTAATAATGAGTCGTGATCGCGAAAGTTTAAAAAAGACTAAAAAGTTGTGTTATTAGAATAAGCTAAATATTAAGTCTAATTTCTCTGTCTAAGTCTAATTTTATTTTTATGTTACCTACGCTCTTAAACTGTTTTGTAAGTTACATACTATGTTAAATAAATTATTCTTATTCATAAACACTTTCAACTCTTCTCTACGGATCATAATAAGCTCGATGCACTGAAACGCATAGTCATCCTAGCACGTGACATTTGATTAAGACATTTCTGTAACGAATGGGGCTCAATTGACCACATGTACAAATAATAACGACTGTTCAGACAGGAATTTGAACTTGTAGTGTTGGGACGCGGTTATCGACCATGGCATCTAGTAACTTTAAGTTCGTAGAAAATTAGGTCTATTTAAAAAATGTTAACCGTGGGGTGCCGGCAGTAGATTATTGCGCCTCCTCTATTTCCCGTGGATGCAGTAAGAATCTGCTAAGGGATACCTCCGGAAGACGGGCAGCAGTGTCTTTCCGTGTATCAACATCCCGTACTGCGCTCGTCAACCCGCCTGCCAAGCGTGGTGAGTATGGCAACTGCCCCTCGTTCCTTGAGGGAGGCCTGTGTTCAGAAGTGGACGTTTTACGGCTGTAATGATGATGTGTTAATCCTGTCAAAAGTCAAAGTCAAAGTATATTTATTGCGTAATTACATGTTTAAAGATCTCACATTTATAATTGTTTCAATGTAATTTACCCATAATGGGTGTGCAATGTTCTGTAAATTACATTTTCTTTTATATTTATAAAATAATGGTTATTGTAAATTTAAAAATTTAAACAATACGACTAATAAAAATAAAATCAGAACTAATAATAACAAAAAACTAAAAATAACAATAGAAAAAAAAAACAATAATATTAGTGCATGCTTGTCATATACGTAATAATCAAAAATAATGTCATTCAATAAAATAAAAAATGTTGACAGCAATAAAATTGTGAAAATTTAAAAAGAATTAAAATAAATTATTTGTCAAAAGATTTGTCATTTAAAAATTCCTTAACTGTATAGTAGCATTTACTAGCAAGTATGCTTTTAAGCTTTCTCTGAAACACCATGGTTGGCAATTCTCTTATGGTCGTCGGTATTTTGTTATACAAGAATGGTGCCATACCGAAAAAACTGTTACGCATCAGTTTTTTCTTAGCGTTACGGATGCAAACTTTGTGTTGGTCTCTTCTATTACGTGGTACCGCTTCAGAAAGCCGACAAAACAGGTCCGGGTTGTGTCTGACGAACATAGCAGATTCCAAAATATACAGCGAAGATAAAGTCAGTATGTTGTATTTTTTAAAGAGGGGTTTACAAGAATCTGTTCTTTTCAGATGGAACATCACTCTAATACATCTTTTTTGGTATTTAAAAACCTTATCGACGTCTGTTGAGTTGCCCCAGAATATAATACCATACCTTATATTTGAGGCAATCAGACCATGATACGCGATGAGTAGACTTTCTGCATTAACAACGGATGATAATTTACGTAGTACGTAAATAACGCTATTTAATTTTTTACATACGCTTTCCACATGTGGTTTCCAGTTTAATTTTTTGTCAATATTAATTCCTAAAAATTTTGTGGTCATAACTTCTTCAATTGTATGATTATTATATTGTATGTCAGGGTTTGTAGATGCAGCATTATCGCGTTGTCTAAAATGAATTATCTTGGTTTTATTTATGTTAATTTTCAGGTTGTTATTATCAAGCCATTGTATTATCGATGTCAGAGCGAAAGTTATGTCATTTTTATAGCTATGAATATTATTACCAGATATAGTCACTGTGCTATCGTCTGCAAATAAGGACATATGTTGTATTGTCGCTTTGGGTAAATCATTTATGTAGATAAGAAATAGTAGCGGGCCTAACACACTACCTTGGGGAACTCCATAAGTCATGATACGTTCCCTAGATACGTGAACTTCTTCTCGTTTGGTTTTATAGTTAATAGTTGATATGTGGGTTACCTGTTTTCTATTATCTAGGTATGATGTTATTAACTGTAGAGCATTACCTCTAACGCCATAGGTTTCTAGTTTGTCAAGAAGTATACTGTGTTGGACATAATCAAATGCTTGTGTCATATCACAGAAAATTGAGCAAACTGATGTGTTTTTGTCTACATTACTTGTAACACGAAGAAGAAAATCATATATGGCCATGTTTATAGTTTTTTTCTCTCTAAAACCTTTCTGTTCATTACAGATTATTTTATTAAATTCAAGATAGTCAATTAATAATTTATAAATATATTTTTCAAAAACTTTTGAAATTACCGGTATAAGCGAAATCGGCCTATAATTGTCCATGTTCTTTCTACTTTGTTTTTTATGTATTGGTTTTATTATTGATTTTTTTAGTGCCTTCGGGTAAGAGCCTTTGTCAAGGCATAAGTTAACAATGTAACTTAAAGGGACGCTTACAGAATGAGCAACCACTTTAAGAACTTTGGTTGATATTTCGTCATATCCGACGCTGCTGGTATTGTTTAGGGAGCAAATTATTTTGAAGATGTCAATAGGTATACATGGTTTTAGAAAAATTGAGTTCTTTTGACACATGATAGGTTTCGTTACATTTTTTCCAGAATTAGAAATGGGAGTTATTTTGTCAATAAAAAAGTCATTAAATGCATTAGAGATGTCAAGGGGATTTTTTAAAGTGTCATTATTTACTATTATTTCATTAATTGAGTCTTTAGGTATGTTTTGTTTTGTTCTGTTAATAATGTTCCATGTAGTCTTACTTTTGTTTTTTGATAGTTTTATTTTGTGATTGTTTTGCGATTTTTGAGTTAGATTTATAATTTTTTTAAGTGTATTTGAGTAGTTTTTGTATCTAGTTATATTTACTTCTGAGGGAGTCTTCCTACGTTCCCAGAGAAGTTTTCTCTTTTTCTTGCTGCAGATTTTTATACCATGTGATACCCAACTAACTGTTTTCTGGTCAACATCAATATGTACAAAGTTTCAGCTCAATCCGTAGCCTAGTTTTTGCGTGAAGAGGTAACAAACCTCCATCCAAACAAACTTTCGGCTTTATAATATTAGTGGGACTAGTCGCACTCCGCGATTTCACACGCGTATAGTTCCTGTTCCCGTGGGAATACGGGGATAAAATATAGCCTATGTTACTCAGGGATAATGTAACATTCAAACACATTAGAATTTTGAAAATCGGTCCAGTAGTTTTTGTGTTCATTCGTTATAAACATACAACACACAAAATACAAATATTTTCTTTTTATAATATAAGTTCTTTTCTTTTTATAATTTTCTTTTTATAATAATATTCTTTTTATGATATAAGTACATTGATTTTTTTTTGTAAAAAAATGTTTAAACTCATCTGAGGGAAATATAATATCAACAATTTTATTATCCTTAATAGTAACCTCTTTAAATACCTACCTTACATTATTAGCTACTAGCCGCACTCCGCGGTTTCACCCCACGTAGTTCCCATTCCCGTGGGAATACGGGGATAAAGTATAGCCTATGTTCATCAGAAATAATGTAGGATTCTAATGGTGAAAGAATTTTCCAAATCGGTCCAGTAGTTTCGGAGCCTAATCAATGCATACAAACAAAGAATTAAAGCATTCCTCTTTAGTTTTTGTGCAGATATAGATGGCTCATAACTAAATCGTAATCGTAATAATCGATGAAATTGAAACAATCCCATGACTATAAATTCAAACACAATTATAATTAAAGGAACCGCGTTACGTTTGCTCATTTTGCCTCCATTCTTTCATCTTTTACAATAAAAATTATATCGTATCCACCATATGGATCCGATTAATTATAAACTGTAATGTAAACTAGACAAAATAAAGTTGACAATCCCGTGGCAGGTTTAAAGGTACAGTGCACTGAATAGGTTATTACACGGTTATTTGGCGCCATTGTCAAGAGCTTTTGAGTTAGTGTTCCATTGTTGGTAATGTTATGCGGTAGACATCTTGTTTTTGATGGCGGCGTGAGATGTGTAGTGATGGGGGTTGATTTAGGGTACCGTTTTATCTAGCGCACATCATTGACTGCCTCCTTGGTTCAATTATTTGTTTTTTTTTTTGAGTCACCAACAGAGGATATATCCTATTTAATTCTATTATAGAAATATTGAAATTCTTGGGCTTGTATTCCCCCTGTTACAGGCAATCCATATAGGTAGCCATAGTCATAGCCATCTTGAGTTACAAGGTCATAAAATAATATCGAAGTATCAAACATGCGCCCTGTTAGTACAAAATGAGTAGGTACAAAAATTGGCATGTAGCGGGTTCGAATCCCGCCGCGGGACAAATTTTGTAAATTATTATTATCCTGCCAATATTTTCTATGTATGATAAAATAAGTATTCCATGAATCATCTGGTACTTTGAATCATGTGGCTTACTTTGGGGCAAGATTGTGCTGTGTGAAGTCCAGTTTATTTTATATCCTTTAAAAAGATCTTATAATTTCATGATCTTAGGCACTTAACTACTAGGTCTCAAATAGATTTCTGCAAACACACGCACACACACACACAATACACTCTGACACGCACGTATACTCATTTTTCTTAATTATTTAATATTCAAATCTCTGCTATCCATATAAATACTTAATATGTTTCTAATAAGTGTTAGTATTAGTTTGTCTGCATAAAATATACTACTTTTGTACACACTTAATCATAATGTTTTATAAGTACCGAGGAAGAGCGAGGTCTCCTAGCACAGGTATATTATACATACATAGTAGATAAGATATTATTTTTATGTATGTTAGTCTGTAACGTATATATTATATGGGCCTTAGATTTAGTACTTTACATCTTGTTACTTATCTATAGTTGTCTGAAATAAAGTTTATATTATTATTATTATTAAAAGGAGTCTCATACCACTGAAATGTACATTTAAGATTAAGTTATTGAAATAAATCATTTTTCATTTTTCAGATTTCTGCAAAGTTACGTCTGAAAATAATTTATATTAAATTTGAAGTAGTTCTTAAAAAAAATATACCCATGGGTTCATCATCATCTTCTCTGTCTTAACCCTCGCCTGTTCTATTGTGAAGTGTAATATGATTAAATGTTCTTTTATGTTTATTTAGTTTTTAAGTAGGTACCATTATAGCACGCAAACCACACCATAAACTACAGGTTTGGCTGGTAGAGAATGCTGTGTCATTAGGCCCACCTTTTGTAATTTGTGCAAGAAAGTAGTAGATTTTGAAAGAGATTCCAGATCAGAACAGAATTTTGAATCCATACTAATATTACAAAGCCGAAGAGTTCGCATGTTGGTTTGACTACTATTCTCAAGAACCACTAAAAGAATTCTGTTGAAGTTTTGAAATATAACTCTGCGACAAAATATGAATATTAAATATAACTCTATGAGCAGCATCTAAACGCGTGTGAAGACGCGGGGTATAACTAGTCTGTTTATATTCTGCCTGCTATAAACCCCTGAAACATCAAGAGTATCTGTTTCCGGGTACCGAACCCGCGAGTGGTAGTCAACAACCATGAAGACATCTTCAAGTAAAAGTTAAAGTGTAACTCATGCATGACACTTAAATAAAAACAAGAAGAAAAAACCTAAATGAAGAGCGAAAAGGGAGGTCTTTGCCCTGCAGTGGGACAGTAGATACCTAACGGCTGAAAATAATAATAAAACCAACTATCAATTTTTTTTTTTTTATATATATGTATAGTTACAAAAACTATTATACCTACTTACTTACAGCATCTAAAACCACTAACGTTTAACTAGTGGCTAAAAGTTTTCACCAAAGGTAAAATAAAAAACAATACAATATACGGAACCACATAAACTCAAAAAGCTACTTCTCTCACCCTTACTCTCTCACGAAGCCCTCAACAGCAGTCAAGTATCTCAATAGATCAATAGAATACAACTACAAACTATTATTGTATTAACGAGATCCAAAGATCTTAATACAATCTCTTTTTTGCCCAAGATCTTGAGATAACCCATAGAAACTAGATGGTTGTTCTTTTTTTCTTTTTATTTCTTGTTGGTCCCCAGCAGATGAAACCTTATCTTGCTTTTTTTTTAATAGTTTTTCGGTAAATGAGGTGGAAGTATGGCAAAGGTGTATTCAATGTAGGTACGTAGTACGTACTCCTTGCCGTGGGGTGCCAGCAGTAGAATGTTACCCCTCCTTTCATGCCTGTGGATGCAAGAGCCTGCATACATCATGAAGACGGGCAGCAGCGTCTTACCGTGTATCAACATCCCGTACTGCACTCGCCAACCCCTCAACTGGCAACTACCCCTCATGGAGATCCATGAGGGAGGCCCGTGTTCAGTAGTGGACGTTTCACGGCTGAAATGATTACGTAATCCTACTAAGGTAAGTACTACATTATTTATTTATTTATTTACTTTAAATGTACATTTATTTATTTATTTAAAAACTTTATTGCACATTACTTAATATTGTACAAAAGGTGGGCTTAATGCTAAAAGCATTTTGTAACTGCCAACCTACACATGCCAACCTAAAAATTACAAAAAAAAGTCAGTTGTGAGAATAATTGGCGTGCTAACTTAAATTTAGACTATAATTTTATTTTTTATTTTTTTTATTATACATATGTATATACATAAGTAGTTGTTTTTCTATATATAATAAAAATATGTATCTATTTAGTATAATGTATTAAGTATATCAGTCATCTAGTACCCATAACACAAGCTCTGCTTAGCTTGGGGTTAGATGATGCTGTGTGATTTGTCCAGCATTATTTATTTATTTATTTTAATTTAAACATAGTTTAAAGACAAAAAAAATAACAATTAAAAACAGGGATATAAACTATAGATAAAATACAAATGACATTAGAATCAACTCCTTAAACCATCCATCATGTAGGTAGCAATATAACTTAGTGGATGTGGTGAAATAAGAGCAGAGTTTACAATCTAGCCAGCTATGGAAGGGTTAAGCTTCACAAAACATTTATTATTTTCTGTAAAATTTTCTTCATTATTGCATTTAAATATACTATTTCTAGTAAATAAATAATAATAATAAATAAATAATGCTGGACAATTCACACAACATCATCTAACCCCAAGCTAAGCAGAGCTTGTGTTATGGGTTCTAGATGACTGATATACTTAATACAATATAAGTACTACATACATATGTACATAGATATTTTTTATTATATATAGAAAACATCCAGAACACCCTGAACAAATATCTGCAGGTCTTAAATGAGTGCCAAATTGGGAATATAAAAAAAAAAAAAAAATAATTACATATTATTAATCATAATTTTATTGCCGCGGGGTGCCGGCAGTAGAATGTTACCCCTCCTCTCCTACCCGTGGATGCAGTAAGAGCCTGCTAAGGGACACCTCCGGAAGATGGGCAGCAGCGTCTTTCCGTATATCAACATCCCGTACTGCGCTCGCCAACCCGCCTGCCAAGCGTGGTGAGTATGACAACCCCCTCATGGAGATCCATGAGGGACTGCGTTCATCAGTGGACGTTTAATGGCTGAAACGATGAATGATGATGAAACATAATTACAATGTTGAAAACTTCTGTACGCCTTCGCCATATTTTCGATTTCGCCATATTAATTAATATTTATTTATGGTTACATTAATATCGTCGGTAAATAATGTCAAACAATAAGTGTAAACTAATAGTAACAACATAATATACCAAAAATAATCCCTTGCCCTTTTTAGGTTCGTGTGTATGTGTGTGTGTGTGTGTGTGTGTGTGTGTGTGTGTGTGTGTGTGTGTGTGTGTGTGTGTCAATCACTGTGTATGTGCGTGCATGAATGTGTGTTTGTGGGAAAAGAGGCTACAATAGTTTAGTTTGACGGAATGTGTACCACTTAGTTTTAAATGTTTCTTAATTTTTTTTTTTACTCCAATCATCCTTATCCCTCGCAGTCACCAATTTCTGTCGAAGGAGACGAGATCGTCCCGCCAACTAATGTACCAACTAACCGTAATTAAGTTATATAACTTTTTTTTTTGTTTGTGTCTGCTTGTTGAGACACTAGTTTTCCTTATTCTTTGTCAGCTGTTGTTTGCTTAGTCTTTAATTGTAAAATAAATAAATAAATAAATAATGCTGGACAAATCACACAGCATCATCTAGCCCCAAGCTAAGCAGAGCTTGTGTTATGGGTACTAGATGACTGATATACTTAATACATTATACTATGTACATAGATAGATATTTTTATTATAATATAGAAAAACACCCAGAACACCCTGAACAAATATCTGCAGATATTTGTTCAGGAAATCTGTGCATGCCCAAAATTGGTATACACTTTAAAGTATTTTTTGTACAATGTTATTTTTATGTGTAGGTACTGTTGGTATTGCCTTGTTAAATAATTATTTATGTTGCGGCCGAATAATAAATCAATAGTACATTTATAGCAAGGGGATGGGATGGACATGGAATACATTACAGTTGCTAACGAGGCGTGCGCCGATATACAATTATGTAGTAGGTAAGTATTATGGGGTGCCAGTGACAGTGCTATGCTAACAATATGCTGAGTAATGATCTAATAGCTATAATGCCTTTGTTATCAATGCTTCCGCCGTTAGGGTTCTGTGGATAACACGTAACAGAATTAGTTAGATTATCGAACTACTAGTAGGACTGGATGGAATGAACGATATTTTCTGTCTTAGCACCTTGATAGGTAATTTTTTCATCATCATTTCAGCCATAAAACATCGACTAATGATCCAAGGCCTCCCTCATGCGTCTCCATGAGGGGTAGTTGCCATACTCACCACGCTTGGCAGGCGGGTTGGCGAGCGCAGTGCGGGATGTTGATACACGGAAAGACGCTGCTGCCCATCTTCCGGAGGTAGCAGAAGGCTAGCTGTTAGTTTTCCTGATATTTAGCAAAATTAAAAATGTATAAGTATCTACATATTTAAAACAAAGTCAACAGTTTTCGAGTTCTTTAAAATGTACCTATAACTCGAAAACGGCTGGACATATGTATTTCAGTGATCTTAGATTTTTTGGATTTGTCTGCGCCCGGAATGACTTATACTTAGGCTATTTAAACATCTTAAAAGTTCATAGAAAACAAAATATTACTTACGTAAATTCATTTACTCTCACATTTTAGATGATGACATTTTATGGTTGCCAAATATTTATAGTTTGCGTTCAAAACGTTTATTTTGTGGCTAAACCTTAACTGTTTAAATTATTGGGTAATTCATAATTGCTACACCTAGGTAGTAATAAAGCAGGTAGTAGATAATAGTTGTAGAGTAGTATTAGGTAGTTGATTCTGAGGCGGTATGAAGGTACGAAGGAAAAGTAAGTAATAGTATAAAAAGACAAGATTTGTAGTTTTGTTTGTTATTTACCTAATTAATAAATGACTAGACGAAAAGATGATAAAGTATATTCCTACTTTTAACTTGGACCTACAATAACCTGTAAAGATTTTTGATTACTAGTTCATTTTGTTGCACTTTCTAATTATTACGGAACCCGGGGAAAAATAATGAACCTACTTTAAGTTGGACCTACAAAAAACTCCAACAAGATGATTTTGTTGCATTCTAAAATTATTAAGGAACCCTGTGCCAAATAGATAATTAACTTACTCTGCAGTTAGAACTACAATAAACTCCAAAGATTTTTACAATATTATTTTGCGGCAGTCTATAATTATTATGGAACCCTGTGCAAAATAATGAACCTACCTAAAATCAAAGTTAATAAACAACTGACTTTTGAAACAAAAACATTATTTTGTTTAACTAAATTATTATGGAACCCCATGCAAAAAAATGAACTCTATCTAATCAATAGACAAGTTCTTCATCCACTTCTGTAAGGAGGTCGAAACTCGGAAGTATGATTGTACTATTGTTGTTTTATTGCCATCCCCCCACTTAGCAATATTGCGGAGAAATGTAGCGTGAGAAATACAATTAAATAATAACTAGAAAAAATTGAGACGTATTGGGACGCCTGGCAGATATAAAAAAAATCACCACGGTCGCCCCAGTCGCCACCGTCACCACGATGGGCACGATGGTCGAAGGGCAGTCGCCCTAGTAACTATTTACTAGGGCAGTCACCCGTCACCTCTCGTCGAATCGGTTTTACCCCCGCAAGATGGTTTATAGGTACATCATTATAAAATTTATTTACGGCAGTAGAAAGTTACCTCCTCTCATGCTCGTGGATGCAGTAAGAGCCTGCTGAGGGATACCACCAGAAGATGGGCAGCAGCGTTTTTCGGTGTATCAACATACCGTACTGCGCTCGCCAACACGCCCGCCAAGCGTGGTGAGTATGGCAACGAAGGGGTTATGAAGTTCCATGAGGAAGGCCTTTGTCTAGTTATACTTAAAACTATGGCCCATATAAACAATAGCTACAAGACGTAGAAGTAGTTAACAGAATGTCAGAAATACAAAAAATAAGCCCAACGCATTTTGCTTAGACTAAGCATGCAATTATCCGTGGCGTGCTGGCAGTAGTATATTGCCCCTCCTCTCTTGTCCGTGTCTTTTTTTTTTTTTTTTATTATGGGAGTTTTGGAAAATAGAAGCCATGTCACTCCCGTAAATCTAACAAGACATTATAAGAACTTTACAATGAACTGTCCTCATCTACTTGTCCGTGTCCTAGGTCTGTCTCAGGACGACGCAATGCAGTGCAGCGTTGGTCACGTGCTTAGTGAACGTGATCACCGCGGTATTTGCAGTTGCAGAGGTTACCGCTTAAAATCAGGTGGACCTTCGACTTGTCTCATATAATAAGCTTTTATTCAATAGATCAAAAAGCTATATAGAATAGTCAATTTACAAAAGAAGAACAAGACATATGTATATTTGAATTCGTTCGCTTCAGATAACCTTTTTGCCAAGTAGGAGGAGAAGGAGGGAAAGAAGCGAACAAATCACAATAAACCAATCAAAATACCTATAGAAATGTTAGGGCTTGTTAAAGTTAATATAATTTAAAAAAATCTTAATAGTGATAAATCAAATTATTAACCAACAGTAAATAAGAATAAGAATAAGAATAAGAATATTTATTTTCAACATACTTAAAAAACATTTGTTAAGGTACCTAAATAACATAATAATTAAGTAGGTACTTATCTAAAAAACTACTAAAATTAAGAACAAAATTACCTGCTTACGCAAAATGAGGGTACCTATACAGTTTAAAAAACTTTATCTTCCGTGCTAGTTCATAACTGAGTTACGGCAAGATAATGATTCCCGTCCCATACAAATACGGATCATATTAGCGTGATTACACTACTTGACTTAAGGCTAATTAGTCCGGTGCAACTAAACAATAGACCCCGATTAGCAGTCTTTTGTTTCGAGTGTCAGGTAAGAATCCAAGGACAATGGGTGTTGTCGCCGTATACTTTCGGACATAAAAATAGACTTACAAATATTACTTTTAAGAGAATACATACAAACCTTACAAAACTAGTAATTTTACAATTAGAAATCTAATGAAAACTTTCTAATCGTAACAGATATTCATACCGGATCATGTTTAAATATAATAAAAAATATATATTGGTATAAAGTATTTTATATACATATATATAATTATAATTACGGGATTTTTTTGTTGTTATAATTAGATATATAATATTTGTTTCACTATGTAAAAAGGAAAATTAGAATATTTAGTGATATATACAAAATACATTAAAGAAAAAAAAACATATCTTTGTACTGTATATATAATTATATTAATTATTTATATATATATATATTGTTATGTATAAAATTTATTTATACCTAATAGTAAGCTTTTCGGTTTCGTCATAGTTGAATTTCTGCAAATATTCATGTATTGCTTTGCTACACATAAATCTGGATTTCTCATATAGTGGGATATCTTTACTTATGCGGTTATATAGAAATGGTGCCAAAACATAAGCGAAACCATGTGCAAAATCTGTATTGCATGAAGGTACTTTAAAAATTTCATGCCTTCTTCTTCTCAGTGTCAAATTAAGTGTTCGGCGAGAGTGTTGTTTTGTAAGAATAAGTTTCATGTAAATCTGTCTGACTGTTAGTAAAAGACTCTCGCGGTAAAGGTTTGTCGTTGGGTATCGAAAAGGCTTATAATTTAAAACTTTTAGCAAACAACGCTGGGACCGTTCTATTTTTAGCATTATAGTCTTTTTTGCACCACCCCAGGCTGATATGCCATATGAAATTATAGATTGACAAAGCGTTAAATATACAGTTTTATTTGTTTCATTATCTTTGAGTTGTCTAATCCTCTTAAAAATTGGTATTAGTTTACGAACACGTGACTTTAAACTATCGATATGTTGCCTCCAACATAGATTTTTGTCAATTATTATACCGAGATATTTAATTTGGTTTGTAGGTGTAAGAACATAGCAGTTACAACTACTTTTATCATTATTTGAACATGTATGAGCTTTAAGTATAAAGTTTGAGCTAGGCTGGCTGTTGTTGTAGATGGAAAATGTAATATATTTAGTTTTAGTCAAATTCAAAGTTAGCAAATTGGAATTAAGCCAATTAATTATGGTATGCATGCCCTTTTCCGTTGTAATACGTACTTCTTCCCAAGTTGAACCTGTAAATACTATGGCCGTGTCATCAGCAAAAGTTGTAATTTTAGCATTGAGAAGTGTTGTATCGCAGAGGCTATTTATGTAAATCAGGAAGAGTGTTGGGCCTAATACAGAGCCTTGAGGCACTCCAAAAGTTACAAATCGCTTATAACTTAGGTTGTCACCTACTCTGACAGCTTGTGATCTGCCAGTGAGATAATCTTTTAGAAGATCTAATGGTAGACCTCTTATACCAACTGACTCCAACTTACATATTAATAGGGGGATAGAGACAGTATCAAAAGCTTTGGCCAGATCCAGGAAAACTCCAATGCATTTTTGTTTTTGGTCCAAATTTTTAGCAACATGGAATATAAGATTTTCAATTGCGTCCACAGTAGATATTTTTCCACGGAATCCATATTGATTTTTTGATATTAGATTGTTTGATTCTAAATATTGTATTAGACGATGATTTATGAGTTTTTCCAGGATCTTGGCCAAGGTAGAAAGAAGTGATATAGGGCGATAGTTCGTAATGTTGTCTCTGTCCCCCGATTTAAAGACAGGAATAACAATCGATTCCTTTAGCAGCCGTGGAAATATGCCTGATGTGAGGCAAACATTGCACAGATGCGCGATGGGCGTGCATAACATATCGGAGAACTTTTTTAAAAACAATGATGATATACCGTCCCATCCAGAAGATGGTGTATTTTTTAGGGAGGATATTATTTTGCTAATTTCAAACCTGTCAGTTTCCAACATCATAAAGGAATTAGCAGGGGCATTTTGAGTTATATAATCCTTAACCAACTCCTCTTCTGATATGTTATTTTTCTGGAGTATATCTGACGCAAGACTACTGCCAACATTTACAAAACAGTCATTAATGTGGTCTACCGCTACTTGTGGTGATGCTTTCAGGCGTAGAAGCTCATTCGAATTTTGTGATTTGTTTGCATAGTTAATACCACAAACGCGTTTAATAATTTTCCAAGTCTTTTGAATGTCATTTTTTCCATTCTGTAGGTCCGTTTTGTCATGTTGATTTTTTAGGTTGTGGAGTATATTATTACAGTGATTTCTATATTTTTTATATGTAGAAGCGAGAGTTACATCTTTTGGTGATCTCTTATGGCGTCTGTGAAGAATATCACGAAATCGTATGCATCTTAATAACCCAGGCGTAACCCAAGGTTGGTAAATAAGCTTCCTACTAGACACAACATAGGACACGGTTGCCTCTTTGATAACACGGGTAATTTTGTCTATGAATAGTTCAGTAGCTTGGTTTGGGTCTACAGTTAGTAGAACTTCATTCCAATCTGTCTTAGACATTAGATTTTCCGCTAACTTGAAGTTTAATTTGTTTTTTAGCTTATTTACATGTTGAGGATTGAAATGCTCTGATTGTTGGATAGCAAGGTAAACACAACTGTGATCGGTAATTGACGCATCATAAATTGCTGTATAAACTTTTGTTTTAGATTTTACCAGGCAGTGGTCTAAACATTTAGATTCACGTGTGTTTATTGTGTGGCTTGGCAAGATTCCATGAGTAGCGAGCAAATCTAAGTATTCATCGGACTTGGGGTCATTATTATCATTACTGATGTCTATATTCAAATCACCAAGTATATAGATATTTGGTATGTGTCTTAGACTCTTAAGTAATTCATCCAATGAGTTGAGGAAGTTCGTAATAGTTGAAAACGACGGAGATCTATAGATACACACAAAAGCATAGCAATTCCCGATGTTCAGAACAAGCATGTCAGCGTCTTTTATAGTAGGTTCACTTACAGTAACATTATGAGTACTGTTACGTACATAAACAACAATACCACTATTTTTATTTATGTGTCTTGTAGTGAAGAATGAATTGTAATGATCCAGAGCTGGGATATTATTGCAGTTCTGTAGCCAACATTCGGATAAGATTATAATATCATAGTTAAAATCACATCGAGCCAAAAACATATGAAAGTTCTCAAAGTTTTTGTTAATGCTCCTAATGTTTTGGGAAATCACCTTAAAAGAAATTTTAGATTTTGTGTTAATCTTATGAAAGTCACTCAAGTCCTCGACCAGAAACGATTCACCGACGTTGATCTCGCGATCAACGTCAGCAACAACTATGTCAAGGTCTCTACTAACCATTATTATAGATATGAAAACGCCTCAACAGAGGTCGGATTTTCGTATTTGGTTGGTGTACAGAGTACAATGTTTCGTAGTGGAGGAGTTGATGTAACTTATGCAATATTTTAACATGACGACAACCTACTGTTATGTGTATATAATATATGCATGTATAAGTAATAAAATAATATTTGGTTATAACATAAGGTAAGGTATATAATATATAAGTTATATATGACATGATCTCAAGTGAAAAAGAAACGTAATTACTTATAAAAATCAATAAAAATAGAGAACAATCATTACCCAAGACAGACAACAGACAAATACGTTTTGAGAAATTTACCAAAGGCACGTAACGTAGTCACAATGAACGCAGACCTGCGACCTGCTCGAGGGATCTGATCACGATAGCTGGCGTCCCTTCATTCTTGCGGACTAAGACGTTTCCTCGCGATATCCAGCAGAATTTGTAAATGCCAATTTTAACAAGTTCCCGCGCTTCACCATAGATCTGTTTCGTCATGGTTGTAACTGCTTCGGAAATATATACTTTAGATTTTTCGCCTTTGATTCCAAGATGTTCTGAGTTCAGTTTATTTGTTTCACTAGCATTATACTTTTTGACAGCAACTAAGAGTTCATCTCGTTCATTCATATTATTGAATTCAAAAATAATCGGCGAATTTGTATTCTTGCCTTTTCTGTACATCAGTGGCTTATCAGCTGCGGGCTTAATATTTAGAGTATTATATAGATTAGCGCAAATGCCTTCGATATCTTCTGTATCTCTTCTTGGGACATTTCGTATTTCCACCTGCTTCTTCTTTTGCTGCTTTTGTACCTCATGCAGCTGAAGTTCCAGGTCGATAACTTTCTGAGATGTAGCCGCCTGTTCTAGTTCAAGAGTAGCTATTCTTTCGTTTGCCTGTACCAAATTGACTGCGTTAGCTTGTAGCAATTTAAGGATCTCAGCATTTGATTGCAAAATTTGAGCATTTTGTAGCTTCATCTCGGATACTTCAGCATTCAACATAGTCTTAAAAGATTGCGATAGAGAATCTTGGAGATCTTTCATAGCTATGTCAATATCCGGATTTTTGCGTTTTCTTAGATTAATGTTTCTCATGGATTCACTAAAATCATTATCTGCGTTAGTTAAATCAGGCTGAGAAGAGTACGCACTGGACTGACTTGTCTTCGGGGTGTGCATCATTTTTTGATCTGCAGTGTACACTCACTTGTAGGACAGCGTTGACACGCCTCAAAACTGGAACGTGTTTTCTTGATAATACAGTTTAAACTTGCTTGGATTAATTTGGTGGATTTTAGAAATAAATTTGTACACGTCTTGCCTGCTCAGTCACTTGGACGGGAATATCATCGTAATAAAATCGTATACTTATATATAAATCTTCTGTCAACTGTACTTGTCAATGAGTGCGCATGGGTTGGACCCTGAGGTTGGACCACACCAGCCGACACCCGACACCGCGGTATCTCACCGCGAGTCGGTAATTACTTCTGTCTGCCGTACGTAAGTCGACATTTATACGAGTATGAATGTACATACGAACTATAGGGTGCTTGGAAGGTCGATGCTATGCCGTAAGGGGGGGGGGGTGTAGGTCACCTCGTTAGACATCTATCTTGGCTAGATTACCTTAGTCCAATGTCGTCGAATTCCAAGTTATCATAATATCCATGATATTTGAAAAAAATACCAATGAAATGCAATGAAAATATCTAGTTTTAATTCCGCTAATGCTGAGATGCATGAGCACCATCCTCCCGCCCGCTAATTATGCACATGCAGGGAGAACTAGGTTGTTAGTGCAACACGCATTCCCAAACCCACACGACGACACGTGTTACTGAGTGAGTTTAAGATAAAGATATACAAAACTTTATTATATTTACAATTTCATGATCATCATTTCAGCCGTAAAACGTTCACTACTGAACATAGGCCTCCCTTATGGATCTTTATGAGGAGTAGTTGCCATACGCACCACGCTCGGCAGGCGGGTTGGCGAGTGCAGTACGGGATGTCGATACACGAAAAGACGCTACTGCCCATCTTCAGGATGATTTCCGAGGTATCTCTTAGCAGCCTCTTACTGCATCCACGGGCAGAGGTGGGGTAACATTCTACTTCCGGCACTCCACGGCAGTTTACAATTATATCAACACAAAAATGTATTTAGTAAGTATTATATCATTAATATAATCAGGCGTTACTTTGCGGAAATCCAAAGACCAATTTTCGTTCCAGCCGCCGACCAGTCAACATCTCGGCGTTTAACCTGAAGATGCCTCGCGGAGAGGCGAAACACGTGTCTCGTGTGGGTTTGGGTATGCATGTTGCACTAACAGCCTGGTTCCCCCTGCATGTGCATAATTAGCGGGCGGGAGGGCGGTGCATATGCATCTCAGTATTAGCGGAATTAAAACTAGATATTTTCATTGTTTACCATAAGTATTATATCCATCATAATATAGTTACTTCTGTCTGCCGTACGTTAGTCGACATGTATACATAGTATGTAGTATGTAGTGTAGTATAAATGTCTCATGATAAAAATGCATTTTGTAAGTATGATGGATAGATCCATCATTACAATACCCAAAGACAAACTCTACTTTGGGGCTTGACTAGATGGTGCAGTGAGCCCAGTATTATTTAATTTTTGTGTCAGCGTGTAAGGGTCGGACCACACCGGCCGACACCCGACACCGCGGTATCTCACCGCGTCCGCGTCGGTAATACTTCTGTCTGCCGTATGTCGACCTTTTAAGAGTAGGTATGTATGGTAGTACATACAACTGTAGAAATAAATAAAATCGTAGTGTCTGTTTGTAATGTCCAAATAATAGCTTTTTCTAACCGCATACCTATTACCCAGCTTATACCTACAATATCAAAAACCAAAATATAATTTTTCTGTCTGTCTGTCTGGCTGTCCGTCCGTCTCCGGCTTTCAAGAATCAAGAATCAAAAAATACTTTATTCAGTGCGGCCGCATGGACCTTATTGACGCGTCACAAATTACAAAATAAAACAACACAAATAAATAGAATAAAGCACATAATTGAATCTGTTCACTTCAGATGACACGCGAGTTAGGAAAAGAAGTGAACAGAAGAACCTAACTCGGTCGTTATAGTCATCATTTAACAATTTTATTTTGTCTTATGTTACGTTTGACGGAGTTGGAGCAGATTCCGTCCCAAGTGGTTTTGGGTAATGTGCCAACCCGTCCGCAATAAACTTGTCCGCAGCGGACGAGATGATACATTTAAAAAATATATTATTTTAGTTCGTCAACTCGTCCGCTCAGTTTTATTGTACCTAAAACTAGGATGATTTGTACAGTTAGCGACAGAAGTGTTTTGAAGATTTGAGAAATATTAAATATTCGCTAGTTTCTTTTAAAAAATATATTTACTCGTATACATACATAGAATATACATAGATAAAAAAACATGATATTAATTAAGTAAAATACTAATTAAGGAAACTAAATTAAATATGATAAATGGTAACAGTTAACTGTAAGCCGGTAAATATTTTTTTTATTTAAAAGATGCTTCATCAGTTATGGTAAAAATCAGTCATATTATACAAAAAGAAATTTTGTAACTCAATTTTGACGAAAAGTGTAAATTCGTCGTTATTGCACCAAATGAGCGATATATGCCGAAATCTATAGAAAATTCTCTTTTACAAAATCAATAATTATTGTATTCAAATGTTTGCCCAAGAGTAGTTTATTGATTAATTTTTTGTATAACATTTTTATGGTTACTGTATAAACTGTGTATACGAACTAGGAATCTATTGAATAAATAATTATCTCCATATAATGTATGTATAAAACGAAAACTCACCTAGATTATGTTCGTTTTGAAGTGAGTCAAGTCGTAGGTATCAGTGCGCCATTTTTTTATTCACATTACAACATTCACGCAATGTTTGTAAAACACCTTACTGATCAGAATTAAAAAGCAAAGTGCTTAAAAAATTTAATTGTTTTTAAATTCCCTAGAAACAAATACCGATTATATATCGCATTGATGCCTTTAATAGACAATACTAAAAAACTGGTTATTCAGTTAAAAGCAAGTACTTATTGTGGTTTTGTAATAAACTTACCCTAAATCCCTTGTCATTGCTCACGTATAATACTGTATTTATATGACACTTAAGTGTTAATGTTAAATACTGCTTAAAAAAATATATACACCAGCCTGGCTAAAACTAAACACGGCAATATTCTAATTTTGCAAATAACTATCTATACTTTATGATCTAGTTATGTTATTTAAATTGCCGAAATACAAAGGTTTTGCCGTTAAAAACAATCTATACTAATATTATAAAGAGGAAATATTTGTATTTTGTATGTTTGTAATGAATAAACTGTAATATATAAATTTGCCCTAGTAAAGTTTAGACGGTAAAAATCATAATGTCATAAATTAATACAATAACTTACGTGGATATTAAAAACAATAAAAAGTAAAAAGATAATCAATTTGTTTCATAGCTTCTATTTAGTACTACCACTTTAGAAAAACTGATCAACAAATATATTCATACATCACATTACACTTTTCTTGGTAACATTACTTTTCGTAATTTATAGCAAAAAACTTGTTATCAAAGTTGACCGGACGAGTTGACGAACGGAAATAATGTTTATATTTTTTGTGCCATCTCGTCCGCTGCGGACAAGTTTATTGCGGACGGGTTGGCACATTACCCGTGGTTTTGTCCTCTAGGTAATCTGATATTTTATAATAAGCTTTATTGCACAGATTGCGTTTAATAATGTTTTTGAATTTATTCAATGATAACTTCTGCAACTCACTTGGGAGTTTGTTGTAGAAGCGTATACATTGCCCTTTAAAAGATATTTTCACCTTATGGAGCCTAGTAGTGGGCACAGCGAGTTTATTCTTATTTCTTGTATTTACATTGTGATTGTCGCTGTTTTTCTTAAACGAAGCACTTTTTTTTCTTTGCGAAGAGACTATCAGTCCTATAAAGCTGTTAATTTGGGGTACCTCCCATACACGTAAGGTAGGGATGAACTTTTTTTTTCATTGTGTGGGGGGAGGGGGGGAGGTTTCGTTGAATAGGTATTCTAAAACCAGTTAGGGGTTGCCGAGACAAATTTTTCGATTAAACTTCTTTCGAGCGTCCCCCCCACCCCCTCTAAAATCGGAAATGCTAGCTTTACAAATCTTAACAAATACATGAATGTAGGTACTTTTAACCATGAACTTTCTAGGAAAACTATAAGGGTTAAGCTACCTAGTTAAGTTTCGGATAAATGGAGAAAAAGTCGCTCAGATAAGTGATATATATCCATACCTACCGAGCCGTGGGGTGCCGGCAGTAGAATGTTACCCCTCCTCTCCTACCCGTGGATGCAGTAAGAGCCTGCTAAGGGACACCTCCGGAAGATGGGCAGCAGCGTCTTTCCGTATATCAACATCCCGTACTGCGCTCACCAACCCGCCTGCCAAGCGTGGTGAGTATGGCAACTACCCCTCATGGAGATCCATGAGGGAGGCCTTAGTTCAGTAGTGGACGTTTTACGGCTGAAATGATGGTGATGGTCCATACCTACCGGAATATTTTATGTTTTGATAAACGTAAAAAGATAGACACCAAATTCTAACAACTGTTGTTAGAATTTGGTGTCTATCTTTTTACGTAGACCTGTCAGGTCTACGTATAACTACGGAACCAGTTATAAAACCCTACATACATAGCGCGTAGCCCGACACGCAGCTGGCCAACTTTTATGAGGTTAAAACTGTTTGTGATTTTTTTTCTGGTTTCCTTTCATTAATCTCAATCTTATTCTTAGATATGAGATTCCTTGACTTAATTAATTTCAAAGGTTGGCTCCTGAAACACAGTTTTCCATCAGTTCGAGAGCGAGAGAATTTACAACTTTACTTGTAGGTACCTATCACCATTTTTTCACCTGTAACTGTGTGAAGGAATCTTTGAACGTTGTTTTAACCCACTTTAAGAACATTTTTGTTTCAAACTGCAAAGTTAATACAGTAATACCCCGCTTTACGCGACCCCGTTATGCGCGGTTTCACTATAACGCGAATTTAAAATTTCAATAAAAAATGCTCTTTCAAAAATGTATTCAGGTTTTGGACATATTACAGAGATAGACAATAATGATGACCGTGTCTTGACCGTGTGTCAAACAATTAAAAACAGTGTTGGGTGTCAACGAATTTTACAAGAACGTAAAAAAAACGCTACCCAAAAGACAATAGATGTATTTTTCCGTAAAAAATAATTAATAGTAGGTATGTATGTATTGCATAAGTGTTCTTAGAATTAAAATGATTGATTAAAATGATTCGTATTTTTTTGTATTGAATTTTGACTGTGTTTAATCATAAACCTCGATATACGCGAATTTTAGTTAACGCGTTTTTTTCCGGAACGTATCCCTCGCGTAAAGCGGGGTATTACTGTACAATGTAAAGTAAAATATATTTTACGTAGGTAGAAAAACAAGTAGGTGGTTATCCCACTAATATTATAAAGCCGAAAGTTTGTTTGGATGGAGGTTTGTTACCTATTCACGCAAAAACTAGTCTACGGATTGAGCTGAAACTTTGCACACGTATTGATGTTGACCAGGATTAACACATATAGGCTACTTTTTACTCGGGTACAACGCATGCGCAGCGGCGGGCAGAAACTAGTATAAAATAAACTAAAAAAAGTTGTCCGATGACAATACAATAATTCGGCGTGTTTTTTAGTTTATACACAATCTTTTTCTTTATATTTTATTTACTCGTAACTAATTTTATACTCGTAGCCAAGTTCAAATCATCAAAATTGCTGTAGCTGAGCTACAAGTGGGCCGGAGACTGTAGGTTGGCCTTGATCAGACCACACCTCCTTCGAAGCCTTCGATACCGTTCTCTTTCTTACGCTCTCTCTCTCTCTATTCATTAACAAGTTAGATGTTAGGCCGTGGGTTCGATACCGGCCGTTCACCGATGGATTTTTCTTTCCTGTATTTATGTGAACATTTAACACGTGCTTTTACGGCGAAGGAAAACATCGTGATGAAAGCCGCGGCTTAGTCAACTTCAGTGGTATTGAAGAAGAAGAATAAAAACATAAATTTACCACACGCACAAATCACAAAACATACATCCACAAAAAAAAATGATAAATAAACAAAAACAGGTAGAAAAAAAATGAAGTAACAATAATATTATTACACATAATACACTTTGCGGACAGGAATAAGTTGATGTGGTGCGGGTAAATGCGTCCCCAACTCAGCATTGTGTAGCACCTGGCCAAGCTCAGATGCTACGCTGGTTTTCAGTTGGGCCCCGGGTGTCTTCACGACCACAAAGGAGAGAAGGAGACAGGAGAGGGAGTGAATAGATTGACGCTAAACAAAACAATCTTATTTGTTTAGCGTATTATAATATAATATAATATTAGCGTATTATGTATTTGTACCTACACAATTTAACAATAAAACTATTCTTATTCTTATTCTTAAACAAACAGTATACATACAGATTATAAGCAAAACGTTAAAAAAACATACAATTTAGAAAAATGAAGAAACACAAAAATTTATACACAAAGAAAATACCAAAAATTTATATCGGCAAAAACCTTCAAAATCTGATATCCTATCCCTCAAAATAAGTATTAACCTATTCTTACTTCTGACTTTTAGTCAGTAGTAATAGCCGAATAAGTCGGACAGATATTTCTGTGCCACTGTTGGCCAAAAAGAACCAGTCTCAGCTATATGCTGCTCCGCACCAGAGGTACGAGGCAGTGCTGGTTTTCAGACTGAATATGTCGTATGTATTTATAAAAAATATAATAAAGAATTATACATTTTTTTCTCTGGAACTAAAAATGGTATAGCTTAACCGTTACAGTTTTTCTAGAAACTTCATGGTTAAAACTATGGGTATTCATATTTTTTATCACATCTATTAGTTTAGGTTCGCCGTGGGGTTTTTTTTTATTTTTATTTGAAGGACTTTGTCGCTTGTCAGTAAAATATTACCCCTCCTCTCATGTTCGTGGATGCAGTAAGAGCCTGCTAAGGGATACCTCCGGAAGATGGGCAGCAGCGTCAGCAGCAACATTCCATACTGCGCTCGCTAATTTACCTGCCAAACGTGGTGAGTACCCCACATGGAGATCCATGAGGGAGGCCTGTGTTCACCCGTGGACGTTTTACGGCTGAAATGATGATGGTGATGATGAAGCGGCTAAAAAATGATATCAGGCTGTACCAAGCACAAGTAGGAACGGGGTAAACCCTATACTGTACCATTGATTCCTTCATAATGCATCAAAATTTGCATTTTTATTAGTTTCGAGCACCCTAAGGTACAAAGTACGGAGCGATACCATCACCGACACGTCTTGTCGTCATTTGGACGTTTTCCCACAGCTGGGTAGGTGAGACAGACTGTCGTGTCAGAGGTGCACATTGTATCCATGGCACAGATAATATAATACACTAGTAGGTACAGATAAATATATGATACACTACCTAGTACTAGTGTATTATATTATATTATTTGTAGTTACTATGAGTTTCATCATAATTAAAGACTATATGAAAAAATAATAAAATATTTGAAAATAGAAATAAAACATATACAAGAAATTAAGGGTTTCAAACGTTGCAATAATAAAAGTTTGACATATACTGAAAATATACTATTCAAGCTTAGTTAGTAGACAACATGTTTGGGGAGTGTTTACTTGCACGATCAAAGAAGTTAATACAGCGTCTCCAGTGTCCGTTTTTGTTTTCCTATACCGCGGCGAGCACATATTTCCCCTCATAATAATAATTATGGCCTAATCAACATGTCGTCACGACGTTATCTCCATTTTGCGGCTTTGCTTTTTGGTATTGCCAAATATAAAAAAACCACAAAACCTGTACGAAAAACTTCAATTTTCAAACTGTCATATCCGTTTTTCTACTCGCTTGATTTGTCCTCGTCACAGAACGTCTGCTTTTCGTGGCAGCTTTCGTTATGCTGCAACGAAATGCTGGAATAATTTGCCTCCTCCGATTAGAAACTCAGTCAATTTATCTTAAAAAAATCTCTTTAAGAAACATCTTTTAATATCACATAAATTACCAACAACAAGCAGACGTTCTGAGCCGATCCGTATTAATATTAATAATTGTTCTTAAATATTTTGTTAATTTTATTATATTTTAGCTTTTGTGTTATATTTTCAATATTTTATTTACTTTCTTTCTACCTGTTATATTTTCTGATTGTGTTGTAGTTATTGCTTCCTAAATTTATTATTTAAGTAACCCAGCATTCTTGATTATAACATAATTTTCTTTTGTACTCGTATGTCATGTGTAACGTGTGTCGCACCGCTGCCTCACACACTCTAGGTGTCGCAGAAAACCAGCGCACGTAGCGCCATCGCTACTGTGCACATGCTGAGCGATTTCCTTTTTTGTTTCCATGTCTGTATATTTTTAATTTTGTTGTATTATTTGTAATGTGTGAAACAAAATAAACGTTTTTTTGTCGTCTTTATCTTTATCTAAAATACAAAAACAAAATAAAATAAGTCATATTAAAGATTTTAAATAAAAAACAATTTGAAAGATTTGAAAAAAGAAATAAAAAACCTACAATAAATTAGGAGTTTTAAAAGTTTAACATTACTCGTAATTGCAAAACTTAAGAATTATCAGTTTTAGCAAACAAAACGTTACAAAGTTACAGAAGAAACAAAAAGTAAGTTACGAATTAAATTTAGGTAGTGGATCAGTTAGATCAAGATCATGATCGCTCCTTTTCGAGAGCATGTTATATTGCCTAAAAAGTCTCAGCAATGAACAGTGTTTCTCAAGGTTGGTTTTGCTGTGATGATTGGTGAATAGGTTGTATGATTTTTTCTGGGTAAACGAGTTGGTGCATGTATTGGTAATTTATGAATTATTTCAGGACAATCTATAATTTCATATCACTATACCGCCGCGAAGCCTGTGTACCTCGCGTCACTTCACGGGTTCAGGCGGGCGGTGTGTAGTTGTGGAAAACAAAAAGATCCTTTCAACTGAGGAAGACGAGTAGGTAATTTGTGAGCCATGCATGAGTGAGCCTGGTAGTTCTGACCGACTTCAAAAAAGGAGATGGTTTGATCAACTTGACAGTCGACTGTATATGTATCATCATCTCAGCCGTAGGACTAAAGCCTCCCTCATGGCCATACTCACCACGCTTGGCAGGCGGGTTGGCGATTGCAGTACAGAATGTTAATACGCCGAAAGACGCTGCTGCCCATCTTCCGGTGGTCTCTTACTGCATCCACGGGCATGAGAGGAAGGGTAACATTCTATTGTCGGCAGCCCATGGCAAGTATATGTATAAATATGTTTTTAAAGCAGTCTTTAAACGAGGTGTCTGCGGCGGACTGGTAAAAGTGTTTCAAAAACTGGTTTGTATTCTGGTTGGTATTTGTATTGTAGGCTGGTGGTGAGTAATTTCTTCTATCTTTTCAAAGAAATTATTTTAAAAAAATATATTTAACCTTAGAGCACTTTATTTTATTTTCGTTAAATTTTAGTAGGTATCTTACGTTCATTCTGTTTCAGAAATTAACGAACTAAAAATACTTACTTGACTCTCGCTCTGAGTATTCTTTGAATTTTCTGATATGTCTGCTTATTTATTACGGTCACTATACAAGTACCTATTATACGGCTTATTTACGGTCTACTACATCTAAGTCCACGCAGACGAAGTCGCGGTAATAGCTAGTTGTCAAATAAAATAAATACAATGCCAAAATATAAATATTCTTTCAAGTCTTATAAACATTTTGTCTCGTAACTAATATTTTAATTTAAATAAATTTAATTGCAAGTTTTCTATGTCATTTGGTGTACATATTTTAAGGATTAGGTATAGGTTTCCAATGTTGCTGCCAGAAGTACCTACCACAAGTGCCTTGAATTTAAAAAGTTTAAAAATCAAGGTCGTTAGTTCAAAAACTAACATACCTACTCCTGTAAGAAGCAAAATCTGTAGCTATAAATAAAAGCAGATTCCAAAACATGTGTTTTGTAGGCACCGGTATAAAAAATACAAGTTATGAGACAGACATCTCCCACTAAGCTCCCATTTGGCTAAAGCTAGACCACACGGAGCGTAGATAAAAAATGGTTCACTCGAAATATCTTTTTGTTATTTTAATTCAATTCAATTTATTTATTTACACAATCATTATAACATTACAGATAATAATAACCCACTGCGTTATATGAAGTACTTAAGTACTACTTTAAGTTTTAGAGGGCCTAAAATCAGGCAGAGAAGATAAGTAGAACCTACCTAAGGTTAAACATTTTTTCAAAAACTCCAAGACTTGATTTAAATTTGATTGATTTTAAATATTAGGTGATATTAGCGCAACCAAGTTTCAAAATATCGCGCGCCTCGCTGACGTTTGATAGAATGGAAATTAACCATTCCCCATTTTGTCTTTGGCGAGAATAAAAAGACCAAAACTTGTTTATGGTCTATAGTGATGGGGGGTATTACGTAAAATAATCCCTCACATTAATAAGAACTATAATCGATTTTATGAATTCCGATGTTTTGCTAATTTATTGTCATATAGTCATTATTGTCATTGTATTGTCATGCTGGCAGTTAGCCGTGGGGTCCCGGCAGTAGAATGTTACTCCTCCTTTCATGCCCGTGGATGGAGTAAGAGCCTGCTAAGGGATACTTACGGAAGATGGGCAGCGGCGTCTTTCCGTGTATCAACATCGCAAACTGCGCTCGCCAACCCGCCTGCCAAGCGTGGTGAGTATGGCAACTACCCCTCATGGAGATCCATGAGGGCGGCCTGTGTTCAGTAGTGGACGTTTTACGGCAACTGGTAATTATGCTATAAGTATATAATTAAACTATGCGATACCAATAATTGGAATCAGAAATATTTTTATTGTGGAACTGTTGTACAAGAGATCAAATGATCGGAATCAATTTCATAACATGTCATGCAAGGAAATTTACACATTACATATGGCCACAAACTATTCAGGTTTATACTTAAAATTTATATAGTATAATATATAGGACTATAACCGTAATAAGACCTTTATGTACTCATGAACGCAATAAATATTTTGTATATATATTTGTATTATAAAAAAAACAAAGTAACAAAATTCTATTTTATATCGTAATTTACTAAATCGATGAATCGATTTCAAAATCGAGAAGAAAACCATTCGATAATCGTGCTCAACCATTCACGTGATTACGTCACTCTGCCCAAGCTTTGCGAGCGGAGATGTACGAATTTCGTACCAAGTTTATTTTAGAACGTCATCTTTAGATCTGAAGTGTTAGTTGTGATTAATTGGACACGTTCGCTTAGAAACAATATCTAGAAAAGTAAGTATGTCATTCTGGTAACGTGGAACAGCCGGCCGTTCTCGGGCGCTTGGCGTTGTTTGGTTTTGTTCTCTGTGCAGTGTCTATACAAATGCATAATATAACCTATCCGCGCTTTGCATAAATCTATGAGGCCATAGCCTTGTAATTGATGCAGTGGCCTGTATGGTATCAGGCGCTAACCAGATTACAGTTTATGTGAAAACGTCATCACCTTGTACGCATCGAGCAATCAAGTGGGTCGTTTGCCGCGCTTTGTGTCGTGTTTATTGACGCGTCGATTGCAATTGCAGGCATAATGCCGGCTGCGCGAGGCACAAAACGTACAGCTTCCAAGACTGCGTCTTCGGCGGCTTCTTCTACGGCCCCGAAAAATAAGAAGAAACGTGGAGGTAAACCAAAAGTACTATTTGCTACAATTGTTTTCTTTACATTTTGCTATGTCAATGACCTGTCAAACACGATGGCGGGAAAGGCGTCGCTCTGCCTCTCACCCATTTTACGTCTATTCTGGTATTAAAAAATCTAAAAATGTAATTTTGTAGCTTCTTGATTATGTCGGTACTTTATCAACTAAACTCTTACAGCAAGGTATTACATTTTTTGAGGTTATTGAGCTTCTGCTTCATCTAACTTTGATTGTTTACAGTTACCAGATAAACTCCATTCATGGTCAGTTTCAACTAAAACAAAAAAAAATACCTACAGCCTTACATCATTCACTTCTCTACCTATAGTAAATAACTACGATCTTATATAATTTTGGTCATGATATATACTGGTCTAACATGTTATGAAAGATGATGAAAAAATACACAAATAACTATCATAATCAGAATTCACATTGCTGCAAAATTGACATGACCTACCTACCTGTTGTTATAGATATTTATCTATTTATTTAGTAAGGCTTATTATCTGTTCATATCTATAGTTGTCCAGTTGGAGATTGTTGTTTCCCACTGCAGTCCAAAAGCCCCCCATCCCTTTTTCCACTGATTTCTGTTTTGAGATTGTTGGAGTCTGTCAAAGTAATAACAGATATTTTTAATTGTATTATTTAATTTGCCTACTTTTAACAGCCCAACTTTACACTGTAATTATTAATATATTAGCAGGAAATTGCATCTACTGTAGACAGAATCAATACCTTTATGTGATGGTAGCTTTAAAAATAATATAGTCAATTTGGTTTATCAATAGTATATATTAAATTTTGTAATAAAAAACAATAATGTTACTGTGAATTTAAGAAAATAATAATATTAGCCTGTGCTGTCCAGATTCAGATTCATTTATTGGTATACACATATACACGTCAAACATTTCAGTAAACAGTCAAAACAAAAAAAAATTAATCAATAAAATAAATTAATTACGCACAATGCTGAAAGTCAGATAGATACCTATAGTAACCAAAAAATAGAATATACTAATAGTATTATATTATAATAATAATGTACATGTCAAATCAGATTGAATTAAAGTATGTCATTTATATAATTCCAGTTATTATGTCATACTTAAACTACATTCCCTAGATTAAGTACACAAGAACTCCTCCACAGTGTAGAAGGTTTGCTCCACAAGCCAGGCTTTGAGTTTAGTGTCCCACTGTGGGGCAAAGCCCTCCCTTCTATGATGGTAGCATTGTTAGGTATTTCTTTGATAATTAGAAGCCTTTATATTCCTAAATTTAATCTGAGTAGCCATATTTTCTGAATAATTTTACATTGATATAAAACTTAACCAAAGTAATTACATATTTAATGCAGTTACAAAGACCATATTAGTACTATGTTTATTTTTATAACAAATTAAAAATTGTTTATTCTAATGGTGAAAGAATTTTGAAAATCGGTCCAGTAGTTTTTGAATTTATTCATTACAAATATACAAAATACAAATCATTCCTCATTATAATATTAGTATTCAATAAGTATGTTAGCAAATAAATCTGCTTATAAAATTTAATATTATATTATTATGAAAACAGGAAGTTCCTTTACCAACTGGCAAGTTAATAATATTCATATGACAGTTTGTAAAAGTACTTTAATAATATCTTATGACAGGAATAGGTAATGGTAAAATATCTTGTGTTTTATTAATAGTTGTCCAGTTGGAGATTCCAAAATTGCCGCGCAACAAGGGCCGAGTGTTCACGTGTGGACAAGGTGATGTCGGACAACTTGGACTCGGGGAAGATGTCACGGAGTCCACTAAGTAAGTTAACATCAAAAATGTTTAAAACAACTTGCATTGTTTATAATAAGCTAATATAAAAACGATGACTCTTAAAGCGATCGCCCACGGCGATTGTGCGAGAGAATAATCTTAATAATTGGTCTCCCACTGCTGAGCATATCGCACCTCCAGTCGTAGACTGACTCAATCCAAAATTCATGTTTTTTGGGAAATGAAGAAAATGTGTTTCGGTCCTTGACAGTTTTTGATAAATCACGCTAAACTTTATGAAACAGAGAGCTATTAGAGTTTATTTATGATTTACTCTGTTTCTGATTTACTAGGCGATAGAGCGCACTTTTTTTTGACGTTCTGTATACTTAATTCACCCAAATTTTGAATTGAGTCAGTCTACGACTGGAGGTGCGATATGATTGCCAAATATCCGTCCAACACATCATCACCATATCAGCCGTAAAACGTCCACAACTGAGCACAGGCCTCCCTCATGGATCTTCATGAGTAGTTGCCAAACTCACCACGCTTGGCAGCGGGTTGGCGAGCGCAGTACGGGATATTGATACACGGAAGACGCAGCTGCCCGTCTTCCGGCGGTATCCCTTAGCAGGCTCTTCTGCAACCATGGGTCTGAGAGGAGCGGTAACATTCTACCGCCGGCACCCCACAGCAACTCTTATGATGAAAAAACATTAAATGCCCTCAGATCACAGGAGTGTGTGTGCAGGAGTGTGCTCTTCCTGACATTCATCATCATCTCAGCCATTGGACTGTGGTTCACGTCTACTGCTGTGCATAGGTCTCACTCATGGATCTCGAAGATCATGAGAGGGATGTTGCTATACTCTCTACACTTGGGAGGCGCTTTGGCGAGCGCAGTACGGGATGTATATACACGGAAAGAGCTGCTGCCCATCTTTCGGAGGTATCCCTTGGCAAATTCTTGCTACGTCCATGGAGGAGAGATAACATTCTGCTGCCGGCACCGCACCTTCCGACATTGATATATGATAAATTATTTTATTTACTTTCTATCGATAAATTAAAACGCTCTAAAAATCTGCTAATAGTTGAACAGGTGAACTTCAGACTGATGGCTGTTAAAACATGTAAAAAAAATACAAAACCATAATGGTTTGTTGTACTTGTTGATATGGTTGTTGTGCTACTATGAATGCGACTGTACACCACATTATGTTCTCATAATGTGGTGTACAGTCGCATTCATAGTAGCATAACAACAATACAAGTAGCACTTGTGACTGGCCGGCTTACTGTATTATAGGTACAGAGATTTCTATCTATCTATAACCCTTTCTAAAGAGTCTCAAAGTTATCATCTATGTAGGGGTTGTTATGATCTATATTATGACACACTGGCTCGACAGTGCCCTCGTATATATATTTAACACAAACTCACCGATCTTACACACATGAAAACATACCTCATTCCCGCCCTTCTGGCTCACATGACAGTTCTCATTGTGACAGTGACAGTTCGCTAACCAATACCCAACAATACACAGGACACACGAGACTGCGTATGTATGCAATGAGACGTTTTCAGTAGAAAAGAAAAAAGTGTTTACTACTAAACCTAACAGATGGGGTGGCAAGCGGAGAAAGCAAGTCTGTGGTTAATCACAATTGCCGTCATTGTCAAATTGTGTTTCCACCAGTGAAAGAAAACTAACGCCATCTGTAAAAAAAAAAAAAAAAAAAAAATAATGCTCGACAAATCACACAGCATCATCTAGCCCCAAGCTAAGCAGAGCTTGTGTTATGGGTACTAGATGACTGATATACTTAATACATTATACTACATAGATAGATATTTTTATTATATATAGAAAAACACCCAGAACACCCTGAACAAATATCTGCAGATCGTACAGACATTTGTCCCGAGGCGGGAATCGAACCCGCAACCTCTTGCGTCGCAGGCGGACCTTCGCCCGCTGCGCCACAGAGGTCGTCAAGAAGTTCGAGGGAACTATTTTTGAAGTTTTTACTTTTTAGTGAAAACGCCTCATAGTGTCGCGTACACTACAATCTACTCACGGCCCTCCTTTTTTCCAGATTCAGACATGTACCAGCCCTGGGCGACAAGATTGTTGCCGTCGGCGCCGGTGGCATGCACACCATTGCTCTGGACAGTACTGGAAAGGTAACGGAATAGAATATCTCGTATTTTTCATCTGTAGGTCTACCATGAGTTTTCACAATCTGCACTCGCTAGCCGTGGGGTGCCGGCGATAGAATGTTACACCTCCTCTCATGCCCATGGATGCAGTAAGAGTCTGCTTAGGGTTGCCTCCGGAAGATGGGCAGCAGCGTCTTTCCGTGTATCAACATCCCATACTGCGCTCACCAACCCGCCTGCCAAGCGTGGTGAGTATGGCAACTACCCCTCATGATCACACATGGAGATCCACGAGGGAGGCCCACGTCCAGATCCCTTGACAGATTCTTACTGCATCCATGGGCAAGAGAGGAAGGGTAACGATCCACTGCCGGCACCCCACGGCACGGATTTACCATAGATACCCGATTTATCATCAGAATTGGGTGTATAGCATATAAGGTACATTATAAAGTGAGACAAAAGAGAAACTAACAGTTTGTTTATCTGTGTGCTACAGCTGCTAATAGGATCTGTCTGATTCAAGTTGACTTTAACCTTATTAAATGATGACCTCCATAGCTCTGTTGGTCTAATAGTCGGCTTAGGCGCAGTAGCGGGTTTGATCCCCGCCGGGGATGCAAATGACAAATGCTTTTCGCCGGATATTTGTTTTTGGTCTGGGTAAAAAAAAAATGGTTTTAAGTATACTACATCACTACATCTACAAATATAGACACTACCCTTACCCTAGCCTGCCAACCCTTGAAACTTGAAGAACCGTAAAGGGACTCGGGACCGCTGGCAGCATTCCATGATCATGCCCGTAGGATTGGCAGATGTTTTGGAAGAAAGGCATAGACCGATGAGCTCCTGTAGTCCCGTTTTTGATCTAGTGTCCTTCGGTTTCGCTTTAAAGAATTCATTTTCAAAAGAACAAAAGTACAATTCACTTAAATATGAATAACAAGTTTAGACTAGTCTCGGAAACATGCATAACTTAAATACTAAATAGGTACCTAAAGTTATAACACTTAGCTACATAATTTACAAAACAATAAAATAATCCTTTGTGGCAGTGCAGTATAGCACATCCTCTGCTGTCTCCTCTTCACGCAAAGTTCTTTAAAAGACATATGTTTCATAGTTTCTTTTATGCTGCCCCAAGAACTAAAAATATTGTTATTTATATAACACGGGAAAGTGGTAGCGAGACTAGGGCCCTTAGGTTGACGAAACTGAAAGATTATGATGATATTTGATTAAATATCTCGAAGATTTACGAGACGGTATGAGACAGTTTGGCGCTCAGCTATCATACGCCATTTGCTCGTTTACCTTTTAAGCTATTTATTTGACGACCTCTGTGGCGCAGCGGGCGAAGGTCCGCCTGCGACGCAAGAAGTTGCGGGTTGTTCGATTCCCGCCTCGGGACAAATGTCTGTATAATCTGCAGATATTTTGTTCAGGGTGTTTTTCTATATTTATAAAAAAATCTGTAGTATAATGTATTAAATATATCAAGTCATCTAGTACCCATAGCACAAGCTCTGCTTGGGGCTAGACGATGCTGTGTGAATTGTTCAGCATATTTTTTTTTTATTATTCTACAGGTATGGACATACGGCTGCAACGACGAAGGCGCCCTAGGCCGCAACACAACCAGCGACACGGACGAAGGCACCCCAAAGAAGGTGACCCTGCCGGCCAAAGCAGTCGCTGTGACCGCGGGGGACTCTCACTCTGCTGCCTTACTGGAGAACGGAGATGTTTATGCTTGGGGGTCATTCCGGGTGAGTTTTTATGTAAAACAAAGTCAGCATCTCAACCGAAGGACTGCTGTCCACATTCACTGCTGAACACAGGCCTCCCTCATGGACCTAACAAGATCAGGAGGTTGATGGGGGAGAATGGAGATGATTATGCTTGGGGGTCGTTCCGAGTAAGTTTTTATGTAAAACAAAGTCATCATCTCAACAAAGGGCTGCTGGTCACAGGCCTCCCTCATGAATCATCACGCTTGGCTGCAACGACGAAGGCGCCCCTAAGAAGGTGACCCTGCCGGCCAAAGCGGTAGCTGTCACCGCTGGGGACTCTCACTGCCTTGCTGGAGAATGGAGATGTCTATGCTTGGGGGTCGTTCCATGTAAGTTTTTAAACTAAGTATGAGAATGTTGATCCTCTCTTCCCTGTGGATGCAGAATGAATCTGCCTAGGGACATCTCTGGAAGATGGGCAGCAGCGGCTTATGAGTATGTCAAGAATCCCTTCATGACCTTGGAGATCCATGAGGACAGCAGGATCTTCAGGAAGCAATTTTTTACTTGTCTATGTTTATTAACAATAATTAAATATTCTACAGGATTCCCACGGAAGCATGGGTCTGGTGATGCAGGGTCGCGAAGGAAAAGCCAGCAAGGAGCCCATCAAAATTGATATCGGAGAGACGGCGGCCGATATCGCGTCCGGTGGCGACCATCTTGTTATACTGACTGTATGTATACTGAGTTATAACTAAAATGTACTATAATATGTCCCTTGACACGGTGTGCATTGTGGCAAAGGCCTCCTCCAACGATTTCTACTGTTGTCTGTCTTGGGCGACCCTTCTCCAGGTTGGCCCAGTGGTTAGTTTTATTCCGTTTGCCCATCTTGCATGCTGTCTTCCCTGGCTTCTTTTGCGGTATCTTGGGCATCATCGTCGTTCACCATGTGTTAAAAGAAATGTGTGTTATGTATGTTATCTTTCTTACTTGCAGACCACAGGCTCGGTGTTCACAATGGGCTGCGGAGAACAGGGGCAGCTCGGCAGGCTGTCCCAGCGGTCAGCATCCAGAGACGCGAGACAAGGCTTCAGTAAGTTTTTTCTTTTATAAGACTAAATGAGACAAGCCGATGGCCCACTTGATGCTAAGCGGGTAACCTCTATAACAACTAGTGATTACGTTCACGGAGCGCGTGACCAACGCTGCATTGCATTACGCCCTTCACCCTGAGAGTTGTAAGGTCTCATGTGTCCGTAATTTCACCGGCCCCCTTACCATGAGAAAGGAGTGGCAATATTCTTCTGCAGCACCCCACGGTACGGGCATGTTGGTGGTTTGTTTACCTTTGGCAAATAAACAATACTTGAGATTAACTCATTAAAAACATTAGAATCGGCTAAAACTGTATTTAGTTAAGTAAGACTACATTCTGTGGGAACTATCTTAAGATAGGAATTGAGTAACTATAGATAACCCCTGTGAACTATGGAAGAGCAAGACGTCCTGCTGTAATAAAGTGTACCCATTAGTGTACAGTACACTGTATTACAGCGACTATCGTCTGTACAGAGGCTTACTATTAACTTGACTGTGGTACGGCTTACTATTAGCACTATACCCAGTAGCTTATTGGCAACTACCTTGGCGTCTTCGTTGTTTCTAGTGTATTCCGTGACGAACGGGGAGCCGATTTCTCCTGAAGATGCCTTGTAGAGAAGCGAAACACGTGTCGAATTCTTTTTGAGCGCTTTTGAAGCGCTCAGTAGATATAGGTTAGCGGATTTTTTACTAAATATTAGTTGTTCATTTAGATATTGTAATGGATTTCCGCAGTCACGCCTGAATTAATTAATTTGTTAGTTTTAATGTTTTTTTGAATACACTATTACTGTAACTTAAACTCCATGCTTCCTTCAGGCGCCCTGCTGGTGCCGGGCCGCGTGACGCTGAAGGCGGGCGCGGCGCGCGTGTGGGCGGGCTACCACGCCACCTTCGTGCACGACGCCAATCTGGACAAAGTGTTCGCTTTTGGACTCAACAACTATGGACAACTAGGTAAGCTGTACTCTTGATCATGATACATCTAAATTTTAAGTAATGCGTCCTACCCGCCCTACCATATCTTGGGTTGCCTAAATGTAAACGCTCATAGTATGGCTAGTCCGCAAGTTTCAAGTTCCTCGGCAGGCCATTTCGAAGTATGTGAGGATGTTATGTCACAAAGTATTTTGACTTAGACGTCAACAACATCTTACATAGCTGAAAATAGCAAAAAAGCTACGAGTATCATCATGGTTTGGAAAAATATCTATACATAAAATATTATGTGTATCTTTTCAAATCCAAATCGGTTTCATAAACAACACTGATCTAAGGTAACAAAGATTAAAATAAAAATACAGTGACTTGAGAACTTCTCGTTTCTTCTGCAGTTGCGTAAACGTGTTAATTGTTTCGCAGGTATAACAGGCGAGAAACGTAAAACGGCAATCTACGGCCCCATAGAGTGCGATGCCTTCCGCGTCAGCTCCGGGTGGCGGCGCGTGGCGCCCGGGCAGCACCACTCCATCGCGCTGGACCAGGCCGGGCAGGTCTACGCCGTCGGCCGAGTGGAGTACGGCAGGTAATGTACCTGCACACTGGTACTGAAGTCTGCGGGTGGTGTGTTGGAATGTTATTCCTCCTCTCTTACACTGACACTGAAGTCTGCGGGTGGTGTGTTGGAATGTTATTCCTCCTCTCTTACACTGACACTGAAGTCTGCGGGTGGTATGTTGGAATGTTATTCCTCCTCTCTTACACTGATACTGAAGTATTTGAGAGCTAGGATACAAGTAGTATGTTGGAATGTTACCCCCCCTCTCTTGCTGGTGTCTGCCAAGGGATACATCCAGAAGATGGACAGCAGCGTGTATCAACATGCCGTACTGCTCTCGCTAACCCGCCTGCCACGCGTGGTGAGTTTGCCAACAACGTCCTTATGATCAGTAATTGGTGATCCATGAGGTAGGCCTAGGTCTAGCAGTGGACGTCCTATGGCTCAGATGATGATAAACTAGCAAATTTAAATCCTCTAACCCTAGAAAAAAAAGTTAGAGGCAGCATGTAGCACATAATAATTAAATAAACACTACACACAACACCATCTATACATAAATGTGATGATGTTCAGTCAACAATCTAGTCACAAACTAAGCAAAGCTTGGAATCTAGTTAATTGATGTGTGATGTGTTTACAAAAAAATGCATGAAGAGTATTTAACACATTTTTTTTGTAAACACATACTTACATTCATAGAAAAATACACAGACCCAAGACAAATATCTGCAGAGTAATTACAAACATTTGTCCCGGGCGGGAATCTAACCCTATACCTTTTGCGTATCAGTGGGCTGTTAACCCACTGAGCCATGGAGGCAGTCGTAATAACGGAACCCAGGCATCTCCACGGAATCAGTTCGGTGGCTCCCGCGTAACCATCACAATAAGTTCAACATCCCTTGTTACAGATTAGGACTCGGCGAACGCACGGGCGACGCAGAGACGCTGGTTCCGGTGCCCAAGCTCGAGAACAAGAAGTGCATCAGCGTAGCGGCCGGGACCAGCAGCTCCTTCGCGGTCACGGAAACAGGTAACACATGATATAAATTTCATGAAGTTGCATAAAGAAGTCTCAAAAGTTAATCTTAACCCCCAAACAAATTAGTTAGTCTAAACCCCCCCACAATCTCTTGACCCCCTCCCTTCCTCTAACGTGGAATGTAATTTTTGTACGGCCTATATTATCTGAGCCGTAGGACGTGCACTGCTAGACATAGGCTTCGCTCATGGATTTCTTTATACATAAATGTGAGTAGCGCGCCTACTCACGCAGCTACGAATAAAAAAATACATTTTTATTGTTGTGTCCCTTATTTTACAATATACAAGGTGTCTCAAACTAAAGTTTATATTTAGTGGAAGACTTCCCTCATGGATTTCTTTATACATAAATGTGAGTAGGTGCAAGCTACGAATAAAAAAATACATTATTGTTGTGACCCTTATTTTACAACATACAAGGTGTAAAATAACATTACACATACATTTGGACAATATTATTTTAAAGAAATAAATTCCCAAATTGTGTACTTTAATAATTAATAAACATTTTTTCGATACACGGCTTACTTTTTTTTAATCGATCCACTAAATATAAACTTTCTTTTGAGACACCTTGTATTTTTATACAAGGTGTCGAGTCGTTTCTTACAATCAACACAGGAAGCGAGGACTCAAATCCAAAGGCTTTTGTTCTGATAAACATTCGCAATGAATATACTGTTTCGTTTTCCAGGGGAAGTGTTCGGCTGGGGAATGGGCAGTGAAGGCCAACTGGGTACCGGGCAGTGCGCCGACGCCGACAGCCCGGCGGCCGCCGAGCTGGCGCCGCCCGCGCCCGCCGCGCCGCGCGCCGTGGCCGCCGGCGGGCAGCACACCGTACTACTACTGGTAACTAACTAACTAAGGCCAGCTCGGCCCCGGGCAGTGCGCCGACGCCGACAGCCCGGCGGCCGCCGAGCTGGCGCCGCCCGCGCCCGCCGCGCCGCGCGCCGTGGCCGCCGGCGGGCAGCACACCGTACTACTACTGGTAACTAACTAACTAAGGCCAGCTCGGCCCCGGGCAGTGCGCCGACGCCGACAGCCCGGCGGCCGCCGAGCTGGCGCCGCCCGCGCCCGCCGCGCCGCGCGCCGTGGCCGCCGGCGGGCAGCACACCGTACTACTACTGGTAACTAACTAAGGTCAGCTCGGCCCCGGGCAGTGCGCCGCCCGCGCCCGCCGCGCCGCGCGCCGTGGCCGCCGGCGGGCAGCACACCGTACTACTACTGGTAACTAACTAACTAAGGTCAGCTCGGCCCCGGGCAGTGCGCCGCCCGCGCCCGCCGCGCCGCGCGCCGTGGCCGCCGGCGGGCAGCACACCGTACTACTACTGGTAACTAACTAACTAAGGTCAGCTCGGCCCCGGGCAGTGCGCCGCCCGCGCCCGCCGCGCCGCGCGCCGTGGCCGCCGGCGGGCAGCACACCGTACTACTACTGGTAACTAACTAAGGTCAGCTCGGCCCCGGGCAGTGCGCCGCCCGCGCCCGCCGCGCCGCGCGCCGTGGCCGCCGGCGGGCAGCACACCGTACTACTACTGGTAACTAACTAACTAAGGCCAGCTCGGCCCCGGGCAGTGCGCCGCCCGCGCCCGCCGCGCCGCGCGCCGTGGCCGCCGGCGGGCAGCACACCGTACTACTACTGGTAACTAACTAACTAAGGCCAGCTCGGCCCCGGGCAGTGCGCCGACGCCGACAGCCCGGCGGCCGCCGAGCTGGCGCCGCCCGCGCCCGCCGCGCCGCGCGCCGTGGCCGCCGGCGGGCAGCACACCGTACTACTACTGGTAACTAACTAAGGTCAGCTCGGCCCCGGGCAGTGCGCCGCCCGCGCCCGCCGCGCCGCGCGCCGTGGCCGCCGGCGGGCAGCACACCGTACTACTACTGGTAACTAACTAACTAAGGCCAGCTCGGCCCCGGGCAGTGCGCCGACGCCGACAGCCCGGCGGCCGCCGAGCTGGCGCCGCCCGCGCCCGCCGCGCCGCGCGCCGTGGCCGCCGGCGGGCAGCACACCGTACTACTACTGGTAACTAACTAAGGTCAGCTCGGCCCCGGGCAGTGCGCCGCCCGCGCCCGCCGCGCCGCGCGCCGTGGCCGCCGGCGGGCAGCACACCGTACTACTACTGGTAACTAACTAACTAAGGTCAGCTCGGCCCCGGGCAGTGCGCCGCCCGCGCCCGCCGCGCCGCGCGCCGTGGCCGCCGGCGGGCAGCACACCGTACTACTACTGGTAACTAACTAACTAAGGTCAGCTCGGCCCCGGGCAGTGCGCCGCCCGCGCCCGCCGCGCCGCGCGCCGTGGCCGCCGGCGGGCAGCACACCGTACTACTACTGGTAACTAACTAAGGTCAGCTCGGCCCCGGGCAGTGCGCCGCCCGCGCCCGCCGCGCCGCGCGCCGTGGCCGCCGGCGGGCAGCACACCGTACTACTACTGGTAACTAACTAACTAAGGCCAGCTCGGCCCCGGGCAGTGCGCCGCCCGCGCCCGCCGCGCCGCGCGCCGTGGCCGCCGGCGGGCAGCACACCGTACTACTACTGGTAACTAACTAACTAAGGCCAGCTCGGCCCCGGGCAGTGCGCCGACGCCGACAGCCCGGCGGCCGCCGAGCTGGCGCCGCCCGCGCCCGCCGCGCCGCGCGCCGTGGCCGCCGGCGGGCAGCACACCGTACTACTACTGGTAACTAACTAAGGTCAGCTCGGCCCCGGGCAGTGCGCCGCCCGCGCCCGCCGCGCCGCGCGCCGTGGCCGCCGGCGGGCAGCACACCGTACTACTACTGGTAACTAACTAACTAAGGCCAGCTCGGCCCCGGGCAGTGCGCCGACGCCGACAGCCCGGCGGCCGCCGAGCTGGCGCCGCCCGCGCCCGCCGCGCCGCGCGCCGTGGCCGCCGGCGGGCAGCACACCGTACTACTACTGGTAACTAACTAAGGTCAGCTCGGCCCCGGGCAGTGCGCCGCCCGCGTCCGCCGCGCCGCGCGCCGTGGCCGCCGGCGGGCAGCACACCGTACTACTACTGGTAACTAACTAACTAAGGCCAGCTCGGCCCCGGGCAGTGCGCCGACGCCGACAGCCCGGCGGCCGCCGAGCTGGCGCCGCCCGCGCCCGCCGCGCCGCGCGCCGTGGCCGCCGGCGGGCAGCACACCGTACTACTACTGGTAACTAACTAAGGTCAGCTCGGCCCCGGGCAGTGCGCCGCCCGCGCCCGCCGCGCCGCGCGCCGTGGCCGCCGGCGGGCAGCACACCGTACTACTACTGGTAACTAACTAACTAAGGCCAGCTCGGCCCCGGGCAGTGCGCCGACGCCGACAGCCCGGCGGCCGCCGAGCTGGCGCCGCCCGCGCCCGCCGCGCCGCGCGCCGTGGCCGCCGGCGTGCAGCACACCGTACTACTACTGGTAACTAACTAACTAAGGTCAGCTCGGCCCCGGGCAGTGCGCCGACGCCGACAGCCCGGCGGCCGCCGAGCTGGCGCCGCCCGCGCCCGCCGCGCCGCGCGCCGTGGCCGCCGGCGGGCAGCACACCGTACTACTACTGGTAACTAACTAACTAAGGCCAGCTCGGCCCCGGGCAGTGCGCCGCCCGCGCCCGCCGCGCCGCGCGCCGTGGCCGCCGGCGGGCAGCACACCGTACTACTACTGGTAACTAACTAAGGTCAGCTCGGCCCCGGGCAGTGCGCCGCCCGCGCCCGCCGCGCCGCGCGCCGTGGCCGCCGGCGGGCAGCACACCGTACTACTACTGGTAACTAACTAACTAAGGCCAGCTCGGCCCCGGGCAGTGCGCCGACGCCGACAGCCCGGCGGCCGCCGAGCTGGCGCCGCCCGCGCCCGCCGCGCCGCGCGCCGTGGCCGCCGGCGGGCAGCACACCGTACTACTACTGGTAACTAACTAACTAAGGCCAGCTCGGCCCCGGGCAGTGCGCCGCCCGCGCCCGCCGCGCCGCGCGCCGTGGCCGCCGGCGGGCAGCACACCGTACTACTACTGGTAACTAACTAAGGTCAGCTCGGCCCCGGGCAGTGCGCCGCCCGCGCCCGCCGCGCCGCGCGCCGTGGCCGCCGGCGGGCAGCACACCGTACTACTACTGGTAACTAACTAACTAAGGTCAGCTCGGCCCCGGGCAGTGCGCCGCCCGCGCCCGCCGCGCCGCGCGCCGTGGCCGCCGGCGGGCAGCACACCGTACTACTACTGGTAACTAACTAAGGTCAGCTCGGCCCCGGGCAGTGCGCCGCCCGCGCCCGCCGCGCCGCGCGCCGTGGCCGCCGGCGGGCAGCACACCGTACTACTACTGGTAACTAACTAACTAAGGCCAGCTCGGCCCCGGGCAGTGCGCCGACGCCGGCGGGCAACATTCTTAGTTAGTTACCAGTAGTAACTAACTAAGAATGTTACTATGTTTTCCTAACTCATTTTTGCACTGGACGAATTTACTAACGATTAAGTCATTCTGAGAGGTGGAGGGATATTGTTCCAACATTAGAACACCTTGACTCCAAATGTCTCACATCCACCCAACTTACAGGAGGACCCCAACCCACAAAAGGAAAGCTCACCCGCCCCCGAAACGGAAACAGCGGAACAGAAGACAGAGGCCACGACGGAAGAGGACGAAGAAGAGGAAGAGATAGAAGATGAGAAGCCGCGGCCGAAGCGGCAGAAAAAGGAGCAAGAGGGAGAAGTGACCTCTACATCCGCCAGCGAAGTCGGGGAGGAGAATAAGCCACAGGTAAAACTAATTTAGAAAGGAGAGTTTAACAAATATAATGCGTTTATTTGATACACACATAATAAAAGAGGAACTAGGGAATGTCAAGTCTTAATTAAAGACATTAGGTAAATACTAATTGAAAGGATAACAATACATTAAACCTTTATCATTTAGACCAATAGGCCTTTGCATCTATTATAAATGATTCATACAGCATCAGCAAGCTGGTAATCATGCTGTACGGGACGCTGCAGTGCCTGGGACATTGTTACATGGATTATAGGCTTGCCCAGCACCTATACCATCCTCTCAGCTTAGTCAGCTATTAGTCCGACATGATAGTCATATCCAATGTATTTACGGTTTTCGTTAAAACTGTGTTTCAATAATAAATGTTTATATAGTTAGATAAATAAATAATGCTGGACAAATCACACAGCACCATTTAGCCCCGAGCTAAGCAGAGCTTGTGTTATGGGTACTAGATGACTAATATACTGAATACATTATACTACATAGATATTTTTATTATATATAGAAAAACACCCAGAACACCCTGAATCTGCAGATCGTACAGACATTTGTCCCGAGGCGGGAATCGAACCCGCTACCCCTTGCGTCGATAACTCATTATTGCACACCACATTAATATATGTACATGAAGATACTACAGCTATCGGCGAGTGCGAATGAAAGTGTTGGAAGGGGTAGACCTAGGCGGACGTTTCGAGACCAAATCAGGGACGTCTTGAAAAAAGGCCAGGTCAAGAGTACCCCAAACAGAAGAGCTTGTATGAAATAATGAAAGTGGACGAAGCGAAACAAGTATGTAAGGATCGTAGCAAGTGGAAAGAAGTGGTCTCTGCCTACCCCTACGCGAAAGAGGCTTGATTATATGTATGTACATACATATGTATGCAACAGCTTGTCAATTTATTAAATGGCAGAAAAAAGTTTTTAATTTTTTCTAGACTATTTTTCTTTTCACTAAAACCTAATACAGACTTGTCAATAAGTTCCGTGTGAATTATGTCACAATGATTTATACTCGTTGCTTTGTTCCGAACCTACCTACAAACTCCATTTTATGTATATATTCGTCAATAGTAAAACAAACTGTTATGATAACTTCAGGACAGTTTTTTTTTTTACTTTAGACGAATGTTGTCGTTAACATGATCAGTTTCTTTCATAATGTGTTATTAAAACAGAGGAAAAGAGGCAAGGCCGCGACGCCGTCGACGAACGCGAGTTCTCGCAAAAAGCGAAAGAATTAGGTTACATTCTGCTTATTACTCAGTTGTGTAGTATTAACTTAAGTCCAAAACCTATATTCTAACGGCGGATAGTAAGCCCATTAACCCCTTTACTTATAAAACTTAAGCAGCACATAAGGAAAGATTTTTGAGGTATTCCCATCATCACTACTAAACACAGGCCTCCCGCATGGATCCCCATGTAGTTGCCATACTCACCGCGCTTGGCAGGCGGGTTGGCGAGCGCAGTACGGGATGTTGATACACGGAAAGACGCTGATTCCCCTCTTCCGGAGGTATCCTTTAGAAGGCTCTTACTGCATCTTACGGGCATGAGAGGAAGGGTAACATTCTATTGCCGGCACCCCACGGCAGGTATTCCTATAGTTAGCACCGATTTTTGAGCATCTATTTATTCCCATTTTGAGCACCATTCATATAATAATCATCATTCTGAAATAAACTTATGGAATATGTCAAAACAGCCGTCCGGTGCCAGCAGTAGAATGTTGCCTCTCCTCTCTTTCCCGTAGACGCAGTGAAAATCTGCCAATTATGGTATACTTCCAGAAGATGGGCAGCAGCGTCTTTCCGGCTATCAACATCCCGCACTGCACTCGCCCGCCAAGTGGGGAGTATAGCCACGACCCCGCACGATGTTGGAGGCCCGTGACGGGCTGTGTTCAGGGACGGCGGTCCTAAGGCTTAGTTGATGTTATAATTCACCTGTAGCCAACATCATCAGACGATTGAATAATGGTTTTGGACGCAAATGTCCCAAAATATGTATGAACTAGTATTCGTCTCGCGACGATAAACGGACCAATACCACCAGCATCTAAGCTAGTAAGCTAAATTGCGCCACGGAGGGCGTTCTACATTGTAGCGAATTTTAACAAACTTAAAAAACAAAAGAAATGATCAAAAGCCCAAAACACGTTGGCGTGATTATATGGATGCCTACCAGGACGGGAGGGAAGCGGCCGGCGATCGTAAGCAGTGGAAGGAGATGGGGAGACCTTTGCCCAGCAGTGGGACACAGTATATACATATTTATGGTTATAAAAAAACAATTTAAACCCGATTATAAATTGTCATACATATTTTGGGACAAGTATTTAGACAGAAAAGTAGACTTATTCTAAAACAAAAGGTGATGGGAGTGTTCTGTCCGCGTGTTTTTTTCGTTTAGCTCGTAGCATGTTTATGTTGTAGATTAGTATAGTATGGGGAGAGTTCAGTACTGTATTGCTCATTTGATAAAATGGTATTATTTTTTTCACAGAAGTTGAATGGTGAAGAAAAGAAAATTGCCCCTATGGACGTCGATCAAACTGGTAAGTTTGAAACTATTACTAAAGTTGTGAGACGGAATCACTTATATTTCAAATAAAATGCAATAAAAATATTTAGTTTTAATTCCGCTTATGCTGAGATGCAGGAGCACCGCCCTCCCGCCCGCTAATTATGCACATACAGGGAGAACTAGTTTGTCAGTGCAGCATGCATACCCAAACTGACTGACTGTTTAGAAGTGGTTTACTTTGTCTGTTATGTAGTCGTTGCACCATAATCACTTCGTGACAAAGCTATAAATCATTGTATTCCAATATAGCCAGAATATCTTTAAACAATATGAAATATGCAAATCTAACTTTCTCTTTCTAGATAACACAGACAGCTCACAAGACACCCCACTAGACACCGTAGAGACCCCAGAACCAACGAAACAGGAACCAGAGAAGATGGACACGGAAACGGAACCCGAGAAACCAGAGACAACAGACACATCCAGCCAAGGCACCACAGACAGCGAAACCCGATCGCAGGACGGCCAAGACGCCGAAATCAAGGACGCCGAGAAACCCGAAGTCAATGGCACAGAGGAGAAACCGGAGATCAAGTCTGTGGAAGTGACAAGCAATCCGCTGGTCACCACTGCATGATGTTGATCTAGGCTTAAATCAGGTTCAGATTTTTAAGCTGTTGCTTCTTGGCTGTTGACGAACTGGTTATGTCATTGTTTAAGAATAGGATTGAATAGTATTTCAATATATCACTGACGCATGTGAATGTTGCATAGACTGAATGAGCTTTGTTTACTTGGAGAACTTTACAAAACATGTTCAAAGTTTCAACTCTTGAGAGCCGTTTTTCACATTATATTGGGTAAGATCGGTTAATAGCAAAATATCCACATGTTATGACAGTTTTCTGTCGCTTTCTGTTAAAACATACCCCTATATTACAAACGCTTAAATTAATCAACAGCTAATCAGCTGGTTTTTTTACATACTTTCAACAGTCAAAAACCATCAGTTAAATGCTGATTAGTTTAATCAGAGTGTATTAAAAAGAATTGTTTCTATAGTGGAAACTAACACACTCATTTGGTAGGATAACAATTTGATATCTTGTTTCTGATATTAGATATTGACTGTTCTAAGAACTTTGACAAAACCAATTGAAATGAAGCTATCAAATCTGCTCTATTATGAGCCGAAAACCGACTTTGTTAGGATATTTAGTTATTTATGGTAACATTAAGTTACAACGCAGATTTCTAAAATTTTATTAAATAATTTAAATAGTTTTTTCTAGAGTTCCGTACATTGTCACAGTTTTTATCACTTGGAATGCCAATGGTGTCCCTAGGGCTGGATTTAGTGCATGACGCACGGTCGTTCGTTTCTTTAGATTTAGTGCTCGACTGACAACGGACGTACGCGAACGTGTACAATTAAAAAGAAAAATTTTAAACTCCATAATATGTGCGTACTATTTATGTAAAAGAAAGAGAAGATACCATGTTCACCCAATAATCATAGATTTCTCGCTTTCGGACAGTGTCGTAATTGGGTACTACCGCTTGACAAACTTCTGACCAAGCCTTAATTTTTGGCGTCTCTAGCTTTGTACAACTCAACTCAAGGTCCCACAATGGCGGACGAACATGTACTTCAGTTATGACACGCTCAGTATCGATATTCATTTTGTTTACGATGTTACCCGCGCGTGCGCACGCGCGGGACCGCGGCGCTGGGCCAATGATTCCCGTTAGCGCGACGTAGCTGTGCGCGCGTAGGCTACTATCAGTATTGCACTGTAGCTGTTCATATTATGTTTAATAAATATAGCTACGTTCGATCGATGTCAGCGCTGACCTTAGGTCGATCACTAAATCCAGCCTAACACTTGGTTTCAACCTTTCTAAGAGTTAATGGGTGTACTTGTTAGTTTTTAAAGCTAATTAAGTTTGTAAATATGGTCGTAAGTGAAAGGAAATATATTGAAAGAATAACTTTTCGATTGCAGTAATTCTTTCGTTATGTTACTTTGAAATTTTGTATCTACAACTTTAGTTTCAATGTTTGTATGATAGGACTTTTAAAAAAGTTAGTGTTAAGATGGGCCTCGCAAAAGATCCAAGAAAAAGCCTTGACTGCAATAATTGTATAATGAATTATACTAAATTGTATAACAGTTTTTTATTTGTACAATACAGGGTTTCCCAGAAATGGTGGATAATCCTGCAACGGGGGAGGGCCCCCCACGCCCGTGGGGCCCGCGTCAACGTGTTCCCTTATAATGGTATTCCTAAATAACCTTTAAAAACTCAACTACTTAGGATAGTAGTTAACTGATAGCCCCTAAACATAAATTTTATTTTTGAAATTTATTTTACTGCTGTTTGAGCACCTGTTGTGTAAAAAAAATGTAATGGAGTTGTGTAGCCAACCGCATAAAAAAAATTAGCAAAAAAGTATTAATTATAAAAATAATCATAATAAATGTTCAAATTGGGCCCCTCCTGCCCTTATGCAAGCCTCTTCACCTTTTTATAAAAGATCTTTGTAATGTGTTATTATAATTTTTTGAAGATATCATTCTGGCTGCTTCGGCGACGCGAAGTCGAAGTTCTTCTTACGAGTTTATGGGTTTCTTGTAAACCTGCTCCTTCAAACAGCACCAATAAAAAAAATCCAGAGGATTTAGGTCTTGAGACCGTGGTGGCCAACAATATCGGCCCCAATCGGCCGATCCATCTGTTGGGATAGGCATCGTTTAGGTAATTCCTTACTTGCACAGCGTAATGTGCCGGACAACCGTCGTTCTGGAGCGACATTCTTTGCCGGTTGGCTAGTGTGGCTAGCTCATCTTCTAATATTATTGGCAACTGGTTTCGAAGAAATTGTAAATAATTGTTGCCATTTAGGTTGCCCGGCAATTCATAAGGGCCTATAATTTTTCCATTTATAATGCCAGTAATTTATTTTAACTTGATACTGGGATTTATCTTCTCTCATCAAATGTGGATTTGTCAATTGCCAACTGTGCAAGTTATGTAGGTTAAGATACCCATCCCTTTTCCATGTAGATTCATCGCTCCATAATATTTTTCTGAAAAAATCTTGATCTTCTTGAATTCGTGTTAACATTTCTCTGCAGAAAACAATCGGTGCTGGGTAGACTCGTTGTTGCAGTGTTTGTACACGTGTCACGTGATAAGGATGCAGTCTTAATTTTTCACAATACGATGTGCTGTAGATTTTGATATTCCCGTACGGCGTTCGATATCTGGTATCGAAATACTGGGGTCTTCTTCCACCGTGTCAAGGAATATTTATTCAGTAACAGGATTGTGGGGTCTTCCTCTGCTACTAGGGCCACCAACGCCAGTACCATTTCTGCCCTGTGAGTAAGCTTGGTGCACTCTTGTAAATACGCGATAGTCGGGGTGACGCGTTCGAGTATCTCCCGATAACGTGCAGCGGCAGCACTTGCGTTGCCACTACATTATCCGTAAATGTAATGCATGGGGTGTATAAATTTCACGTGACATCACACAGTCCTGTTGATATACACAAAACAAATGTCCAGTTGAATGCCGAGCGTCGCAGTTACGCAGTACATATTATGTATGAGTGATAGATAACTGCGTCATATAATAAATGACACACAGCTTAGAATTCAATTGAATAAACCGAGCAGGTAGTAGTCTAATTTTAGGGACGACCGCTTTACTTCACTAATAAAAGCTAAAAAAAAATATCTGCAAATAATTTTGTAATGAAACGCATAAGTTATTTAGGAATACCATTATTAGGGAACATGTTAAAAGGAAATTGAACTAGGCCTCATATGGCGGACGTGATGCCCGCAAATGTGAGGAAAACTGGGATTTTTCTAAATTTTACAAAAAAAAAAGCTTGTGATTACGTGGACTGTTGGGAATAGAATTTTTTTTTGGGATGTGGTGCCCCACCCCCTCCCCCGCACACGGACGTGCAGGATTATCCACCATTTCTGGGAAACCCTGCATAAAAAAGGTTTGAACATCTTAGTGTCGCGTAACATGGTCTTTGTTAGGTAGGTATTCAGCTTTTTACTCACGTGCTATTATGTGTATTTATTTTTTTATTTGTTCACTTACTGATAATTTATAAGCTCTACTAAAATACCCCTGACATTTGTGTTAAAACCTGATATTTGTATGTATATTAAAACGTGATGTAACTACAGTAGAAGATGTGTTACGCGCATTGTTGGAAATGACAGTAGAATCAGAAATCCGAATAGGTAATACTGAAGTCTAGATTAATTACTATAAATTAAATTTAGGTAAATTCGAGTGTGTCCAGAGGTACAAAATTGATAATTCGGAATAAGATACATTTAGTATTCTTACTAACGTTATGTTGTTTTTATTTTATAGTCTGTGCATGATTTAAAAAGTACAAATTGTGTACCTACTATTTCGTGCGACGCTTTTATCATAATTATTGTTAAAATAAAGATGAACTATTGTATTGTGTTTTCCTAATAAAAAAGTAGTGAAAATTATTCGGGTTTTCTTCAATCTAGATAATATAATAAATAACTATTAATAACTGATACTGAATATAAGAACTGATGTTTTTTTCATAAAAAAACAAATAAAACAAAAAAAACTCTTAAGTGGACAAGAAATTAATTGGTATGAGAGTCATATGGAAAAATGTCAGTTTAGTTATTTGGTACTTTCTGTATGGTTACATATTCATTCATTGATTTCAGCCGTAAAACGTCCACTACTGAACATAGGCCTATGGATCTCCATGAAGGGTAGTTGCCATACCACGCTTGGCAGGCGGGTTGGCGAGCGGGATGCTGATACACGGAAAGTCGCTGCTTCCCATCTTCGGGAGGCATCCCTTAGCAGGGCTCTTACTGCATCCACGAGCGTAAGAGGAGGGGTAACATTCTACGTGTGGCGTTACTGGGGCGGCATGTCGACTCGGATCAAGTTGAAAATATATACCTAGAAAAATTAGAGCCCTATACGCTGTTAATGTTCCCTAAAAATAAAATAAGTGCCTATTAAGGTTTAAGAGTAATAAAATAAGTGCCCCGAAGTTTTTGTAGCAGTGACGAAAAGGCAGTTGAAACGGCTCAGCCTAACGTACTTATACTACTAGTGTATTATATTATGTGCTTATACCAATATTTGTGTCGCCTGACCAACGGCCCAACGGGGATCGAACCCGGAACTTCCTGCGTGACAGTCGGCTTTTCTATATTCGGCAATCTATATTGATTACCTTCTTAACTATATGTACCTAACCATTGTTTAAGCAATAAATGCCGTGGGGTGCCGGCAGTAGAATGTTGCCCCTCTCTTGCCCGTGTATGCAGTAAGAACCAGCTAAGGGATACCTCTGGAAACAGTCTTCGTGTATCAACATCCCACTACTGCGCTCGCCCCCCGCCTGCCAAGCGTGGTGAGTATAACAACAACAACAGTTTATGATAAAAAAAGCCCGCAGACCGAATCAGTCACACATGGCCTGCTAAGAGTAGTAATTCTTTGTGGCGAGTCGCCCAGTTATGTTCGCTCGCGACTGGTTCTATTCTTTATCGTTATCTATCTCTGCCGCACAAAAGATAACCACAGTAAGTAATTTTTTTTGCGGTATTGAGTTATATAATATATAACACAATTCCGCAAAAAATTGTACTTACTGTGGTTATCTTTTGTGCGGCAGATCTATTGTATCTGTCTTTATCGCGCGTAAATCAAGCAGTGCATACTACGCCGCTCTAGCACAGATTACAGAAACGCTCTAGTCCCGCGCGATCTTCGAAACCGGCAGGCTGATTACGTATCTCGCGACAGGTTTGCAACAGGCGTATATCTCGCGAGATACGTAATAGGTTCTTTAGCCACTCGATCTATGCCGTAGGTAGGTAGAGCAATGAAAGTCTAACCACAGATTACAGAAACTAACAGATACATCACTCCAATACAAAAGCGAAAATACTTACGCTATAATAGCCTACAAAATTGTATTAATAATACCAGCAGTTCACAGCGATAAAGAGTACCATAAATATGCAAACAATAGAGTTGAGATTGCTTTGCTCACCCTCCCCACCGCCTTGGTTGATCAAATATTTTTGTGTTTTATAAAATGATGGATACATTTTTTTCCTTGTCTTCTAAAATCATGGTTACTAAATTTAAACGTCTAAAATATGCTAAATCGCGTAAATAATTTTAATAGGTACGCATGAAGAAAACAGGAGCAAAGCGGATGCAATAGTGTTATCTATCATCCATCACCATCAGTGTTCTAGTGTGAGATTCTTACTGGTGTGATTTCCGATTTAAAGAGTTAATTTTGTTCTAATTGGACTACGTTATGTAATCCCGAACCCCAGCTTCCTATGTTCAAAGTGGAAAATATGGTAAGAATTTATAAAAGTAGTAGGGATCCATTTCATCATCTACATCATTTAAACCGTAGGGATCCATTTATAATCGATTTATACAACTAGTTACGCGAATAATTATTTAAATCAACCGACTTCAATGATAAAATCTAAAATAGTGCTGAAAATATGACTGGCATCCATCCACTGCACAATACATATAGTTAGGTACGCGGTTTCGGCATCTAAAGGAACGCATTTAACGCGAGTGCGCTCAAGCGGGCGTGTTGCCGTAGTGATTATATACTCTTTGGTGTTGCAGCCTACTGCCGGCGTAACACCGACGGTACACCAAGCGGTAGACATTTAACGCGTGGCCTTGAGCGAGTGACGGACGCCTGGTGTACGCATAAGTTCGTATTCTGCTTTGGGCATGCATTGCCTTCATGTGGTCTGGTTCGGCGAGCTAAATTAAGTATGTGGGTTTACACCGAAGACGGGCGAAAACATCGTTTCACCCTTTACTTCCGTTCACCGCGAACAAAGCTAAGTCACGCTAGCGATATGACGAGTTGATGACGTAGCTACCTCTACAATTAGTGGTGTGAACCGAAGTTATTAAGAGGTGGGTGAAACTATACTCGTTCGGTTAGCTCGCTAGTTGGCTATAACCGCCTGAGCGTCCATCCAGCCGTCGCGCGTAACTTGCGTTGAACGTCCGGGCTGTCTAAACATGACAAAGTAGGTTGCTATTCATTTTTTTTTATTCTTCCTTACTTTGACTTTAATTTGCAGTTCTACGTAATCTTGCATACATATTATTGTTAACGTCAGAACCCCTGGACCAAGTGCGATATTTTATGTTTGGAAACTATCAAATTTTAATACCTTTTTGGTACTATTTGATACCTAAATTAAATTATTTAGTACCTCGATGAACAGTGAAAAAACCAAAAAAGAAATTGGTCAGACATTCTGACGTCAGGTTGTCTGGACCACATTTTTTTCACATAGCTAGAGACATTAAAACTTAAATATTTCTTTGTCAATATTTAATACCTTTTTGATACCTTAACATACTTTTTTTTTTAATTTTTTATAGCGTCGCAGTAAAAAGTTACAAGTGAATTAAACTTTATAGGAAGCAAAACTTATTTTATGGATATTTAATTTGCCGCATACATCACACTAATATTATAAAAGCGAAAAACCAGTCATATATACATTATATATAAAATATATATATATAAATATATTACTAGCTGCTGCCCGCGGTTTTGCATGAGCTTTTCAAGTAGCCTATGTCCGTCACCGGGATATTGTTTACCTCCCTGCCAAATTTAGTTAAGATCCCTTTAGTCGTTTAGGTGTGAAAAGGTAACAGCTATTTAGACAGACAGACAGAGTTACTTTCGAATTTATAATATTAGTACCTATGCATGTGTATGTATGATTGGATGAAGATGGCTCGGGATGGGGCTCGTTGGCGAGTTTTGGGGAAGCCCTATATCTAGCAGTGAACTGATTTAAGCTAATGATATATTAAATAGTTTTAAATATATACACACATCAACATTGTCTAGGGATATTCAACATTTTGTTGATTCTTACAAAAACTGAAAATTATTTCTTAGGAAAACTAGGTACCTACCTATGGCAAGAATCTTTATTTTGTATTGTTTATTAATAATTATAAAATACAACTGTTTGTTATTATTTTTTAATAAAAATTAACGTAGGAACAAAATCTCGAAAAATCCGAAAATTTACAAGGTTTGATAAATTGTGTTAAAACTATTTTTAAGTTACCATGACTTTACAAAATTACCTTTTTACAATTTAATAATCGGTGTTGCCTCCCCTGACGTTGATAACACATCTGCACCGGTTATTCATACTCAAAATTAGGGTGTCAAAGTCTCGCTGGGGTATGCGATCCCATGTTCTTTTTAAATGGCAAAAAAGGTCTTCTGTGGTCAAATTTGAAGGCAAATTGCTGAAAGCCCTTCGCTGCAACATTTCCCAAGCGTGTTCAATTGGGTTTAAGTCAGGTGACTGTGCAGGCCAGTCCAAAACCGCGACATCATGTTCCTAAAGGGTAGCTGACGCCAATCGCGCCGTGTGTGGAGAGGCATTATCATGCATGGGCTGAAATTCCTGGCCAATTTGAACTCTGTGAGGGATGATCACAGGTTCTACGACCTCGTTCCGGTATTTTAATGCAGTCATGCTGCCTCTTATCCAAATGAGTTCGGTTCGCGCGCCAATACGAATTCCCGCCCAAACCATGATTGTCCCATAACGGTACGAATGGACCTCTTGTGGATGCTGGAGGCGACTTTCTCTGTCTGGAACTCTCCAAACACGTGTTCTTCGTGAATCGGGGTGGAATCCAAACCGAGACTCATCAGTAAAGAGAACCATTGTCCATTGGCCATTGTTCCATATCAAATGTTCTTGAGCCCAAAGAAGTCGCCTTCAGCGATTGCCTCGTCGTAGAGCTGGCACACGAAGCGGCCTACGAGAATGAAGATTGACTTCATGTAGCCTTCTTCTGACGGTTTGGTCGGTGACTGACAGCCGATGGTCTGACTAAAGCCTTTGCACTAGCTGCTTTGCTGTGAGATTGGGTACCCTCCTGGCAGAATTTTGGAGAAAACGATCCTGTCTAGGGGTGGTTACTCGTATTTTTCCAGTGTTGCGCTCTCTTACATCTCCAGTAATACGATAACGTGACTACAATCGAGAAATTACGTTTTTATTGGTGTTTAGGGTATTGGAAACCACGCGTTGGATAGCACCGGCTTGTAACATGCCTATCGCTCTTATCATTTCTTCTCTGCTTAAATATCGACGTTCCATGACATTACGAATATCACAAGATCCGTTAAAATTAAAAATTACTTAGATAGCACTTATTGTTAACTAAATAAAAGTTAATTTATCTTAGTAAAAAAAAGTCAAGTAATTACCGTTGTTCAATTTAAATCGGAGTCCCCATTCTATCTTTTGTTTATTGTGTTCTATTTTTATTCTTTTACCAAATTTTGAAAAGGGAACAAACGAGGTTTAATTCCATATATAAACTTTTTCTAAAGAGCAAATAGTTTGTAAGATTTTTGAAAGCAAATCATTTCGAAATGGAATATCCCTAGACAATGTTGATGTGTGTATATGCATTGTGGATTAGAAATAAATACACTCTAGGTACTTACCTACCTAATACTTATTATAAAGAATAACTTTAATAATTAGAATTATACTATAAGTACATGATATTATTGATATGAAAATAATTAGTCTTTTTTGGCGAATATTAAACAATGAGCAGCCATCTTTTTATAACTTACAGTTACTCTATTTGACATAATCGTCGTAACATTGCCATTTTGACCCACGTCGACCGACAATATGATTTGTAATGTCCTACACCTTCGGGAGTCGCAGGTGGCACAAATTCGATAACAGACAACAGATGGTACTCAATGCCGTTTAAAGATATATTATGTTGTGGTAAATCATTAATGCAAATTTTTACTTCGGGATTGGGCTCAAAACAGCAATATTTTTCAAATTATAAGTTTTGTTTCAAATAAATAAAGTTTTGTTGAAAGAAATAATATTTATTTTATCAGCAAAAGTTGTTAAGGACCCATTTCTGATAAAATGCAATAAAAATAAAAATGTTTAGTTTTATTTAATTCCGCTTATGCTGAGATGCAGGAGTACCGCCCTCCCGCCCGCTAATTATGCACATGCAGGGAGAACTAGCTTGTCAGTGCAACATGCATACCCAAACCTATACGACGACACGTGTTTCGCCAAAGATTTTGTTTTTTTTATTTTGATTGAATCTTTGTTCGCCGGTGGGTACCTAATACTTGATTTTAGGACTGTGTTGTTTTCAATGCTATAATCGATTTGAAGGAACGCTGATCTGGAAAGCGATGACCTATGTTGTGTGTACAAAATACTATAATAAAAATACTAAGATACTTATCTATCTATCTGTCTAATAGCTGAACTTCTTTATTTACGAATATTACATACTTCCTAAGTTAATTTTTAGAGGAAAGGGAAAAATAATTCTAAAAACTTAAGATTTAAAATATCTTTTACTTTACCTTTTTTCGTCTCTAGGCAAAAAAAAAATGTCAATTTTTCATTAGATCTTTGGTTTCGGCATCCATCTACTGCACAATAGTTAGTACTACGCGCTTTCGACACATAAATGAACGCAATTAACGTGCGTGCGCTCAAGCGGGCTTGTGGCAGCCTACTGCCTTGCAGCTCCGGCGATGTACAGAGCGGTAGGCATTTAACGCGTGGCCTTGAGCGAGTGACGGAAGCCTGATGTTAGGACGATATGTCAAATAGAGTAACTGTACGATATAAAAAGATGGCTGCTCATTGTTTAATATTCGCCAAAAAAGACTAATTATTTTCATATCAATAATATCATGTATAGTATAATTCTTTCTTTATAATAAGTATTAGGTAGGTAAGTACCTAGAGTGTATTTATTTCTAATCCACAATGCATATATATATTTAAATCTACTTAATATATCATCAGCTTATATCAGTTCATTGCTAGATATAGGGCTTCCCCAAAACTCGCCAACGAGCCCCATCCCGAGCCATCTTCATCCAATCATACATACACATGCATAGGTACTAATATTATAAATTCGAAAGTAACTCTTCTGTCTGTCTAAATAGCTGTTACCTTTTCACACCTAAACGACTAAAGGGATCTTAACTAAATTTGGCATGGAGGCAAACAATATCCCGGTGACGGATATAGGCTACTTGAAAAGCTCATGCAAAACCGCGGGCAGCAGCTAGTAATATATTTATATATATATATATTTTATACATATGTATATATGACTGGTTTTTCGCTTTTATAATATTAGTGTGATGTATGCGGCAAATTAAATATCCATAAAATAAGTTTTGCTTCCTATAAAGTTTAATTCACCCGTAACTTTTTACTGCGACGCTATACAAATTTAAAAAAAAAGTATGTTAAGGTATCAAAAAGGTATTAAATATTGACAAAGAAATATTTAAGTTTTAATGTCTCTAGCTATGTGAAAAAAATGTGGTCCAGACAACCTGACGTCAGAATGTCTGACCAATTTCTTTTCTTGTTTTTTCACTGTTCATCGAGGTACTAAATAATTTAATTTAGGTATCAAATAGTACCAAAAAGGTATTAAAATTTGATAGTTTCCAAACATAAAATATCGCACTTGGTCCAGGGGTTCTGACGTTAACCATATTATTAAACTAGAAGATACCAAGCTATTTTTTTATATAAACCAATCATTACCTTCTCTTACAATAACCACCAGGATAAACCAAAACAAACAATTTTTTTTTTGATACCATAGTAAGTAACCTTGTATCAACGAACATTAAAGCGGATGTACAAAGATTTACTTTTAACCTCTCCTTTGCCTAAGCACTGATCAGCGCTTACTAACTTTGTCTGCCTAAGCTCTGATCAGTGCTCTAGTACCAGCGATACAATTTTATTCGTTTTTGGTATTTAAATACAGTGCAATACAGTCTAAAATGGTTTTGTTTGTTTACCTCTGAAATTAACGAACCCAAAATCATTTCACTCATTCAGTGAAGTTCATAGAACCGTTATTACAAACGGTTCAAATTTGAACATCGGCAGGCAAGCGTCGATATTTGTTGTGCGTCAAAAAGTGTTCTTTTTTGTGGGAAAAACTTTATAAAGGTAAGCTATTGCTACATTTTATTATTCTTTAACTATTTTAGAACTGTAATATATATGAATATAGTTATCAAATGTAACCAGTTTTGAAATATCTTTCGTCAAATGTACTGACCCTTTGTAACGGCTGTACGTAACTTATACCTTTGGTGATTTCATACGTTTCGCGTAGTGTTTTTGTTGAAATAGATATATCATTCAGATGATAATTTCATTGAGAACAAATCATTACATCTAAAATCATTTATAAATGTGAAATAATTGTACAAAATCGTTATTTATTAGGCATCTGAGAAAAATACACGCACACATACACAGCGCAAAATGGCGATGCAATGTGTACTTATACGAAGTCGCCAGTGACGTTATACAGCATGTGTTATTTTATCCTGTTCTATGAACATTGGGCACAGCGTTTTTACGTTTTAGTTATTTACCCTCTTTATATCGATTTCTTAAAAATAAATAAATATTTTCTAAATGAGTACAGTTGATAATAAAAAACGGCCAAGTGTGAGTCGTATTCGCACTCAAAGGGTGCCGTACCTACTATCAAGTTCGAAGATTTTTGTTCTTATAAAGCCTATAACGATGCTTACTTTAACAATTTTTTTGTTTATAGCCGTGGCAGCCTGAACATTTAGAGGTCGAGGAAAGGGGTCTCATAGAGATAATCGAGGCGCCAAGCATTACGCCGCGAAGCCTCTTCCATGATGAGCTTTGTCAAAACGTGAGCTATTGCATTTTAGCTATTTTATATAATAATTATGACAGGACTCAATATAGTTTTAAGTTTCCCTGTTGATTATTTTATAGCTTTTATTTTCAATTGTAATAATTTGTAAATTTTTTTAAGTTTTTAAATCGTATGTTTGTAGAATAAAAGTTTTTACCTCCTCACATGAAGTTTTTTTTAATTAGTTTTAAAATACAATAATAATGTAAAATACGATATTTTTTGATTGACTGTTTCCAAAATAAACAACCTGTATAGTGTTCCTGATCAGTGCTTAGGCCGTTGACGGATCGCTATACGAGCGCTGATCAGTGCTCCGGCAGTTATCACGTACGCTGTACACGCACACATGTAAACAATAATTGAACGATGATCGAAATCTATGCCTCACTTGTTACCACATTATACTAAATATTTTTTTATTGGACCTTTACTAGTGTTTATTATCAATGAACAGCTCATTTTGTCTACTATATCTCACAATCACTTCCATAGAGCATTGATATTTAGAACAACGTGAATTTGTTTATGAAAACTGCGTTGACAAGTCACGTACCTATTTTGGTTATTTATCGAAAAATTGGATTATTATTGTAATACATGTACTTTTAGCACGATATAAGTATAAAATAATATATTTTTTACTAAAATGCGTACTTACTTTCATAAAAAAGTACCTAGAATGTTATTATGAACTAATAAAAGTTTGGTTTGAACAAACGTGAAATGGAAAATTTTTCGGTGTGCATTGTGATTTTCAACATTGTATTTCTAAGTGATTTTTATCTATTATGATTGTGTTTTTCATATGAATAGACCGCTTTGATATTGAATTAACGAGTGTTATAAATAAAACCAAAAAAAAATAACAGAATTTATAAATCTATCATTATTTCTACTGTCGGTGTGTAAATTTTATGTTGGGTTCAATAACCTGTGAAAGATAAAAGCGTTTTAATGATTTAGCAGTAGAAAAATACATTATAAGGTACAGTAACTATCTAACTTCAAAATACAATCGTTAGTTATGCTTCCACCAAACAATTTATTAGAAATATTCAATAAATTCTGAACCCTGTCGAGTGCGTTCTCTGATCGCGCCATGTCGCGGCACACGAAGGGTGCAGTTGTTTCCCAGGTCCGGCTTTCGAAAGGTTAAAGAGATTGAAATGAAACAAAAAATATCTTTCACTCATGTCTCATATATTTCATTCTTGCATAAAACTTATCTTTTATCATACCAATGTATGTCCACTTAAAACTAAATTACATAACAAAACTTTACGATGGAATTTCACTTGAATGAGGTAATTACAAAACAATAAGCCAAATGTTATGTAGAAACTAATTACAGTTATCATGGAGTTCTAGGCAATATAAAAAACACGAGAAATCACCGCGTAATAACTTTGATAATTCCCAATAATCAAAGATATATGCCATAAATTCGTGTATTTTATATTCAAAATATATCGTGATCGCAAAGATCGAAATTCAAGTAAGACTTTTCTATGACCTTGTCTATTTGTACTAGTACCTAATCAAAATTAAATGTCTAAATGCACTGAGATGGTTGCTTGAATACAAAAATATTGTCTCTGCCTGACTTATAATCCAAATTAGCCTAACTAGTATTCTGTAGAGCATTTTTTAAGCAATTATAATTTAAACACAAAATTTACCGTTTCTTTTTAGTTTAATTTTACTTTGTATTGTGGGTCAACTTGATTATATTTTCACTCGATTAATAATAACATAAAAAATGCTCTACGAAATACCTTTATATTTAACATTAAAGCACTATTTCGCCTTCGAAGGCGGTCTAAATACTCCCACGACAACAGCGTGGTCTCTTTCATAGGGCTCCAAAGTAAGCTGTTCCTGCGGTTTAAGTTTGTCGGCTTGTAACTTCTTGACTTCTGCGGCAAACACTGCCTCGGGTTGAGCTGTTGAGTCTATGCAAGATGCCTGAAAGAAGATAATAGTTAGTATTTGTAGATGGCTTCTTCATTGCTAGGGCTGAAAGTGATAACCTCAGTGAGAGAGTTCATTATCAACATGTATAATTTAGCCATTTTGTTTTCGTCATAGGAAGCTTTGTCGGTAAATTTGACAACATAGGAACATACATCCAACATGATATTTTTTAGTTTCACTACTTAAAATTGCATGTGGTGGACTCTATGTTAATTGGTCTTAAATGTAAGTTAGTTAAAATAAATAGATTTAAGAAGGTATTCACAATTTGAATATTTTATGACCTAGCACATCTTGAACGAAATAATTTGATAATCATTACCTTTATTGATATCACAAAATGTCCACCATTCTTCAGGAAATGCTGTGCGTTGAGGCTTACTATCCTAGCTTGGTCGGGTTGGGCTACGTCGGCGAATATCGTGTCGACCATACCAACAAGCATTCTGGAAAGACATGGTCATATTAGCTGGTGTGCTGGACGGAGGGGAGGGAGCTAGGTGGAGGGTGTTCAATTCAGAGAGAGAGTTCAATGTTTCAACATGAAAGATTTAGTAAGAACGATTCATCATATTATACTTTAAAACTACAACTTAAATTATGTAACTATTAGTTCAATTGAAAATATTAAAATTTAATAACCATACAAAGTTTACAATGCTTAAAACCCTACAGATAAAATTGTATGTGAGGTTTTCATGTTTGTGAATAGATAAGGTTTCTTGAAAAATTAATAAGTTTTTATAATCCATATTAATTATTATCTTTCCTATGGCATTTTTAGAAGAAAAAAAACTGAAATTACCTGTATTTCAATGGATGTCTGGCATCTTCAATGATAGGTATAATATTCGTCCTCTTCTTGGCTACATTGATCAAATCTCTGCCCGATCTGTGTGAGAATTCCACTGCATACACTAATCCCTCCTGCAAGAAAAAGCGTGTATGTTAGTACATAGAAATTATAAACAAATGTTATGTTGAGGGGTAAATAAATCAGAAGTGGGTATGTGGACATAGTCTTCATGAATAGGTCTAGATTAGAGGGACCACGATCATCATTTAGTATTATCAGTGTTGTTATTGAAACCTCAGTATTGTAGTTGGAAGCTCTTGGAATTTGTAAATTTTCCTGAAAATAAGACAATGGTGTTGATTCTGTTGTTGTACTACCCAATTATAATTAGATATTATGACGAAATTTATAGCTGCCAACCAAAAATTAGGTAAAATTGTTCAGTTACAATTTTAGAAAGGAACCAAATGAATAGCACACTGTTTTTCTATTATATTTAAAATGTATCCTCTAGAAAGTTTTAGAGAAAAGACGATTTTAAACACATTCTTCCTTTATTCTTTTCAACTAATTGTACAATATCTCTCATATCAAATTCTAAATCACAATAATTAAAATTTATCAGAAGCGGGAATGTGTAACTTACCGGTCCAACAACATCCGAAACATGACTGACTGTGGTCCCGCTGGCTGCTCCAAGATACAGCACCCTGGATCCCGGAGGCATGTGGATAGCGTCCACTCCGCCCATGATAGCTGCTGCTAACTTTGATCTGCAGAGATGATAAGGCTGTTAGGTTTGTGCGGACGTGATGGTGGGATGTTTGTGTGTTTGTTTGTAATCAGAAGTGGGTATGTGGACATAGTCTTCATGAATAGGTCTAGATTAGAGGGACCACGATCATCATTTAACAAGCTAACACAGTGGTGGCGATTCTCTTTAACACTTCCTCAAACTAATTATAATTAGTTATGTTTCTAAATTTAGAGCTTTGAAAATATAATTGTTCCGTTTTAATTTTAGAATGTTACCAACTGAAAAGCTATGTAATTTTAGTCCATTTTACGCAATTTTAATTAGCTTTAGTAAGGAAGCGTGCCAACAGAATTACCACCACTGTCTATTTTTGTAATATAAGGATAGTCTGGTTCAAAATGATGAAATAGTCGCCATATTCCATTACCTACACGAAAATAAATAATTTCTCACCTGAACGGATTCCATACTCTGTATTCAATCTTTTCTCCTTCATTCTGAAAACAATACAATAACATGAATAACTTAGCAAATACATACAAAATTGTAAATAGAAAAGTTAATAGTTTTATCAGAAGTGGGTATGTGGACATAGTCTTCATGAATAGGTCTAGATTAGAGGGACCACAATCATCACTTAAAATATTAAGAACTAAGCTTTATTATGGCTCCATATGATTAAAAATATGAATGGAGCATGACAACTGCTTCTAGAATAATATAATATGTCTGCTTAATTTGAAACTAGATTGTGTAAAATCAATCACAGCCTGACCCACTGCTGCAGGGCTAGCATGGCTGGAGATATTTTATTCACGGGAAAGGACAAAATACTATTCCCCTCTGTCAATTTTGTCCACCCTCCGAGCATGGCGACATGGGTGGATAAACTATTCACGGTGGACAAACCAGGGGAAACGCTTGTCCCCGAAATTATAGGCGGAGGGTGAGTATCCACGTCTAATGTCAAAAAGTGATATAATTCTCTTTCCTCCTGTTGCCGTGCTTTGGCAGGTGGGCAAAATAATTTTATCCCTTGTCAGTGGAAATAACCGGTGGACAAAAGTTTTATCCCCAGCCCATGCTAGCCCTGCTGGGTGCAATCAGGCTTGTTCCATTCTTCAGTCTTGTCTATAACTGATCTGTTTTATCAAACATACTATAATGTAGTTATTTTTGTAGATTGAAGAATCCATGTTGCAGCTACTAATTAAACACCTAACTTGTTTTAGTACCCAGATTACCTCTTAAGAACTTGTTGTGAAAGATGAAAGTCTAGAATTAATTACAAACCTCAACTGATATTCTCTTCTCTCCGTAGACTTCAGAACCGGGCACCAAGTTCTTTGTAACTAGCGCATCCTCCTTTCCTCTCGCAATGAACACACCAGCATGTCTGAAAACAACATCCGGTTAGATACTGTGAGGAAACCAATAACTTATAATGTTATTGTACAATTTGATCAGTAACCAAAAAGGTATCTTCAAGCATTCGCTTTCAGAAGAACGAAAGTTATAAGTTAATGCATCATTTCATAGGACTAATCAAATGTAACATTGAATTTGGAAATTCATATGTTATTATATTATCATATTCCCTTATTGAAAATATTTTGAGAACTCCTTGTTTTTAATACTACATAATGACGAGACAAGGCCGAAGGTCCATCTTTATGTTAGTCGGTAACCTATACCGCGACTCTACCTTTTCTGGAATACCGCGGTGATAATGTTCACTAAGCACGAGACCAAGGCTGCAGTGCAAGGTTTGTAGCTTTGCATTTTTTACCTTATTGTTTTTATCATTTGTTTAATTTTTCTATTTTTTGTAATGTAAGAATGTATTATGTTTGATACACATTTTTGTAAAAAATCGTATGTGTGTGCTCTAGTAGCAGAATTTAAGTATCTACAGAATTTTAACAATAATTAATGATAAGTACAAACCTGTGAGGTTCAATAATAACTTGCTTCCCCCCCTTGAAGCCACCGCCCCCCCTCCCGCCGCCGGGACCGCCTCTACCGCGACCTGCAAGTATCATCACTTTTAGCTCAGCCCTTCAAGTTTACGTCAAACATTTTGAAGTTGTTTGTAATCAGAAGTGGGTATGTGGACATAGTCTTCATGAATAGGTCTAGATTAGAGGGACCACGATCATCACTTTATTATAATTAAAATACTGAAATATTATTTAAATGTATGTGCACCATGCTTTGATGATGAAGATAAACATTTTGAAAATACTCACAGCTTAGTCAGCATAAGACCTATCAATCTGTTCTTGCCTGACTATTAGACTAAGCTGGAAGAGAGGATGGTATAGGTGCTGGGCAAGCCTATCTATCTAACAATGTCCCATCCAGAATACCAGTTGCTGACACTGTATCTATCTATAACAAATGTGTTTGATCTAGCTCCACAAGCAAGGAGCTAGATCAAAATCTTCTCTATTACACCACTCTATAACATCAACTGTGGTGCGGTATACCAAATATGCACTGATACTATTCTAGCTGGCTGATTACCTTGAGATACTGGAGGACTCAAGGCAGCTGGCAACATTCCATGAGCATTCCCAAAGGATATGCAGATGTTGTACAAGGGCATGAATCAATAAACTGTTTTAGTTCTGTTTTTCATCTGGTGTCCTTCATGGCAGTGTAGAAAAGCACAGGCTTCTCTGTCTTCTCCGCTCCAACATTTAAGACATTTGGAATAACATACCACCACCACCACGTCCGCCGAAGCCTCCACGGCCGCGGCCCCTGTCTCCGCCGCCCCGGCCGCCGCCGAAGCCGCCGCGACCGCCCCGGTCACCGCCGCGCCCGCCGCGGAACCCGCCGCGGCCACCCCTGTCGCCGCCGCGACCACCGCCTCCACGACCGCCGTTAAACTCTGAGAATAACATGGTTTGGATAAGATACAGTCAAAGCGATTCTGCTATGTTGAATAGTCAATTTACAAAACAAAAACATGTAGGTAAATTAAATCAGGCATATATTTGACTTATATATGTATATGCTTTATTTAATTCTATGAGCATCCCCAAAGGATATGGTGCTGTTGTAGATGGGCATGGCTCAATGTGTTCTTGCAATTGTTCTGAATCCGATACATTTTAGGGGGTGAAGCCCCTTTACTTTTGCCCCCTTTTCTGGTACCCCCGTACCAATGCTTGTGGTTATATTGACGATTTAAAATAGGAGGGATTTATAATGGGGCAAACACACCCATCCCGCCTCCAGATGGCTTTTAGACAACTGAGCCATGAAGACAGTCTAACTACTTAATCTCATGAGCCTATAGTATTCTATCTAAATCTTTAGATAACTATTTAACCATTTAAGTGAATCGAATGGAGTTTAGCAGACAGATGAAACATGATCTGAAGGCTAAGTTAGTCATGTCAGGGTATGTTCCATGGCATTTTTCATATTTAGACTATCTATGAAATAACAGGCAGACATTTGAGAAATAGATAACGGAGGTTGAGTACAAGGTGGACCATAAGCCTGTTCATTGGAGATATAAAGCAACATGGCAAATTTATTAGTATTTCTTACAGACCTTTTAGGTATGGTTGTACAAAAATTCAAAATAACTAAATACCTACCAAGTTCCATATTCACTTGGGAAAAGTAAGAGGGATTTAATGGTAGACTTGCCTTCAATGTGAAAGATATCAGTTGACCAGAAGTTGAACATTATGTGAATTAAAGGTTAGACCAATTGTTTATTTACTAAGTCCCCGTTTTGTATTTTACTATGTAATGTATTGGTACATAATTGACTATGAAAATTCTAATTCACATCTTGTAACTTTCTCATGAAGCATTCATGTTGAATGGTTGATAATGAAAACTAATCAAACCTGTTTTGCTTTACAGTTGAAACTTATCTAAGTAGGCCATTTGATAGCCATACATGTTTCATTTCCCTCTATGATAATTCTAGCTTTCAGGGGGAACATTTTTGTCATTGGTACAAAGTTTATTAAAATGCTTTGAAAGTAAATAAAAATGAGTATCTAAGTAATTAATAGATAATTAAATATGAATATGCAAACAAACTGTAAAACGTGGATAGAAATTAAAACATCGTGTTTACAATTCCCGCCAGTTTGCTGCATGTATGTTAAGGCTTAGGCTTGCTATTATCTCACAAATAATTCTTGCACGTGGCTGCGCATATTAAAACTGGTTTAGAGATGAAATAAAATTCAACAGATTCAACTCAGCATCGTGTGTGGTAACATAATCGTGCGTGTGGTAGGCGTGCTTGGGGTAATAACAATCATAACCTCAAAATGTTGCACGGTGTGGTGATAACTTGCTAACGAGGTAGCAATACATTTGGCACGTAGAACAAGATTTAAAGTATTCTGAGAAGATGTAGAAGAAACTAGTGGATAAGACCAACATAACCTCAATGCGGTATTTGTATGGAATGTGTTTTGTAGAGGCAAAACGGATCATGGAGCAATTCTGGGATAACTCCTAATAACACTTTTGAATAGAATATTATAATTTCAGAGGCTAAAATTAAGTAATTACACAGGAATACCAAATTACACCACGCGGTAACCATGCGTTTCTAGCTCTTATGTCTACAGAAAGTAACTTACCAGGTTTTCCCATTTCAGAAACACAACTATTTCAATTTATTACAACTAGTTTATTTCTCTATCTATACACAAAAATAAACTTGATTTTCTTCATAAACCGCGCGGAGACATCACGCCGCGCAGCCGTCTTCGGAAATAACGTCATTTTGAATAGATGGAATATGTTGCCAGGCCGTGCGAGGTTAATTAACTCCCTCCCTGAAGTAAAAAATGTTGCCACAGTAATTTGATTAGTCTACCATTTATTTTTACTCGTATATTTTGAAACATCATCGATTTAATTAGCAAGCAATCATTGTCAAGTGGGAAAATTTATCTTTGAAGTGCCTATTGATGTGCAGAAGCGTTGTCAGTCAATTATGAGGTCACATACATACAATCATTAACAAACTCCAATGGAATCAAGTGGTTTAAGCAAAATGACTTATAATAATTTTAGATGGTTAAATGAGCCAGAAAAGTGGACGATTAATGACGAGACTCTTTCCGTAAAGACGAATAATAAAACGGACTTTTGGCAGGGGACTTGGTACAATTTTCACTTCAATACTGGACATATTTACGGCTTAGATGTTCAAGATGACTTTACATTATCGGTATGTAAGTGATACATTTTATAGGCATTGATAAGACGTTATTTTATACAAAACTAATATCAAAGTGTTTTACGATTTTATTTTGCAAACAATACATTTTTGCTAGAGGCTGGCTACCCTGATTTGAAAACTTTTTAATATCCGGATGTAGGTTGGTTGGTTTTGTTTTTGCACCGTAGTCCGGCAAGTGGCCCTCAATCTTTTATTTTTTCTACGAACTGTTACTACCCATTTTCAGGCATGTGTCGAAGCTGATTTTAAAGAGTTGTACGACCAAGCTGGCTTGATGATTTATTTGGATGAAAAACATTGGATCAAAGCTGGAATAGAATATAATGATGGACAGCCTATGATTGGAAGCGTGGTCACCAACGAATTATCTGATTGGGCAACTGGTAGGAAAATTAATATTTATCTTACTACCTAGTAGGCCTGGCTCATATAGCAGGTATAATTAATGACCTTATACTTCAGTCAAATTCGATGTAGAATGTTTTTAAACAAACTGTCACTTGCTTGGACCGAGTTAATAGTAGTTTTTACTGAAGGAATCGGTCACAAATCCCCAGTAATTGAGAAATACATATTAAAACTTACTCTGAGTATTAAAACCAACAGAAAGGTAGTTATTTTTAGTGACAGTTTGTGTAAACTGCCAACAGAAAGAGAGTTATTTTTAGTAACCCTTTGTATAAAAACATTCGACATCGAATTTAGCTAAGGTATATGGTAAGAACCAGTATATTGTTACCAATTTTTTTTTTTTTCAGAAATGAACAGGCTTCACATTTACCTATCAATAACTATTAGGTCGTTACATATATATTATGTTATTTAAGAGTCTTTTATACATAAATAAATAAAAATAAAAATAAAAAAATATGAAATTGGCGTTTTGTATGAGAAGAACATAAAGTTGATTTTTTTTAAAGTAGGTAGTTATATGATTTTTTTTTTAATTTATTTAGTCAAAGTATGTACCAATGCTTTCTATGCACTTTTGCCATCTCATAGGTAGTTCATTGATTCCTTTACTAAAAAAACCTTTCGGACGGGAATCAATAAAATCTTTGAAGGCGGTTTGGACTGCCCCATCGGAGTTGAATTTTTTCCCTTGCAAGAAGTTATCCAAATTTCGAAAAAAATGGTAATCTGTTGGAGCAATATCCGGAGAGTACTTAGAGATACCAATTGAAGCTCCTTTAATTTGATAGCTGTCTGTTGAGCAGTGTGTGGTCTAGCGTTGTCCTGAAGCAGTGTTGGCCTAGCTAGAGCGATTGACCAGTCTCGGTTGTTTAGCAGTTGACTTTTCCATCATGGTTTGCAGTTGCTGTCAATAGACATCTGCCGTAATCGTCTGCCAGATTTAAGAAAGCTGTAGTGGACGACACCGGCACTGGTCCACCAAACGCTCACAAGTAACTTTTTTGAGTCAGTTTTCGCTTGAGGCATGATTTGGCTGGTTCACCAGGGTTCAGCCATTGCGATGAGCGCTTCCGATTATTGTATAGGATCAACTTTTCATCACAGGTAATGATTCGATTTAAAATCCCTTCATTATTCTGCCGGTTGTAATGTAATGAGTAATGTAACGCAGCAGTCGACGCGCGTTTTTCGATTTGATTCACTCAAATAGTGAGGTACCCACCTTTCAAGCTTTTTCACCTTCCCAAGTTGCTTCAAGTGGATTAAAATAGTTTTATCACTAACACCGCAGCCTGCAGCTAACTCGAACGTGGTTTGCGTTGGATCCGCTTCCACAATAGTCTTCAATTCTTAATTATCAACTTTGGTCTCCGGCCTTTCACGGGGACAAACCCCGTGAAAGGCCGGAGATCTGAAAAGTCTGCAGGTCGAAATTTCAGAACGAAAATGTTGGAACCAAAAACGCACTGTATTTTCTTTTGCGACACCGCGCCGCCATACACATAATTAATCCTTCGAGCCGTTTCTGCAGCACTGGTGCCACGGTGGAGCTCGTACTCGTAAATAACGCGATATTTCAAGTTTTCCATTATGTAAACTGAGTGACGCAAAGAAAAAATACAAAAGAGGAAAAACAAATGAATTATGGTTTTGAAACATAAATGCATGAGTAGGTAAATAGCTGTATAAATTTGAATTAGGAACTCCTAACCAAAGTGGAGTTATTTGAGATCAAAGTGGCTAGTACGACAAAACGCCAATTTCATATGTAACGACCCAACTTCTACTTACCTGAATATAATGTATTTACATTAATAAAAGCGATGAAAACATTTGTACTGTTTCCAGGAGTGTTCACAGGGAACCCACGGAAATTCTACATCCGCTTATCCAAAGTCAAGAACGTAGTGTGTGTCAAATACTCCACTGACAATATCACATGGACCTTGCTCAGATTGTGCGCGTTCCCTGAATCTAAGTCCTGCTTCGCTGGTCTCATGTGCTGTACACCGCAAAGAGCTGGTTTAGATGTGAAGTTCAGCGATGTTTTTATAACTGAACCGGCTAAGGATATTTTGCATTCGAATTAGCCTATAAGATATGAGGAAACTTTATCAGCACTACAGGAGTCACAAAATAATCTTATATTTATTATTAGATAGTTTATGTATGACTTCTTAAAAGCTGTGTGTTTTTTTAGTACCAAATTATTATAGGATGCCAAAGCTTGCACAAAATTAATTCAACTAAAACGTAGTCTAAGTTGAGATCAGGATTAAACTATGTTAATTATTTTTTAATTTAGTTGGTTTTCTATACTTAACGACATCGACAGACTTCGATGTCGTTATAGAATTATGTAGATTTTTATATTGTATAGGGCATTAAATCCCATCATTGTTTTATCATCCAGCTTTGATCAAACAAAGATCCTATTTTAACTACTTGGTAGAGGGAAAATATAGTACTTCGGACAACTAAATATAAAAGTTACCAATAAAAGAGCACAACGTGTATTGAAAATGTTTTGTTTTAATTATTCACAATTCTTCCTTCCCATCACATCGATTTTTTTTTTATATTAAAATACTTACATATTTGGAATGAATTCCTTACGACTACTTAATTAAATAACACGTTTTCCTTAAATGTAAAAATGCCTATCTTAGCTGTATTATATACCTCGAAATTAATTTATAATGGTGAATTATTTTAACAACTATAGGTAAGTAAACTAAATAGACTTTAAAAGAATACCTAACACAAAATGTTTTGAAATTTATCTTTTAGTTCTTAGTTTTTTTTCATTAAGAAGCAAGGCACTATTATGGTACTTACACGTTTTATTAATAATTTGTGGAAAAATATTACTTTTATTTGAGAAATAATTTTATATTTAATACCTCTATAATCAAACACGCAAACGGGGATTATAAAATTATAGAAATGTGCTGAAATAAACCCAAAATAAATTCAAATATAACTAGACACACAGCAATATTATTCATAATATATTATTACATAATCCTAACGTTTTTAAATAGTTTAGGTACATAGATATATATTATTCTAATTTTGATACATAAATTATCACATTTTGTCATACAGTTCCTATTTTTATCTATTATATTTGTTCAATAACATGTGCCCCAAGATACAGGTAGTCAAACATTCTTTGAAATTTCACTTTAAGCCCAAACAGATACATCTGGCGATCTGCAGTATTGTAGGACTTTTTGCCCCCCCAATGTATGGCCGAAAGTTAGTAATTTTTCAAGATATTTGGAGTTTAGCTGTTTTTGGAAAAATACCCAAATTTAGAGGTCTGTAACAAAATAATAAAAAATTGGACTATTCAGTTAGGTGATTATTTTTTTATTTATCAGTGATAAATCTTAAGAAGTAATAAAACATTCAAAAATACTTGCTATGTAATAAATATGAATAATAGTTTTTTTTATAAATTTATTTTTTTAATTTAAAGAGCCAAACATACATATCTTGAAAACCATTAACTATCGGCCATACATTGGGGGGGTTAAAATTGTTGCATATAAGCCCCTCTATCTGATCCCGGCGGGAATAGCCCTGTATAACATGACTTGCTAGTGCTCTAGAACTATACCACATTTTGAGCGCGTTATAACGGTTATTCTCGACTAAGCCTTACTGGCTGATTACTGACTTAGCCTAAGCTGGACTACGTCGAGCCTGGTTTAGATGCACGAGTCTATGGGGAAAACAGTTGTAATTGTACGAATACGAATATGCCCCAGTAACTATCTTTGCATACAGTATAGTACCTATGCAAACAGCCCCATACATTCACTGCAGGCAGTGTCTCGTACATCATGAATAACAGTTGTTGACGCTGTATAGTTCATCTATATTAGATGTTAATGGCCCTACCCCATACATACTCTGTTTAATCGAGGCTTTGATTTGAATGTTATACAACTTTGAAGGTCTAAAGCTCGATATAAAGTTAGTGTACATTTTATCAAAATACTTCAATACTCTACAAAGCATTAATATACCTTCTATGCTAAACCCTTTCATGTTAATGTTCTATATTATGGGTTGCGGTTCGGTTTCTGAAGGCTCAATTTTGACTGAAATATTTGGTGTACTGCTTGCAATAGCAACTGGATTCAAATTGTACATCTGAAAAAAAAATATGGGTCGGTTTAATTTTTGGATAAATATTCAAAATTTAATGTATGTTATACGAGTATAGTTCAGGCTATTTCGGTCATGGAATGATGCAGGAAGAATCTGTTAAGGGATACCTCTGGAAGATAGGAAGCAGCGTCTTTCCGTAAATCAACATCCCGTTCTGCAGTCGCCAACCCGACTGGCAAGCGTGGTGAGTATGGAAACCACTCCTAATTATCTGTACTTGGAATTCCATGAGTGAGGCCTATCCAGCAGTTGACGTCCTACTGAATATAATAAAGAATGCTGGACAATTCACACAGCATCATCTAGCCCCAAGCTGAGCAGAGTTTGTGTTATGGGTACCAGATGACGGATGTACTTAAAAAAATATGTATTTTAATGCACTTACATTAAAATACATATTTTTTTTATTATTTTATAGAAACATATCCAGAACACACTAAACAAATATCTGCAGATCGTACAGATATTTGTCCCGAGACAGGAATCTAACCTTTTGCTTCGCAGATAATATTTATAGTACAGTTTAATAATAATTCTTTATTCAGAAAAAAAACTGGTTTGTAAATAAAGTACACAGAAAGTTGTTAAAGTTAGTTATGTTCTAACTTACATGCTAGAAGGTTATGCATCATAATGATTGTCAAACTCTTTGAAAAAACTTTAGACAAACCTTAGGTACCTTAAAGTGTATAGATGATATGTATAAAAAGATAGCTCACCTGCATAAACATCCTAGGAGTAAGCTGGTCGACGCTAGTGAGCTTGCTGTAGGCGTCATCCATTTCCGGGGCGTATACCTCTATGGGCGAGACTTTGAGCTTTGGGGTCCTTTTCTTGGTGGTCAGCTCCTCTTCAGAGTCCGATGGGGGTGGGCGTACCTGGAAAAAAGTTATTCTTATATGCCCCAGTGTTTTGGTTGAATTTTTGTTTTATTTCCTTCGAAGCACATGGAAAACATCGCGCGCGCCTTAACTGGTCAGAAGACTATGGTCGTGGTCACCCCTATGACCACATTCTAATGCCGTGCCGACCCTTAGTTAAATGGGCAAAGATTACTTTATTAATCAAAGTTTGACGAGGACATTATGCATTATATTTTTGAAGTGCAAGCTTGTCCTCATCAAATGACTAAAAGAATATGAAATATGTATGGTGTAAAATTATTACTTTTCTTGGACGACCAGGACCTCGCTTTTTGACTGGCACCGGAAGAGGAGATGGTGAACGGGTCTGAAAATATAAATATTTTTAATGGAATTACTATTCATTTTAATAATTAAAATATTAAACATTCTACCAGACGATTTAAAATACCTGGCAGGTGATGTATTTAGCATACAATTGAAGAAATGACTATGTTAAATGTTAATAATTTATTTATTTATTAATAAATATTTTAAATAAAGGGGCATTTAATTGTAAAAAAAATGGAAATGCACATGGACTTTATAATTATTTTGTATATTATAGCGTTTGCTCGCGACTTCGTACGCGTGGACTTCAGAATCAAATAAAGAAAACTAAATTTCTGAAAACAATATTATTTGGTTCCATAGATAATAATTTCATTCTTTTTTTATTTCAACCGTAAAACGTCCCTACTGAACACAGGCCTAGGTGTTGACACACGGAAAGACGCAACTGCTTATTAAATAATTCATGTAGGTAAGTCAACATTCTGGTAAATAAATATTTTTTTTGTTTTATTTTACTTTTAATTTACGATACATGGTACCAGGTACACTTAATTAAAGACAGTGAACATTCCCTTACGGCCTAACAGATTATTAAGTCCTTCATATTCTCAAAAACTACTGGACCTATTTTCAAAATCCCTTATGTTTTCATTACCCCGTATTCCCACGGGAACGAGACCGCGGAGTGCGGCTAGTTGAAAATAAATCATCATTTTTCATCATCATTTCAGCCGTAGGACGTCCACTGCTGGACAAAGGCCTCCCTCATTGATTTCCAAGTACTGCGGTTGTAAGCCGTCTGCATCCAAAATAAATAAAATAAATAAAAGATGATATTAATAATAATATTAATAATAAAAATCTTTATTTTTGGAACTTAATTTAGGGTACAATAGAAACAAGGAAACCATGGTACCTGCATTAGCAAAAGCTGTGTCGCAGATACCATTGCCCTCCTCCGCATCTTATTATTATAGAAAAGAAAAAAAATACTTAATAAAAATAATCCAATACCTAAGTCATAAAAATAAGAATTAGAGATCATTTAGATCTTCGATAAGACCACCCATTGTATGTTAATATTTAATTTTTGTCTCCTTGTGTTATTTCTGTTTATGGTGTACAGTCGGCCAAAAATGTGGTCTACCACCCTACGGCCGAGATTGATTTAAACGTCATGAAACAAAAAGGTCGATTTTCCATTGCATCTCTTACACTCAGTTAGAAAAGTCAACCTTAGCGATAATTAGATCTCACAGAAACTTTTGGCAAAACACTTTCTTGGCCCACCGTACATACGTAAATAATGGGTTAATCTATCTATCCAAGATCTTATTTTATTGCACCTTACCCTTCGTTTCCTAATAGGTCTGCTGCCATCAGCTGATCTCGTGGTCATCGACAGTGTAGAGGCAGATTCAGTCCTCTTCTCGACCGCCTCTTCTTTCAGGCTCATCCTGTCTTTGAATAAGCTATCTTCCGCCATCCGCATCGCTTCGAAGCAGGTGTTCCCTTGATGGAAGAAGTAAGATTGTTAGCACAGAATCACAAGGTTGAGACTGCACATGGTAAAATTTCGTCCTTACGATAGTTGGGTACCTACCTGTGGACAGCTACAGCTATTGCTACATGAAATCGTGAAACCAAAAACATTAACAGTGTAGGAGATTATAGTTAAACTACCTATACCTGTAGTCAATGCTGTTTTATGGTTATTACATTAATATATAAGATTATTAATATATATTATTATTACATTAATAAATAAGGCCAAGTGCGTGTCGGGTCGTGTGTAGGGTTCCGTCATGACTCGTTGACCTGGTGTTCGAAGTTGGTGTGTGTTTGTTCGTTGACCAAAACACAGCAGCGAGCGACACAACCTCTACATCCATCCGTCCCGCGCAGACCCGCACCGTGCGCGCCTGTTTCAATTCGTATAAAAAACGAAAAAAAAATCCTGTAGCCGTACCAATTATTATAATAAATAAATAAATAATTCTGGACAAATCACTCAGCACCTTCTAGCCCCAAGCTAACATTATTATATTATTATTACATATAAATTAATTAAACATTATTTTATATAAATTATTTAAAAAAGATCTGTGCAAAAACCTTAGCAAATATTTGAGTGAAAGAAAAATACCCAAATTCAATACCGTTTAGGAGGAGTAGCAAAATGTATTATCTAAAATGCCTCACTTTGGATATTTTTTTCATATAGTAATTATAAAGATGGAAATATTTCCTCTGTACAACTTGTTATTTAATCTTTATTTTGTAACATATATTTTTTTCAAAGATATTCATTCCTTGATTACGGAGAAGTAGCAAAATCAAAACTACGCGTTGGCTCTGGGAGGGGCCCTAAAAGGTAATACTTGAGTTTTCGGTTCAAGGTATTCCGGTATGTTTGGTAAACAGTATCACTTATTTGAGCGTCAATTTTTCCGTTACTAAATAAGCTGGCTTGACTGTTATAGTTTTCCTAGAAAGTACATGCATGGTTAAAATTACATTCATGATTCTTCAGATTTTTAAAGCTACCTTAAAGCTACTTTAAAGTTTAGATTATAGAGAGGGCGGGGGAGGGGGACGCTCTTAAAAATATTGAAAACTTTAATAATTCCCAAACAGTAATAATAATAAATAAATAATAATAATTTGAAAAATCAATGGCTTCAAAAGACCCATTCAACGATACCTCACACGTTATAATGGGAGAAACAAAAAAAATCCCCATCATACCGGTACCCCAAATTAATTATTTTTAACGGTTTTCTGGACGTGATTTTTTTATATGTTTTTGCAAAATTACACCTTCTGAGGACTAAGTCTCTTCGTAAAGCAGCAAACAGACAGACTGATAGACAAAGCTATAAAGGGTTCCTTGTGGTACTGCGGCACCCTACAAATTAAAAGGAATTTTATAGGACGTAATGGCAATAATTATGCAGTGTTATACTGTTGGATAGAGTACTGATAAGCTAAAGGTACCTTGGAGAGCATATCTGATTATCTTCAGCACTTCAATCCGACACAGCAATCTCGTGTCATCATTCATCTTCTTAAAACACGGGATCAGGGAGTTCATAAACAGTTTATCATCATCAAAATGATCCTCCGGCAATATAGACATGGAATTTGCGTCGATTTTGATTTCTAACGGCTTGGATTTCTCAGTCGTTTGATTGCATTTGTCTAATTTCTCTGGTTTTTCGTCTTTCTCGGTTTCAGTTATGTCCGGTTTGGTCTTCAGGTTGAGGGGTTTGTCCATTTCTGCTTTGATGCGAGGGATTTCCTCTGGAGGCGGGTGTTGGGGTGAGTTTGACAGTTCGGAGAAGGACTCGTACTTATCTTGGCAGATTCTCGGTTTTCTGGAAAGGGATAGAAAGTTATGAAAACCTGTTGTGCAGAAAGCACTTGCGAAGGGAAGCTTTTGGAAGACAGGCAGCAGCGTCTTTTTCAACATCTCTAACTGCGCTCACCAGCCTGCTTGCGAGCGTGGTGGCTTGGAGATTCATGGAGGAGGCATATGACCAGCAGTCTACGGCTGAGGTGATGAGGTACGATTCTTGCAGCAGTGTTGAAGTAGTTATACGTACTTATTCTGCAGGGCCTGTCTAAGGAACGCCAAATCCCGCTGGTAATGGTAGCGGCGTGAGTTAGGGGTGCACTGTTCCGGGGGCACGCACTTGCCCTGACGGTACATCTTGGTGTAGGAGTCACGGATCGAGCGCCATCGCTTTTGGACCTCCTTGCCTGTAACGAACATAAGGTATTAAATAAACTAAATAAATACATTTATTTGAAGACTTGACTTATGAATAGAATTCCTAGAATAAATACTGTAAACAAACTGTGACTGATAAAAATTTTGCTAGCTGATCAAGTCTGTACTTGTTACTGTGTTATATTATAACACTATTGACATCTATTGTAACTTGTGTTTCTCAAATAAATTAATATGAAGTGTTTGTTTGTAAAGTCCAAATAACAGCAGCCTGCGTCTGTTTCAGTGGATCTCCGAAACGGCCGGACCGATATTGTAGGGATAGCTGATGTTTTAAACATTGTAACTTTTTAGGTTTAAGATTTTCTAAAAAATAAAAACAATCAAATGTGGGTAATGCCGCAGGCAGCAGCTAGCTCACAGTAAGGCTTAGTGGTATCCTTACTATGAGCACGACTGTACGTAAATAAGATCGTAACACAGTAACGTCCTAGCATATTAAACTACGAGTTCTGTTTTCGAAATATAATTTTATTTACAAATCTGAAAAAAATACTACATTTATAAATTTAGTTGTATTTATGAACTTTCAAAGAAAACTGGTTATAACGGTCAAGCTAGATTTTTAGTTTCAGAGATATTGTCGCTCAAAGAAGTGATACGGTTTACTGTAGGTAAACCGTAGTAAACAAATCGGAATACTTTAAAAAGAAAACTCAAATAATAACTAATAATATATTTTGGTAAACGTAAAAAAACACACACAGACTTCTAACAACAGGACCACGGGTAACTACGAAACCCTTACAGCGCGTGGCCCGTCACGCTCTTGGCTTAATTTATTAATCCTAGTGGTAGTAGCTTGCTCTTAATAATGAAATAACACCGTACCAACAATAGCTATTAGGGTAATAACTACAGATAAAATAAAACTCGAGATTTGAAAGCAGAGGGCAATGCAAGTCAAGTTGAAGGACATTTTGGCATATTCGATTGCATTGACGCGCGATATGCGTATGCGACACAGAACGTAGATTCAAATTATATTGTACCTCTTTCGGCATCGTCTGTTTCATACATCTTCGTAGGTGGATGTTATGATGAAAAGTTTACATTAATCATAAAAGGTCCAAAGAGAGCATTATCAAACAGAAGATGTCTCTAACTCAATTAGGTGGTAACAGCACAGATAACAGAACCTAAGTAACGGTTACTAGTTAGTGCCATCTGTGCAACTAATATTATACCTAGGTACCTCATTTAAGCTCTTTCATAACCTATGTAGAAAGTGCGAGTATTAAAGTACCATCGTAATCAATTTGGGTACCTAGCCTACTTCTGTTGGATTCTTAATTCAAATTCGAACAAAAAAAGATTGAGAAACTCATTATCATAAATACTTAGCTCAAAATTTTATAGTTAACTTGTTTGGGGTTCAAAATCAATTGACTTAGGTACTTACAAACAATAAAAAATGAAGAGAAAACAATTAAATATTTATGTAGGTAACATAATTATGTAGACACTCCGTATGTACATATTTAGTTTTATTATAAAACAAAGTATATTGCATAATTACAAATCTCAATATTCTCTTTTTTGTTAAAAAACTAATTTTAGTGTAATAAAATTATCTGTGCTAATAATAATTATGTTATCAAATCGCGAAAGTTTAACAAGTTCTTTTTAGTTGTGTAAAAAAATAATGTGTTGTTTGACTAATGCCATTGGCGTTGACCTTGTCGTTAGCTAGTAAACACTATATAACCCAATTATTCCTAAATTTGAGAACTTGTCAAGTTATCATGTAATGACGCAGGGTGCCATAATCCTGTAATTATTTTATAGATGTATCTACAGTGCAATAAATAATCATAGGTAAAATCCGTTATGAACTTACCTACGTTACGCATAGCCAGGTGTGGCGAACTTTGATTAGAGAACGCGTAGGAACAGAGTAGTTGGTAGTACCTAATACGGAGCGTGTTATTTTACCATTTTAGTAGGTTGGTATCATGCATGGTAGAAAATTATTTCTGTTACGTTTTAGGTAGGTATAATTAATTAATAATTAACCTAGAAGGTTATCTTTTAAAACTTGATTTTATGGTACAGTCATGTTATAATAACTTTCCTTTGAATATGTTTATATGTCACATGGTTTCGCCAATACAAAATAAAGTTTATGTGAAGAAGTTCAGTTTGTTCTTACGGACGAGCATTATTAATTATTTATTTATATATTCTATATAATAAAGGTACATATATAAAATTACAAAAAAAACTCGTCAAAAACGTAAGGTGCTATGTAAAATACTGCTGGACATTTTACATAGCACCAACTCATAGAGCTTGTGTTATGGGTACAAGATGATTGATAGAATACTCTTAGGTATACATTTTTGTCACATAGAAGAATTCCAAGACCTGGACAAAATAAATGCAGAAAAATTTCAAACATTCGTCGGGGGTCAAACTAGCTAAACTTCCTGTGTAAATAGTCAGCTATTAGACCAACTGAGCTTCGGAATCAGTCAAAAAATTACTATATAGGTACTTAATAATAATAATATTTACCTAGATAGTTATTAAAAATTTGATAAATGTCTGATTGTTAGGGGGCGAAGCCCACTAATATGCATAGCGCTGTCTGTCTGTCTGTGCATGAGACTATTTCAACCGAACGCGTTGACCGACTTACATGAAACCTTTTTTGTTAGCACTGTCTTAATGAAAGAAGGGTACTGATTGATTTTGGTGACGCTAGGATCACAGGGACCGGAGTTATTGTGACCTTGCAATGTCACCAAAAAAATAAGTCAAAAATGCCATTTTTGACCTTTGGTGACCTTTTGAGGCCTTCGCCCCCTTTTCTGGTACCATCGTACCAATGCTTGTTAAATATAATAATTGGTGAATTATCAGCTGGATTTTATTGCCATTCAGATGAGCTATTTATTGCGTAAGCTTTTATTTTTGCCTCGAACTACAAAAACGTAAACATCAAATCATTGTATGCAACGGCACCTCGCTATCATTATCGCTTGATATTTATCTAGGCGAGGGTGGTCATAATCGTGTTTTGCTGATTATCATTTTCAAGACAATTTCGTTGAGTTACTTACTATAAAGTATTATACACACTCAACGAAAATTCAATAACATTATGAAAAAAGAACGAAGCATATTTCTGTATGACATATTCAATGTTTTCTCTAAGTAGGTCTTTCCGAAGGGATAAACATTTAGTAACCATAAAATTACTATAAAGTAAAAGGAATGGCTGTGCCACAACGAACCTCATAATGGTAAGGCACTAAATTATGCAAACTGTATTTATGTTAGGAGATAGATACATTATTATAATCCTTATAATCGGTGAAATGAGGACGGAAATATTTTTTAGAGTTCCGGATCCGGACCAAAATGGTAAAAAGGAGCCCCTAAAGAATCACACTTATAGATAACACTTTTTTATTAATATAGCATTTTTTGAGGTTCCCTATTTATAGGGAACCTCAAAATGTTTAAGTGAAGTTACTAGGTCGTGTGGGGTATCATATGAAAGGTATTCATTTGCATAAACAATTTTTATCTTACCTTGAAACCGTATCGTTTCAGAGTTATTAACAAAAATTTTGAAAAAACGACCGTTCCCCTCCTTACCTCCGAAGTTTGCAGAGATACACCCGTGAAACTTTTACAGCTAATAGAAGTGTATGTAAAGTTTATAGGAAAATTATAGCGAACTCTCTAATTTGCATAGTTTTTTAGACAAGGGGGGTGGATGGGCGGTTTTCAAATTTTTTGTGAAGTTACATATAAGGTCATATCATATGAAAGGTATTCATTTGCACATTAAAACAGTGTTTTGTTTTCCTTTAAACCGTATCGTTTTTGAGTTATTTACAAAAATGTTCAAAAAAAATAGCGTTCCCCCTTATCTGCGAAGTTTGCAGAGGTAAACCCCTGTAACTTTTATTGCTAATAAGAGTGCATGTAAAAATTACAGGAAAATCATAACGAAGCCTCTAATTTGTATAGATTTTTAGAAATCATCGAAAGTGTAAAAAGTCTACATAAGTTCCGCTATCAGACAAGAGATGACGCTGTCAAGGTTCTCCAACAAATATAAACCGCCTTTATCATATATTATATTGTGCGATGGTACGGAACCCTCGGTGCGCGAGTCCGACTCGCTCTTGCCCGGTTTTATTTCTTTAACGCATTGCGCGTGTTTCGTCGTTTCTACGGCAAAACGCGTAACACGAAGACTTGTCATAGTGTGTGACGTCACAATAATGAAGGTAATGTGTAAGCTATCAACTAGCTAGAAACGGTAAACTGGTTGGCTTATATTACTACAGTGCCTTATTACAGTGCGGCATAAAGAAACTTTATTTTGCACAAAAAAATATAGGTACCTAGTTCACTTAAAATAAGATTTAAAATATATTTAATGAAAAGGTAATAAATAATAGTAATATTTTTAACATAGCAACTATTGGCTTATTTAGATGTCTTTGTGTTTTTTTTTTATTTATGATATTTCTTATGTTTTACTTTCATCTCAACCCCGATTATTAATATTATTCGGGAAATAATTTCCCGATTGCTTTGTTAATAAATTTACAAACTCACGACTAATTATAGCAAACGTTTCGAACTTCACACAATTAACTAGTCTGAACTGAACTTAATAATGTGGGTAGATTTGATTTTTCAAATTGAATGGATCTGTGTTAAGCAGAGTACATTTCAATCCACCCTCGTAATAAACTTTCCCGTCATCTAAAGAATAAAATTTCGCCTTCATCGCTTCTATTGATACAACAGTATGGAAAATTCCAGAATTATGTGAGTCCAGTCACAACTCAAAGGGGAAAAAGCTGTTTAAAAATGTACATACTATTGAATTATTTTTTGTAAGTCAGTAGGTACAGTAAGCAACAAAAATCACAACGCATTAAAAATTTATTGCATCATTGAAAATGTATTTAAAATTGAAATCCAGTACTATTTGATGCTGTGCAACGTTGCTCGACATGGATCATGAGGGGGTGGTTGCCATACTCGCCATGCTTGGCAGGTGGGTTGGCGAGCTCAGTTCGGGATGTTGATACACGGAAAGACGATGCTGCCTATATTCCGGAGGTATTCCTTAGCAGATTCTTACTGCATCCACGGGCAAGAGAGGAGAGGCTACATTTTACTGCCGGCTGGCACTGCAGCTTACATAATGGCTTATAAAAATATTAAAAGATTGTCAATACGTGACAAAGTTCAACATTGGGCTGTTCCAAGTACAAACATTTGGTCGGCACAGAAAACATTAACCAATAAAAGTATTTCAACGACATTATTACATTACAAGCGGGCAAGACTGTAGCAAGTTAGCAGACTATGCTCTGTGGTTAGGAGCTGCTGACGCGTAGGCAATGAAGTAGATAGGTTACACGTTCATTGAAATGTGTAGATAGGCAATACTACAGTATTCGACCTACAGGTCTACCATGCATGAGTTTTCTCAATATATACCTACTCACTAGCGACTGTAGTCAAAAAAACATATGAAATCTTGTACAGCGCCTCTAGCGGATAGTTTGGTACTAAAATACGCAGTAAACTATACCACAGCAACTGTAGTTTGGGCTTTATTTGCTTATAATTTGGTACTATCTCATTTTTCTCTGTTCTGTGGGTACTATGAGTTACAAATCTGACAGATGTCATAGTAACGTGCTATTACTACTGTAGTAACGGTAGGCGATCTAACAGTGACAACTAATGGTAGACACACTGTTTTTATTAGTTTTAAAATAAAGGATATAATATTATCACGTACCTACCTTTTGAATAATGTTAACAAACCGCGAAGGTGAAACAAGTAATACTGTTTTTTTATAGGTATTTCTTAGCTGTAGAACCTGTCCTGTCCACGTCCACTCTTGGAAATAGGACTCGATTGTGGATCTCCAAGATAATGATTGTTGCCATACCCGCGACGCTTTGCAGGCGGGTTGGAGCGCGTGCGCAAATGCTGCTGCCCATCTTCCGGAGTTCTTGGCAGATTCTTATCTTACTGCATAGGATAAAAGGGCAAGATAGGAGAAGCAACATTCTTTTGCCATTCTAATGTTTTATAATAAACACGATTCAGTAATAATTACATAATCTCAGAAAATAACTCAGTAAGCTGTAGGTATCGTTATACAGCCTGCTGTATTAGCGGCGATCCTCTAAAAGTTTATAACAAAATTACTTATAAATTGATAAATATCGTTATCGTCATCATCATCATCATATCAGCCGTAGGACGTACACTGCTGGACAAAGGCCTCCCTCATTGATCTCCAAGTACTGTGGTTGGAAGCCGTCTGCATCCACCGCCGACTAGCGGTTCTCACTAAGCCGTCTGCCCATCTTGTAGTTGGACGTCCTACGCTGCGCTTGCCGGTCGGTGGCCTCCATTGAAGAACTTTGCGGCCCCATCGGCCATCTGTTCTGCGCGCTATATGGCCTGCCCACTGCCACTCAGTGTAGGGTATACGCAGTATAGGGCACTGAAAACATGAAAAGACGCTGCTGCCCATCTTTCGGAGGTATCTCTTAGCAGATATCTACTGCATCCATGGGCAGTAGATGAGGGGTAACATTCAACTGCCGGCGCCCCACGGCAATAAAAAACCAAAATAACGTTATAGGAAATGAAAAACCTATTCAAAAATATTTTTTTTCGTCGTAAATCTTTTGATAGGTTTTGAATTTCCTTGAAATACCTCTACCTAAGTGATTAAACACTAAAAATTATAAACTATAAATATCGTTAACGTGAAAATCTTATGTTCTTAATGTATATTCTATACCTATTATATTACTCTAATATTTTAAAGAGGTAGTTAGTGACGTTGTGAGTTTGTAGGGGGTAATCTCTGGATCCACTGAACCGATTTTAAAAAAAATTATACTAGAAAGCCATTACTTGTGAGTGTCAAAGGTTTAAATTAACCCTAAAAATTAAAAGACTTTTTTGTGGTAGTCTGGTTTGCAAAGTAAGTCGGAAAAAAACGGTCGAACGAAAACGTTTCTTACGAACTGACGAGAGATATTGGATTGAGTTCTAGAAAAAAAGTTGTAGAGCTTGATACTGCCTACAAAAAAGTCAGCGACAGCCTATGTCTAACTTTTATATTAAAGTTACAAAAAGTAGTTTTTATATTTAATTTATAATTTTTAATCGTTAGGTAGTATGTGATGTTTTGTTGGTCAAATTATCGACAATTAGGTATAAATTCTTATCAAATTAAGTAAATTTATCGTCTCAAGTGTTTAAACAAAAGACTTCCCTTTTACTGCATATAATTTGGACAAATGGTTAAAGAGATAATACGATCTAGGTATGGAACCGCGACCGTGGCGTAATCTATTGCGTGATTTTTCTATTAGACGGTTTTTTGATAAACAACGCGTCAATCTTTTATTTAAGGCATCATATCCTGTCAAGATCTATTTTGCCCTCACTATTAATAAGTACCAGGGTCAAGTGTTTAAAACAAATGACTTTTCCCATTTACTGCATATAATTTGGACGAATAGTTAAAGAGTTAATAAGACATAGGTTTAGAACCGCGACCGTGTCGTAATCTATTGACTGACATTTCTATTAGACGGCTTTTTTCTCAAACAACACGTCAATCTTTTACTTCAGGCTACAGTATCCTGTCAAGATATCTTTTGCCCTCACTAATTAAAAGTCCCAGGATCAAAAATTATCTCTGGTGGGTACTTGAGAAAGCAGTGTTTTTCCCATGGGCACTCCTGAAAGACAATCATCACAAGTAAAAATGTTTACCGCCCAACGAAGTGGGCACACTGGTCAGCTAGTAATATTATAAAGGGGTAAAGATTATGAGGTTTTAGGGGGTAATCTCTGGATCTACTGAACCGATTTTGAAAATTATTTTACAAATAGAAAGCCAAATTATTTGTGAGTTTCATAGGCTATATTAGTTCAGCCGTAAAACGTCCACTACTGAACACAGGCCTCCCTCATGCATCTACATGAGGTGTAGTTGCCATACTCGCCACGCTTGGCAGGCGGGTTGGCGAGCGCAGTACAGGATGTTGATACACGGAAAAACGCTGCTGCCCATTTTCCGGAGGTATCCCTTAGCAGGCTCCTACTGCTTCCAGGGTAATGAGAGGAGGGGTAACATTCTACTGCCGGCACCCCACGGCAAGGCTATATATTAACCCGAAAATTAAAAGAAGTGTTTCGTGGTAGTCAGATAATTTTACAGCCCAACGAAATGGGCACAGGTCAGATAATTATTTAAAGCAATTTAAAGACAAATTAGCCGTGGGGTGCCGGCAGTAGAATGTTACCCCTCTTTCATGCCCGTGGATGCAGTAAGAGCCTGCTAAGGGATACCTCCGGGAGATGGGCAGCAGCGTCTAAACGTGTTTTAACATCCGTACTGCGCTCACCAACCTGCCTGCCAAGCGTGGTGAGTATTTATTTATTTATTTAAAAAGTCACACCAACAAAATGAACACTAAAATTAACAACTTAAGTATCTTACAATAATAAGAAACAAGCTTAGTATCATTTCAATTATAGGTGTAAACCACATACAAAGTTGATCGAATTCATTTGTTATTTTGATAATATTAAGAAAAAAAAAATTAAGATTTTTTAAGTATGGCAACTACCTCTCATGGAGATCCATGAGGGAGGCCTGTGTTCAGTAGTGGACGTTTTACGGCTGAAATGAAAGACAAATAACCTTTCTATGAGATAGAGATACGTTATACCAGAATTAATTGTATAATAAACGGGTTATTTACGGGTTATTACCACGGCATCTAGAAATTATTGATCACCGTCTCCACGCAAAATAGTTAAGTACAGTCTCTAAGCAAACTAGTATTTAAAAGTACCAGGCGACCATAATAATATAGGAGGTTCAAAATGTTCTTTAATTATTTAAACCAACAAACCTTCACGAACTTCTTTCTTAAAATTTTCTTTTTACATTGTACCTATGTATGTATCACCTGTACCAGTGTATAGCTGGTATAGCGCTCTATTTTTTTTATATATTTTCAAATTGATCCGAGTCGACATGCCCCGCCCCAGTAACGCACACAAGAACTCATGTATGCCGTGAGAATCAATGTAAAAATAAATAAATAAAAAAAAGCTTTATTTCCTTAATACCTAACATACATAGTAGAAAATTCAGTTCACTCTTATTAAACTTATTCTATCACTCTTCTCGGTTATTTAAATTTGTTTAACCTATTTTAAATCCTAAACTTAAGGAGAAGTGATGGTATAGGGACCGCCTGTGGCGGTGAAAGCCTCCTCCAGATGATCAATGTATGGAGTTTTATTTTTCAAAAACAAAGCATTTGGATACTGTGGCAACAAGCCATATTTACGTACCTAGGTCTTATTTTGCATTATTAAAATTAGTAATTCAACAAAAGTATAGAGCTCTTAAAAATATAGATAAAATACTGACATTTCATACAGCAGTAACAGCCTGGTAGAGATTGCTTTTAGCGATAAGGCCGCCGATTGTACCGCGTAGTGCGGCTAGTCTATCATACAAAGAAAACTCCCGAGACAATCTGCAGCTGGAGTCAATCATAAAAACAATAATTTAGTGACAGGAATCGAACCTGCAACCTCCTGTGTCTCAGTCGATTATTTAACCAACTGCGCCACGGAGGTCGTATTATATTTTCATAAGAATTTAGATTTTTAATCTTCAACCAAAATGTACAAGACATTATAAGGAATGAAAAAAAAATATATACAAACTCTAACAACACCTTGTTCGAAAATGGTATGAGGTATAATTCGCTATAATTATAATATATATACATATATAGTATATATATAATCTATAAAGGACATTTCAGTGCTTCAACCCCGATGGCTTCAACTTATATACTTTTAAAATAGGACGTCTGTCTATTTAAACGTCTAATTTTCAAAGTATTTTAATGATTTTTTTTTTAATTGTAAAATTGATGTTATATATTTAGACTAATTTTATATTTTAATATTATTGTAGCTTTTATTTAATGTAGCTAACTGACTTATAAACTTAACCTAAACAACCTATCTTCTATCTTTGTTTATGAATTTCTATGTTAGTTAAATAGGATCGATGTGCATTGCAGGTTTCATTGCGCAACGCTTTCGATTGGACATTGGCACCTGGCAATGTACATGTAACAAATGTCAAACAATTTTAATTATAAACGGTAACTACTGAATAAGACTGATAAGACTGCAGAATGTTATGATGAATGTTAAGAAACATTGTGTATTTAAGATGAAGCCTACGTTAGGTTTGTGGTTAATTTACTACCTACTAAATTTATCGGAATCTATGTCATTTAAATACTTTTTTAATAATATTTTTATTATTGTAAATTAAAAAGATTAATCTTGTTTGCTTGCCTTTGTTTATGATATTTTTGTCATGTATCTATTATTATAATATAAGACCGATTAGTTATTAGAAAATTGTTTTCATGTAATTTTCTTACAATTTACCTACAGCTATGTTGCAAAAACAATTTAACAATAGGTACTTGCTTAAAAGCATAGTAACTACAAAGAATTCAACAATGAGTTTTGAAATCTTTGTCTGAAAATATGAACTGAAAATAGACTTTATCTCAATAGCAACAAGATTAATTTTAATTTGTCTTTGTTTGATATATAATATTTTATAAAGGTAATCGGATAGCTGTAAGTGACGTAGTAGGTTCCAGAGACAAGTTTGTGTTTAAAAATAACTTCATTTTATTAGTTTAACATGAAATAAAAAACCCTTTGCAAGTGCGTAGGTTGGAACGTTTCTACGTAGCTTGGGTACCCGTGCCACTTCGCTACCTATATCTTTTATCATTTATTTATGTATTTATCATAAATGTTTATAGGTAGATATTATACACATTTTTAGGTTAGTAGGCCCCATAAGTTTTGTTTTTTAATATTATTTTTTATTTACCTGTACCGTCCTACTGCAGGGCAAAATATTTTTTTAAGCCTGATGTTTCCCTCTGAAGGGCAAAGGCCATGAAATATAAAAATTGTTGCACTAGAATAATAATACCGTTCCAAACTTAAAATAAAACTCAAAGGATAATAAAAGTAGGTTAAAATGATACCAGGCGTTAATTAGTCATTAACTTATGTGGGTACTTAGGTAGTTATTTTCCTCAGCAACTACGAAGCGCCAATTCAAGAGTAGACATTTTATTTACATAATATCTAACTCACCTAGGTATTTACTTCCAATATCTTTAAATTATTTATAGCCAAATCTACAGAGTAATTACTTCATAGGTCATGGCTATGTATATTATATGCGAAGCTAGGTACTCAAACACAATGTTTAAAAAGAAAATAAATTACATAATACGTAGGTACTTTACATACCCAATTGTTTCTTCATCTCTTCAAAATTTTACTCTGTTGTTTTCGTCGACGACGTTCCAAATCACTCAACAATAACTCTCAAATTGCATTTTTCATGCTTATTTCATTATCCAATGTGTATTCGTAATTTAACGCGAAAATATACACGAATAATATTTAAAACAATTATCGCAGCAGTTGTTGTTGTTAAAACATGGTTGGTTTCTATAAAAATATTTTATTTTCCATCATTATTATTCAAGATGGCGGGTTATCCGAGTAGCGTTTACTGGCGGGCAATGCCTAGCGATCACTGACTGGGTTCGCCGCATTACAAGCGAGCAAGACTTAAAACGTATATTTTAAAGTCTAGTATAAAATTAAAAGAAATAACAAAACAGGTTACGCTACTTGGTTAATGTAATAAACAATTTATCAATGTAAAATAACCAAAATGTATTAAATCTTTATTTTAGGGATATAACTATTACGTGGTATAGTCTAGTATTAAACTATTACGTGGGTGAGTATGTAGGTGTGTGGTTACAAAAATAATACATGTTGTTATTGATTTTACACATGGGCATACATGAGCAACGATTATTATCAACTAGGTACTTTAATTGAAAAAAAAAAAAATACCTACATAAAAATAATAATAAACTAGGTACCTATGTTACTTATGTAAAATTATTTTACTAACATTTATAATGATGATGACCAAATGTCTTTTTTAATCATTAAAAGGAAGGGCTTGTTAGGAGCCGATGTCCCACTTGGCCTTTGATTTTTTCCAACGTTTGATACAATTTAGTTTAGAGTTAGGCAAGCTATGCTTGAAGTTACCACTCAGTCACGCAATACTTACAACAACTTAGGTAACAGATTAGCGCTGTAATTTATTAGAAACAATTTGTACCTCTACATTATTACTTGATGTTAATTTTGTTATGGAGAAGTAGAAGCTAAAATAGAACGTAAACCAACATAGATCCATTCATTACGTCACACGATAAAAGGGAGTGGGTCGACGAAGTGTGACATTGTGTGACAAGAGCTGGAGTCATAAAATCAGTCACATTTCAAAAATAATTTAAATGTATAAATAATAACATATAATTTCGGAACTGCTGTTTTAATTATATAATTTATAAATGTGAAATTGCGAAATAGGTGACGTCAAGCTAGGAAGGGACACCCTCACAAATGTGACCAGCTGTGACCAGATGTGACTAGGAGGTAGAAGGGTCAAAAAATGATTACACTCGTGTGACCTAATTTATGGTTGGTCTTTAGATATTGAAAGATTTCTTGTAAAATAATTGATGCGAACCAATACTGAGTCAATAAGATGAGTCCATCGTCTTTGTTGTAGGATTAGATTAAAAAAGTAGATTTACTATCTCCGTAACTACTTTTCATAAATATTTACACAACTACAGTGGCTATAACAAATAAAACAAATTATAATCCTTAATATATTTTTTTTGTGAAAACTTTTATATGAGGTAGGTGTAAGTAGGTTAGAAATCCCTACTAATATATAAAAGTGAAAGTGTGTATGTATTGCATGTATGTTAGTATGTATGTATGTATGCTCCCTTTTCACGTCAAAACGGCTGAACCGATTTTGATGAATAGGAGTATATTAGACCATGGAGACGGACATAAGCTACTTTTCATTGCGTAAATAAAACCAGAAGGGGTTACAATAGGGGATGAAAGAATGTATGGAATAATCACTTAAAAAACTTAAAATTTTGTACATGTATTTAAAGGATTTAAAACTTTCTATCATAATAACTTTATTTCTCAAAAATCATCCCCTAAGTAAAATATGTATAGGGGATATAATTTGTTTGAGAATATTTTTTTGAATTTTATTATATTATATATATTAATTTAACATTTTTTGTGAAATGAAATTTCACAAAAAATGTTGGATACTAAAATTATTAAACATATGTTTCAGCGTTTCTCAATCACCCCCTGAGTGGCAAATTAGGGGATGAAAGTATGTAAGGTTCAAATTATAGTTTTTTATTAGATTTTTAAGAAATTTTGCATTGAACATTAGGACATAAAAGTAATCAAATGTATTTCAAAATATTTAAAAAATCAACCCTACCCTTGGGTAAAAATATAGGGGACGAACATGAAATTAATGATGAAATAATGTATGAGAAAAAATAGTTTTTACTCGAGATCCATAAAACAGATGATTGAACAGATTGGCGGACTGAAGCCCTAGCCCGGGATAAGAGGAAGAGGAGAAGGGAGGTCTTTGCCCAGCAGTGGGATCCAGTAGGCCGTTTAGATTTAGATGTGCCGCAACATATCTCAAAAGCCATTACCTACTTAAGTTAAAATGAGTTATATACGTAGGAGGTAAAATTACTTTAGATAAATGTAGCCTAGAGATATTCAATACAAATCTATTGACACTTTATTCAATTAAATATGTAACCAAAAATAAACCTGCATACATAGACAGCTATTATCACGATCCTTCCCAATTAAAGTTGCCTTAGTGCGGGTGAAACCGCACGGGTCAGCTAGTTAATTAATATAATTTTGTAATAATTAAATTTGCTATCTTGTTATCGAATTTATAATTCGAAAGAAACTAAAGAAATACAAAGGAAATGGGCTACCCCGAGATATGTTAAAACTGAGATTTCACTTAAGTGAACGTGACTAAATGATGTGAAAACATATCATTATGGCTTCATATGTACCTATGTGAGGTAGTTAAATAGTTTTTGTATGTACACCATGGCGGGGGCAACGTATTATACCAAGGTCTTGATATTCGTCACACTAAAGGTACAAAATGATCTTTTAAAAGTTTAAAACAAACAGCGAGGACTCGTTTAAGATAAGATAGGTACTTGTGTTTGTAGAAAGGCCCACTTATCTAGGTTGATATTGTCGTATTTTAGTAGAATATAATAAGATAAATAGATAAAAAAGATTTTACAAGCAAGAATTTAGAGGGCCACCGTTTTTAAATAATAATTACGTCCACAACAAACCGAATGAATTATATTTACAAATTATAAATTCACAAAGCGCAGGTTGGATTAAGGTCCTTAATTATTAAATAAATAACATGATGCATGAACCTTACATATATTATTATTAAATGGTTAGGTATTTAAAATATAAGTATAAAATAATATACAATATATTTTTATTTATGTAATTTATCTTTATAAAAATATTTTATCCTTGCTGTGACATGCCTTTAATGTATAATAAGTAATAAAATCTAGTTGAAAAACAACTGGTTCTATACATTTTTTTAACACAACACTAACAATTTCCTAGTTAAGCAAAGCTAAAGGAACGAGAAATCGTTTGGATCATTCATTTACTTATCAATACCTTAAAAAACAGCCAGCAATAATACCAACCGTCTACGTGGTATAGCTACCAACCAATCGCCAACGCTAAAATCGGACGTTCGTGACTCAGTCGGATTCATACTAACTGATACATATACTCTGCCCTAAATGAGTTGTACATTTTATTCTGTGGTCACATTGAGGCACGCAGACTTGTTTGTCGATGATATTATTCGTATTTTTTTTTAAACTGAGAATTCGGTTGTGATTCATTGAAATACAATCTATTGGGTTTTAACTTGATTTATTTAATTTTTTATAATAGAACTTACTTACCTTAAGAACGTAGGTAGGTAAAATAATTATTTTGAAATAAAATAAATGAAAATATGGTATTTTTTGAGTATGTATTAAGTATATTAAACCTGTTTTCGAACTTACCTATTTAAAACAATTAAAACTTTTAAATTTGTTAAATATTGAGAAAATTGATTTAAAACATAAGTATAAAATAATAATAATTATTATTATTATAAGCCCATGTGATTCCACTGCTGGGCAAAGGCCTAAAATAATATACAATATATTTTTATTTATTTATATATTTATCTTTATAAAAATACATAACTCTAAAATAATATCTCTGCTATCATTATGATTGATATGATAGCAGAGAGATAAATAACTGCAGGTACTTTCCTAAATAGAGAGAGAAAGAAAATGCTCTATTGAATACCTTATACTTTTTTATACTACTAAATGACGAGACAAGCCGAAGGCCCACCTGTTAAGCGGTAACCTCTACCTATAACAATTGCAATACCGCGGTGATCACGTTCACTAAGCACGTGACCAACGCTGCACTGCAATGCGCCCGTCACCCTGAGATAGAGTTGTAAGGTCTCATGTGCCTGTAATTTTACCGGCTCCTTTGCCCTTCAAAACGGAACACACAATGAAGACATTACTGCTTGGCGGCAGAAATAGGTATGGTGGTACTTCCCCGGATGAACCTTTCACAAAAAGTTCTACTACTACTAAACAAATAATAAAAAAGAGAAACACTAACTTTATTCATCATTTGTACAAATTATATATTTTTACAATGAATCAAGCAGCTAATGTCCTGTTGAAATTAGCTGCGACATTCAACTTTTACGGAATTTTTTTTTATTCTTTTTAGTACGTTTAAATAAAAGCTTGTTTGTTAAAAAAAAAATTAAGTACCTACTTATAATTTATTTTTAACGTTTTCGTTATCACTGGAAATGTTTCTCAGTCTGTTCATCTCAATCAACGCATCATTATTGCAAGGTCGTTTGCCAGTTAATTTGGAATAATCTAGCTCTTCTATAAGTAGACCTTCTAATAATGTTACCCTATTAAATACCACGTATGCCTGTGCTTGATCATCATCGAAGAGCTTTGAGCCCAAGTATACAACGGCATGGACGACAGTGTAAAACCCTGCATTTTGTGTTCTGTGCAAAGCCAACATAATAAATTGAAAGTAAAAAAACTTTTTAACAAACGAGCTTTTATTTAAACGTTATTTAAACGTACCCACTAAAAATAATAAAATAAACATTTTCCATTAAAGTTTAATGTCAACATAAAACGTCTTTACACAATATTATGCAATAAAAAAGCATGGCGCGAGATTAACCTGTGTGCCTGTAACTTGATCTAATTGATTTAATATTTTTTTCAAACAATGTAAATACGAGTACCTGCTTAAATTTCGCTACAAGCTTTTTTATTACATATATTGTGTAAAGACGTTTTATGTCGACATTAAACTTTAATGGAAAATGTTTATTGTAATATTTTTACTTTAAATTTATTTTTTACTTTTTAGTTATCACTGGACAGTTGGTTTCTTGTCTGTTCATCTCATGACCGCCATGTTGGATTGAGAGTGATGTCATATAATTTTTCAAGTAACTCTCAGCAAGGCCTTTCATTTGATACCCATATTGTAAGAGTGCATTAAGAATAACTAGTCCGCCATCTTAAGTATACCGCCATGTTTTTTTTTATTTATTTAATACTGTTGCTTAGCGGCCACATCGTCCGTATAAGAAAAAGAAATTAAAATCACAAAAAATAACAAACATAATGCTTAACTAAACCTAAATCTAATAACTTTATCAAAAGCTCTACCTCTTCACAACTAGGGTTGGATAAAATGCTATTTACAGTACCTACATTGTAATCATATAGTTGACGGATCTTATTTACCTACACACTAGTGTTTTTATTCTAAGTTTACACAAGTGTTTCTAAATGTTGCGTTACGGACACATTCCAACAAAATATGCGAGATCTTCGAGCACACCACAATCATTACAGTTTGGAGATGGTTTGGAAATATATTCATGAGAAAAGTAAATTTGTTTGAAGGGATGTGTCCAGATTGCAATCTAAGTACAGATTTTAAATTATTTCGCATGAACAATGTAGTGTCAATCCAATCAAATGTTGGGTTATCAGAGGTTGGATGGTTTATACCGCCATGTTGGATGAAGAGTAATGTAATTTAATTTTTCGAATAACTCTCAGTAAGGCCTTTCATTTGATTCCCATATTATAGGGTTGCATTATAAATAACTAGTCCGCCATCTTGGGTGTTCCGCCATGTTAGATTCAAAGTGACGCCACATAGCTGACTATGTATTGTCATCCAAACAAAACGTGTATACACAGCTCAATTGGTTAAAGATATCTGCTTCAAAATTGAGTTGCAAGATTCCACGCGACACACACATAGTTACATATGTACATACATATGTACATACATGGCAAGCTAAATAAAAGCTTGTAATAACTTCCTGTCCGCTTTTTGTTAATTCTTAATATGAATATTACCTAGGAATTACAATTTAAATTATATTAATTATATAAGTTTTCTACCTATTTACTCTAATTATTATAGCTGGCTGCCCGCAGCTTTGTTCGAATAGATTTTTTTTGTGCGTAATCTTAATTATTTTCTAATGTGTGTTGCTTAATTTACTCGTTTATGCTAATATCAGCTGTCTCACAGTGAAAATCCCGTAAAAATCAATGCAGCCGTTTCGAAGGTATTCGGAATATCGTATTCATTTAAATATGAATTTAGTAACAAGCTGTTATTTGACATTACAATTTTTTTTAATTATTTGTATTATTATACTCGTTTTTGCACGTGGCATATTATTGCTATATTGGGGTAAAAAGTGAAGGCTAGAAGGTGCTGTGTGATTTGTACAGAATTTTTTATTTTATTTATTTATTTATTGTTTTTTAATACACTGTAAAATATGTACTATTCATAAACCAAATCGAGTCTACATTATATTAATAGCACTTACTAAATTATATGATAAAAAAACTAAACTCTTATTATATTATATGGTAGATATGCAATGATGCCACAAACAAACTAAAAATATTAACAAGTAATACATGTAAACTAAACTACGAACAAAAATCGCATTGTGTGGGTGTGTAGTGTGGCTGTGAGATGCATGAATGTGTATAAACCATTGACCTACAACTTCTGAGCACAATTCTCTAAGCACTATAGGTATATCTCGCTAGACAACAATAATAATAAATAAATAATAATAAATAATGCTGGACAAATCACACAGCATCATCTAGCCCCAAGGTAAGCAGAGCTTGTGTTATGGGTACTAGATGACTGATATACTTAATACATTATACTACATAGATAGATATTTTTATTATAATTATATAGAAAAACACCCAGAACACCCTGAACAAATATCTGCAGATCGTACAGACATTTGTCCCGAGGCGGGAATCGAACCCGCAACCCCTTGCGTCGCAGGCGGACCTTCGCCCGCTGCGCCACAGAGCTCGTCGTATCTAATAAGCTGTGAGGGATGGTTTAAATGGCGGTATATTATAATACTCCATCTTATCCTTAGGTATATCTGTCTATCCCCGGATTCCATGGAATTATTAGCGTAGTACAACTCGGCGTATCATCATTTCAGCCGTAAAACGTCCACTGATGAACACAGGCCTCCCTCATGGATCTCCATGAGGGGTAGTTCCCATACTCACCACGCTTGGCAGGCGGGTTGGTGAGCGCATATGATGTTGATACACGGAAAGACGCTGCTGCCCATCTTACGGAGGTATCCCTTAGCAGGCTCTTACTGCATCTATGGGCATGAGAGGAGGCGTAACATTCTACTGCCGGCACCCCACGGCACAATGCTTGTAAAACCGCGGCAGCAGCATTTATTATATTAAGTAAGTATGGTAAAAAATAAGGACGTTTATTTTACAATACAAGTTCAATGCGAACATACTATTAACTTATACACTTTACATTAGGTACATGAACGGTTTAGTTTACGCCAATTTCAAGTTATGAAAATCAGTCCGGCAATGGTTCACGTTGATTTGTCAGTATACAATGAGGTTGTCTCGATTTATACACGGTACATTGAAGGTTTAAGTAACACTATTTTCAAGTTACAAGAACATAAACGGCAATGGTTTACGTTCTGTATAAGTCTTCGTCTTAGAGCCGTGAGGGTGGAAAAAGGCGCGGTCGCGTGTATTATTCATCGCAACGGAACACATTTAGCATTCTATCGAGTTTACCAAAGACTGCATTAATTGATTAATGATGGATGCTACCTACTATTATTGTTCCACCATTGATATAAATCATTTATATCAATTTAAAAACGATGGAGAGGAGGCGTAACATTCTACTGCCGGCACCCCACGGCTACCCGTGGATGCAGTAAGAGCCTGCTAAGGAACACCTCCGGAAGATGGGCAGCAGCGTCTTTCAGTATATCAAGATCCCGTACTGCGCTCGCCAACCCGCCTGCCAAGCGTGGTGAGTATGGCAACTACCCCTCATGGACTCCCGGCCTTAGTTCAGTAGTGGACGTTTTACGGCTGAAATGATGATGATGATGATAGCAATGTGTCCCACTGTTTTAGTTATAATTTATTGAACGCATTATATTCTGTGATGGATGATAAGAGTTTAATTATTTTATTATGTCACAGTGTACCTGTAGATTATAGTTAGGACACTAGGTACCTTACCCAGTTATAAAATTATTCTTTGAGGTCGGTAAATATCTACATTTTAAACGTCACATTAGTACGGGCCGCCGTCGGTCATCGGTTAAGTACTTAGGCTAAGTAAAAAAATAATTATCCCCGAAGCAGACTTCTATACAGGGTGTAAAAGGACAACTACCGAAAACTTCGGGAGGTCAATGTACTCGTCAATATAAACAACTTTTACTAAGGAACTTTTGCTGTAAAAAAAATGTAAAGAAACAGCTGTTCCATATATTTTAGTAAAGTAGGTATTGTACTTTTGTATGGAACAGCTGTTTCTTCACATTTTTACAGCGAAAGTTCCTTATTAAAAGTGGTTCATATTGATGAGTACATTGAACCCCCGAAGTTTTCGGTAGTCGTCCTTGTACACCCTGTATAATAATAAGAATTATTAATATTAATCACACTAACTACATAAATAAATGTTGAGGATGTTCTTTTTATCATGCCTTTTATTAAATACAATGATATTTTCCTTAACATTTAAATAATCGGGATTGTGTGTGACTTACCAGATTTTCCCACAACTTGCCCAAAATTACAAACATTATGTAATACCACGCCCAAATAGGTTTGATACTTAAACAATCAATGTCAGACTCATGGGTACAATTATGCAAAAGTATCATTAAAATCACCAAGTTTTATTTTTTATATAACCTAACAAAGTTCCTTAAAAAATATTGAGTTAATTAAGTAAATAACATGATACTAGTCATCCTTGTAGCTGACCTATCTAATAGTATTATTTTGTTTCTAAATGTGTACAATTTTGTGAGATTAATTATTGTTTTGAGGATTTCGATTTTTTTAGTCTATCCTGTGTCCTGGAAAACGGTCTCCCACATTTAATTTTACTTTTACTTTATAAATTCTCACTAAATTAACATGTTTTGGGTTTAATGTGGATTTCTTCAGTCTTCTATTCTATTCCATTAAGTAATTAGTTGTAGTTCTGATTCTCCACCGTCCTAATTAAAGAAACAAATTGATATTTAATCCTGCCTGGCCGGTTTTGGCGTGGTATCACTCACTTTGTTATCTGGCACGGTAAGTACCTACATGCCTACAATCACCTACCAATCCATATACAGAATAGAGAGAATGCAGGCATAATCAGCGAGATAAAGCAAGCCACTCCGTTTGACGTAGAACTCACGCGAAGCTAGACATTCAACATTTTTAGGGTTCCGGACCAAAATGGTAAAAAGGAACCCTTATGGTATCACTTTGTCTGCTGCCGTCCACTAACTAAAAAGTTGTTAACCCTCAAAGGGCCAAAATCGATTTTTTTACAGATTTGGATTTAGTACAAAATTCTCTATCTTTCTGTCTTACAAACGTTTTTTAATAACAAATAGTTACAGAGGTACATATATACACCTTGTCTGTACACGCACGTATCACACCAACATCCTACCAAGCAGATACTGTCTCGGCTGGTTAAGATGAGGTTAAGAATAAAACAGAACTGCAAATGGCGAGGATTTTGCTGTTGGTGTAATACAGAATGTCATTGTGCGAATAGTTTTTGACTTATTTACAAAAACGTTGAAAAAAATTGCTGAAACTTTTATTGCTAATAGGAGTGTATGTAAGGATTACAGGAAAATTATAACGAACCCTCTAATTTGCATAGTTTTTTAGAAATCATCGAAAGTGTAAATAATCTACATAAGTTTCGCTATCAGACAAGAGATGGCGCTGTCAGGGTTCTCCAACAAATATAAATTGCCTTTATCATTATATTATTATTACATTGTATGATGGCACGGAACCCTCGGTGCGCGAGTTCGACTCGCTCTTGCCCGGTTTTTTTTTGCGTTTTCTTCTTTTTATCTGCAATAAAATTGTCTTTTCAGCCATCCTGGGTAGAGTATTTGGTTGCATTTCCAGTGAATTATGATGTATCACCTTTGTTGTTACAACTGCCTGTCCTCTTTCAACATTTATTTGCAAATTAAAATACAGAATGTATGTATTATATGTGCTGTGTGATTTGTCGAGCATTATTTATTATTATTATTTATATTTTCTTAACATGTGTACTAACTTGAGGGGGGTTAAAATACAAGTCTGTTTTATAACATGTGTGTATTATTGCCTAAAAGTGGGGTTTGTTGAACCCCTGGAACCAAGTCGTTCATGAGGGGCAAGAAATCCGGAATTCCTATTTTATAGAAATAGGAATTTATTATAATTTTATTATACAATTTATTTCATGTGGTCGGAACTCCTTTTGGGTTAGTATTATTATTGTAGTTATTGGGTTAGTGTTATTATTGTAGTATTATTATTGGTAGTATCATTATTATAATGTAATACACTGTTTTTGTAGTTGGTTGCGTTATGGGTAAAATTAATTATTTATTTGCGTGTAAAATACTGATTTTAAAATGTATATCAATGATTGACATGAAATGAGTAAACAGGTATTGTTGGTCGGCATGAAATGTATAATTTCATTAGTAAGTTGGCATTACGCCATTAATGTTTTTCTAGTAAGTAGGTACTATTTATGTTACTTAATTAAACTATAAAAATTCTAGATTTAATCACAAAAAGTGAAATGTAGTAAATTATTTGAGAAATTATAATGTCCAAGGCCAAATTAAAGTTTTATGACCTCTGTGGCGCAGCGGGCGAAGGTCCGCCTGCGACGCAAGAGGTTGCGGGTTCGATTCCCGCCTCGGAACAAATGTCTCTATGTAGTATAATGTATTAAGTATGTCAGTCATCTAGTACCCATAACACAAGCTCTGCTTAGCTTGGGGCTAGATGATGCTGTGTGAATTGTCCAGCATTATTTATTTATTTATTTTATAAGGTCAGATAAACCTAACTGTATGGTTTGCATACCATACAGCGATGCATGTTCCCGCGGGTCAGCACTACGTTGTGACGTGTTAAACGGCTTACTACAGCCAGTCGCAAACAACTGTCCTTTGGGCGAAACGTCACGGCGTACACTCGGGACCATTATCTTACTTACGTACGAAACAAATTCTTTAACTTACAACTCTACCAACAACTTATAGGATTGTGTGGGACATATCTTTTTTTTTTACACTGACCTGACAACACTATCCAGCTCAGGTACACCTTAAATATTTACTTAATAGTGGCAGGTACACCGTAGATAATAGATTAAATTTAGAAGAAATATTATACCTACCTACCTCACTAAGTTTCATAAAATTCTAATAACACGTCACGACGCCACGACGACGTTCCGTGTAACAGATTAGTAATTTCTGATAAAGAAATATGATGAAAATAAAAATAGAAATCAAGAGTTTTATACGTAACAAAAAACCTAAATTGTCTAATATTTATAGATTTTATTTAAATTAAGAATGTATTATTAAGGCTTATTGCGTCACAAAAGAATGAGATTTTGTTAGCAAACATACAACTTAGTTCCACCACAATGTAACAGATGTCGCTTGTTTGATATTATATGAACCACTATAAGGAAACTTAAGCTTTTCGTTATTGTTTAAAATTATATAGCTTGGTAATCTATTCATTAGATAATTAGAAGTGGCTCCATTGTGTTAAATTTAGCTTTAAAAATACTTTTGTACCTCGTGTGTTCACTTCGGATCAAATATTGTTATTATATTGGCTTGAAATAAATAATATATTTTAGATTTTTATGAATAAGAATGATCTTAGAATAAGTTTCAACATAAGTCTACTATATTATATGATGTTAAAAATAGTTATATGCAAATTATATTTTCTGTTCTGTGTGATTGGTTGAAGCAACTCGTTTGGAACAAGGTAGGTACATAAGATTGAAATGACGTGACGGGCGGACACTTTTGATGGTGCAGCTACAAAGCTAAGTTGATTTGTTAATATTACATCTTATGTTATGTACATAAACTATTTATTTTGTAATAAGTGTTCCGTGTTGCTAGAATACCAAATACTGTAGAAATCCTATAGTATATTAGGTTACGTTTCATTGTTTTTGTGTCCTTATCTAGAATTATGTCCAACCAATTAAGCCCTAAGTGGGTAGATATATTGTGTCTTTAATAAATGGACATAGTTATGTATGTGCTTATAGATTGTTATAATTAACATATACAATAAACATATAATTTAACGTTTGTACTCTGATTATTGGTATAATTATATTATGTACAACTATATTGAAAGAGTGACGTTTCTTGTTCGCTTCTTTCCCTCGCTTGAAAAGAAAAGTTATCTGAAGCGAACGAATTCAATTATGTGCTTTATTCAATTTAAATGTGTCTTGTTCTTCTTTTGTAAATTGACTATTCTACGTAGCGTTTTGATCTATTGAATAAACACTTATGGGCTGACTTTTGATTTTGACGTAGTTATTATAATCCCTTATTTTCCTCTGTGATAGGTTATTTGTTGAGAATCAATATAGCCTTGGTACTTAAACATTCTAGTACCTATGTGTTTTATAATATTTCTTCCACCCTCATCCTCTGCTGTTAGGCTTAGCAGATAAGACTAAACAGGTTTGCTGCCTTGCTGAGTAGGCATAGGTCGTGTTAGTTATAAGCAGTAAGTACTTATTTATTTAGTAAAATCTAGGAATATACCTAGGGACTAATTATAAATCTGACACGTGCGTCATCGACACAAAGAAAACGTACAAAAATAACAATCATCACGCAAGCTCATTTGAAATTATTTTTTAAACCTTTTTTATCAATATTTAGCAAGTTATGATAACGTAGCGATTGTTTCTTTTGGGTTTTGTGGAAAATACTGCACCTACCTAGATTGTAGTAGGTACATACTTATGTATTTTTAGTACTTACATACTTATCTATTTCTGCTTATATCTATCAAATAGCGCAGGTATTTTTTTGATTTATTTAATTAATAAATACTAATCATTTAACGTGTAAATTATAGGTATTAAAGTTTTACGGGTAAAACATTTGCATTATGTATGAACTGGGTTATAATTTCCAAAGCCGACTGGCGATTTGGGGGGGAGGGGGGAGGGGGGGGAAGTGGGTGGGAGGGGGATACCCCCCTGTACCATCCCCCCCCAAGCAAACCCATGGTTATGGAGATAACCATGGTCAAAGTTTTTAGGTTAGAATAACGATTTCCATTATGGATTTAAGGATGGGGAGGGGGCGGAGACGGGGAAGGGGGGAGGGGCTACCCCCTGTTACATCCCCACCCCGCGGAGTTATAAAAAAAACCTAATAACCTACTGTTTCTCCATCTCGGTTCTGCCGCAGCAGTGTTTTTGGGTGGTTATAAAAAAAAACCTAATAACCTACTATTTCTCCATATCGGTTCTGCCGCAGCAGTGTTTTTGGGTGGTTATAAAAAAAAAACCTAATAACCTACTGTTTCTCCATCTCGGTTCTGCCGCAGCAGTGTTTTTGGGTGGTTATAAAAAAAAACCTAATAACCTACTGTTTCTCCACATCGGTTCTGCCGCAGCAGTGTTTTTGGGTGGTTATAAAAAAAAAACCTAATAACCTACTGTTTCTCCATCTCGGTTCTGCCGCAGCAGTGTTTTTGGGTGGTTATAAAAAAAAAACCTAATAACCTACTGTTTCTCCATATCGGTTCTGCCGCAGCAGTGTTTTTGAGTGGTTATAAAAAAAAAACCTAATAACCTACTGTTTCTCCATATCGGTTCTGCCGCAGCAGTGTTTTTGGGTGGTTATAAAAAAAAAACCTAATAACCTACTGTTTCTCCACCTCGGTTCTGCCGCAGCAGTGTTTTTGGGTGGTTATAAAAAAAAACCTAATAACCTACTGTTTCGCCATCTCGGTTCTGCCACAGCAGTGTTTTTGGGTGGTTATAAAAAAAAAACCTAATAACCTACTGTTTCTCCATCTCGGTTCTGCCACAGCAGTGTTTTTGGGTGGTTATAAAAAAAAAACCTAATAACCTACTGTTTCTCCATATCGGTTCTGCCGCAGCAGTGTTTTTGGGTGGTTATAAAAAAAAACCTAATAACCTACTGTTTCTCCATATCGGTTCTGCCGCAGCAGTGTTTTTGGGTGGTTATAAAAAAAAAACCTAATAACCTACTGTTTCTCCACCTCGGTTCTGCCGCAGCAGTGTTTTTGGGTGGTTATAAAAAAAAAACCTAATAACCTACTGTTTCGCCATGTCGGTTCTGCCACAGCAGTGTTTTTGGGTGGTTATAAAAAAAAACCTAATAACCTACTGTTTCTCCATCTCGGTTCTGCCACAGCAGTGTTTTTGGGTGGTTATAAAAAAAAACCTAATAACCTACAGTTTCTCCACCTCGGTTCTGCCACAGCAGTGTTTTTGGGTGGTTATAAAAAAAAAACCTAATAACCTACTGTTTCGCCATCTCGGTTCTGCCACAGCAGTGTTTTTGGGTGGTTATAAAAAAAAAACCTAATAACCTACTGTTTCTCCATCTCGGTTCTGTCACAGGCAGTGTTTTTATTTTATACATTTCCTAAATAGCTTCGGAGTTGTATTTAGAAAGAACTAGTTTAGCCTTGGCAAAACTAGTTTGCCTCAAGCCAAAAAAGAAGAAGAAGAAACATAATGGCGTCGCTTCGCATTCCGTTCAGAGCAGTGTAAAGCGTAATATTGCGTATTTATTATACACCAATGATAATTGTGAAAATTTAAAAATATTTAAGTAAAAGAACATGACTTAAAATGGAATAAAATACAACTCGACTGTGTTAACGGATCGTAAAGTGTCGACTTTCTCGTCTGACATGACAATTAGTTGTCAAATTGAAGTGGTGATTGTGTGTTATTTCCCGGTTTGTATGAAAACTAAAAATAAATATATCTCGTGAACCGTAAATTTGCTTAACCTGAGACTTTGCAAAACGCTTTCTTTTGGTGAGTACTATCTACAAAAAAAATATGGACTTTCAACTCGCCAGTCGGCCTTGGAAAGTATATCCATGAACTGGTTTAAAGAGAGCTCTGTAGGTTTTGTTTAATCAATGTTATTCAACATAGAACCATAGAGATGACGACATTGACAAACCAAAATAACGTATAGGTGCCTATCTTCAGCTTGCTAACGTTAATCCCAAAAGTTTCTAGCAATTAATCTGAAATCCGTTATGTTTATGAGTAACAAAAAGCAACATTTGCAGCAAATATCCGAATCGCGACCGTTCGAACGCGATGCCTAGACAGACACGTAGTTAGCCTTGAACGATAGAATGAAGATAATAGTTTTAGTTTCACAGTGAAGGATCAACGTGGTATTATATTTTTAATTAGGTTCCTAATGTAGGTACGTTGTTTTAATATTTCATTATTTTTGTCAAATGGAAATTGTGTACAACATACAAAAATTAATAATAAATATATACCATTTAAAGAATTTAGCTGTTTGTTTTTCGATTAACATGTTAATTAAATGTCATTTAAAATGACATTTATAATTAATTATCATTAGAATTATCATATTATAGAAATTATGGTTGTAGGTATTTTAAAAACTAACTACGTAAGGGTTATTATTAGTTACCAAAGTAAGCACCTCGTATTTACCTGCCTACACAAATAATTTAGCCTATGTTATTCTACATAATGTACCTTTGAACTTATTCTGAGCTTTGAACTTATATCAAGCCAAACATTCATAATTATATTAATTAGCTTGTTACTAGGTACATCACCGTATATTCTGCAGACAAAGAATACCCACCTACTACATATTTAAATATGACATGCATGAGCCATATTAGTCAGACAGCATTCTCCAATCATAAAGCTATTATTTTGGTAGGTAGAGGTACCTACGTGATACCACCCAGGTAATGCCGACGTAAATGTTTTGCAGCTTGGAGTGACGCATACATAGATAGGATACAAAAATAACTGCTACCTTTTAAAAAAAATAAAGACATGAAATAAAATAATTAGGTAATGAAAAATAAGAATTATGAACTGCAACAACATGGCCGCATTAATTTATCATGAATTAATAAAGTACCACGTGTCTCAATCAAAGTGTCGCCTGAAACGTTATTTCGAAAGCAAGTCCGCACGAACAAAGAGCACGCAATACGCGACAATTGCAGCCCGTTTGAATTAGGAAGGTACATATTCGCTACCAGACACATAGATTTAAACATGCAACGACAATCAGTCGGTTGTATTACCAGCGGTGAACTTCTCTGCCGCACTGAGCGCGCTCCACCGAGGCACGACGCTGTTGCAAACTTCCTCCCAACACCGCGACTTCTCCGTCCTATCTCCGTAATTAGTATCATTAGAATCAAATAAACATGGTCTATTTTTCACCTCGACAATAATCAAACTACTTTTAATACCATCCGCGTCTCTGTTTCTAACCATGGCGATAAAAAAAAACTTGATAATTCAAGTTACGTGCGGATATTTTTTCCCGCGCGTAATGTGCGATAGGCGCGTATCAACGTCCGCGTGAAACTGGCGGGTTGCGGCCGGTGGCGCATCGGCTATATCAACATGGCCGCCGACGGAACAAAATAATAGGTGCGAGTGATTCGTAGTCAGAGATATCGCCCTCCTCACGCTAATAAATAAATAACGTGCGGTAATGCACAGTTCAAGAAATATTCTGAACTGCCTTTGGAGCTTGCATTTTTCTTTTGCGAGTAATTTAGGGCAATAGGTCATCTCAATGACAACGATAGCGAATTTAGTTAAATATTAGGTCTAGGTATATACAAGTAGGTAGGTACCTAATTTATCTATACGAAACTCGTCATGATGCTAATGAATGCTAAAAACTAACACAGGAAAAATCACTCGTCTGGTCAAGTTTTTACGTTAGGTATTATCTACCTTTTTGAAGCCAAGGAAAATAACTACGTAACTATGGTGATTCTGTAATATTATAATGCAATTTTAACGAATTGGTACTTTCTTAAAAAGTTACTGAGGATAATACTAGAACCTACCTACCATAAATTATTTTATTACATAATGTAGGTTTTCATAACTAAAATTCGAAAGGCCGAAGTTTATTTATGACATTACTAGAAATTTCCACTTAGTTTATTTTTCCACAGTTTATAGGCAATGGAGCCGAAATAAATTAGGTAGAACATATTTTTTTTAAATAAATTTATAATGCTGGACAATGCCAAGCCAAACAGAGCATGTGTTATATATATATATAAGTACTTACTAGATAATTGATATACCTACAAATATATGTATATAATCATCATCATTTCAGCCATAAAACGTCCACTAATGAACAAAGGCCTCCCTCATCGGTCTCCATGAGGGGTAGTTGCCATACTCACCACGCTTGGCAGGCGGGTTGGCGAGTGCAGTATGGGATGTTGGTACCTATATGGGATGAAGATGCTGCTGCCCATCTTACAAAAAATAAATAATAAATACAATCACAAAAAAGTGTATGTAAAGATAACAGGAAAATTATTGCGAACTCTCTAATTTGCATAGTTTTTAAGACAAGGGGGGCGGAAGGGGGTCTCAATTTTTTTTGTGAAGGTGCTGGATGGGTCCTGTCATGCATGACTCATGAGGGGTATCATATGAAAAGGCTTTATTTGCACGTAAATAAACAGTTTTAGTTATACTTTAAGCCGTTATAGTTTTTTACTTATTTACAAAAACGTTAAAAAAATACCCCCCTTATCTCCAAAGTTTGCGGAGATAAACCCCTTAAACTTTTATTGCTAATAGAAGTGTATGTAAAGATTACAGGAAAATTATAACGAACTCTATAATTTGCATAAATTGTATTATAAGTAGATCATCGAAAGTGTTAAAAATCTACATAAGTTCCGCTATCAGACAAGAGATTGCGCTGTCAAGGTTTTCCAACAAATATAAACCGCCTTTATCATGATATTATACTTATTGTAAGATGGCACGGAACCCTCGGTGCGCGAGTAGGACTCGCTCTTTTTATTTGACCCCACGCAACACGCTTAGTGTATCTACTTATTTAAATAAATAAATAAATAAATAATGCTCGACAAATCACACAGCATCATCTAGCCCCAAGCTAAGCAGAGCTTGTGTTATGGGTACTAGATGACTGATATACTTAATACATTATACTACATAGATAGATATTTTTATTATAAGAAAAACACCCAGAACACCCTGAACAAATATCTGCAGATCGTACAGACATTTGTCCCGATTTATATCGTCCTTTGTTTTAAGTATATCTGAAACGTATTCCTTCCTTGTTATGTTAGAACTCTTGAACTGTCCACTTTGTTGTAATTTTTTTCTGTGACAAAATTAAATGTATTTTTAACCGACTTGAAAAAAGGAAGGGGTTTCTCAGTCTGACCGTATATTTATATTTTTTTATGAGTGTTCGCGGATAAATTCGTTGTTTATTAACTTATTTTGACGATTATTTTTTTGTTGGAAAGGAGATATGCCAAGGGTGGTCCCATGATAAGGAAACCAGGAACTGATGGTGGCATCCCAAAGAAATCAAGGGAAACAAAAACTAAAAATAGTTTGCTGTTTGAAGTCGGTTTTTTTTGTTAATATTTATTGTAATCTTTGTTTTTTCTTTCTTCCATTCTTTACAGTCTTGTGCCAGATTCCTCTAGCCTTGGTCTCCTCCGTGACGTCGGATATTGGCTGTTCAGCGCCCGACTCCTCTAGCCTTGGTCTCCTCCGTGACGTCAGATGCTGGCTGTTCAGCGGCAAACCAGCCGTACCCTCTTGAGTCCGGCACCGGAACGTGTATGAGCACAGGCATGGACTGTTCGACACCTGTCCTAGCTGTACGGATTATTATTTACTATTTACCGTTTTTAATAGGTATAAAGTGGTTTACTTATGAATATCTCACTATTTTCGAGTAATGATAGGATGTTTGTAATTTTTATAGTGTTTAACCACATTTTGGTAAAACGTTTCAATGAAATGAAAACCCTTTTATTTTCCCCACCGGAATAGGCGCGTTAGCACCTCGCTAGATATATAGCTATAGCGGAGTTTTGCTGTTCTTCAGACGCTGCTGTACCCTCTATAAATACAGGTACTCCTAGAGGAAAATAACTGAAAGGTCACTAAAAATATTCGATATTTTATGTTTAAAATTTTGCTAAAACGTCGTATTTACTTCAGTATACATTTTCAACTTACGATACAGTAAACAAAGTTATAAATAGGTATGTATACCCTAATGAACCTATTTTCATGCAGAAAAACCCTTATTACGTGGTTATATACACTAGGTAAACTATACGGACGTTGAAAAACTAACGGAAATTATAGTGTAGCATTGTTATACATAATATAAGATATATATATGAATGAATGAATAAATTATTATGGGCATATGGGCGTTTCTCTATAAGCTTGTACAGGTCCCATACAAATGCTGTCCCATCTAAACAAAAGTACGATAATTTTTTCGCCAACTCTTGCTCATACGTCACAAAATATGTACACGAGACTACCTCACTCCCCACGAGACAGACAGGCGAGAGAGTGTCAACTGCGCGTACACAAGATATTATTGATATAAATAATAACGCTGGAATTACAGTTGAATTTGTCAGGTCGACGAAATTTTTGAGAAAATATATAGATGAGTTTCTAAATTGGAAGGCTGAAGTAAATGCGATCGAGAGCTCAATTAGCGGTGCTTGGTATGCTTTGAGAAGCCTGCAAGATGAGGTGGCGGTGACGCAGCTTAAAATTATATTATGCCTTAGTAGAATCTAAACTCAGATATAGCATACAATTTTGGGGGAATGGTTATAAGTGTAACCCTCAAAAGGCTTTCATTATTAAAAAAAGAGCAATCGGGACAATAATGCGTATTCCACAGTGGGAATCTTGCAGGGACCACTTTAAAAACTAAAAATTTTGACCGTTCCATGCCTGTATATTCTAATTACTCTCATAAAGGTAGGTACCTAAATAGTGTTTTTATTCTAAGCCCCGCACGTATGAATGCCTAGAAGATAGAGAAACTAGATTAAAAACACGGCGTAAGGATCTTGATGCAAATTCAAATAGTTTATTGCAACCACATTGTAGTAGGGGCAGATGACTTGGTGAAGACCGCAGGTCGACGGTGGATGCAGGCCGCTTCTAACCGCAATACCTGGAAATCCATGGGGGAGGCCTATGTCCAGCAGTGGGCGTCCTACGGCTGAAATGATGATGATGATGATGACATTGTAGTAATTTGTACAGATGATTAACACATTAATAGTTCCAAACATGGACCCGGTGTGGGCACGACAAAATAGGTAAGTAGGTACTTTAAAATTTAAAAATTGAATACCTACTTAAAAAAAATTGAATGCTACTTACCTCACTTAATTATTATGTTAAGTAAGGTAGGTACAATAATTGGTAATTGGTGTTGGTAGGCACTTTTTTATAGCTACCTATTTTAATAAAGCTATAATTTATCAGTTAAATGTTACAAAGCACGGTTCTAGCTGTTAAATCGAGAGTCCCCATACTTTTCAATCAAAACATTATAAACATTATGCGGCAGAAACATTTTACTCAGTGGAGGAATTTTTAAAAGACGGAAAGAAGTCAAAGTAGCTGTCTCTTATTTATAATTGAATGTATGGATTTGTTAATTTAGTCGTATTAAGACTTTATTTTTATGTAATTTAATTCAAATACGATTGTAAAATTGTTTTATGTATAAATGGTATGATATGATATGAATTTAAAGTTATTTGATTAGTAGTACTAATCGATATTAGGCATACATAATCATTACTAGTCTAAGCATTATACCTACTAACTTATTTTTAAAATACTTTGCTCATTATTATTATTAATAAATGAGTTAGTAGGTAAACTGCTTAAGAACAAAAACGAAATTATATATATAATATTAATTCAATTATAATTTATTTGAAATAATGTTATTATATAATTTCGTTTATGTTCATAAGATACTTTTTTGTTTGAAACACGAATAATTATTATAAACTTTTAAGTAGGTACCTACTATAAAATAAGTGCCATGCCAACTTAATGTTGATTTTGTTATTTTACATACAAATAAAACCATATTTTTAGTAGGTACCTAAATAATGAGTCACAATAATAGTAATAGTCCTAATAGTAATTTATTGATAAATAAGTATTATTTGCAGTTTGAGGAAGCCGCGTGCATGCAAGTGGAGGACAGTGAGTGACAGATAAACATTTATGTTGCCAGCTTGGCCTCCTCGCTAGATTCAGCGTGATTTGGAATTTAATTTTTGTAAACTACATATGTTTTATTGCAGTTCTCGTGAATATAAAATTTTTATACATTTGATATAAATATACCTGAAGTAAGGGCTTTACTTGTTGTTACAGGTGAGATCTTTTAATTTTTTTTTATTACCTATAGTCTTTTTTAAACTTTCGCGATCACAACACAATAATACCATATTGGATTATCGGGTATTTATCGCGTAATTACCTTTATTTTATTCCCGACGTTTTACCGGATTACACCTGGTCGTGGACGCGGGGAGACTACGTGGACCACGACCAGGTGCAATCCGATCGAAACGTCGGGAATAAAATAAAGGTAATTACTTAGTAATATAATAATGAATTACCTATGTTCTTTGTTTTATGTAAAATATACCTTAATATTCCCCTCCTCTCATGCTCGTGGATACAGTAAAAGCCTGCTAAGGGATACCTCCAGAAGAACAGCGTCTTTCCGTGTATCAACATCTCGTATTGCGCTCGCCAATCCGCGTGCCAAGTGTGGTGAGTATGGCAACTACCCCTCATGGAAATCCATGAGGGAAGCCTGTCTTTAGTAGTGGACGTTTTATGGCTGAAATGATGATGATGATGATACCTAAATATGTGTTGTAAATAAACTTTTGTTGTTACAGGAGAAACGCAATTGAGTCTTTATTTTCAAAATATAGATCTAACAATAACATTATTATATTATGTAGGTACCTACCACTAGGTATTATGCATTCGCTGACTTTTCTGCAGACCTTTATAATAGGAACATTCAACCATACATTGTTTTATTATGTATATATGTATAAATATGATATATATACATAATAATACTCTCATGGATATTACCCGTATTTGTACCCTACTAAATACCTACAAGGGACATTTGGTTTTCATTCTCTCCAGACACGCAGACTGTGCGATCAGCTTTTCACAGTTATTCGTATACTAAGGGGAATAGTAGACAGTCCTGACTTATAACTTGTTAAACTTTCGCGATTTATACACTTGCCGACTGGCAATCGGCAAGTGTATAAGTCAGCGATTGCCGAACATCTGCTGGAGTCAGGACCTAACCACTGGATAGAACTACACGACCCAAAAGTTCTATCCAAAGAACGACACTATTATAAGAGGATAGTTCGAGAGGCGATTGAGATCAAGAAACACCTAAATTTCAATCGTGAAGATGGTTTTCGTCTCTCTTCTGCATGGAATCCTGTGTTGAATAAGTGTGTGCGTTGTGTTCCGACGGTACAGCAGTCCGATACCGTCAGTGTAGTGTGTCGTAATGTGAACTTGGACATTTCTGAATCTGAAGACGAATTGAGGGTAGTCGTGGATTCTGCCATCAATTCGCGGCGGTAGCTCCCAGCACATCAGTCCTCCCGCGACCAAGAACGCTGAAAGGTGTTCGAAACGTCGGGAAAATAATAAAAAAGGTACGCGATAAAATCCTGTAATTTTAAAACTAAAAAAAAAGTCCTGACTTAGTTAGGGAAGCGAGCCGGCTCTGGGTGGGTACCTGAGCAGCGCGCCAGGTTCCGTCCCAGACTAGTCCCACTATTCGCCCCCATACCCCCACGCACGGTTGCACGCCAACAATCCCCCATCTGCCGCGCTCTGAACCATTTCAATGCAATTATGAAAATCAAGCCAGATTTAGATTTATTTCATAATAATAGAGGTATAAATATAACGCAGTGGATTATTATTATCTGTAATGTTATAATGATTGTGTAAATAAATAAATTGAAATTGAAATTGAAATAAATATAATTTCTAGAGTATGTCAAAGCTACTGTGAAAGTATATATGTAATTGTAAATAATTTTTCCTAGCCACCTGTTTTAATTAGATTTTTCTGTTTTTCTTTTGTTTTTATGTTAAGTATTGATTTTGTGTGTGTGTTGTTTAAATAATATTTATTTAATATATGTGTTTAATATGAGTGTAAGATTTAAAGTGTAACGCTTTGGTGAATCTGTAATGTTACATTGATTATTTGAATTAGTATTATCTCAACTCAAAGGGATTTTCATTGATAATTTATGATTTTTTGACATATTTAACAATCATTATTATAAAAATAAAAAAACCACAATTTTTTTTACAAAGCAATTCATTATAGTAACTATTATCTTGGGTAAACATAAACAATTTGCAATGGTGGCGTGGCGGCGGCAGCGGCAGCTAATGTAGCCTAACGCTAACGTAACGATTTCGGCCTAATTTAGTTGGTAACAAAAATCTCGTTCGGACGGAATTCGGTGCAGGCAGTGCGCGCGCATAAATTAATTTTGGGAATTGCGAATTTGTCTAATTTCCTTCTTACGTGAACTTGTTTTGTTGTTTTTACTATTTTGCTAGAATACGTTTAATTCTATCATTAAACTCGCCACACCGGAATTAACGCACAATACAAGATTTTACCTGACTTTCTTTAGTTACTGCGACAATGGTCGTGATTTCAAATAACTTCGAAGCGCCGGTGGATGGAGTTATTTTGACTACTCCTGGCATCAAGCTGATTGTAAATGATCAGGTTTATGGTACGGGGACATTATACATCACCCAAGAGTAAGTTTCCATCTCTGGCATATTTAGGTTAGTTTTAGAAGATCAAAAATGGAACGCGCGCGCGTGTGACTTCGATCTAACTTCCATTGTTGTTCTGAACTTTGTTTTTATTTTCAAACACACTTTAACTTGTCTTGTATTTAAATCGTTGAATAAATGTCAACAGTATTGAGGCTAAATGCAGCTGTTTTTCATCAATTCATATGTACTTTTATTCTCATTGAGAGCTAACTGCTTAGTGTATTAGCCCAAGTGATAATAATATCTACAAAATAAGCCCTATGAATATTTCCACTAATGTGCCAACACATATTACAAAAGATTTGCATTATTGTGTACACTGACACAATACAATTTTGTATGATTATTGATTATTATATGGCCATAACATGATCAATATGTGCTAAGCCTCACTTTTGGTAATAAAGCATGAAGTCCTCAGGGTTATCACTGTTTAATTCATAGAAAAGCAGCCTGTGCTGATGTGGCTACATTGGTAACATCTGCTACATGTATAGATAATATTTACTGCAGTCATTTAATGTTTCATTATTGTTTTACTTAATGGGGGCTGTTAAGTAAAACAGTAATGAAACATTTGAAATCTGACCACTATGGTCATAGTGCTATGTCTGCATGTAGCTTATCCCACTCGGACAAAATTAAATTAGATGAATACACTTACCAACCCATTACAGAAGACCGCTTCGAGAGGTTGCAATAAACCATTGAACTTAAATTAATAACAATAACAATTAATAATCCTAATGATCTATATTCTGAACTCTCAAATATTATAAATCAGGAACACAATCACATATTCAAACTAAAAATATGCAAACTGAATTATCTGAAATATATAAAAGTAGAAATAAATATAATAATATATACAATAAGTACAATCTTTATGCTAATCCAGGCCACATTATTCATGACATTGCTCCTTACTTCACCCATATTTCTTGGTAGTCACAGTGAGCCTGCTAATTACAGAGTTATTTCTATACTACCCGCAATGAGTAAAATCTTTAAAAAAATTATACTCAACCAAACTTGAGCCTGCATAGGCTACTTCATAATATCAATTTGGATTGGCGAAAGGTATATCAACCACAGATGCGGCAACAATACTCTTAAAACATATTTGAGGCCTGGGAAAGTTCGAAAAATGCAATAGGCATAAATCTAATCTAATCAGCCTGTAGGATCCCACTGCTGGGCAAAGGCCTCCCTTCCCTCTCTCCATACTTCCCGGTCCAAGGCGTTTGTCGACCAGTCAGCACAGTACATGTCCAGCTCACCCCGCCATCTGCGCCTGGGCCGGCCGCGCGGTTGTTGTACCGCATGTGGGACCCACTCGGTGGCTATTTTTGCATATATATAATATAATATATTTTTTGAGCGGGGTCTCCCAACACAAGCAAATTTTGCTTAAAGGGTGACTCCAGAACCTGTGTGTATAGTTTTTAAGTAATTGCAATAAACATTTATTTATTTATTATTTATTTATTTATTTTGTGATCTGTCCAAGACCTTCGATTGTGTTTGTCACAACACCCTTTTAAGAAAGCTTAAATATTACGGCATTGAAAGCAAGGCTCTGGATCTCCTTCAGTCGTATTTATCTGATAGAGTGCACAAAGTAGAGGTCTGCGGCCAGAGATCAGAGAGATCAAGAATTGAATTAGGCATGACACAAGGATCAATTCTAGGACCTCTTTTGTTTTCGATTTATACATATAAATGATCTACCGTTTTTTGCAAAAAAATTGTGTGATATCATTTTATTTGCTGATGATACCTAGTTGATTTTTAAAGTTGATAACAGTAAAGATAATTACGACGATGTAAATAATTCACTGTCACAAGTGCACAATTGGTTTACTGCGAACAACCTAGTTCTTAATGCTAAAAAGACAAAATGTATAACATTTTCAATACCAAATGTAAAAGACATCCTGCAAAAATAATGTTGGGTGGGTAGTGCTCAATCCGGCCATTTCCACAGTATTTTTACCGCCAGCGTTTCTTTGGCCTGCCTCGACGTCGTTTTTTTCTCAGAGTCCAATCTGTGGCAATCTTAGCCCATTGGGAATGCATCCGGGTAACGTCACCCGCCCAGTCCCTTAGGCCTCTGCTTCGAATCTTGCGGGCAGCGGAGTGGCGGCGGCGGCGGCGCGGGATTCGCAGGATCAGCGCAAGATTCGAGGCAGAGGCCTAATGCCTAAGGGTCAGCGCAGACAGAACGGAGCGCAGCGGAGAGGATTTTATTAACGCACTTGAAAATAAACTTTAAAATTATTACAATAAAGTGCATGAACCTGACAAAAAATGCTCGCGCGTCCTCGAAGATACGCGGGAATCCTCGCGCGGCGTTTTGCACTTTATTGTAATAATTTTAAAGTTTATTTTCAAGTGCGTCAATAAAATCCTCTCCGTTGCGCTCCGTTCTGTCTGCGCTGACCCAGAGTTTGGCAGCCGTTGTCCCCACGTCAGCGTTGCCAGTTTTCGAGCGCAGTCAGGGTCTACTGTTTGAATACAAATTGCGATAAATCGAAATCAAACCAAACTAACTCTTATGGTCATTCATTACTTTGAGATTGCCAATCTGACGATAATATCGTTATCGTTTTCTAGAGTAGGCGCCCAGGGTATTTCGAATCTTGTCGAGTCGTTTCACGCCTAAAATGCTGCGCTCCATCGTTAACGTCAGAACCCCTGGACCAAGTGCGATATTTTATGTTTGGAAACTATCAAATTTTAATACCTTTTTGCTACTATTTGATACCTAAATTAAATTATTTAGTACCTCGATGAACAGTGAAAAAACAAGAAAAGAAATTGGTCAGACATTCTGACGTCAGGTTGTCTGGACCACATTTTTTTCACATAGCTAGAGACATTAAAACTTAAATATTTCTTTGTCAATATTTAATACCTTTTTGATACCTTAACATACCTTTTTTTTTAAATTTTTATAGCGTCGCAGTAAAAAGTTACGGGTGAATTAAACTTTATAGGAAGCAAAACTTATTTTATGGATATTTAATTTGCCGCATACATCACACTAATATTATAAAAGCGAAAAATATATAATATAATAATATATATATATATATATATATTACTAGCTGCTATATATATATGATATATATATTACTAGCTGCTGCCCGCGGTTTTGCATGAGCTTTTCAAGTAGCCTATGTCCGTCACTGGGATAATGTTTACCTCCCTGCCAAATTTAGTTAAGATCCCTTTAGTCGTTTAGGTGTGAAAAGGTAACAGCTATTTAGACAGACAGACAGAGTTACTTTCGAATTTATAATATTAGAGGTAGTACCTATGCATGTGTATGTATGATCGGATGAAGATGGCTTGGGATGGGGCTCGTTGGCGAGTTTTGGGGAAGCCCTATATCTAGCAGTGAACTGATATAAGCTGATGATAACGATGATGATATATTATGTAGTTTTAAATATATAAATATGCATTGTGGATTAGAAATAAATACACTCTAGGTAAGTATTATAAAGAATAACTTTAATAATTAGAATTATACTATACATGATATTATTGATATGAAAATATTAGTCTTTTTTGGCGTATATTAAACAATGAGCAGCCATCTTTTTATAACTTACAGTTACTCTATTTGACATATCGTCGTAACATTGCCATTTTGACCCACGTCGACAATGTGATTTGTAATGTCCTACACCTTCGGGAGTCGCAGGTGACACAAATTCAATAACAGACAACAGATGGTACTCAATGCCGTTTAAAGTTATATTATGTTGTGGTAAATAATTTTATGAATTATACAATTAGTAACAAAAACCCTGTCCGATCCATTAAAGGCGTAGTCCTGGTTCAACATACAAAAAATGTTTTAAAAATGTAACTCATAAAAATCTAAAGTTATTGATTTTTTATTTTTATAATCCATGCAAAATTTAACACAGAATATGGCAAATTTTTATAAGTTGGCAACACTCCACCCGGCGGCAAAATCTTTTTATTTTTACCTATTTTTATTTCAAAGAACACCGCCCTACACTACCGCGTTGTAGGTACTCTTTCAACTCGCCGCCGACTCTTTGACGTCGCCGACGGGTTGTTTACTTTGTTGGCTGGCAGTCTTTCGTGGAGATAGCTTTCGATCGGACGTCCGTACATATCACGCGCTATCGTTTCGCGAACAATGTCGTATTCCAATCAGGAATATTTTATGTTCATGTTAAACAAATAGTTTATAAAAGAGAGTGCGATTCAGAAATCGAAGTCAGAACTCGGATTGTGGCAGCTTTCGACTCACTTAAATCGGACACAAGTGCGCTGCAAAGAGTACGTGCAATAATGAAAAGGTGTCGAATGCGTATTAGTGTTTGGAGGTGGACATGTGGAGCACGATCGCGGAAGTATGCAGCAACAGCAAGTGAACGTTTTAATAAACTGATAGGTACCTGCAGTCGGTAAGTACATTGCCAAAAGCACATCACATTTAAAAAAAAGCCCTTATGAGGGCTACATTTAATTCGATTAATAATTGTTTCTTGATAAACAGAATTATTTCTGAAACACAAAATACAGTGTGTCTGAAATCCGGATCACTGCCTACAAAACAATATCAGCTGATACCTACTACCTACTTCTTTCTCTTCTCTTTCGTTATAAAGTTTGTTTGGCGGCACGCGACAAAGCGGGTTCATGACACCAGTGCTCAGGCGGCTTCTTTGACAAAAATCTGTAGGTAACTAACTGTAGGTAGTACACGTGAACTTTCACTTTAAGGTCAGCGATCATCAGTGTTGCCGTTGATCAGTTTTTATTTTTTAATTTAATTAAATTCACTGGGGTAAAATAATCATCTCAAATCCATTAAATGCTTACGTATATGTGTACGCGGTACGATGCCGAATAATACTCTTAAGGATCGGACACGGTTTTTGTTACATGCTGTATAAAGATGCCTTTGAGCTCTTGGAATGGAAAAGACTAGGCATCAACATTAACGGCGAATACATGACTCACCTTCGGTTTGCCGAAGATATTGTGGTCATGGCAAAGTCGATGGAGGAACTCGGCACGATGCTCGAAGGCCTCAACCGAGTCTCCCAACGGGTAGGTCTTAAAATGAACATGGACAAGACGAAGATTATGTCGAATGTCCATGTTGCGCCTGCCCCAGTTATGGTTGAGAACTCGGCTCTCGAAGTTGTTGACGCGTATGTATACCTAGGACAAACAGTCCAATTAGGTAGGTCCAACTTCAAGAAAGAGGTCAATCGACGAATCCAACTCGGATGGGCAGCGTTTGGGAAACTACGCAACGTCTTTTCGTCCAAAATTCCTCAGTGCCTTAAGACGAAAGTCTACAATCAGTGTGTGTTACCAGTGATGACATATGGAACCGAGACGTGGTCATTCACGATTGGCCTCATGAATAAGCTCAGAGTCGCTCAACGAGCTATGGAGAGAGCTATGCTCGGGGTTTCTTTACGCGATCGAATCAGAAATCAGGAGATACGTAGAAGAACTCGGGTCACCGACATAGCCAAACGGATTAGCACGTTGAAGTGGCAATGGGCAGGCCATGTAGCTGTATAGTATAATTCTAATTATTAAAGTTATTCTTTATAATACTTACCTAGAGTGTATTTATTTCTAATCCACAATGCATATATATATTTAAAACCACATAATATATCATCATCGTTATCATCAGCTTATATCAGTTCACTGCTAGATATAGGGCTTCCCCAAAACTCGCCAACGAGCCCCATCCCGAGCCATCTTCATCCGATCATACATACACATGCATAGGTACTAATATTATAAATTCGAAAGTAACTCTGTCTGTCTGTCTAAATAGCTGTTGCCTTTTCACACCTAAACGACTAAAGGGATCTTAACTAAATTTGGCAGGGAGGTAAACAATATCCCGGTGACGGACATAGGCTACTTGAAAAGCTCATGCAAAACCGCGGGCAGCAGCTAGTAATATATATATATATATATTACTAGCTGCTGCCCATATATGTATATATGACTGGTTTTTCGCTTTTATAATATTAGTGTGATGTATGCGGCAAATTAAATATCCGTAAAATAAGTGTTGCTTCCTATAAAGTTTAATTCACCCGTAACTTTTTACTGCGACGCTATAAAAATTTAAAAAAAAGGTATGTTAAGGTATCAAAAAGGTATTAAATATTGACAAAGAAATATTTAAGTTTTAATGTCTCTAGCTATGTGAAAAAAATGTGGTCCAGACAACCTGACGTCAGAATGTCTGACCAATTTCTTTTCTTGTTTTTTCACTGTTCATCGAGGTACTAAATATTTTAATTTAGGTATCAAATAGTACCAAAAAGGTATTAAAATTTGATAGTTTCAAAACATAAAATATCGCACTTGGTCCAGGGGTTCTGACGTTAACGCTCCATCGCTCTTTGGCAAACTCCGAGCTAATCAAGCAACATATTTATTCATTACTAGCCGCACTCCGCGGTTTCACCCGCGAAGTTCCCGTTCCCTTCGGAATACAGGGATAAAATATAGCCTATGTTACTAAGGGATAATGTAGCATTCTAATGGTGAAAGAATTTTGAAAATCGGTCCAGTGGTTTTGATAATGCAGGTTACAAACATACAAAAAAACAACATACAAATATTTCCTCTTTACAATATTAAGTGCCGTGGGGTGCCGGCAGTAGAATGTTGCCCCTCCTCTCATGCCCATGGATGCACTAAGAGCCTGCTAAGGGATACCACCGGAAGATGGGCAGCAGCGTCTATCCGTGTATCAACATCCCATACTGCGCTCGCCAATCCGCCTGCCAAGCGTGGTGAGAATGGCAACTACACCTCATGGAGATCCATAAGAGAGAGGCCTGTGTTCATCAGTGGACGTTTTATGGCTGAATTGATAATATTAAGAAGAGATTATGTTTTGTTTCAGCAATGTGGTGTGGGGTGGCGGCGTGACTCCTGCGGGTACATTTGCATCACCGGTGTCCCTGCTTTATCCCACCATATCTCTGCACGCCATCCAGCGGGAACCCACCGCATCTCTGTATCTGCAGCTCAGCTACGATCTGGAGTAAGTAATTATTATGTATAGATTCATCTTCATCATCATTTCAGCCGTAAAACGTCCACTATTGAACTAAGGCCTCCCTCATGGATCTCCATGAGGGGTAGTTGCCATACTCACCACGCTTGGCAGGCGGGTTGGTGAGCGCAGTACGGGATGTTGATATACGGAAAGACGCTGCTGCCCATCTTCCGGAGGTGTCCCCTAGCAGGCTCTTACTGCATCCACGGGTAGGAGAGGAGGGGTAACATTCTACTGCCGGCACCCCACGGCCACAATAAAATCATCTCATCAATAAATCATCATGTTCATCATCTGTTCGTCATGTACAGATTATCAAATACAAAAAGAAAAAAAACTAAAAATATATAATACAAATTAATGGGCGATCTTATCGCTGAGAAGCGAACTCTTCTAGGCAACGGATTGATTTTGATGGATTTTGATAAGAGAAAGAATGGTCTGGGGTGTACACCTACCTAAACCTTTTTAAATTATTAGATAACATTGCTGAAGCCAAAGATTTCAATCGTTAGATACGCCCTCATCGTAATAAGTCCGCACCGTTTTGTGTCCACACGAAATGAGTCGAGCTCACTCATTTACCTTTAAACACAGTGTTAGCTGGATGTGGTGTGTTATTTTTTCGTTTGTACAATATGATTGCACAATAAATGGTAACAATAACAATTCGGTTTACTTGAAAAACAGATGTGCTTGCGTCGGCGTTATTGTTAACACACATGTTAAAGACAATGCCACAGTTTTTCCCTACAGGGGAAGTAACCACTGTAACTGTTTTTTTTTTACTATGCATGTATGTATGCAAAATTGATTTCTTTGACATTTGATTATTATTTATGATTTATGTAAAATTTACTTGTTAATTATCTGTAATATTTTAATTTTCACTGACTCAATTTATTATTATTGTTTTTTTTTATTAATCTTAATGTGTAGGTAATCTTTGATCATTATTTCTTAATCTGAATTTATTTCTAAGTTGTGTATTATTTTTGTTTAATTAATGTTATTGGTCTAATTACCGTTTTAATTACAGTTAAAAATAAATAAATAAACTTCCAGCTTACCGGGGCTGCAGCAGGCGCCGGCGAGCAGTGACAATCCCGATGAAGAAGAAGATGAGGACTTCGAAGAGGATGTGCAGCCGGTCAGCCAGTTACGGTAAATGATAAAATAATTTATGAATAAATGATGCTGCAGGGCTAGCATGGGCTGGGGATAACACTTTTGTCCACCGGTTATTTCCACTGACAAGGGATAAATTTATTTTGTCCACCTGCCAAAGCACGGCAACAGGGGAAAGAGAATTATATCACTTTTTGACATTAGATGTGGATACTCACCCCCCCGCCTATAGCATGGCGACTAGTGGAAGAGAAAAATTACAGATATTTTGACATAACAAAGGGAGAAATTTGTCATCATCTTTAGATGGTGGGTTTAAGTATCTCTTGGAGAAAATATAATTGATTGTAATATAAAATTGTTGACGACCTCTGTGGTCGGGTTCGAGTACCGGACTGCTGATCACGAGGTCGGGGGGTTCGATTCCCACGGAGCACAAATATTTATAATAATAATAATAATATCTTTATTATCAGGCAACAATAGAAAAGTACACAGATCTTAAATAACTTCATCTTTATGTGATGAGCATAAGTGTTTGTGTTGGTCTGGGTGTTTCTATGTATTATAAGTACGTATTTACAAAAAAAAGTATATAAGTATTAATATCCATTGTCTAGTACCCATAGTACACAAGCTTTGCTTAGTTTGGGACTAGATGGTGCTGTGTTCATATGTCCAAAAATATTTATTTATTTAAAAATGTCTCATGCTTACTGGAGCTTAGTGTTAACGTCGGAAAGGGAGAAAATCAAGCGAAAAATTCGCCGGCGTTCAATTCGCGATTCGAGCAATCCCTTTGAATTACGCGACACAGAATTCCGTCGGATTTTTCGAATGCACAAGGATTGCGTCCATTATTTGATAGAATATTCAATTATTCAATAGTAAAAACACAATAATAAATAAGTACTTACTTTTTAGCACCCATTATAATATTATTGCCGTGGCTGCAGCTCATTATAATATTATAGCCGTGACAAAATTGACAGAGGGGAATAGTATTTTATCCACGGGGAGAGGACAAAATACTATTCCCCTCTGTCAATTTTGTCCACCCTCCGAGCATGGCGACATGGGTGGATAAACTATTCACGGTGGACAAACCAGGGGAAACGCTTGTCCCCGAAATTATTGCGATTATAAGAAAACTTCTATTCAATTACAAAATAGTCGACAATATCGTCGTAAACCAAAGTACTTTCATCATTTTATTACATCTGTGGGATATTTATGTACACGTAAATAATATTATCATCATTTCAGCCGTAAAAAGTCCACTACTGAACAGGCCTCCCTCACGGATCTCCATGAGGGGTAGTTGCCATACTCACCACGCTTGGCAGGTGGGTTGGCGAGCGCAGTACGGGATGTTGATACTCGGAAAGACGCTGCTGCCCATCTTCCGGAGGTGTCCCTTCATCATTCCAGTCGTAAAAAGTCCACTACTGAACAGGCCTCCCTTATGGACCTCCATGAGGAGTAGTAGCCATACTCACCACGCTTGGCAGTGATACACGGAAAGACACTGCTGCCAATCTTCCGGAGGGATCCCTTAGCAGGCTCTTACTGCATCCACGGGCGTGAAAGAAAGGGTAACATTCAACTGCCGGCATCCCCGCGTTGTATCGCTTGAACATTTGTCTAATTTTGCAGGTTTGTCCCGGAGAATGAGCACCTGCTGCAAGAGATGTACAATGCACTAACCGCAGGGCAGTCCTTGCACCCCGACCCCGTGCTCGACCAGGATGACTTCTACATGGGGGAAGGGGGGGAGGGAGACGAGGATGAGGATGGTATGTCGTCATCATCATCATTTCAGTTCAATAACACTTTATCCGGGCACAAGCTAGTTGATTATAAACAAAAGAAGCGAGAGAAATGAAGCGAAACGGTGTAGCATGTGCTGCTGCACTGTGGTGCCACAAGGAAAGCCAGATTAAAGGCCGGGACTACAGGAGCTCGTACCCTTCGGGGATGGTCATGGGATGCTGCCAGCGGGCCCGAATCCTTCCCGGTATTTCAAGGAAATGGGCTGGTTAGGTTAGGGTCGGGGCAGTATCTCTGCGACAATGCATAAATACACCCCAATGCGGGACGTCAATGCAGATCTAGTATCCCCACCAGTGTGTCTACCATGAGTTGTCACTGTTAGATCACCTGACGTTACTATTGTAGTAATAAGTACGTCACTATGACATCCCCCACCAGTGTGTCTACCATGAGTTGTCACTGTTAGATCACCTGACGTTACTATTGTAGTAATAAGTACGTCACTATGACATCCCCCACCAGTGTGTCTACCATGAGTTGTCACTGTTAGATCACCTGACGTTACTATTGTAGTAATAAGTACGTCACTATGACATCCCCCACCAGTGTCTACCATGAGTTGTCACTGTTAGATCACCTGACGTTACTATTGTAGTAATAAGTACGTCACTATGACATCTGTCAGATTTGTAACTCATGGTACCAAATTATAAGCAAATGAACTACAGTCGTTGTAGTATAGTTTACTGCGTATTTTAGTACCGAACTGTCCGCTAGAGGCGCTGTACAAGTTTTCATACATTTTTTTTAACTACAGTTGCTAGCGAGTATAGATTGTGAAAACTCCTGTGTCATTGTGAAGATTCCTGTTAGTCTTGGGAGTCCTGTTATTAGCAGGATGTTACTAGAATAGGTTTTGACGTGAGCTAGCTCTAATCATTTATTTATTAAAACCTTTACAACATTTTACCGCAACTTCCATACAGTCCTTAGCTATGTATAAGAATATATTTTCTTTTACAGAAGACGACCCCTTTGAAGACGCGGAAGAATCCTCCGCGGAGCAGACCGCCTCTCGCCTCCAGAACCTGCATCTGAGCAAGACTAACGGCCACCATGGTAATCCATCCTTCTCAGCCGCAGGCCTGCAGCCCACGCCCACTGCTGGGCTCAGGCCTCCCTCGTGGACCTCTGAGATCATGGGGTTCTGGCCATACTCACGCTCGGCAGGCGGGTTGGCGAGCGCAGTATGAGGTGTTGATACACGGAAGGACGCTGCTGCCCATTTTGTAGTCATAATCATATTCATTTTATTAGTTGTTATCAGTTACTACCCAAATATCTTTTTGTAGGTACCTGCACTTGCATTGTACTGTTAGAGACTTATTTATTTTTATTGCCACTATGTAAACTCTTATAGCTTTTTACAAACCTTAGCGGTTTTTTGATGCTGTAATAACTTTGAATTTCTTTTTAGGCTTGTTTTCTTTATTCAATAAATAAATAAAAAAAATAAAAATATTGCAAGCATGTCAAGTCTTAAAATATTATAGGAGTACAAACATCAAACGTGACAATCAAAAATCAAACCATATTCCCTAGGTATCCCTTGGCAGTTTCTTACTGCATCCACGCATCACGTAAAAGCGGTAAATCCTCTATCACTATCATTTCAGCTGTAAAACATCCACTACTGAACACAGGCCTCCCTGATGGATCTCCATGAGGTGTAGTTGCCATACTCACCACGCTTGGCAGGCGGGTTGCCGAGCGCAGTTCGGGATGTTGATACACGGAATGACGCTGCTGCCCATCTTACGGCGGTATCCCTTAGCAGGCTCTTACTGCATCCACGGGCATGAGAGGAGGGGTAACATTCTACTGCCGGCACCCCACACCAAAAATCCTCTATACTAGATGTATAATGCCGTACTATTATTAACATTTTTTGTATTTTTGTTTCAGAAAATGGCAACGGCACGGAACACGGAACAGAGTGAATTCTCGCGAAGAACTACCTTTTGTACCTTATATAGGTTTCGAGATCTCTTGTCAGACAACTGCGTGTCTACCATGAGTTGTCACTGTTAAATCGCTTGCCGTTACTACGTTATTATGACATTTGTTTCATGCTACCAAATTCTAAGCAAATGAAGCCTAAACTACAGTTGCTGTAGTTATAGTTTACTGCACATTTTAGTACCAAACTATCCGCTAGAGACGCTGTACAAGTTTTCATACATTTTTTTTACTACAGCCGCTAGCGAGTATGGATTGTGACAACTCATGGTAGACACACTGAAACGGCTTAGTTTACTGCCAGCACAAATTATCACGAAAAGGTATCTGTTAGAACTTAAGGGATTTTATGGTCGAATTGATCAAACCGCGTTGGTCAAATTGATGCTTCTTAAAGTTGAAATACTTTATAGTGTGTAACCTTTAAGTGCCTGGTAATTATAAGTTTGTTAATGTTTTTTTGAAAATAAACATATTTGTATTGTATTTGTGTTTAGTTATAACATGAGATGCGTTTCGACGGCTGAGTTTGCTTGTCTTAGAAGGCTGAATAAATTAAATAGTAGTGTCTTTTATTATATCATACATTTTTAGTAACTTCGGGTAAAATTGACCCGGCGTCATTGAATGCGTGATTATTTTACGTCTTTCGCCGGGTTAAGCCAGTTTCATAAAAAGCCTTGTCGACCAGAGATCTTTAATAATAATAACATAATCTTAGTTTAAAAGAGGAGTAATATTAAGTTTTATATAAGTTGTAATATGGCGGTTGCGTGTTACTGTTGATTAGTGTTTTTAATTAGCTGTTTCCGATTGTATTTGGAAGATATGGAATTTTAACAATTTCCCTTACAAAATACGAAGTAAGCTTACAATAATAATAATTGTGTTTGTCTCACTAAGTGTTAACCATTTACCCCGATATATATTAAGTATCAAGGTTTTTTTGACTTCAAGGTTTTTTGAGGCTCAGCGCAGACAGAACGGAGCGCAACGGAGAGGATTTTATTGACGCACTTGAAAATAAACTTTAAAATTATTACAATAAAGTGCAAAACGCTGCGCGGGGATTCCCGCGTATCTTCGAGGACGCGCAAGGATTTTTTGTCAGGTTCAAGCATTTATGCACTTTATTGTATTAATTTTAAAGTTTATTTTTAAGTGCGGTAATAAAATCCTCTCCGCTGCGCTCCGTTCTGTCTGCGCTGACCCTTATTGTCTGCAAAATCTCTGAATAACTGCTGATTAATTAATTCAACACTCATATAAGTAAGTTAAAATCGTGTAAGGGCCGATTTTTCAATCGTCAGATAAAAGGTGTAGTACTTATCCAACGAATAGAGTGAGACAACAATACGGTATTGATGAGTGTTAGAGAGGAATAGACGCGCAATGTATGACTACCAGTCCACGTTTGTCCTGTAATTTATTTATTTATTTGGAAATATTCGATAATATATAATACTTCAGCCATATTTGACGTGTGATTTAAATATATTGCAACACTTAAAATTTGCTTTGCGTAACATTGATTTTTTTGTTAATTTTTACAGTGATGGGACTGGTCAACTATCCACTATTAACATTCATTCAACAAGGTAGTGTATAGGTTCATCATTATCGTCTCAGCCATGGACGTCCACTGCTGGACAAAGACCTCCCTCATAGATCACTAAGTACTGATCATGCCGGGTTGTTGCCATACTCGCCATGCTAGGCAGACGGGTTGGCGAGCGCAGTACGAGTTCTAGTTACACGAAAGGTGCTGTTGCCCATCTTCTGGAGGTATCCAGAGATGGAGGGCAACATTCTACTGCCGGCGCCCCACTGCAGGTTAAGTACTGGCAATTTGTTTACATTTTGTACACGTCGAATTCGGTTGAAGTATATCAGGAGTTTTTAATCAGGTTTAATATAGACATCACCTAAGTTTGTAAACTGAAGATTTTTGTGGCCTTTATGAATGGATGAGAAAAAATGTTGATGGATATGTTGTGTGTTCTTGTCAGTTTACTAATCTCGCTATAGCAGAAACAGATTCCTACTTACAACAATGTTAGCCCATACTCCAGCCAAAATAGAATATCATTTCAGTCGGAAAACGTCCACTACTGAACCACAGGTCTCCCTCTTGAATCTCCATAAAGGGTAGTTGCCGTGCTCGCCACGCTTGGCAGGCGGGATGTTGATACACGGAAAGACGCTGCTCACCTTCCAGAGGTATCCCATGTTCTTACTGCATCCACGGGCCAGGGAAGGGGCAACATTATAGTGCCGACCCCGATGTCAGTAGTTTGTTAGTACTTAAACGTCTAGATTTTGGCCGAGTATAAAGTACACTAAAGTTGTAAATTTGGGAATGTGCTAAGATTTGAAAATATGAATGTGATATTTTGTATGAATATGGTGTAATGTAAAATGATGTGTAATTCTTGGATATAATGTGAACATGTTGTACTAAATTGGTTTTTGGAGTCCTATTGTTAAAGCTAAAATAAACTGTTTTACATTCAATACAATTCGAGGATTTGTATGGACTTTAATAGAAAATGCTTATAAGACTTCGTGAAAAGAACAAGAAAAACCTTTATTGCTTTAAAGGCAAATTATCAGGCTGTTGTGCTCAGTTCAGCTTTTTCTTATAGATTTATACTTTCCCCTATAACGTAGCATTTGGAGTAACTTATAAAATAACAATTATATACAATATACCTTTCGTATTTATATTATAATTAGATTTGAATAGCTGAATAAAGACATGTCAAAAATATCGTTTTTTTATTTTATAGACTTTTTTGTTGTTATTAATAGGTTATTATAACCCTTCTTCCATAGGAATCCCTTGGAAGATTCTTACTGCATCCACGGCCAAGAGAGGAGACATTACATTCTACAGCCGGACCCCCTTTGGTTCATAATTTCAGCCGTAAAACGTCCACTACTGAACACAGGCCTCGTTTGTGGATCTCCATGAGGGGTAGTGGCCATACCACGCTTGGCAGGCGGGTTGGCGAGCGCAGTAGGGGATGTTGATACACGGCAAGACGCTGCTGCCCATCTTCCTAAGTTATCCCTTAGCAGGCTCTTACTGCATCCACGGGTATGAGAGGAGGGATAATCGATTGTGCGCACTTGTGTAGTCGACACGTATCGCGAGTTGCTCCATTTTCATACAACATCAACATCTTGTAAAATGAATTGCCCAGCGTGTGGTGCAAGCTTTAATGACGGAGTTCAGTGTAGTATCTGTCTGAAGCACCTGGACTTTGGATGTGCCCAGATTACGGAAACTGGATGGAGGAAGCTGGGTGCTGACAGGAGAGCGGCATGGAAATGCTCCACGTGCAGGGGCCTGTCTCCTATGCCCGCTGCCTCACCTGAGCCATTGTCTCCAGCATTGGATGAAATCCTCAGGGAAGTTCGCAATATCAAACACAAGCTTGCTGACCTACCTTCGCTAATCGAAGATGTCAAGTCCATCAAGAATGACCTGATTGAACTAAGATCAAGTAGTGATTTCATGGCAGCACGACTGGATACTTTTTCATCACAGATGGTTGAAATTGAAAGCAGGGTTTCTAAAGTCGAGAACACACAGACGATCATCAGCTCTCTCGAAAAGGATGTCACTGAATTAAAATGTAAATTATCTGCTGCTGACATGAGATCACGTCTCAATAACGTGGAAATCAAGGGAGTTCCAGTACGAAAAGACGAAAATTTATTCTCGATTGTTGAGGCTAAGCAAAGAAACTAATTTTATGTTTCCAAAAACCCAAATTAATTACCTTTACAGAGTACCCGTGCATGGATCCAAGGATAAGTCAATTATAGTGAGCTTTATTAACAGATATGTAAAGGAAGATTTTGTTGCGGCAGCAAGGGCCCGCAAAAATCTGTCAGCCCCTGACATAGGGTTTCGTGACTCTGTTCGTCGCATCTATGTCAATGACCACCTAAACGCTGAATCGAAGGCTCTGCTTACGAAGACGAAATCCATTGCCAAGGAGAAAGGCCTGATGTATATTTGGGTGAAGTATGGAAAAATCCACATTCGAAAGAACGACACGTCACCCGTCATTGTAATCTCTCAAGAGAGCGATTTAAACAGAATAATTTAATCTGTTTTTTTGTTAGTTTTTATTTAATTGCTTTATGTAACTAGACATTGTCTCTTGGAACGGCAATTACTGCTCACTTATGTTTTTTACTTACTCTCTGTTATACTCTTAACCAATCAAATACAATATATAACCAAGTCCCATTTAATATTGTATTCACTTGCGTTGCTAAAACATTTATAGTCAATTCCGCTTTAACCGCTGTCCGGCTCTATTGCCATTTCACGCATTTATTGTTGAGGGTAGTTGTCCGCAACTATCTGTTAATTCGGTTCGCACGCACAAGTCAGCTGTGCGCTCATATTTCATTTAATCTTTATTTAGAAGTTATTTACACTTTAGCTTCGAAATTTTGCTTGCTTATAAACCATTTTAGTTATTTTTACGTGGTTGGAACCTGTGTTGGTGCGTTTATACTATTGGAATTTATTTATTTATTTATTTATAAAAAGGAACGCCGACAGTATATATATAAACACATTCAACAAAAAAAAATACAAGGAACAATTCTTATATTTATGCCAATTATAGGCGAACACAACACTCTTTAAATTTATACTAAAAGTAACTAAATATATCTATATCACATTTATGGCAACTAAATTACAATGAGATCATCATTAAAACAAGAGAATAAAATACTTAAAAAAAATGAAATTTAGATAGTGAAAAACGTTAAATTATTAAATGAGTATGTAACAAATGTTAAGATAACAACAGGTATGCAAGAAGATCCTATAGTGAGGTCAAGAATTAATTTCTGAATTAAGATGCTGGAAATATTCCATCACTGAATGTTTAAATTTATTAATGTTATCACTGAAAATATCTAAGTTAGGCATTTGTTTGTTAATGAAGTTGTACTGATTACAGAGCTGGACTACAGGAGCCCTCAGTCCTATGTTAGTGTAGCAGAATGGGATATTAAATATTTTGGTAATCGGCTGCCTGGGACTCCTGGTCGGAACAGAAAGCTGAATACTTTGGAGGATCCCACTACAGTCAGCGTGACCATTAATAACCTTGGAATGCTTTAATATCAAACCCAATCGTAAGTTTTACATAAGTACTATTATATTAACTTTTCTGCCGTTATGTAGGTAGTGAGGACCAGTATGGGTAGCGATAAAAATAAATCTTTGAGTATCTACTACCAAAACGTCAGAGGTCTTCGTTCAAAAACTTCAACTTTTTACCGCAATACTTGTTCAAGTTCCTATGACATAATTGTATTAACCGAGACATGGCTTATGGATAGTGTGCTAAATTCTGAACTTTTTAATAATACATACATGGTGTGGCGTCGGGACCGTGACTATGAGCGAACCGGCCAGTCTAGGGGCGGGGGAGTTCTAATTGCTGTCAACAAACATATTCATGCAATCCTCCAGCCCTCATTTTTTTTTTCTTCTGCTGAAGATATTTGGGTGACCATCTCAGCTAATCACAATAACAGGTTGCATAATAATGTTCATGTATGTTGTTTGTACCTTTGTAAGCAAAACTTAGGCAATTCTTTTTCGGATCAATTGGCCAACTACCTAGATAAACTTAATGATTTTATAATGTCTAAGCCATCTGATAAATTTTTAATACTGGGTGATTTTAATCTTAGTAGTATAATTTGGCTACAAGGATCGGATACTTACCTGTTACCTACTAATATTTGTGGAACTGCCGAAGCACTTTTAATTGATGAGATGGACACGCATAACTTACGCCAATATAATGGTATTACCAATGTTTAAGGAAAAATTTTAGATTTAGTTTTATCAAATGATGACGTCACTGTCTCCGAGTGTTGCGACCCCTTGGTGCCCCTTGACCCCCATCATAAGGCTTTTTTAATATATGCCAACTTCTTGAATGTACCGCTATTAAAGTCTCAGTCTTATACTAAATTCATGTACAATAAAGGTAATTATGAACAAATTAATCAAAAAATATCAGACATTGATTGGCATACCGAGTTATCTTCCAAATCAGTTGATGAAGCCCTTGACCATTTCTATTCAGTTGTTGACCAATTAAAATCCCAATTTATACCCACTAAAATTATAACTAGTAGTTCTTTTCCAAAATGGTATTCTCCTTCATTAATTAAACTCATTAAAGAAAAGTCTAAATTCCATAGGAAAATTAAAAATTATGGTATGAAGTCAGATATAGAAACATTTAAACTACTTCGGGACAGAGCCCATTCGCTTGAAGCCGAATGCTACCAAAACTACTTGAAAACCATAGAGGACAGTATAGAAAGGGAACCAAAACAGTTTTGGTCTTACATAAAAAGTCGTTCGAACTCAAATGGTATACCTACTTCACTCAATTACTTAGGTTGCACGGCATCTACTGGGAGCGAAATCTGTGAAGCCTTCTCGAAGTATTTCTACTCATCATTCTTAATACCGGATGCTAGATCCTCGTACCCTCTCCTAAACAATGATTTACTCTTACCGCATGACATATCTGACATTGAGATTTCCGTTAGTGCAATTGAAATATTGTTGCTCCAGATGGATACATCTAAGTCGGCTGGACCGGATAATATCAGTCCAGTATTTCTATCAAGTTGTGCTAAAACCGTATGCGAACCAATAGCTATAATATTTCAGAAATCGATTACGAGCGGTGTGTTCCCCACTATTTGGAAATCTGCATTTGTCTCGCCTATACATAAAAAAGGTTCGAAAAGCGATGTTACCAATTACAGGCCTATTTCCAAGCTATGTGTTATTGCTAAGATATTTGAGCGAGTTGTTTATGGACAAGTTTATTCCGCGTTACATAATACATTCAATCCATCGCAACATGGTTTCTTGAGAGGTCGCTCCACAGTTTCCAATTTAGTATTATTTAACGATTTCTTGACAGATGCCATGGACAAGGGTCACCAAGTTGATGTTGTATACACGGAGCAATCCTATCAAAGGATAGGATTGACCACAAGTTGCTCCTATTAAAACTCCGTTCCTTTGGAATAAGAGGTAACCTTCTTAGGTGGTTTACTTCCTATATTAATAATCGTTCCCAGGCTGTCGTCATTTATAATTATATTAGTAGTTGGGTTCCTATTCCTAGCGGAGTACCACAGGGATCTCTTCTTGGTCCCCTGCTGTTCTTGATCTTTATTAACGATATATCTAATTGTTTCCTAAGTAGTCATTTATTGTGTTTTGCTGACGACATGAAAATCTTCAAAATTATTAACTCTGTTAGCGATGCTCAAGATCTTCAACTGGACCTCTGTAGACTAGATACTTATTGTGTTACTAACAAACTTGACTTAAATCCGTCTAAATGCTCTGTTGTAACTTTTAGCCGTAAAACACGCCTTTTACTAACCTCCTATTCAATTAAACAATATGCACTACCTAAAGTTAATTTAGTAAAAGATCTGGGAATATTGCATGATTCTAAACTGCTATTCGATGAACATGTTGATTGGATAGTTTCTAGGGCCTCCAAAGCTTTGGGGTTTGTTATGAGAAGTTCATCTGACTTTCATCGAGCCAAGACATTCAAAATACTATATTGTACATTTGTTAGGAGCATTCTCGAATATGCAACCCAGATTTGGAACCCTTGTTACGATAAATATATAAATAGAATTGAACGCATCCAACAAAAATTCCTCAAATACATATGCTACCGCCTTAAAATTTCATACAGTACATCTGATTACCTTAACCTTTGCAAAAAAATTCATTTTCTAACACTAACGAAGCGCCGAGAAATTGCTGACATCACATTCCTATTAAAAGTCACTTCCAATATCATCAACAGTCCTGATATTTTAAGTAGGATTGATATTAACGTCCCAGCTAAATCCACAAGATCATATCTCCCTATTTATACTCCTCTAGTCAGTACTAATTATAGACAATATTCATTTATTTACCGTGCAAGCGTCAATTTCAACAACCTATTCAAGCAAATGGACATTGATTTATTCTGCACCAGTGTCAGTTCGGCTAGACAGCGGCTTAGCGGAGACTTCTTTGGTGACTTGACTTGATTGGATATAGTATCTATGATTTTAAGGAATTTACCTTTCTCTTAGTACCCACTGCTACTTTTGATGTATAATTCATTTTTGTTTTGTGTTTACTCTTATGTTACCGTCGATTTGCTTACAACCATTACTGATTTACCTAATTCATTTATTATTCGTGAGAACCTCTAATTGGCTCAATGTTTGTAACTCCGTTTTTTATTATTGTATTGTAGGCTGTTGGTTTTCCAATAAATAAATAAATAAAAATAAATAACATTCTACTGCGGGCAACCCACAGCAACATCATAATAAAAGCAAAGCATAACTCAACAATCATTTATTCATCATCGTCATCATCTTCACTGGCACCATTCTCGTCATCATCACCATCATCATCACTGCTGTCTTCATCTATCTTCTCATCATCAGATTTGTCTGCAAACTTGTCGTCGCCCCAGGACCCCTCGCTGTCTGACCGAGTTCTCTCGTTTAGGACCAACTCTTCATCGGATGAGGCATCTGTAGGAGATGATTAAAGGTGAAAAATCAGCCAAGTGCGAGTCCGACTCGCGCATAAAGGGTTCCTTACCAATACTTGACTACTTGTTGCCGTTATTATATCGAACAAAAAACGGCAAAAAATCACGTTCGTTGTATGGGAGCCCCTCCTCAAATATTTGTTTTATTCTGTTTTTAGCGTCTTGTCTTCTTATTTTATGTCTTTGTGTTTGGTTTTACACAATTCTGCCAGTGTCAAGTAAATTTATAAATTATTATGTTATTTGGTTGGCCATGGAGAGGCGGCCATTTTTTTACTCAGTGATACCCTTTAGCGTCTTATGGACGGGCCCTAAGAAGTGCAGAGTACCTACCTTTGTAGTCTAGTAAGGGCTTCATGCTGTCCTTGTTGTGTTTGTTCGCCGCGTCGCGCTGCTGGATGGTGAGGTTCAGCCGACCCTTCAGGTTCATCAGCTGACAGAGGTGCGAGCGCCTGTGGACGAAAGGGATTTTTTAAAATTAATTTAAGACTATTTATTTTGTAAAAACGGGAATTACTCACGTAGTATTGGCGTCGAAGATTATTCCGACACGTTTCGATTTTTCAAGAAAATCATCATCATGGGATTGAATGCCCGTCCGCGCGTGGGGCCGACACGTCACGTGTCGCGATGTGACACGTGTGACATCAGTGTATCATCAGTGTCGTAAAAACGGGAATTACTCACTACGTGAGTAATTCCCGTTTTTACAAAATGAATAGTATATCTCACGTTAATTTTGAAAGTGAAATAATTTAAGACTGTCGCTTAGCGACCACATCGTATAACAAAGAAATGAAACGGAATAACATATTTTTGTTTTACTTTACCTACACGTGAACGAAACCGATTTATGACTCAAAATGCTCTTACCCTTTTAAACAGTTATTGGATTTTAAACGAGAATTACTTGTTTTGGCGCTTACGACTTTTCGTTTCCGCGTCTGAGGACTGAGACAAACTATGCAGGCGGTCCCTCTCAGTCCGCGCTTCACCATTGTAATTTAAACAATTACATTCAAATAATTGTTCATGCCGTGGGTTGCCGGCAGTAGAATGTTACCCCTCCTGCAGTAAGAGTCTGCTAACGGATATCTCCGGAAGATGGGCAGCAGCCTCTTTCCGTGCATCAACATCCCGAACTGCTCTCGCTAACTCGCCTGCAGTTCAGTAGTGCACGTTTTACGGCTAAAATGAATTGTCAATTACTGCGTCTTCTTATGAACAGTGTATGCTCTCACCTGTTAGTGAATATGGCCAGCAGCCGCGTGAGCTGCGCGCCGTGCTCCGTGCCCAGGAGAGCCAGCAGCAGCGCCGCGTGGCAGCGCAGCAGCGCCGTCAGCCACGTGCAAACGCGGAGGCATCTGCAACAACGAACAGCACATACGTAACTACCCTGTCTTTATATGTATCTTTTAAAGTTTAGTTACCGTTTATGTCTGGCAAGAGCAGAGTTCCCAAACACAAGCATTATGTTTTAATTAAATGGAGGCTCCCAAATCCTATGTTTTGTAAGATGAGATGCATCAATAAACGATTTTATTTATTCACCAGCCGCACCCTGCAGTTTCACCCGCGTAGTTCCCGTTCCCGTGGGAATTTCGAAAAATCCCTTCTTAGTGCACCTCTAGGATAATACTCAAGGTATATGTGTGCCAAATTTCAAGTCTCTAGGTCCAGTGGTTTAGGCTGTGCGTTGTCTGTCAGAACGGAAGAGTTTTATATATATTGATTGATAACTTGTAATTTTAAACGGTTGCCGGCAGTAGTGTTGCCCCCCCCCCCTCTCTTGTCAGTGGATGTAGTAGTGCCAAGGGATACCTCTAAAAGATGGGGACAGCAGCGTTTTTACTTAACTAATAAATAAACCTCTAGGAAGCAAGTACATTTTAAATGTGACAGTTCGTTTACAAACATAGTACATCAAATTTGGCTGGAGTATAGTAGACATTTCAAGGAAATAAAAACTTTAAAATTTTTACCGTACCATAGACATCCTCTGCTGGATATAGGCCTCCCTCATGGATCTCAAAGTACGGGTTGTTGCCATACTCCCCACGTTTAGCAGGCGGGTTGCCGAGTGCAGTACGGGATGTCGATACACGGAAAAATCCTTGGTACATTCTTACTGCATCCACGAGCAAGAAAGGGTGGGCCAACATTCCAACATACAGGTTTCAAACAATAAGGTTGGGGGGCAAACATTCCAACAGTCGACATTTATGTTAGTTTTAGAACCGGTCCCAAAGGCCTCAACGGAAGACTAGCGCAGGTTATCCCGTAACCTGCATATGCTGAGTTGGGACCATTTTGCAGCTTTTAGTATTTGATTTTATTTTAAGGCTAATAATCCTCTTTGTGTTTTAGCTATAATGACCTCTTGTTTGTATTGCCTTTTAAAGTGTATTCTGTTATGTACTTATGTGTTTTTTAAGTTGCAAATAAACGTTTTTTGATTTGATTTGACATATACATAGGTGTCAAAGAATAAAGTATACATAATATACTCACGCGCTGGTTTTCCGAGCGGCCATCGCGGAGAGCTCACTGAGCAGCGCCGGCACGTACTCCGCCGGCAGCGCCGACACCGTGCTTACAGCCACGTCCATCCGGTTCTTAAGCAGTACCGTGCGGATGATTCTGCGGAACAATAACTGGTAAGTTTACAGGCATTCGTGAGTTTGTTTTCTATATTAAGGACGCATTTACGAAACGCGTCAAAATAATAGGAAAATAGGACTAGTTCCGGTTCATTTTCTGGTTTATCCGTCGAAGTTTGACATATTTTAAGCATACCAAATGAACCAGAAAACCAGTGTTTATAGAATATGGGTTTTTTTTCTTCAAAATAATATACTTTTAATTCAAAAAATATAGTTTTCCGTAGCCTCTTCTCGCAAAAACTATGATAATAGGCCCACTTTCGGTGCATAGATCTCAATAACTCGAAGATTTCAAATAATAAAAAATATACTACGATAAAAAAGAAACATTAAACAATAATTCATGGGAAAAATAAATCCAAAAATATTCACATAAACCACAAAAATAAATCATCAATATTCCACCATAATTCTAAAATTTTGCTAATTCACGTAATGTCTAAGAAATAAGGTTGACTATCTTCTGTCTTTGTTGATGTTTGGTGTATAAAGTAACGATCAATTTGAATGAATGGTCAGTATGCAATACAAGCGCGTCAAATCGTAAATGCGTCCTAAAGGGTCGACAGGTTAGTAAAAAGAACTAAAAAGTTAAAAACCGCTTAATTACAGAGCTCCTATGGCCATCTTCCAGCGTCGTCATCAGACCCTGGTTACCATCCAGCACCAAAGTACACGTCAAGACGGATCGAACGAGTTTAAACTAGATAGGGTTGTGTCGTTTAACTACTGAGTTCGTACGACCTTCACGTTCCATCATCAGATCAGTTCCATGTCGCATTGTCATGCGATTGCGATACACTTGCATGCAGAATTTGAGCTCAATCGGTAACAGGATCAAATTTAACTTGCAAGAAATTAAAGACAAACATCTTCAAACAACCGAGGTCACTCCGTGAAGCCCGCGAAGAAGAAAAGCCAGGAAGATTCTGCGCTTCTGGTCGGAGTTGGGCTGGCTATGCTAGCCAGACACCTCACGCATAATGGACCAACTTTGAGTCTAAATGCGGAAACGGAGTCACACACACACAAGACAAGCATCGGTACAGGTGAAACTAGACACATTTAAATTGAATAAAGCGCATAAATGAATTCGTTCGCTTCAGGAAACTGTTTCTTCCAAATGAGCGAAAGAATCCAACCTCTCTTTCACTTCGGTAATTTCCATGAGATGGGAGTAAAGTGAACTTACTCCTTATCCTTAGAATGTAGTCCCTGCATCAGCAGCTTGGTGAAATTCTCGTTGACAGCGGTCTGCGTCCGGCTGGAGGGGTCCAGAGACAGGTTGGACAGACGCGCCTCCATCGGCACTTCCACCTGGAACACACAGCGCGGTGAGTAATGGCTGCAAGAGGTCTTCTCTGTGTTCTGGGGTAAAACTCGTCATCATTTCAGCTGTGAAACGTCCACTACTGAACACAGGCCTGCCTCATGGATCTCCATGCGGGGTAGTTGCCATACTCGCCACGCTTGGCAGGCGGGTTGGCGAGCGCAGTACAGGATGTTGAGACACTGCTGCCCATTTTCCGGAGGTATCCCTTAGCAGGCTCTTACTGCATCCATGGGCATGAGAGTAGGGGTAACATTCTACTGCCGGAAACCCACGTACCATAATACCAATCCATAATGTCATTATCGACAAACTGTTGAACTTAAAATCTCTAAAAAGAAAGGTCAAGGTATTTTCTTGAATCACCGAACCCTGAAGAGTCGTAGAACTAAAGTTGTTCCTGGGCTAGTCAATACACCCCTATTTGGCTTAGTACGCATATTATAATACTACAACACAGAAAAGAAAAAAATAAAGTATTAATATTTATAAAGATTAAAGTATTAACAAGCAATCATAAATTTTAATATTTTCTTTTTCTTTTAGCGATTATGGTCATCAGCTATGGTATCTTTTGCCGCGCTTGCGTCTGTTGTGTTACAAGATATATGTAGGAACTTTAGCATTGTTTAAGATTTATTTGTTTAGTTACATTTTTAAGTTATAATTAAAAACGATTATACATAACACCAGGCACCAGAGGCTTTGTAAAGAATAGTTTTAAAACTTAGATTAAGTAATTTCATGTATCTCATTTTAAGTGAAACATTTGTGTTCTTATGAGAATAAAGTTCTTTAAACCTTAACACACCCTGTACAGTCTAGATTCTAGACTCTTTACGGACTTTAGTGAATGAATGAATTTGATTCATTTTCTCTCACACAATAGGTTATTTGACTAGTTGTTTATTTAACGTGTAAAGGAACACATAGCAGCGGTGAAAAATCGACAAGTGACCAGGTCTGCTATAGCTGAGCATGTAGTGGACTCAGGACCCAATCACTGGATTGAACTCCACAATCCCAAAGTTATAGCCAACGAGAGGCACTATTACAAGAGAATGGTTCGGGAAGCAATTGAAATTAAGAAGTATCCTAATTTCAATCGTGAAGACGGCTTCAGACTCTCTGCCTCATGGAATCCAGTGATAGCCAAGTGTACTCGACGTATGAATCAACCTAAGTGTGCTGATACAGTTAGTGTAGTGTGCTGTCCCAGTGTGAAACAGCCTTAATCTCAAGTTACTATATTTATGAAGACCTACTATATTTATGAGAAGTGAGGGTAGTCTGAAAAGACGCCTTCGCTTTGCTGCGGTTACCTCTAACATACGGTTACGTCTTCCCGGGACCACGATAGGTGCAATCCTGTCGAAACGTCGGGCAATAATAAAGGTAAATAGCGCGATAAATACCCGGTTAAATATGTGTTAATAATAGGTTATTTGTGCTAGGTACACATTGATGCTTAAAATTTTATATTTGTAACCAGTTGTGAGAGGCTGGTGCCTGCGATAGGCTCGTAGGAACCTGTGGCCGGGTCACCAGCGCTCCACTCCCGGCTCGGGGTACCGACCTGTCCCCCCGGCACCACTCTCTTGCGGCTAGCGACGCCCCCCATGGGTTCGACAAGTTGGACCGCATTAGACTTGTCGCTCCTGACTTTGGTCGCGTCGCTCTGTTTCTGCGTCGGCTTCACGGCGTCCCTGATGAGGATTTGTGTTTTTGATTTTACGTCGGGGGTCTGAAAAATATTGTTATCCAAAATATAAAAAAAGTAAAGTAAGGGCTTTGCATCTATTATAGATGATCTATACAGCGTCAGCAACTGGTAATCATGCTGTACGGGACGCTGCAGCGCCTGGGACATTGTTAGATGGATTAGGCTTGCCCAGCACCTATACCATCCTCTCAGCTTAGTCAGCTATTATTCAGAGCAAAGAACAGGTCAATATGTCTGAAGCTAACTAAGCCGCGGGCAAAATATAATAGTATATATTAGTGTTAAAGTTATAAACTTAAAAATAAAAGTTGAGGGCACATACTAACGCGGCTGCTCTTAGCTTTTTTTTATACGACTTAATGACGAGACAAGCCGTAGGCCCACCTGATGTCAAGCGGTAACCTCTACCAATTCTGACGAATACCTACTATGACGAGCTCTGTGGCGCAGCGGGCGAAGGTCCGCCTGCGACGCAAGGGGTTGCGGGTTCGATTCCCGCCTCGGGACAGATGTCTGTACGATCTGCAGATATTCGCGCTGGATGTTTTTCTATATTATAATAAAAAAATATCTGGCAGGACACGTGAGCTGTATGCCCCAACAACAATGGGCAAAGACCACCACCGATTGGATTCCGCAACAAAGATGACCACGTGGTGGACCCAGCCCGCGATGGCGGGATGAGCTTGACTCCTTTAGTATAGACTGGCTTCAACAAGCTGAAGACAGGGATAAGTGGAAGGAGGGAAGGCAGACCTTTGCCCTGCAGTGGGAAAAATCAAGCTTATAAATTAATAAAATACATAATGTAGACGCATAGATCGCGTCAGAAACACCGACCTACGTGCAAAGACCGGCATTGCAGACGTAGGCATTACAGCAGCCCGTCTGAAGCGGGATCGGGCAGGCCATGTGACTCGAATACACCCGGGATGTCGGGCCAATCCCGTCACACATTGGGTGCCAGGCGGGCAACGACGTCGCGGCAGAAAGAGAAAGAGATGGCCAGATGACCTGGATGCATTTGAGTCTACGTGGCCGGTGGTTGCAATGAACCGGGATGTGTGGAGAAAGAAAGGAGACCTTTGCCCAGCAGTGGGACAATGAAGGTTAAGAAAACAAAAAAAATGTGGTATAATGTAGTCATCTAGTACCCATAAGGGTCAGCGCAGACAGAACGGAGCGCAGCGGAGAGGATTTTATTAACGCACTTGAAAATAAACTTTAAAATTATTACAATAAAGTGCATAAATGCTTGAACCTGACAAAAAATGCTCGCGCGTCCTCGAAGATACACGGGAATCCCCGCGCGGCGTTTTGCACTTTATTACAATAATTTTAAAATTTATTTTCAAGTGTGTCAATAAAATCCTCTCCGTTGCGCTCCGTTCTGTCTTCGCTGACCCTAACACAAGCTCTGCTAAGCTTGGGGCTAGATGAAGCTGTGTGAATTGTCCAACATTATTTATTTATTATCTGAATCGTCTGAAACAGAGGCGAAGGCCGACGATCATGAAGAATACTCACAACATTCTCAAAGGTCATGCTGGGTCCGTGACTGTAGCCCAGCAGCAGGTCTCCGGAATGCTGGAGTCTGCAGCAGGTAAGTGGAATGGGCACTGCATCCTGCGTGCTAGCTTGGATGGTCACTAACGGCTTAGTCGGCTTCACTGACGGTCTGAAATAAAAGGGTAGTTGTAGATGTTTTCCATACGTAAAAACAAACTTTGAAGGCCAGCGGCTTTGTTTGTGTAAAGATTTTTATCACGTTCATTAAGCACGTGACCAACGCTGCTCTGCATTGCGCCCGTCACCCTGAGACAGAGTTGTAAGGTAGATAAAGATAAAAACAAGTTTATTTTGTTACCACTGGTCCACTGATGAACATAGGCCTCCCTCATGGAGATCCATGAGCCACCGTGTGATGATGTCACTAACCCACGTGCCGACAGTGAACTCACTCACGAGTACAACACAGGCATGAATGAACACAGGCCTCCCTCATGGAGATCCATAAGGGAGGCCTGTGTTCATCAGTGGACGTTTTATGGCTGAAATGAATGATGACATTTTCAGTATATAAATGATGTGTGACATTGTTTATGTTTTGGCCGAGCTTCCCAAGCCAAGGAGATTGCGAGGCGGATCCAGTTAGGATGGGCCGCCTTCGGTAAATTGGATGACATATTAAAGTCGAAAATTCCTCAAAGCCTAAAAACCAAGGTTTATAACCAATGTGTTCTGCCCATTCTCACCTACGGCGCTGAGACATGGCCGCTCACAAAGGAATACATGCACACCATACAAGTTGCACAAAGGGCAATTGAGCGCGCCATGCTTGGCATCTCCCTCCTTGATCACATACCCAACGTGGAGATACGCCAGCGTACGAAAGTCGTACACGTAGGTATGCAGATCGCAAGCTTGAAATGGAGATGGGCAGGGCATGTTGCCAGGCGAGACGACAGCCGATGGACCAAGGCGGTAACAGAGTGGTTTCCGATGGAAGCGAGACCGCCTCGAGGCAGACCACCTGCCAGATGGGCGGACGATCTGGCCAGGGTTGCCGGACGACAGTGGATGAGACTTGCACAGGACCGTTTACGTTGGCGTGCTGAAGAGGAGGCCTATACCCAGCAGTGGGTGTCAACGGGCTGATATGATGTGTATTAGCTTACCCATTCAAGGTGTGAGCATAGTAATGCACGACGCCACTCCTCGTGGCAGCAGCGAGGCTCAGCCTGACCACGCCCCCCTCGTCCCGCAGCACGGCGTCCACTATCCTCGGCGCGTCCTCCAGCACGAAGTTGTACGTGGGCGAGTTCACCGCCGGCACGTTGGTTAGCGACTTCTTGCGCTTCCTCTGCTTCTTCGGCGCTGGCTCGTCGCCGTTCGCGAGGCTGTGGTCTTCGGAGACGGTTATGTCCCAGAATGATAGGAGGCGTTCGTTTCTGGAATAATAATTGATAATTAAACTTTATTTCAGGCAACAAACTTAGTTTAGTACAAGATGTTATAGTACTTAAACTACGGCCCATATACATAAATATATACCTTATAGCTCTGTGGCGCAGCGGGCGAAGGTCCGCCTGCGACGCAAGGGGTTGCGGGTTCGATTCCCGCCTCGGGACAAATGTCTGTACGATCTGCAGATATTTGTTCTGGGTGTTTTTCTATATATAATAAAAATATCTATCTATGTAGTATAATGTATTAAGTATATCAGTCATCTAGTACCCATAACACAAGCTCTGCTTAGCTTGAGGCTAGATGATGCTGTGTGATTTGTCCAGCATTATTTATTTATTTATGTATTTATAGACTAACATACATACAAATAAATCTTAATTACTAGACACTCGTTGGGAATGCGGCGACCAGTGACGCAGACACGGCGTCTCATTCCGTCGCTGCGCGGGATCGCGTCGCAGCCGTCCCGCGAATCGACGGAACTTGACGCCCTTCGGCCATAATTCCGAATTTAAAAAGGTCGATAGCTTTTCAGTCATAATGAATAGTTGATTAAATTAGAAAGAAAGAAAGAAACCGTTTATTTGCACCAAAGTCATAGTAACAATTTTATACACATAAAATTATAATCATCTTAAGTTTATATTTGCACAAATCGGTCACCACTCAGCATAAGCAGGGATAAGATTGCTCAGCAAGCTATTACTGCGCTGGTTTTCTGTTAATTAATGTTCATTGTGCAAAATCTCATTGTGTCACGGCGCCACTGAAAACCAGTGCTGTGTCTAACACAGCGTACGCTGAGTTGGCGACCGATTTATGTCTATAAATATTTTATTGTAACAGTTCCGTTTGTGTATTTGTAAATGAGACGGAATATTATTTTCTTTTCTTTCTTTTTTTTTTCAAAATATATAAAAAAATATTTATGTATTCTATCAGTCGTCTGGGACCAGATGACGCTATGTCCAGCTTTTTTTTCTTAACCTATTTGTCCCACTGCTAGGCAAAGACCTTCCACAAACTTCACCAACCATCCTCATCCCTCGCTAATTTATGGTGACCCTAACAGTTATCAGCTCTTCAACAGAGTTTTTTATCCTGTGTCTATTATACCTGGTAAAGATCGCTCTTTAGAGATAAGGCCGCCGATTGTCACTATGTTTTCAGTGTTTCTCTTGTTATTATGTTTAGTTTTAAGGTGTGCAATAAAGTATTTTATATACTGATGACTTTTGGTCCTCTGTCGGCAAACCTCGGATTAAATGAATAGGTTTGCTTCAGTATCAGAAGTGGCAGTGAACAGCATGTATGTATTTGTATTTTCGCGACTTCATTTTCCGCATTTAGACTCCTAAGATGGGCCATTACGCGTGAAGTGTCTGTCCGTGTCAGAGTTAAGCGACAAGCGATCTTCCTGGGATCTTCAGCACACAACTTATCTGATCTGCATATAGTCTGTCTGAATCAAGATCGAATGCTAAGAACATCAAGAATTCAACTCACTGTGAGCCCTCGATCAGCCAGCACACATCGTGTACTTTAGCTAGCGACAGCAGCGCCGTCTGCGACGCATTGTGCCCGAGAGTTTTGACCACGCTGGCCTCGCCTTTGTGCAGCCTCCACAGACGGACCTGCCATGATGCTGCAACGAGGTAATGTGCGTCTGTTTCCTGGAAATTAGATTTCTAACTTTAGTTTAGAAGAGTTGGTGATGTAGCAAATGATGCTGCACTGAGGTGATGTGCATCTGTTTTCTGGAAGTTAGATTAATAACTTTAGTCTAATAAAAGTGTGTTAATAAACAAAAGAGTTATGTCTTTTCTCCTAAAACATCCTCTATCCACATGTGTGTCATATACTGGACAAGCAGTGGGTGAAGATTGCAACTGACTGGATCCTGAACAGACTACAACCAAGTGGAAACCTACACAGAGATGGCCAGATGAGCTTGACTCTTTTAATAAAGCATGGACCTTGTTGCAGAAAACCGAGAACAGTAGACTTATCTAAGAGGCCCTTGCAGACCCACTGAATAAAGGCTTTTTGAAAGATGTTTTATGTGAGTAACATATTATTTAGATACATATTTTTACCACTTTCTACTCTGAAACTTTGGCTTGATAAGGGCACTAACAGAATAAGGACACTGAAACCTTCAGCCCAATTTGATGTACAATGTTTGTAAACAAACTGGCAATACTATACCTAAAAAAATCTTTCTCTCTCACTTTCTCTTTGTTGCTTTTTACATTATTTCTCAATTATTGGGAATTTGTGTCAAAAAACCGACCCTCGGGAAGCAATTCAGTTTTATGGAACTATGCTGAGCACAGCCCTTCTGCTCCTCTCCCTGCTTATAATATAAAATAAAAAAAATGTGACAGTTTGTTTACAAACATTTTTTATCAAATTGGGTTGAAGTATAAGAAAACCTTATTGGTATCACTTAGTATTAATCAATCTATCATCACCATTTCAGCTGTAAAATGTCCACTACTGAACACAATAAATCTCTATTTAAGTAGTAGGTATTAGAGATAAGTTGATTCTAGGAAACACTTACAGCTAATTAACTTTTGCAGTACCAACAAATTATAATCTCAAGTTAGCTAATAACATAAGTTGATTAATCAAGACAATCTATAAAAATATGTATTTGTGATTTATCTTTGTTTACTTTCATGAATCGTTAACATTGTAAATTTTAAGATTATTTATATAATATCTAATTTTATTGGCAGTAATTTATAAGACAATATCCATAATGTTTCTGTTTATGTAAAATAGCTAAGAACATGAGTTGCTATTCTAGTATAGTTTTCAATGTTGATAGATTCATTGGATTAATTTATAAGAGATAAAGTTATGCTAATTATCTAAATAATTGAAGTAAACAACCATGTATGTATTGTAAATAGATTTCATAATTGGAAAAAGTGGTCTAAGAGCTTTTTTTTTAACAATTGGGGGAGGCCTTTGCTCAGCAGTGGGACATAAATGGCTCGTAATAATAAGAATAATTGACAATAGGCAAGCGTTGAGCTATCATCTAACTTGGAGACGAGTAATAATATGGCCTCAGATGCATGCTTGTCTAATAAATACATACCCATAGTTTAAAAATAGAGCTCCATATATGCAATAATGCTAATCAAGAATAAATTTCATAAACTTACCAACTTATGAGGTACAATTTTGATTGCACTTATGCTATTTCCTTGTTTACTCTTATTCTCTACAGCTATATTATATTGATTTCTAGGTTTCCCCGTATGTATATCCCATTCAATGGCCACATCATCTTTGCTGACACTGTACAATCCATAATCTCTGCTCCAGTCCAAGGCAGTCACTTTACTGAATATCCGGCCGGATAAAATAGTCTCTATTTTAGCTTGAGCTACAGAATATAACAGGATCTTCCCACTGTGCGTGCCTAATGCAATGCATTGACTCTCATTGTCACTGATACTGGCCCTTTTCTTTTTTTGTTTTGGTGACTGGCCCTGAAAAAGGTTTTTAGGTTAGATATATATTTACATCATATAAACAGCTTGATACAAACCAACATCGTTCCAGAAGGTTCATTGGGACAAATTTATACTATGTACGGGTAAGGGAGGGAGAAGAAGCGTTAATTATTGCATGAAACGTTACAAAAACCACGTGTTGTACGTACCGTGGATACTGTGACGGTTATCCAATGTAAACATGACGGCGGTGAAGTTAAATGGAGGTCTGGTGTGTACTGCTGTTTTAGCTCGTTGGTTTCTGTGTCCCATATCTTTAGCCTGCCGTCTGTAGAAATGGCAGAATAATATTTTCCGTCTTCGGAAAACGCAGTTTCTGCCATGTTTCGTATCAGACTGACGTCTTCAGTCTTCACCGACTTGACAGAATGTGACAGCACCGTGACATTGACAGTAATACATTTCAATCCCTTTCGCACACCTGTTGATTTTTAGAATTTATTTTAATAAAATAACGCTGGACAATCACACAGGATCATCTTGCCCCAAGCTAAGCAGAGCTCTAGTTTATTTATTTATTTATTAAGACACTCCTACGACATCTTCACATTACATTCACAAAGTAAAATTAACATAATACTGGTCCCGTGTGAGACACCTGGAGTGTACAACACTCGATATAAAAACTAGAAACAATATTGCTCTTAACCATAAAAAACTAAAATTAAAATCAAAATTACGGTCTAACTACAAATTACACAATAAAAAGAAAAATTAAGAAAATAAACATTTTATTCGGTCCCAGACGTGGTCAGAAACTTGCGTTTCAAACCACTTAGTGAGACTGAATAAATGTTTATTTATTTATTTATTAAAGGGCATGTTAATTATTTTACAAATGTGTTATATATGATACTAGATGACTGATTATACATAATACATTATACCTACATAGAGATATATTTTATATTGAAAAACATCCAGAACATCCTGAGTCGTCGTATGACTTTGAAGCTGATTTATGCATGAAATTCATGCAGCATCGTTGTTATTTTTATAGTCATTGTAACTAATAAATGTAGTGAATTGTAATGGAATAAATATTAGGTTATAATGCGTTAGATGAAACGTAATTAAATTATAACAACAATTTTGACAGTTACAGTTGCCATTCAAATAATTTTATAAAGCTGTTATTTTGATTTAATTTATTAGTTGTTTTCTATTAATATTTAACAAGAAATAAATTCAACTTTAAATAACAAGTTATTGTAGCTTTTCTTTTTTAAGGTTAAGTGTTTCCTTACCGCAAAAAAATGGCATAAGTTAAGTGCTGCCATAAAAAGAATACCCATCTGATCTGATCTGTCATTTTGTTAAAAAAAAATCAGTTTCGTTTTGGACATCACGTCACGAACACCTGTCACGCTGACATTATATTGTTTCTCGTATTTCGTTTTCCGAGTTCGTGATCGCAACGCAAATGTAGGCGGAGCTCGTTATTTTTTTAGTTTAGTTATTAGTGCTCTCGTTCCACTTTTCGAAAACCTCTTTATTTATAATCGCGCACACATCACCACGAAAGCTTTCGCCCAAATCAGTGAAGTGAAACAAAGGCCATTTGGCATTGATACAGTTCTGTGAAATATGTGATTTGATTTATGATGTCATTTTGGTGAATACTTGAAAACATGAGTGTCAGTGCTGACGCGGACGTGTCCAGCCCTTTCTCTGAAGGGCAGAGCACCTTGGATCCGACGATCTCGAAATCATCTTCAGACAGTCAAAGTTTAAAGACTGACGATGTTGCGGTAGGTCATGATGCCAAATCAGAGCCTAGCACACCAAAGGCCACTCCTATGGCCTTCGTCGTCGACTTTGGCGAGGCTAAAGCGATAGACAATAAAAGACTAGAAGAGTTAGCTAAGAAATCCCAAGCTAGGCATCAGAGGGTCCAGTCCATGTCCGCTGGCCCGACACGGACCAGTCCAGCGTCCCATAGGCCACCCATGAGCGCTAAGCTCCCGAGAAAAGCTCAAGGGTACAACTCTGAAGGCTACTTCTCATCGGACCAGGAAGACAGCGGCCTGTCAAACTCATTGAAGCATAGAGCACAAAACCCTAGTCCCATTAACAGGAATATCAAGTCACCACTCTCAGATGGCTTCAGCACAAAACGTCCATCCAAAAGTCCAATAGTAGACAGTATTATGTCAAGAAGTGATAATTTCACATTAAATGCACGTCGTGGTTTAAACCTGCCATTGAAAAGTTCCAACACTTTTGTCAGGGATATCCACTATCAGCCGAAAATGGCTGACGTTGTAGATCAAAGCCCCGTCCTCCTGACAGACATATCTAGTCCTGAACTAGACATCCTAACTCCTGATAATGCCTTATCCACACCTGAAATTAAAAGTCCAGTGCGCAAGCCTCGGGCCACATCAGATACACCAGATCTGTTCAAGAAATGCATTGTTGGCGAGCCTTTATACATTGATGAGGATGTAGACAGAGAGTCCAACTCTTCCACTGGTACTTACACCATAGAAGGTGATAATTACACAGAAGAGCAGAAAGCTAGGATGAGTATCGACAGGAACTTTGCAGCAGCAGCAGCATTAACGGACTCATTCAAACGAGAGTCGAGTGCTGACCCTGAACTCATATTTGATCTTCCCAACAGAGTCATAACTAAAGAACCGAGACTAGACTCAGCATTACGGAGCCCTACTGACAGCCAGAAATTCGAAATGCCCAAAGTCTCAAAGGACAAAAATGTTTTAGAAATATCCTGCTGTTACGAATCCCCAACAGAGAATGACTTAGCCGCTCAAACATCAAAGCAGATAAAATCAACCCGTAGCTATTTAGAGAAAATCAAGAATCGGGTGAGAACAATCACAGAAAAGACCTTTGCTAAATCACCACCCAAACATGACGGGGGTGATGATGATGATGATGTTGGTAGCTTCACATCTGTCACCACATCGGGAGTCTTAAGCTCCAAGTACCCCTCTTACGTCAAATCTGTGACTACTTCCGGGGTTCTGAGCAAGCCTCACCCAAAAGAAGTGCCTTCACGAAGGCGCTGTAGCCTCACCAAGTCTGAAATAGACCAGACAGACTACATTCACAGACTGTCCAGGGAATCCTCAGTCCCTGTATCAGACTACCGTAGCAGAGACCCTGTAGTCCCAGACTTTATGCAAAGGTTATCAAGGGAATCATCCGTCCCCGTCTCGCTACCGAGCACAAAATCTCCCTTGGCAAATGCTCAATTTGAAAGCTCAGCTATGAAGAACGCACAGAAGGTTCTCAGAGATGATTCAGGTGTCTCATCAGACATGACACCGGAGCAGGTTGTTGGGAGGCTATCGTATCTGAGTATAAACCGTTGCAAAGGTGATAAGACCTGGATCCAGGATTGGGCCGACAGTGTGAAGAAGTATAACACCAATGTGCTAGGTACAGATGAGGTGGATGAGCGGCCTCCACTGAGCCCGAGGAATCTGCCTGGGAGAAGTGAGTATTGCATGTTTTTATAATTGTTTCCCTCCTCTCTTGCCCATGGATGCAAGAATCTGCCAAGGAATACCACCGGAAGATGGGCCGCGTCTTTCCGTGTATCAACGCTTTATTCTTATCAATTTGTGTTGTTTTATTTTGTATATTGACGTGGCAAAGGCTGCACCGAATAGTCTTTTATGAGTTTGAGTAGATTATCAGATAGTTTTATCATATTATGATAGTAAAATTAGGAAGTGTGTTTATTTATATTCTTTGATCCAGATGTTTACAGCGATATAAAAGCGTAGTATGCCAATAAAAAAATCGTTTGGTCGATAAACGTAACAAACAACCAAAAACTTCCGGATTTAGGGAGTCATCATATTCTAATCAGCCCATTTGGATCCCACTGTTGGGCAAAGGCCGTCCTCTTATTAATCTGGTGGGGATACCAGTTCTGCACTGACATGCCGCGTCCCGCGGGATGTATTGCGTATTGTCCCAGGTGATACTACGCAGACCTAGCCTTAACCTTGGTGAACCACTATAATCAAGTAACAATTTTAGTAGCAGTAGAACTTTTTGTGAAGAGTTCATCCTGGGAAGTACTACCACCATACCTAGTGGTTCTGCCGCCAAGCAGTAATGTTGGTAATGTTTGCTGTGTTCCGGTTTGAAGGGTAAGGGGGCCGGTGAATTACGGGCACATGAGACCTTACAACACTGTCTCAGGGTGACGGGCGCAATGTAGTGCAGCATTGGTCACCTGCTTCGTGACCGTGACGAGAGGTTACCGCCTAATATCAACAACTCTGTCTCAGGGTGACGGGCGGAATGCAATGCAGCATTGGTCACCTACTTCGTGACCGTGACGAGAGGTTACCGCCTAATATCAGGTGAGCCTTCGGCTTGTCTCGTCATTATGTAAAAAAAAGCGTATGAAGACAATCGCCTTCACGAACTCTATACCAAACACCAACTCCGCAAAGATAGACCCAAGTTACAATACAATGACGCCGGTCAGATCTACTGTCACTCTTTTAGGGCTTTTAAAAACAAGTTTGGTCTAGCGATTTGAGAGACTTTACCTTGCCGTTACACAGTTTAATCAAAACATCGTGAGGAAACCCGCGGCTCAGTCAGCTTCAGACGCATTGACATGTTCCTTCCTCTAAATATAGCTGACTTTGCTGAGAGGATGGTATAGGTGCTGGGCAAGCCTGATCCATCTAACAATGTCCCACTGCAGCGGCTCATACGGCATGAGTACCAGTTACTGACGCTGTATTAAATCATCTAATAACAATGTGAAAGGACAATTAGCTTATATCTAAGCTAGATTACATCTAAATATCAATAACAAAAAGAAAACACATTATAGAAATGTATAAGACAATACTACCGATAGATAACCTTATCATATCTACGGCACTGATAAAAATCGCGATAATATCAAAATTATAACAATATTATCTGAAGATGCATGGCAGACGATTATGACCTTTATTACAAGGCATTGTTCTTGATAAAAGTTAATTACCTCAACCAGTTGTTGTGCGTAAAAACGTGAGAGATTCAGGGTAACATGATCTTAGAGATGTATTGTGGGAAATAGAAAACTAGCGTGCATATAGGTCGATGTAAATTACCTGGATAGGCTTAGTAATCAGACGTTTTAGAATGCGATAATAGCAAGTCGATGCTTCTTTACTGTACTGATGTACTGCTTTTTACCTGTCTTATTTATGAATTTATGAAAAAGAATCGGAACGTCCGAGAAGTAATAAGAGATTTGAAGAAGTATTTGTTTTAAACAGTTATAACTACAGGAAGACGTTCTTAACAGCACTATCCTAGTAAATAAATGAATAATGCTGGACGCTACACACAGCAGCATCTCTGTAGATCAGCCAAATTCGATGTATTTATATTTGTAAACAAACTGTCAATACGCTGTTGCTTTTTATACATATTTCTCAATTATTGGGGATTTGTAAGCACTCCCTTCAATATACTATTAACTCGGTCTAAAAACCCAACTCTTAGCAGCAAAATAAATTGTAAATATGAGAGTTTGTTTACAAACATTCCACATCGAATTTGGCTGACCCAAACTAAGCAAAGCTAACATTTTGAGATATTTTTAATAGCATTCAAAGACTTGCCTAAGAAGCATAAAAATGTAACCCTATTCTTATTGGTTTCTTATAAGGCTTAAAGTATATCAAATCAACTTAGGTTTCTAAAAATGTCAGAAATCGACGAAACCTTGTCCCATAGTAAACAAATAGATGCTTATACATACGTCTAGAAGCGACTATAACCACCCACATGTGCCATATAGGGCAACGACGACAGCTCTTTGCAAATGTGCCATATTAGGACACAGTGTGTCACTAGCTCACAAAGAAACATAATCATCGTCTCATCCATATAGTAGTAGTAGAAATTTTTGTGAAGAGTTCATCCGGGGAAGTATACCATGCCTATTTCTGCCGCCAAGCAGTAATGTCTGCAATGCTGTGTTCCGGTTTGAAGGGCGAGGGGCCCGGTGAAATTACGGGCACATGAGACCTTACAACTCTATGCCTCAGGGTGACGGCCGCAAATACCGCGGTGATCACTATGCACGTGACCAACGCTGTATTGCAGTTGCAATAGGTAGAGGTTACCGCTTAACATCAGGTGGGCCGTTGGCTTGTCTCGTCATTTAGTAGTATAAAAAAGGACTGCTGTCCACGTCCAGTGCTCGACATGATCGTGAGTGGGTTGTTGCCATACTCGCCACGGTTTGCGACCCACTCCCTCCGCGTCCCCTCGTCCCAACAACATACGTGAACATTCAAAAAAACATGAAAGTATAATGTCTACTTTAACTTCCTTTTGTTTTGGTTGTTTAGTAAATTAAGAAATTTCACACAGCTCTGCACAGTGAAACTGAACCGGCATCACACACCGTCCTTTCGTCCAAAATTCCTCAGTGCCTTAAGACGAAAGTCTACAATCAGTGTGTATTATTACCAGTGATGACATATGGAACCGAGACGTGGTCATTCACGATTGGCCTCATAAATAATCTCAGAGTCGCTCAACGAGCTATGGAGAGGGCTATGCACGGGGTTTCTTTACGGGATCAAATCAGAAATTAGGAGATACGTAGAAGAACTCGGGTCACCGACATAGCCAAGCGGATTAGCACGTTGAAGTGGCAATGGGCAGGCCATGTAGCTCGCAGAACAGATGGCCGATGGGGCCGAAAAGTTCTCGAGTGGAGGCCACGGACCGGCAAACGCAGCGTAGGACGTCCAACAACAAGATGAGCTGGCGACCTGGTGAAGACCGCAGGTCGACGGTGGATGCAGATCGCTTCCAACCGCAATAGGGTATAGGGATAATATAGTACAAGTTGAACAACCCACACCCAGCAATCTTGTTGCAAACACCGCAACAGAAAGTCCTGACGAGAGTGAACTAGCATCACACAGCTCTATCTAGTCTTATCATCAGCATTTCTAGTGTTATTATATTATTGAAGCCAAACTCAACCACTGACCCAATTGAGAAGAAAAACTTCACGGTGATAGTCAACATTACGTAAACATTAGATAATTTGTAAATTGTAATGTAAACTAAACAGCCTCACTCATCATAATCATTTCAGCCGTACAACGTCCACTACTGGACACAGGCCCTTATGGATCTCCGTAAGGGGCAGTTGCCATACTCACCACGCTTGGCAGGCGGGTTTGTGAGCGCAGTATGGGATGTTGATACACGGAATGACGCTGCTGTCCATCTTCCAGAGGTAGCTCTTAGCAGGCTCTTACTGCATCCGCGGGCAAGAGAGGAGAGGCAACATTCTACTGCCGGCACCCCACGGCGGCCTCATTACTTACTTGTAATTAATGAATCTCTGTCTCTTTGAAATATTTATTTTGATAAAAATGTAGAGCAGGCTCTTTCTTTGTGTTTTAAGATACGTATGAGCTTAAAATATAAATATTGAAACTATCATGGTTATAAAAATAGCATGCAATATCTACGGGATAGATAGATAAATAGAGCCGTGGGGTGCCGGCAGTAGAATGTTACCCCTCCTCTCATGCCCGTGGATGCAGTAAGAGCCCGCTAAGGAGCTCCGGAAGATGGGCAGCAGCGTCTTTCCGTGTATCAGTATCCTGTATACTGCGCTCGCCAACCCGCCTGCCAAGCGTGGTGAGTATGCCCTCATGATCTCGGAGATGTATGAGGGAGACCTATGTCCAACAGTGGACGTGGAAAGCGGTCCTATGGCTGTAATGATGAATGAATGATGAGATAGATAGATAGATAATTAGATAGAGATTAACTCTTTACTGTACACCAAAAGTATAAGTTGTATAAAGGACAATAAAAAAATAAAACAAAGCGCGGCCTTATCAATATGAGATATTTACCATCATTTGAAAATTACGGAACCTATTTTATTTCACAAATCTGGGAAGAACCAACCATTTAACAATTTTTAAACCGTGCTCCGAGTAATTGTTTGAGTTCAAACCAATTAGTGGCATCCTGTTAACTATATCGACAATAGATTAAAGTGTAATTGTACTCGATTATATTAGTGAATGGTAGGGGTAGGTACCCAGGGGTTGGATGTACTCTGTATAGGTCTATGAAGCGTGCGTTATTGGTAGAGATAAACCATTTTAAAAAAGCACGCCCCTCCACAAAACTAAATTATTAGAATGTGTGAGAGGAAATACTTATTGTATCTCTATACTTGTGTGCGTGCTGGAACTTTACTGGAAACATGGAATAATCTGCGCTCTGACAAGTCAACTAATCGGGCGATCAGTCGAGCTGTAGGCATTGTAAGGCGGGAGCGTGCTTCTTGTTTCGGCGACACGTCCGCTCTGTCGCGCGCTCGGAACACTATTGCACTAGTTGACCGACAGATCCAGCTTTTTTTCCTAGTGATACTGTTTGTGTCTAGCCGGTGATTGAACAAGTGTGAACGACCAATGACAAATACTAATTTATCTGTATCGCGTATAGAACACCTATTTGTATGTCCGAGTAAACGCTGTGGAGGGGCGTGCATTTTTAGAATAGTTTATCTCTAATTATGTTATAATTACCAATAACAATTACGGGACTCTTCATAGACCTATATCCAAACTGGCCAATGTCGTGAGACCTCCTTTTTCTGATTAACCCTTATCAAAAATGCGAGCGGAAAATTAATTTTACCGCAAAACCAGTAATTTGTATTGCTACGTAACTCCGCTCTAAGCGTGTCCAATAACCCTTGGCGTAATTAATAAAGATTTAACGAATAACGGATTGACACAATTAAAGTTTGAGGACAGACCGACAGACAGACATTAAGCCCATAGCTTTCACTAATCTAATCGAACACAATTGACCTCTGTAATCAGGTCACAATAAATATATTATAGTGACGTTATGGGGGCGTGGTAGTACAATGACACTTTAATCTATTGTTGATATAGTTAACAGGATGCCACTAATTGGTTTGAACTCAAACAATTACTCGGAGCACGGTTTAACAATTGTTAAATGGTTGGTTCTTCCCAGATTTGTGGAATAAAATAGTTATGATCATATTGTATCCACTGTTAGATAGGCATAAAGCTCCTAACCTGTTGCTGTTACCCCATAAAGACGTTATTGCATATACACCCCATGAAGAAAAACATAAAAAATAAAACCGGACAAGTGCGAGCTTGCCCACCGAGGGTTCCGTAGGTATGTAGGAACATAATAATTATTTTAAATTAGCTGATCCGATAAAGGGTCTCGACAGACCGACAGACAGGCGGACCTAAAGATATATCCTAAGTGGTCCTATAATGGTTCCGTTTTTTCCTTTTGAGATACGGAATCTTAAAAAGTATGGAAATTCATACAAGACCTTACTTAAGTTAGGAAATGTAAGTCTCATATAAATTTTAAAAAAGGTGAAACACAAAGCACTCATAAACACCCGGCAGGGTGATTACGTATCTCGCGACAGGTTTTGCAACAGGCAATTGACAGCAATATTGCTGTAAAAAGTCAATTTTTGTATTAGAGCAGCAAGGAATTGACATTTGACAGCAATATTGCTGTCAATTGCCTGTTGCAAAACTTGTCGCGAGATACGTAATCACCGATCGACACAAACGTCTGAAATTCAAATTCTGTTAACATTATGTCCCTCGCTGGAAATCTAAATTGAGCTAAGAAATTACACCCTCTCTATCTATTTGAACAGCTTCGGCAACTGTTAATCCATGCCAATTATTTAGGTGGATTGGGCTTGCCCAGACGCCTGTCACCTATGCCATCCCCACAGTATAGCCAAGATCTCACATGCTCATTGCATCTGTAGTAAAAATGTTGCACTACAGTGTTGCATTTTGTCCCCCTGGCAAGTGTCCCGCAACCTATCCTAGTTAGAAGAAATAAAACTCAAATATGTAACATAACCATATAGGTAACCACAGGTTCAATAGCGCAATCCTTGTCACAAATACCAGATTGGACCGACATTCCTGCACCTTAATCCGTCGCAATAGAGGTCACAATCGAGATGGAATTGGATAACCATAAAATTTCCATAAAGGCCGTGAAGCATTGAGTCATGCATGTTGCTACGTTTCTACACATCGTATTGTCGTACACTTGCGTATGTCGTAATAAATATCTTACTTGCGTGTTAGAGGTCCATCACAGCTATATGCAGCTGTAATATTACAAAAAAGATTTATCCAACTTTTTTGTAATATTGCAGCTGCATTACTCCCGAACCCGGTCAAATGCTTCTCTAAAGTCTAAAAAGTATTCTGTGTTTAAGGTTTACAACCGCTTTATTAAAACGTTAAAGTTTAACGTTTTCATGAGAAAGTTGCTTTATTAAAGTAGGTAGTAGACTTTTAAAAGAAAATCAAATAGATAGTTAGACAACTCCTTATTGTACACCACATCAAGAAAATAAACAATTAAGAAATGAGGTAAAAACAACGCAGGAGCAAAGATTTAAAATCTTTGCACAGAAGTACAAATAATGCATCGATAAGTTTTCTTTAAGATTAATTCAAGGTCTTGGTGCCTTGAGAAGTTATTTAGAGCCGCTATTGTTTGTTAATCACTTTGGTTGTGTATAGATTTAAGGTTTATTTATTTATTTAAACAAAATCCACAGTCCTTAATCTACATTTAAGGTTCCCGTATAAAAACTAAACCTACAGTGCCGTATATCTGTCACTGTACTTCTCTCTCTAATACTGTACAGTAACGGTATTTTTTTACAATAACTCATAGTTGCCCTGCTCTTATCCAACCTATCGTGTCATAACACTTCCCCATCTTTCACTCCTAAGGACCATCTTGTTAAAAGATTTGGCTATGACTTTATGGCCGGTCGCCTGCCAAACATCGACCCACTTTGAAAAACTCTTGTTAAAATATAGAATTTTCTGAAACTTTCGCAATCACAACTATATGTTTTTTATTTATCTAAACGGGAAAATGGGTTACAACAGCCGTGGTCCCAGGCAGACATCAGTCTACCCGGGACCACAGCTGTCGGGAATAATTAGATAACATTAAGGTGGCCGTAAACGGGTTAGAAAAGTTGCATCTTGCCGGCAATTTTGTTGATCAATATAGCGCAGTATATTTGCAACTATAAAATAAAATAAATAAATAAAAAATCTTTTATTTCAGACAACAAATGAGTCTATATACACACACGATTCGAGTAAAACACAAAATCAGTACAAAGCTAAGAGTAACAAAGTAAAACTAAAATAAAAATAGGCACTATGAGAGAACGAGAAGAGGATAATCAATTAAGGAAATAGCTTCCTTCATTGATCACCCTCTGCACGAGACACTTCCAGAGTGGAGATGTTAGGCACTCTGCCAGAGTTCTAAGGATGCTGTTGCGACTGTCCCGTATTCTGCGCATCAAGGATGCTGTTTTTTTGCGTAAGACAGCATGAAAGCCATCTGTATGGTACTGCGCAAACATCCCCGACGCACTGCAGAAATCGGGCAATCGCTAAATACTATATAACCCTTGCTGCAATTTCATAGTGCAATTAAGTAATTGCCGAGTGTAGTCCAGCAAGATTTTGCAACTGGATTGCTGAGGAATTTTGCATGTACACGCCAAGCTATATAGCTGCTAGATCTCAGTATTAAACGCCTCGCGCAATTGCCACAGTGGCGTCACGACGCTAGCGACGGGACGAGGCGGCGAGAGGGGAGCGAGGGAAAAGAGATGCACCCACCTATATACTTCAGAGCAGAGACGATATACGGCGATATTGCACTAAATTCGTGAGTACCTTAGTGAGTACGCTAAGTTTGGTGATGGCCACGCCTACATCACGAGGAACAGGCAGAAACTGAAGGCCGTGCAACGGCGCCTTACTAAAACCTCGAAACTGATCCGTGTTGTGGGGCCGGCGGTATACAATCGTCTCCCAACCACGATCACTAGTGCTAAGTCAACGCAATCCTTTAAACATAAATTAAAGAACTGGCTGATCAAACAATCCTTCTATAGGATTGACGAATTCCTGACATAATATTGTATTGTTATTCTATATTATTACTTTCCTAATGACATAATTATTATTATTCAATTTTATTAATTGGTGTAATTGAAATATATAATTTAATCATTTAAATATTATGATTAATTATTTAAATTGCTAATCTAAGATGTTTGTTAGTGTATTATTATTAAGTTGTACCTAAACTATCTACTATTTGACATGTAAAACTATATTTTTTACCAATAAATGAACCATTAACAACCATTAACACATAAACGCTCTCTCAGGCAGAACCAGAAAACTAATTCACATCATGAAACTCCTTCGTGATAGCGCTGATAAAGACACGCTTATGATCGTATACTCGGCTCTCTGCCTATCTATCGTGAGCTATTGCATCACCGTTTGGGGTGGCGGTACCAAGTCTGCAATGATCGGCGTGGAGCGCGCACACAGAGCTGTTTTAAAAGTTATGTTTCGAAAACCATTTAGATTTCCCACTGCTTCTCTTCATTCTGAAACGCAAACGTTGACTGTTCGCCAGCTTTATATCTCATGTGCAGTTTCATCATACCACAGGACTTTCTCTGCCCAAACACAAACACAATCAACACAAAAAGGTCGTCGTATAAAAGTTAGGATCCCTACCACTAAAACCGCTTTTGCCAAACGGTTCAAATATTTTGCCTTCCCTTTCATTTATCGTCGCGTGATCAAACATTGCGATCTATCCAGTTCCCTTTATGGCGTGAAGGAAAAAATAAGACGTTGGCTGCTAACCCTAGACTACGATGCTACTGAAGACCTCCTTAGCATTCTGCGATGAGTATTCCAAGCTTACTTACTTACTTATTTATTTATTATATCCCATATACATATATTCCCCCTTCCCCTCCCACACTCCTAATAAATCGATCATATTGCTATGCAGAGAGCTCTAATTGCATTTTCGCTTAGTTGGACTGTTATGTTAGTTATTTTTGTTTTCTTTTTCTTTTCGTTAACTTAAATTCAATGTTGTATAGTTATAGTTGTCATTCTGTTCTCTTTTAATTGTTTGCCTTGTAACTCGAACTCTGTAATGAGGTCTCCCGCGATACAGGCTTGCCTCGTGCGGGGACCACTGTCAAACATGTATTGTAAAATTTTTAACTTTGGCTAATAAATTATTTTGTATTTTTTTTTGTATTTTTTGTATTTGTATTAAATACAAAGCGGGATATATCATGTGCAATTCTAGCCGGCTAGACATGAAATACTTGCAAGAACTTGAAATATCATGGCAACATCGCCGGGCTACACAGCAAGTATTGCACTGTATAGAGCGATATAATCAGCAACTTGGCGGCTATACAATTGCAGCAAGAAATTGCCAAAAATATAGCCCGTTTACAGGCACCTTTACGCGATACGTTCCCGTAGATATGTATAAATGTGCCATAGCCTCTTCTGTTAGTAAGAGGTACCACGAGCCGGTGAGCTTGACTTGGGCGCCGAAGGTAACTCTAGCATGAATTGATTGTAACAATTCTCGTTTGTTTCTAGCCCGGAGTCCTCTCAACGGACCACCTTCGAAGATACCAAGCCCTGTCAACACGCTCATGCACCGCAGAACTCCGGTAAGTAATATTTAATTACATACATGTCACATTGACGTCAAAGTTCGGAAATGGACGCTGTCAGTTTGTATTATCATGGACGAGACAACTAATAAGACTCGTTATATATCTCGCACGGTTCAAGGTTCTAGTCGTTAATTTCATGGAATTTGTTTTGTCAAATGTTGTTAAATAATGGTAAAAATCACATCACAATCTATCGTGTAGTCTTGAAAGATACGAAGGTACAAACAGACATACATAGATGTAAAAGATAATAAGTTGTTTTATAATCATTGTTCGATGGATTAGGCTTACCCAGCACATGTAGAATTCTCATAGGACAGTGGGCCTGAGAAGAGAAAATGTCTGAAGCTGACTATGCTGATATCCTCAGAATGTTTTCCTTGATCAAGAATACATAATATAAATGTTGAAACGACTACTAAGTATTCATGATTTTTTACTTGGCGTTCAGTGACTCTGTAGCCGAATCGGTAAAGGCAGCCTGCGTTTAAGGTGTTCGTTTGAACGTTGCGGGTTGAAGTCTTGTCAGAGTAGAACATTTGTGATTGTATTTATCATTTCTACATATATAATATAATATAATATAATATAATATAATATAATATAATATAATATAATATAATATAATATAATATAATATAATATAATATAATATAATATAATATCCCTCCCCCTCCCAAAGTCCAACCTTTAACGTCCGCGACGAACACCAGTCACACGTGGGAGGGGGAACCTTGTAAAACAAAGTCCAACCTTTAACCCCTCCCAAAGTCCAACCTTTAACGTCCGCGACGAACACCAGTCACACGTGGGAGGGGGAACCTTGTAAAATCAAAACTTACGAGCTAATAAGGTAATGGCAAACCCTTTATGGAGATGAGTAATAGAAGTAAACGTATATGGTCGCTTCCCGGGGGCGATCGCCGGGGCACGTCTGGAGCCGATGCTGGACGTTCCAGCATACGAACCATCGGTGGCGGAGGGTTTAGGGGTCGGCCCTCCGTCGGGGAACCCGAACAAAGCGAGACCGCCCAACCATTGCCTGATGATACTTTGCGGAGTAGGGAAACATCTCCCACAAACTCTGCCGGTGCATCAGAAGTGACCACTGGAAGTTCAACTAATGTTAACGATGATGCCAGAAGAAAGTGGTCAGAAGCAGAACTTCACGAACTAATGTTCTGCTTCTTCAAAGCCAGAGCCGGAGGGCCAGGCTACATCAAACGTTTCGAGAGACTATTTAGAGACCGAAATATAAATAATCCCAAGATTGACAAATTTACAGGTAACACATTATCCAACCAAGCAAGAAGCATCATAGCACGTAAAGTCCTATCCACACAAGTACTAGATCAAATTAAATTTAAAGCAGAACAATCTTTATCCAACACACAAGTCACACCGCTTCCCACACATAGTTCACCAAATATTCATACACCGCCTAGGAATGCGACGCCTATAGTAATAGAAATTATCGAGGAACAAGTCTCTATAACTACACAAACACCAGAAATAACAGCCACAGACACACAGACAATACCGGAAGAAGTTTTAAATCAACTGATTCCTCCGTCTCATAACATTGAAGTAAATGAAGACCAAGATCCACTCATTCTACAGTTACTACAAACGCTAGCGGAAACAAAAGAAATTGAGATAGAGAATAGGAAAACGCTACCAAAGCCGAACTTTAATAAAAAATATATTCAAAATTTAAACAAAATTAATGTTTTTTTGCCTAGCCTATTGGAAATAAATAAATCACTACGAGATATAAATAACATCATCTATGCCTGCGCAAAAACATTATTGATAGCTAATAATCAAAAACCATACACACCCCCAACTTCACGAAAACTAAGGCGAGATCCACCATGGAAAACTCGAATAAAAAACAACTTAGAAGCATTTAGGAAAGAACTTGCGCAGCTTATAGAAATAAAGAGAGGAAATAATAGCAGAACCATGCGTAGAGTAAGAGGCAATTTATTTACTAAATATAACGTAAGAAACGAACAGGATTTAGACTACAGAATCGAACAACACACACAAAAAGTAAAAGCATTAGCAGGTAGACTTAAAAGATATAGTGATATGAATGATAGAAAAACACAAAACAAACTATTTCAAGAGAATCAACACAAATTTTACAGAAGCTTAAACGGGGAGCAAATTACACCAACTCAAATACCAACACAGAGTGAGGTTCAGAGATTCTGGTCCTCAATCTTATCAGAACCCGTGCCATACAACACTCATGCGCAATGGATTTCTGATGTAGAAGAGTCCATGGGAGATGTTGAAGAGGATGTTGCGTTTAGGGAAATAGACTTAGATAAAATTAAGAGAGCTGTCAGGAAGATTCATAACTGGAAGGCACCAGGTATAGATAATATACAAAACTACTACCTTAAATATTTAACAAGTACACACAAATATCTCGCACAGTTATTTGATAGATTAATAAAAGGAATCGAACCCGTAGAACATTGGTTCACAACAGGAAAGGTAATTTTGCTGCCAAAAAATCTAAATACAGAAGACCCTAAAAACTGGCGCCCCATAGCTTGCTTACCAACTATGTACAAATTGCTGACTTCTGTATTAGCTGATGAACTCTACATACATTGCGATACAAATAACATCTTAGCACCGGAACAGAGGGGATGCAGGCGTCGCTCCCGAGGCTGCAAAGACCATCTCATGATCAACAAAGCCATACTGGAGGATGCACACCAGTGTCAGAAAAACTTAAGTATGGGGTGGGTTGACTATCAGAAAGCTTTTGATAGCATATCACATGAGTGGTTACTCAAAGTACTTGATATTTACAAATGTCCACCTGCTATCAAAGGCTTTCTTGAGATAGTTATGCCTACATGGAATGTTATCATGACAGCCTATGGAGCAAACGCCTGCATTACCACTGACCCAATTTACGTCCGCCGGGGAATATTTCAAGGCGACTCTTTGTCGCCTTTACTGTTCTGTCTAGGCTTGAACCCGCTTACAAACATCCTGAGTAAATATGAATCCAAAGGTTATAAACTCAAAAACAATAGCACTATAAACCACTTGTTATACATGGACGATCTTAAATTGTACTCTAATAACTCCAATAATTTAAAAACTTTAATTGACAGCACAGAAATATTCACAGAAGACATCGGGATGAATTTTGGGTTTAGTAAATGCAATGTATTACATTTAGCGAAAGGTAGGAGGCAAGAACATGAAGGTAGAGGTCATATTCTACTTAGTGGGGAGGAGTTTAAACATCTACTTAACGATGAACAATACAAATATTTAGGAGTACATGAATCTGGTAAAATAGATCACAGCGAAGCCAGGCAACAAAGCCAAAAAGAATATTTCCGTAGAGTTAAATGTCTCACTAAATCACATCTCAACGCACGTAACCTATTAAAGTCAATTAACATATACGCAGTACCGGTTCTTTTATATACATTCGGCATAGTAAATTACAAAACAAGCGATTTAAAGAAAATAGATGTAAAAACTAGAAAAATATTAGCAATGAATAAAGTGCATCAACAAAAAGCTGAAGTAGAACGATTGTATTTGCCAATAGAAGAAGGGGGTAGGGGATTAACTAATGTAGAAATGCTGTATAAAACACAAATTATTAAATTCAGAAACTATTTAAGAGGAGAACAAGACCATATTATAAAAGCAATCGTAAAACAGGATAGAAAAAAGGTTAAATATTCAATAAGTAAAGAGTCACAAGTAAATTTATTAGAAATAGGTCTAGAGAATGAAGAAAATTATACAGATAACGAAATTCGTAAGGCTGTCTTAAAAACTAAAATCAATAAATGGAAAGCCAAGCCGCTTCACGGACAATTTTATAATAAAGTATTGGATAAAGAAAATGTAGATAGGGTAAATTCATTTAAATGGATCAAAAAACAACCATTAACACCAGGGCTAGAATCATCAATCTATGCTATACAAGATCAAGCAGTAGTAACTAGGCAGCATGAAAGAGATATCCTGAAAAGAGCAGTGGACGGTAGATGCAGGCTCTGTATGGCAAAAGATGAGACCACACAACATATCATATCTGGGTGTGAAAAACTAGCTGGTACTTACTATACTAGAAGGCATAATAACATCGTGCAATATGTTCACTGGACGCTAGCAAAAAAACATAATTTCGTAGTTTCGAATCTTTGGTGGCAGGAAAATTTAACACAACCTCAAGTTATAGAAAACGACACAGCTAAACTCATGTGGGAAATACCGGTACAGACAGATATTACAATTATACACAATAGACCTGACATTATATACGTAAATAAAATAGAAAATAAAACATATTTAATAGATATAACTGTACCATCTGACTACAATATTGGAGCGAAGGAAATTGAAAAATTAAGTAAATATCACGCATTAAAAGTAGAAATTACAAGGCTTTGGAAAACACCAACCGAAGTCATACCTATTGTGGTCGGAGCTACAGGTATAATAGCTAAAAGTTTAAGCAGGTATTGCGACAAACTAGACTCGCACATCAATATTAACATAGTTCAGAAACAAGCAGCCATTCATACAGTCACAATACTAAGCAAAGTTCTTGGGGATACAGTTTTTGTCAATCGGGGGGGAAATAACGAACATCAGGGGGAACCTGAGCAATCTTTTCCTTGAGGGTCTCAAGGCGGATGCTCAGTAAAACCGAGTCAAAAGCTCGAGTAGAAAGGAATTTCACAAATTATGGTAATATAATATATTCCCCTCCCAAAGTCCAACCTTTAACGTCCGCGACGAACACCAGTCACACGTGGGAGGGGGAACCTTGTAAAATCAAAACTTACGAGCTAATAAGGTAATGGCAAACCCTTTATGGAGATGAGTAATAGAAGTAAACGTATATGGTCGCTTCCCGGGGGCGATCGCCGGGGCACGTCTGGAGCCGATGCTGGACGTTCCAGCATACGAACCATCGGTGGCGGAGGGTTTAGGGGTCGGCCCTCCGTCGGGGAACCCGAACAAAGCGAGACCGCCCAACCATTGCCTGATGAAGTGATGATACTTTGCGGAGTAGGGAAACATCTCCCACAAACTCTGCCGGTGCATCAGAAGTGACCACTGGAAGTTCAACTAATGTTAACGATGATGCCAGAAGAAAGTGGTCAGAAGCAGAACTTCACGAACTAATGTTCTGCTTCTTCAAAGCCAGAGCCGGAGGGCCAGGCTACATCAAACGTTTCGAGAGACTATTTAGAGACCGAAATATAAATAATCCCAAGATTGACAAATTTACAGGTAACACATTATCCAACCAAGCAAGAAGCATCATAGCACGTAAAGTCCTATCCACACAAGTACTAGATCAAATTAAATTTAAAGCAGAACAATCTTTATCCAACACACAAGTCACACCGCTTCCCACACATAGTTCACCAAATATTCATACACCGCCTAGGAATGCGACGCCTATAGTAATAGAAATTATCGAGGAACAAGTCTCTATAACTACACAAACACCAGAAATAACAGCCACAGACACACAGACAATACCGGAAGAAGTTTTAAATCAACTGATTCCTCCGTCTCATAACATTGAAGTAAATGAAGACCAAGATCCACTCATTCTACAGTTACTACAAACGCTAGCGGAAACAAAAGAAATTGAGATAGAGAATAGGGAAACGCTGCCAAAGCCGAACTTTAATAAAAAATATATTCAAAATTTAAACAAAATTAATGATTTTTTGCCTAGCCTATTGGAAATAAATAAATCACTACGAGATATAAATAACATCATCTATGCCTGCGCAAAAACATTATTGATAGCTAATAATCAAAAACCATACACACCCCCAACTTCACGAAAACTTAAGCGAGACCCACCATGGAAAACTCGAATAAAAAACAACTTAGAAGCATTTAGGAAAGAACTTGCGCAGCTTATAGAAATAAAGAGAGGAAATAATAGCAGAACCATGCGTAGAGTAAGAGGCAATTTATTTACTAAATATAACGTAAGAAACGAACAGGATTTAGACTACAGAATCGAACAACACACACAAAAAGTAAAAGCATTAGCAGGTAGACTTAAAAGATATAGTGATATGAATGATAGAAAAACACAAAACAAACTATTTCAAGAGAATCAACACAAATTTTACAGAAGCTTAAACGGGGAGCAAATTACACCAACTCAAATACCAACACAGAGTGAGGTTCAGAGATTCTGGTCCTCAATCTTATCAGAACCCGTGCCATACAACACTCATGCGCAATGGATTTCTGATGTAGAAGAGTCCATGGGAGATGTTGAAGAGGATGTTGCGTTTAGGGAAATAGACTTAGATAAAATTAAGAGAGCTGTCAGGAAGATTCATAACTGGAAGGCTCCAGGTATAGATAATATACAAAACTACTACCTTAAATATTTAACAAGTACACACAAATATCTCGCACAGTTATTTGATAGAATAATAAAAGGAATCGAACCCGTAGAACATTGGTTCACAACAGGAAAGGTAATTTTGCTGCCAAAAAATCAAAATACAGAAGACCCTAAAAACTGGCGCCCCATAGCTTGCTTACCAACTATGTACAAATTGCTGACTTCTGTATTAGCTGATGAACTCTACATACATTGCGATACAAATAACATCTTAGCACCGGAACAGAGGGGATGCAGGCGTCGCTCCCGAGGCTGCAAAGACCATCTCATGATCAACAAAGCCATACTGGAGGATGCACACCAGTGTCAGAAAAACTTAAGTATGGGGTGGGTTGACTATCAGAAAGCTTTTGATAGCATATCACATGAGTGGTTACTCAAAGTACTTGATATTTACAAATGTCCACCTGCTATCAAAGGCTTTCTTGAGATAGTTATGCCTACATGGAATGTTATCATGACAGCCTATGGAGCAAACGCCTGCATTACCACTGACCCAATTTACGTCCGCCGGGGAATATTTCAAGGCGACTCTTTGTCGCCTTTACTGTTCTGTCTAGGCTTGAACCCGCTTACAAACATCCTGAGTAAATATGAATCCAAAGGTTATAAACTCAAAAACAATAGCACTATAAACCACTTGTTATACATGGACGATCTTAAATTGTACTCTAATAACTCCAATAATTTAAAAACTTTAATTGACAGCACAGAAATATTCACAGAAGACATCGGGATGAATTTTGGGTTTAGTAAATGCAATGTTTTACATTTAGCGAAAGGTAGGAGGCAAGAACATGAAGGTAGAGGTCATATTCTACTTAGTGGGGAGGAGTTTAAACATCTACGTAACGATGAACAATACAAATATTTAGGAGTACATGAATCTGGTAAAATAGATCACAGCGAAGCCAGGCAACAAAGCCAAAAAGAATATTTCCGTAGAGTTAAATGTCTCACTAAATCACATCTCAACGCACGTAACCTATTAAAGTCAATTAACATATACGCAGTACCGGTTCTTTTATATACATTCGGCATAGTAAATTACAAAACAAGCGATTTAAAGAAAATAGATGTAAAAACTAGAAAAATATTAGCAATGAATAAAGTGCATCAACAAAAAGCTGAAGTAGAACGATTGTATTTGCCAATAGAAGAAGGGGGTAGGGGATTAACTAATGTAGAAATGCTGTATAAAACACAAATTATTAAATTCAGAAACTATTTAAGAGGAGAACAAGACCATATTATAAAAGCAATCGTAAAACAGGATAGAAAAAAGGTTAAATATTCAATAAGTAAAGAGTCACAAGTAAATTTATTAGAAATAGGTCTAGAGAATGAAGAAAATTATACAGATAACGAAATTCGTAAGGCTGTCTTAAAAACTAAAATCAATAAATGGAAAGCCAAGCCGCTTCACGGACAATTTTATAATAAAGTATTGGATAAAGAAAATGTAGATAGGGTAAATTCATTTAAATGGATCAAAAAACAACCGTTAACACCAGGGCTAGAATCATCAATCTATGCTATACAAGATCAAGCAGTAGTAACTAGGCAGCATGAAAGAGATATCCTGAAAAGAGCAGTGGACGGTAGATGCAGGCTCTGTATGGCAAAAGATGAGACCACACAACATATCATATCTGGGTGTGAAAAACTAGCTGGTACTTACTATACTAGAAGGCATAATAACATCGTGCAATATGTTCACTGGACGCTAGCAAAAAAACATAATTTCGTAGTTTCGAATCTTTGGTGGCAGGAAAATTTAACACAACCTCAAGTTATAGAAAACGACACAGCTAAACTCATGTGGGAAATACCGGTACAGACAGATATTACAATTATACACAATAGACCTGACATTATATACGTAAATAAAATAGAAAATAAAACATATTTAATAGATATAACTGTACCATCTGACTACAATATTGGAGCGAAAGAAATTGAAAAATTAAGTAAATATCACGCATTAAAAGTAGAAATTACAAGGCTTTGGAAAACACCAACCGAAGTCATACCTATTGTGGTCGGAGCTACAGGTATAATAGCTAAAAGTTTAAGCAGGTATTGCGACAAACTAGACTCGCACATCAATATTAACATAGTTCAGAAACAAGCAGCCATTCATACAGTCACAATACTAAGCAAAGTTCTTGGGGATACAGTTTTTGTCAATCGGGGGGGAAATAACGAACATCAGGGGGAACCTGAGCAATCTTTTCCTTGAGGGTCTCAAGGCGGATGCTCAGTAAAACCGAGTCAAAAGCTCGAGTAGAAAGGAATTTCACAAACTCTAATATAATATATTCTACAAATATAATATATAATGTTAGGTATATAATAGTAGTTAAATAGATATTCACATTCTAACTCTCCACGTTACTTCTAGCCTTCAAGTTCGCCAAGAATTTTGAAAATCTTCCCCATGTTTATACCAATGAACGGACCAGAATAGAAGTTTGTTGATTCATTATTGTTGTCCACGCTTCGATATCAAGACCATGAAGAGTTTCACATTATCTAATAATATTGTTAGAAGTTTTCTGCGCTTCAAGAGCATCCTATCTTTGACCTAACTAGTTTTTACTAATCGCCTACGTTATGGTACACTTTAACGTAGGCGACAGTAAAACCGATCTGGTAATATTGATTATGATATGAAAATGAAATGAAATGAAAATGAAAAAGCATTTATTACAGCAAAAAGAAAAAGTATAAAATACAGCGAAACTTATGCTAAAACTTAAAAAATTAACATCTTATATGGTTTAAATAAACACTTTCGAACCATATCATACCAAAAATAAGGATTACTGCCAGAATGCTTTTGGTTGTCGAATATTAAATTGGCATTTAACATCTATTAGATGCATTATATAGATAAAGCAACTTTATTAGGCTTACCAAGCACCTTTGTTATCCTCTCGGCTATATCAGGTAAATAATAATTAGTTTGGGAGAAAAAATCAATCCTACATTCAATCAGTTTTAAATCGTTCCGCAATAAAGTGATGGCACTTATCGGGGTGTGCTCCACAGTTAAATTGTATCACATTTTAATTCGTTTCTATAACTTTTTGTAACGCTTATACATAGATTTTAAGACAACTCACTAACAAAACATGAACCTAATATTATGATGGGCTTTAGTCAATTTAAATGTGTTTTGTTTTTCTTTTGTAAACTGTCTATTTAGAATAAATTTATTTAAAATGTGTACAAAAAACTGACAATTAAGAAATTCTTTACTATAATGAATAAACACTTATTGACTTTGACTAACATTTCAAAACTGGATCTTGGCCAGCCATTACAATCAATAAAAGTTTGAGCCAATTGAACATATATTTGATATATTTTATTAACTTTTTGTTATAGGCCTATTATTAGTTTACTGCTTCAATTTTAGCTTTCCGAAATAAAATAATATATACCTACTTAAATATAATTATTAACATATGTACATATAACCGGGTATTTATCGCGTAAATTACCTTTATTATATTATACTATAGCTATAGCAGAGCACATAGTAGACTCAGGACCTAATCACTGGATTGAATTACACAACCCAAAAATCCTAGCCAACGAGAGGCACTACTGTAAGAGAATGGTTCGGGAAGCGATTGAGATTAAGAAGCATCCTAATTTCAATCGTTAGACGGTTTCAGACTCTCTGCCTCATGGAATCCAGTGATAGTAAAGTGTACTCGGCGTGAAAAATCAACTCAGTATGTGAATACAGTCAGTGCAGTGCGCTGTCCCAGTGGGAACCGGCCCTAATAATTTTTATGAAGATCAAGTGAGGGTAGTTCTACAAACGCCTTCGCTTCGCTGCGGTACCTCCAACACGTCAGTCTTCCCGGGACCATGCTTGGTGCAATCCAAGCGAAACCTCGGGAAATAATAAAGGTAATTTACGCGATAAATACCCGGTTATATGTATGTTAATAATGTGTTGTGATCGCGAAAGTTTAAAAAAGACAACTAAATATAATTAGGTATAATGTACTATGTACTTACTTTTCATAAGGAAGGAAGTTTCTATCTGTGCGAGTATTAAGAAGTATTTAGTTGTTTGCCTGTTTAATTGGTTGTATTAATAAAGTTTATGCGCGTATGTTCACTTCTATTAATAAAGTAGATAGACCTTGACGTATCGCGTTTAAAAGTAGATTCAATAATACAACTGTACCTACTGATTGTTATACTTACTTTATAATCATCAGTACATTTTCATCATTTCAGTCATAAAACGTCCACTGATGAACACAGGCCTCCCTCATGGATCTCCATGAGGGGTAGTTGCCATTCTCACCACGCTTGGCAGGCGGGTTGGTGAGCACAGTATGGGATGGTGATACACGGATAGACGCTGCTGCCCATCTTCCGGAGGTATCCCTTAGCAGGCTCTTACTGCATCCATGGGCATGAAAGGAGGGGTATCATTCTACTGCCGGCACCCCACGGCGAGTAGATTTTAACCTCTGCTATTCAGAAGGTTGCATCTGGCCAAGAATAGCGAACGACGGAGGCGCATGGCAAAAGCATAGAGAGGCCTATGGTCCAATGGATAAGATTAGATTTCATTAACGGAAATCGTTACAGCCGTAGGATTACTGACCACGTCCACAGCTGGACAGACCTCCCTCGTACATCTCCAAGATCATGAGGGGAGTGTTGCCATACTCGCCACGCTTGGCAGGCGGGTTGGCGAGCGCAATATGGGATATTGATACACGCAAAGACGCTGCACGGGTGCCGGCAATAGAATGTTGCCTCTCCTTTCTTGCCCGTGGATGCAGTAAGAATCTGCTGAGGGAAAGCTCCGGAAGATGGACAGCAGCGTCTTTCCGTATATCAACATCCCGTACTGCCCTCACCAACCCGCCTGCCAAGCTGGTGAGTATGGCAACTACCCCTCATGGAGATCCATGAGGGAGGCCTTAGTTCAGTAGTGGACGTTTTACGGCTGAAATGATGATGATGAATAAAGCAATCGATATACTACTAATAATACTATCCAGAATCTAGAAAATATGATAACCTACAAGCTTAATTTAAAATGAATGCTTATTCTATGACAGCTGATTCGCGAACCGCTGTATGTCAAATTATATGACACGGTTGTGTAATTATTAACGGCACGAATTTTAACCCAGCCTAACTTGTTTATGAATTATTCATGATCACTTTCGACGAGCGAAATATCGAGTTTAGAAACTATGAAATAAAGAGTACGTGCAATTATTCTGTTAATTGAGCATATACTGGCACGAGACTGTGGGCTAGCTCGCGCCCGCATCTTATTCTTATTCTTGTGGGGGTAACTAGATCTGCACTGACGTCCCGCATAGGGGTGTATTGTGCATTGTCCCCCGTGATGCTAGCCCGACCCTAGCCAGCCCAACTCCTTAAAGTACCGGAGAAGGACTCTGGGCCGTCGGCAGCATTCCCGAAGGATATGCAGATGTTGTAGAAGAAGAAGGGCATGACTCTATGAGCTCCTGCAGTCCCGTCTCCGATCTGGCGTCCTTTGTTGCGGTGCAATGCAATAGCACGTGCTCCACTGTCTCCTCCTTCTCAAGACACCCGCGACATAGTCCACTGTCTGTGGGCCCTGTCTTTAGAAGATGTAAATTGTGCTGAAGCCAAAGTGACTATATTGAATCCATACTGTGTGTATACACAAAACATTGAATGCAAATAAGACACATAATATTAAGTTTTCGATGCGTAAACAATTTTTAACTGATCTAAGTCAAACATTATATGCACACCATTGCGAAAATATCCCTGGCGACCATTGTTCATGCCCTTCTTTAAATAGTACCTGTAAGATAAAATACCTAGGCATAATTTTAGATGAAACTCTGTCTTTTAAACCACACGCAGAGGCTCTAGTAGGCAGAGTTCGCACGTTGAGTTTTGTTTTTAAGAAACTACGCCATATTGTGGATCGGAAACTTACTATAAGCATTTACCAGGCCCTTTGTCAATCAATTTTATCTTACTGCATTACGTCATGGGGTGGGGTAGAAGTAGTCGAAAGAGCATAAAGAGCAGTACTTAAGGTATCATCTTTCCGCCTTTACATTTTCCCAACTAGTCTTCTTTACAAATCGTGCGGAGTGTTATCAGTTCGACAGTTATTCATAATGAACATCGTACTTAAACAACACGCAGCGCTCCCATATAGCACTGAACCTAACAAAAGGAGGAATAATGTCTGCCCTAAGCAACCAGGTAGAAAACATGTCTTTTCTCATAGATTTTTTGTTATTATTAGATATAAGTATCATGTTTTTAGCCGTAATAATTATTTGAATAAATTAATTAATTTATTTATTTTATTTATTATAGCATAATTTAGTTTGATTATCAACACCGCTCGTATCAGAATGGTTCTTGTAAAGTGTATGATTTGATTTGCCTTTTCCCGACGTTACGTTTGCTATTTTCCTTAGTTTCGCCATTTCCGTTTGTCTGTCCATCCGCCATTTTGTGTAATAATGACAGAGCAATGATTTAATTTACACAAGATCAATGACCCTGTTCTAGAACAGACGTTTATGTCGTATAACCAGCTGTTAGAATCAGAAAATCAGAAGTTAAAATGTCCGTGGTATCTGAAAATCAAAAAAATCCTGAAAAGTAGTAAAACTTTGTAAAGAAAAGTTCTGAAAAGTAAACTCTGAAGCGTTAGTAAAAGTTGTTCCTTGAGGTGGTCAAAATCACCCCTTTCGGGTTAGTACTTACACATATTACAATATCCATGTATACACGATGCCATTTAGCGTGGCAAAACAGGTCATTCACCTACCTTCACTACGCTATCATAAAATGCAATGAAAGTGTCGCTAATTCTGTCGCTTTCCATACAAACCACACAGCACGTTTTCGATAGGATTGTATGGTAAGCGACAGAATTAGCGACACTTTTATTGCATTTTATGTTAGCGTAGTGAAGGTAGGTGAATGACCTGTATTGCCACGCTAAATGGCATCGAGTATAGACAGATGTTTTGCTAATTTTTGATATCCAATCCAAATTGTAATTACATAATGCACCGACACTCTAAAAGCTTTTTTTAAAAGGTTGACAATTTGTCAAGCTTGAAATGGCATTCATTTGCACACGTATTTGATGAGACCCTGATTTTTACTAACGTAATAAATGATGGATTAAAAAAAACCGGTAGTGTTTTGATTTAATCAGACAACTTTCATCAGAGTGAAATGAATGCACTTATCCTGATTAAACTCTGTGCTGTATTTTGTAGGATTCTGTAGCGTTTATCGATTTACGAGTAGGTGAACAGAGAATTGAGTTCCCCTCCTCTCATGCCCGTGGATGCAGCAAGAGCCTGCTAAGGGATACCTCCGGATGGGCAGCAGCGTCTTTCCGTGTATCAACATACCGTACTGCGCTCGGCAACCCGCCTGCAAGCGTGGTGAGTATGGCAACAACCCCTCTTGGAGATCCATGAGGGAGGCCTGTGTCGTAGTGGACGTTTTACGGCTGAAATGATGAACAGAGAATAAACTTATTTATCTTTGCACTACATACAGAACACTATGAATATTTATATAGTAGCGTTATTTGCGTTATATCTACATATATATTATCACAATAGGATCAACCCTGTCGAACCGTCGGGCAATCATCATTTCAGTCATAAAACGTCCACTACTGAACACCGGCCTCCCTCATGGATCTCTTGCCATACTCACCACGCTTAGCAGGTGGGTTGGAGGGCGCAGTACAGGATGTTGATACACGGAAATACGCTGCTGCCCATCTTCCGGAGGAATCCTTTAGCAGGTTCTTACTGCATCCACGGGCATGGGAGGAGGGGTAACGTTCTACTGCTGGCACCCCACGGCAATACGTCGAGCAATAAACAAAGCTAAATAACGCGATGAATACCCATTAACATGATCATTAAACATTTGTAGTAATCTCTTTAAACACGCTTGTTGAGTTCACGCACATGACCGCGTTTTTAGCGGAATATAGGTATCATTAATCTTACAAGTTTCGGTACATGTGTCTCGTGAACTGAGTTCCGCACCAATCTGTCCATACTCCAAGAACTCGGCATCTGCTGTACATTCTTGCATTCTAACTTTCTTTGGCCACGTGTCGCGACGCGGAGAGGTGGCCATAGAACCCAACTGTACCCTGACCAAGACGTGTTCAGGGTAGAGTTGAAGGCACACGAGCACGTGGCAGATCGCCCATGAGATGGACCGGCCAAATCGAGACTGCATTGGACGGTCCACTACATGAAAGCACCAGAAGGGCTGCGACGAGTGGCGTAGGACAACGACTATTCTGTCAAGAGTACAACGAAAAAGACGAAGAATACAAAGGTTCTCAGAGTGACATGAAAGATCCCACTTCTGATTCATTCAATCTTCTTCTACTGCTTCTTTCTGCCCCCCGGCTTAGCAAGTTGTACCAGGATATAAGAATGATAACAATATATTTCACTTTCAAATGATTCGTGAGTTACACTATTCATTGTTATGTTAAACGGGTATTCTACTCACGTTAATTATTCGTTGAAAATAGGTATCCAACGTGTTCAGTTCCTCCCAGGGGAACTTTCGTCAGGGAATGGAGCTTTGGAACAGTGCAACGCGAGCGCGTGAGAGGGAAGGAGACGGTACCGCGTAAAAAAGCTCCATTCCCTGACGAAAGTTCCCCTGGGAGAAACTGAACACGTTGGATACCTAGTTTCAACGAATAATTAACGTTAGTAGAATACCCGTTTAACATAACAACGATAACAATATAGGTTTATTCTTTAGGATCGTCATATTTAGATGTGCCTAAGCCGATTTATACCACAGCGACTGATTTTTACTGGTCAGGCATATTTAACTATGAGAACTTTGTGAGGGATATGAGGGTGTAATTGTTCCACCCTTTGGTGCGCTCTGTGGCGGCTTGCATACGCAAGTTTGTTGGTGAAGGTACGAGCGAGAGAACGAGATAGTACTTTGGACATGTTAATACCCATCCGATGTTATTATAAGATGTGACCACTCTGGTGGCCGGGCCTTGAGCTCGTAACGCTTTTTATCCAGCTCCTCGCGACGCTCGTTTTCAATCGTAATATATGGAGGGTTTGGGGGAGGAGGCCTTTGCCCAGCTGTGGGACCCAAATGGCTCATAATAATAATAATTCCTTACTGAAGGGAGAGAAAAGCTAGATGCTAAGTCGTTACTAAATATTTTTTTTTCTTTCAACGTGAGAGCACGTTTAAAAGTTTTGAGCAGATCTATCACAAAATTTTATAATAGCATGTTACAACACTCGACCTTAAACAGTATACAATAAACTTATTTTTGAGTTCATAAAAACGTCGTTAAATTTTTATATGGCTGTGTGATACGAGGTCTGTTATAACTTTAACTGGCTCGTGAATAGCTGTGGAGAATGTTATAGGTTTATTATGATTTTAAATGTACATATAAATTTTTATCTTTTTTCTAGTTTGTTTTAGGTGCTTCTTAAAGAAGAAATCGGAGAATAGTTTTTTTATATCTGATAGTCATAGTTTGATTTATATTATAACTATAATAAATACTCTAGCTGCTAGAGTATTCATAACTGTTAAACTATTGTGTTTTAATTTTGATATCTAGCATGCAACTGGCACAGGGCTTTGCCGTGGGGTGCCGGCAGTAGAATGTTACCCCTCCTCTCATGCCAGTGGATGCAGTAAGAGCCTGCTAAGGGATACCACCGGAAGATGGGCAGCAGCATCTTTCCGTGTATTAATATCTTTTACTGCGCTCGCCAACCCGCCTGCCAAGCGTGGTGAGTATGGCAACTACCCCACATGGCAATCCATGAGGGAGGCCTGTGTTCAGTAGTGGACGTTTTACGGCTGAAATGATGATGATGATGATGAACTGGCACAGAATCCTGGTGGATGGCACAAAGTAAAGCACTTAGCGGGGCCTATACCCAGCAGCGGGTGAAACAGGGCAGTGGATGATGATGATGATGATGATGATCTAGAAAAGTATATTCAAATCGAGTAAACATCATCATATACTCGCCAACATCATACCCTGCGATAGCCTCATCCAATGCCTTCCGCCAACCTTGATAATAACGTCTGACCATCTGGCAGGTGGATTTATATGCCAATAAATGTTTTAACTAATTTAATGTAGCTGTTTGGAGTGTGATTATCATATGTAAAGGTATCCCACGTGAAATGTGTTAATTTTATATCTAAATTATCATCAACAGGCAGTTAAAAGTCCACCGTTGGGCATACCCACTCGCAATATGTGTGAAGTTACTGCTGGCCGCGTACAGCTAACTTTGTATTATTTATTTATTTATTTACACAGTAGATTTGAAACATTACAGGATATGCACCTGTAACTATATATAATATATTATATCCGCAGGGTGATTAGGTATCTCGCGGCAGGTTTTGCAGCAGGCAATCGTTGCTGTCAAACGTCAGTTTTGTATTAGAGAACAGCAAGGAATTGACATTTGACAGCAATGATTGCCCGTTGCAAAACCTGTCGCGAGATACGTAACACCCTGCCGGGCTATAATATAAAGTTGCTGCATTAAAAACAAGTTAATATTTAGGACAGTTATTACAAAGAAAGAAGCAGAAAATCATTCAAAAACTTAACACAAACAAGTGGAACAAAAAAAGCTTAACATTTAAAATGAATGGAATCCTCCTTTCTCTTCCTCCTAGAAGCAGTTTTTAACAGTAAACTTAGCATAAAAATATGTTGCGTAGTTAAAAATATTATGTTGTGATTAGACACACTGAGATACTTAGACTCTTCATCATCTCAGCTGTAGGACGTCCACTGCACGACATAGGGCTCCCTCATAAATCTACAAGTACCTAATGATCTTAAAGGGGTTGTTGCTATACTCGGCACGCCTGGCGGGCGGGTTGACGAGCGCTGTACGGGTTTTTGGGATGGCCGTGGATGCAGAAAAAACCTGCGAAGGTATACCTCAGAAAGATGGGCAGCAGCGTCTTTCCGCGTATCAACAGAATGAACATCCCGAACTGCGCTCGCCAACCCGCCTGCCAAGCGTGGTGAGTATGGCAACTACCCCTCATGGAGAGCCATGAGGGAGGCCTGTGAAATGATGGTGGGTCTGGTACCTACGCGTTAGCGAAATTGCGAGATCTAATAATAAGGCCCGTTATAGTCTCGTAAGGACACGGGTGTCGCAATAAATGGCGAGCGGACTCGCGGGAGCATTGCAAAACTGACTCGTGTCATCATAGACAATCACTTATTGGCTATGGCTTAGTGGGTTGCCGGCAGTAGAATGTTACCATTGCTCGTGCCCGTGGATGCAGAAAGAATCTGCCGAGGGATAGCTCTGGATGATGGCCAGCTGCGTCTTTTTATGTATCAACAACCACCAACCCATACTGCGCTCGCGCACCCGCCTGCCATGCGTACCGAATATGGCAAAAATCCCCTCGAGATTTACAGCAGTGGACAGCAGTCTTGCGGCTGTGATGATGATGATGATGGCATAGACTTTTTCAATCTTTTGCAATCACAGCCGAATTACTATAGTGTATTATCGGGTAGTTATCTTTATTTTTGTTAATTGTATTAGAGGATCGTACTTATACATAATATTGCAGCGGTATTATTAGTCAGTTCTAAATATAGGCGGTATGTTCGTTCTGTATGTAAAACAGGGAAGTTACAGATTGAGTTATTGCGTTCGCTCAATCTAAATGCGCGCGCGCCGATAAACGCCAGATGTCAGTGCGATTTGTCACTTGTCGGTTTTGTTAGTTTTCCTCGGGTTTTTGTTAGTTTACTTCATAAAAAAGCAACACAGTTTTTTACAAGAATTGACGACCTTTGTGCAAGTTATTTTGTAAAAAATTGTTCGTCGCAAAGCTTGTCGCGGACGCTATAGATGTTCTAATCATTAATTATTAAATGCAGTTTACCTTTTTGGCTTGCGACAAAGCCCATTAATCATTAGAATTTTAAAACAGTGTTTTGGGCAGCCAACTATGACTAACCATGTAATGCTAAATTACCAAAACTATTCCTTTTCCTCACGGTTCTAATTTAAACACGTTTATCTTTGTCTAAAACTCTATCAACTATGGGTGGGTCCGATAATTCACAGAACCTAGCCTACTAATGTTAAAAAATCTAAGTTGGTCATGCATACTCATTTAACTGGCCGACTAGAAACCATAAACAAGTTCCAAAATGATGCCACTAAAGTGTGTTCGTAATTCGAACGTGATTCACCTGTCAAAACTTTCGCGCGGCAAAAAAAGGCGCGCGGCCGAGACACCGAAAATGGCGACCACATTGGATCATCGCATTGAAATGCAAGAATGTTTGATTATCCCACCAATAACATTTTTTTTTATGTAAAATGTTACCAAGACGAGACTAGATGGCACGCACTGTCAAAATCAGATATCATGTGAAGCCAATCTTCTAACTCTATACTTACGCCATATCTCTTCAAGTTCTAACATCACAAACTCTACACCGTAGTCAAAATATGAGGCTTGGCCCAAATATTTAAATTGTTAGATGTGCTCTGACACCAAAAACTGTGGCATTGTCGTTATATATGGGTTATGAATAATGTCGACGCGCGCACACTGGTTTTGCCAATAAACCAAACTGTTAAACTTACCACCTATTGTGCAATCATATTAAGCGACCTATCTTATTTCGTGTGGATACAAAAAGAGGTGCGGTTTCATTACGGTAACGGTTTTAGTATATTGAAAGTCATGAACAGTTAATAAATGTTTCACCTAGCGCCCATGTGACGATTGCGAATAAAGATTAAAAGATGCGTATATTTACTCGTATGCAACTCATCATCATCATCATTTCAGCCGTAGGACGTCCACTGCTGGACAAAGGCCTCCCTCATTGATCTCCAAGTACTGCGGTTGGAAGCCGTCTGCATCCACCGCCGACCAGCAGTTCTCACCAAGTCGTCTGCCCATCTTGTAGGTGGACGTCCTACGCTGCGCTTGCCGATCCGTGGCCTCCATTCGAGAACTTTGCGGCCCCATCGGCCATCTGTTCTGCGCGCTATATGGCCTGCCCATTGCCACTTCAACGTGCTAATCCGTTTGGCTATGTCGGTGACCCGAGTTCTTCTACGTATCTCCTCATTTCTGATTCGATCCCGTAGTGAAACCCCGAGCATAGCCCTCTCCATAGCTCGTTGAGCGACTCTGAGCTTGTTCATAAGGCCAATAGTGAAGGACCACGTCTCGGTTCCATATGTCATCACTGGTAACACACACTGGTTGTAGACTTTCGTCTTAAGGCACTGAGGTATGTTGGACGAAAAGACGTTGCGAAGTTTCCCAAACGCTGCCCATCCGAGTTGGATTCGACGATTGACCTCTTTCTCGAAGTTGGACCTACCTAACTGGACTGTTTGTCCTAGGTATACGTACGCGTCGACAACTTCAAGAGCCGAGTTCTCAACCATAACTGAGGCAGGCACGACATGGACATTTGACATGATTTTCGTCTTGTCCATGTTCATTTTAAGGCCTACCCGCTGGGAGACTCGATTGAGGCCTTCGAGCATCGTGCTGAGCTCTTCCATCGACTTTGCCATGACCACAATATCGTCGGCAAATCGAAGGTGAGTGATGTATTCGCCGTTAATATTGATGCCCAGCCCTTTCCATTCCAGGAGCTTGAAGGCATCTTCCAAAGCGGTCGTAAACAGTTTCGGAGAGATTACGTCTCCCTGTCTTACGCCTCTTTTTAAGGGAATCGCCTTCGAGCTCTGTTCTTGTACTCGGACTGACATAGTGGCGTTTGTATACAAACACTTCAACACTTCGATGTACCGATAGTCAATTCGGCATCGTTGGAGAGACTCAAGCACCGCCCATGTTTCGATCGAATCGAAGGCTTTCTCATAGTCCACAAACGCAAGACATAGCGGCAAGTTATACTCTTCGGTCTTCTGTATGACTTGCCGCAGCGTATGTATGTGGTCTATGGTACTGTAGCCTTTTCGGAACCCGGCTTGTTCGGGAGGCTGGAAGTCATCAAACCTGCGTTCGAGACGGTTCGCGATGACCCTTGAAAACAGCTTATAAACATGGCTCAACAGCGAGATGGGTCTGTAATTCTTAAGTAAGGTTTTGTCACCTTTCTTGAAGAACAGAAGCACCACGCCCTTGGTCCATGCTTTTGGCGTCGTACCTTCAAGCAAGGCGGAATTAAATAGCTTCTGAAGGACTTTAAGTACCGGTGATCCACCCGCTTTCAGAAGCTCTGAAGTGATTCCGTCCTCACCCGGCGCCTTGTCGTTCTTAAGCTGTTTCAAGGCCATCCTGATCTCGTACAGGCTGATGTCCGGGATATCCTCGGTATAATGTCGGGTCAGTTTAGCTCTCGGGTAATCTCGGGTATGCAACTCAAACAGCGTTAATCAAGCTAGATTACAGAAACAATGGGCAACCAGCAAACAGGCGCCTGTTTGCTTGCTAGTTGAGAGACGGAAGGCAACGCCTAACCCCTACATTTGTGCATGTGTACCTGTAATAAAAATTCTGTAATGCTTGTTTTTGAAATAAACAAATTTTTTTTTTTTTTTTAAATTTACGAGGTTGATAATTTGTTTTGCCCGAGGTGCTGGAATGTTTCTCCTCCTCCCTTACCCCTAGATGCAGTACGAATCCGCCAAGGATACCTCCGGAAGATGGGGCGGCAGCGTTTTTCCGTGTAATAAAATCCCGTTCCGCGCTCGTCAACCCGCGCCTGCCAAGTGTGGTGAGTTTGGAAGCAAATCCTCATGATCAGTACTTGGAGATCCAAGAGGGAGGCCTATGTCCAGCAGTGGACGTCCTACGACTGAGACGATGAGATCGTAATTATTAAACTATTAAGTAATATTATAAATGAATAAAGAATGACGGTATTCAGTACGGAATTTAACGATTATCGTTAAACTAATGCGGAGGCATTAAAACGCTCACTTTTATAATTTTATTACTTACTAGCGACCCGCCCCGGCTTTCCACGGGTGCAATGCTGTTACTAAATTTACTACATAATATACCATCGCGGACTTTTTTGTAGACGTTTTTAATGGTGAACAATACAGTACATTATTTTGATCTATCTCGTAGGGTTCAGCCAGCGTTTGCAATGTAAGCGCAAAAAAATGTGTTTATTTACGACCTCACATTAGAAACCTCCAAAATGATCAGTGTTTCTCTATTATATTATGCATTTATTATTATACATTTATACCTTCCTCTTGGATCACTCTATCTATTGAAAAACACCGCATCAAAGTTGCGTAGTTTCAAAGATCTAAGCACATATAGGGACAGACAGACAGACAGACAGACAGCGGGAAGCGACGTTTTATACTATGTATTGATAAAACTCGGTTTTTGATGTGTAATACGAGTACGAGGAAATTAAATTGTAATTTTCCAGGCTGGAACTAATCGGGTGAAAGCAAGAGCATAGCCAATTTAGTCCAATTTTGTATAACTAGCGACACGTTCGTCTTCGCCTGTTATATACTGGTAAGATCTGCAACTTACTATCTTTTTAACTTGTTAGGCTTTCGCGATTTGTTAACATATTTTTAAGTTTTAAAATTACAGGATTTTATCGCGTACCTTTTTTATTATTTTACTATCTTTTGATTACGTTGGCTTAGAAGTTTCATTTTTTCACAGCTCCAAGGGACAGAAGACCTAAGTATTTGAGATAAATTCCAGCTTGATACCTCCACGCGTTCCTGAGAAAAACGGTCTTGACAGACAGACAGACAGACGGACAACAAAGTGATCCTATAAGGGTTCCGTATATTTGCTCGATGTGGTCATTTTATCAGTTTCAGTTCACCAAATCATACTATCTGAATATAAATAAATTTATAAATTAAATTCATAAGTTCATTCATTTATTTCCATAGTTTGCAATTACAAAACATAGAAATGCTTGACTAATCAGTAATCGAGGGATCAAATATTATAATATAAAAGCTCGATTCCCCATGGATTTCGTCATCAGAACTGAGTTTTGGAAATGGGACCAAAGTGTATCTAGTTGAACCCAAAAATAATTATCGAAATCGTTCCATAAACGACGGAATTCCGAGGATAGACAAAAAAAAATACAGTCGACTTGAGCGCCTCACCTTTAAATTCCCACTCATTAAGTATTTCAGTAGTAAAAACTGTAAACATTTGTAACCTGACACCTGTTAACGGAAGCAAGACAAATTATCTACATCGTAAATCATACTTGAACCATAGACAAAAAGTGTGAGTTTTGTTATTCTATATAACGGAAGTGATTCCTGACGCTGCGCGGGAGTCGGGGGCAATGTTCTACACTTCTACAGTCTATGACTCAACGTATTGTCTCGGGCGGAGAGATTCGGAATTTAAACGTTCTCTTTTGGAATGCGAGGTTTTGAATATCATCATCATTTCAGCCGTAAAACGTCCACTACTGAACACAGGCCTCCCTCATGGATCTCCACGAGGGGTAGTTGCCATACTCACCATGCTTGGCAGGCGTTTGGTGAGCGCAGTATGGGATGTTGGTACACGGAAAGACGCTGCTGGCCATCTTCCGCAGGTATCCCTTAGCAGCCTCTTACGGCATCCATGGGCATGAGAGGAGGGGTCACATTCTACTGCTGCACCCCTCGGCATCTGACTATACGGTTCTGAATATACCAAAGTGATACTCGTAGGTGATATGAGTATGAATTATCATTGGCCTTTTGAACGAATGTTAAATCTGGGTTCCATAAACGTAATGTTACTGGATGTAAATATTATGTTTTGAAACATGTGAACATTGAAAAAAAGAAATCGTTTATTTGAACCAAAATAAAAATTGTGACTTTAATTTTGGGAGGTTGTGTTGTTTGCAAGGGCCTTATTGGCCTGGAATTATCCAAAAATTCTCTGTTCAGCCGCTGCCTGGCCAAATCGACACTCGTACAGAATAGATTAAGGTCAAATTGCACGCTTAACTTATTCAAAATATTGTGTCCTTTACGGAAGTGCAGTGCAGTTAGCAGCACGTTAGCTTCACTGTAGTAGACTTCTGATGATGATATTTGAGACAATGCGAAGGTGGCAAAGTAATATGATGGTAATAATGTTGGTGAATTTACGCGCACACCTACACAAGGAAACCAGAGATTAGGGTCAAGTCACTGCGTATCCGTTACAATACAAATTGTTATTATTACGAACGCAACAGTAACCCTCATTTTGTAACCCTGTATCCGACTTGTCATTGCGAACTATTGGTCTGTTGTCTTCCCCGATGGACCAGGAAAAAATCCTGATATCCCCATTAGTACCCTACTACTAAGCCTAGGCCCGTCTGTCTGGCGGTCATATCTATGTAGAAGGACTGGTCAATTTTCTTAAGAGTTGCAGAAGTTTTTGTGAAGAGTTCATCCAAGGAAGGTAGTACTTCCTTACCTATTTCTTTAACCATACCTATTTCTGCCGCCACGCAGTAATGTCTACTCTCTAATGTGTTCCGGTTCGAAGAATAATGGTGCCGGTGAAATTACGGGCACATGAGACCTTACAACTCTATGTCTCAGCTCAGGGTGACAGGCCCAATGCAATGCAGAGTTGGCCACGTGCTTAGTGAACGTGATCACCGCGGCATTGGAGTTGTGATAGGTAGAGGTTACCGCTTTACATCAGACGGGTCTTCTGCTTGTCTCGTCATTTAGTCGTATAAAAAAATAGTTTTACGACCTGGAGCCAGAAGTGCATGAGTGCATCTCAGTCTTGGCCGGTTTTAACACATTTTGCACTCGAAGCGCTACAAACCTATGACTCATTCCGCTTGCGCCTTTAAATGATGCGTTCGCTTGCGCTTTAATGACGGGAATACAAAGTTGTGTCGTGCTCACGACAATGCAAATGGCAGCCATTCGTGTTCTATCTATCTAGCCGTCTAAATACGTTTCATACATACTGTTCATCTGTTTCTTAAGGACTTACGTGGCGTGAGACGTGAATTTCCGCTGCTGATGACGCCCCGCGCTGGTGTGTACTGTATATTGTCCCCCGTGATGCTAGCACAAATGAGTAAATAATACTGGACAAAAGACCCACGTGTTTTGTTCAGTAATATTTACTGATTTTGTCATTTGCGGTACCGGGAGTAGAATATGACCCCTCCTCTCATACCCGTGGATGCAGTAAGAGCCTGCTAAGGGATACCTCCGGAAGATCGGCAGCAATGTCTTTACGTGCATCAAATAGTTCTTACTGTATCCACGGGCAAGAGAGGAGGGGTAATATTCTACTGCCTGCACCCCAAGGTAGAAGTTATCAATATCATATTTATAACTCTACAAATGCAGGCCTTTCCGGAACTCCGCAAAGTGTAACCGAATAAACATGTCTGCTGCATTACTTAGTAGGCCTAGCACACTGCAATTTAGTATTCTGTTTCGATGGTCGGAGTGCTTCAGTATTCACGGCCCAGCATAATTAAACAAAATAGATTCAAAGTCAAAGATCTCGCAATACTAATAAGTTCACTTCAGCCAAATTTGATGTGTACAAAATGTAAAAAGCTGCATTTTGTCGTGGGGTGCCGGCAATAAAATGTTCTCCTCTCTTGCCCTGTATGGTACGGTTAATTATATTATAATTTAACTATACCATAGTATGGTTAAATAAAAATGACGAAACTCCTCGTGATCTTAGAAAGTCATGAGTGAAGCATTTGTCCAGCAGAGGACGTCTTACGACTGAGATGATGACTCAGCTGTGGGTTTCTTCACGATGTTTTCCTTTATCCTTTGATAAATGGACACATACATTTTCAGGAAAGAAAAATCCATTGGTATCGAACCCTTCCGATCGAAAGTCATACCACTCACAAAGAGGATACATACCACTCGGCCAAAACGGCTTGCATAGTGTTTATGTATTGAACCACTAACGTCAGCTATGCAAAACATGGCGAAAATTTGACGTTAGTCACTTCTAATATGGTCTATTACACATATTAGCACCTTTTTACGCTCTCTCAAATAACCGTGTTGCAAAATGAGTCATAATAAAACCCGAATTATTTGTTTAAAACAACATTAGTATTGACCAAGTTAAAATAAAGGAGTGGTCAGTGGCATTGAAGTATTATTACTAGCGTATAGAATTGACACCCGCGAACAACAAGTTTGCGCCATGAGTTGTTGCCGGCCGGCAACAACTCATTTAGTCGTTCGTCGACGCCCATCGCGACCGCATGCGAATAAACCCAAATTAAAAATGCCGTCTTGCGTGTTAAAAACGTGTAATTAATCAATCAACTGCGAAGAAAAAAGATAGTGGCGTGACTTATCATCGGAAAGTAAACAGAATATCAACTAAAACCAACTAAAATTAATTTTTGTACATTATTTTCTATTGTACTGACATTTTGTTTGAAAATCATAGATTATGAAAAGTGATTCGTACAGATGGGATGTGTAGGTACCTACTAAGGGTTGGCGACAAAGGTTTAACTGATTATTTTTAACTCATATTACTCACCCTATGCCGTCTGTCTGATCAGTAACAGTAGGTACTCTAGGTACCTACTGTAGGTATCTTTTGCAATCGTCATTACTTATAAACTGAAGCTGTATTATACCTATATTGTTGTCTAAACAAATTCTTAATGTAATAGATTGACGACCTCTGTGGCGTGGTGGGCGAAGGTTCGCCTGCGAGGAGGTGGGTTCGATTCCCGCCTTGGGACAAATGTTTAGTGATCGCTGCAGATATTTGTTCTGGGTGTTCAGGTCATTTTCTACGTATAATAATAAATAAATAGGTATTTATGTATTGTATTGTATTTATTATATCAGTTATCTAGTAGCCATAACAAGAGCTCTGCTTAGTTTTGGGCTAGATAATCATCATCATTTCAGCCAAATAACGTCCACTAATGAACAAAGGCCTCCCTCATGGGTCTCCATGAGGGGTAGTTGCCATACTCACCACGCTTGGCAGGCGGGTTGGCGAGCGCAGTACGGGATGTTGGTATATGGAAAGACGCTGCTGCCCATCTTTCGGAGGTATCCCTTAGCAGGCTCTTACTGCATCCACGGGCATGAGAGGAGAGGCAGAGTGAAATAAAGTGTGGGGTCTAGTTAGTGTAAGTACCTACCTACCTATGTACGTACTTGTTGGATAAAATACCAATTTATTTAAAAAAAAATGACTTTAAACGCTTAATGATTCGTTTTAATTTAATGTACTTAAATATTTTTACGTTTTGAAATATAAAATTCATAGGTACCTACTGCATTAACATAACTGCATTAATAGCTGTCTGAAGTGTCCCTTCTGCGGTGATAAAAATCTATTAGAGCGACATGTTGTTACACTATGTTGAACGAAACGTGTAAGCGCCACGAAATTCACGGCGCTTACGACGTTTTGGTCGCGAGAAAACTATTCTCTATTAGCGATCTAGCGCTGCATGTATTGATGGTATGGATAGACGACATTCTAATCGTGTAGCGCTGCAGCGAATACTTGTGTGCGGGGGCGAGCGCGCCCCGCGCAGGCACCCCCGCTGTCATCAAGTTGCGACACGTTTTTTGTTTGGTATAGCTACTCTAACTATTTACAACTCACTGGTCAGTGGCCATTACGGTTGAACGTTTACTGCCATTGCGATATGACCTTTATTTTAATGGCGGTAAGATATACTTTACGTGAGTTTTTATGATTATGAGCCTTGAGAGAAAACGGTTATGGAATTCGGTGTTTGAATTTTATTTAAAAACGAACGTTTTATTGTGAGAATTAAACCCACTAGCCTAAGGCCTTGTTCAGAACAGGTGCAAAATATCGCATTTCTGCCGCGTTTTTGCCCGTTTTGTTTATAGATAGATAGAGGTATCGTCGGAGAGTACCTATTGTGTTTGCTGAACGCTTCAGTTTTCAGGTTTTTCTCCGGATAGTAGACCTTTTCTTAATGGAAGAATGTTCCGATCCTTAATAAAAAGGCTGATATCTGATTTATACGACGCCCTACAGATTGTAGGATCGTCTGAATTAAAAGACAATAGCATTAGCAGTTTTGTTTCTGGATAAACCAGAAGTGAGCATATGTGTGGGCATTATTATTGTTAACACACATAATAAAGACAATGCCGCAGTTTTTGGTGTCAGGGCACATCTAACCATTTAAATATTTTGTTTTAATAGCTGCCAGAGATGTTCTTATTAGGGTTCCGTACCTCAAAAGGAAAAAAAAACGGAATCCATATTATTATTAACTCCTTTATTTCAAATTACAAATTCATATCACATATTTCAAATAAGACACAGGAACACAATCATAGAAGCATTGCGAGGAAAGTGATTTTTAGGTTAAGTGCAGGGGCTTAATTCTCGAGAAGATGATAAAATATACAAATATGTATTGAATTCAACATTACTTAATAAATATACTACGGTTTTTACCACGTTCCTAACTTATTATCATCTTCCTGACGTTTCGTAGATCATTTAGAGGCCCTTCTTCATGAGCACCGTTCGTGCCCGCCTTCGAGGATCGCGAGACGAGAACAGCCCGAGAAATTTATTGAGTAATATCAAGCCACGATAATCCAGTGAACTAAACATTATTCAAAACTGTCAAATATGTATATAATAATTTAACATTATATTGATCTATTGAAATATTTTATCTTCATCTTCACAAGACATATATTTTGTTAACATTTTGTACACACTGAATTAGGCCATAGCGTAGTGTCTATAACTTTCCGATCGCTTTCCGATTTACACAAATAATATATAAAACAAATCGCCTAAAACACGTTCGAACCAAACCAAGTGAATTGAATCCGCGGACATTGCATAACCGACCGACATAAGCATGCCGATCGGCAAATCGTTCATAGCATCCTTTGAGAAACTTGTTAAAATGGAAATTTTGGAAGGCGTTGATAATGGCGGAGATGGTGTAAAATAAAAGACTAAGATCCATAGTCTTGACCACTGCCGCCAGGTCGCTTGCCTCGATATTTTATAAGATTAATTTCGGGGAGTGTTCTCAGGAACTCCACGACCTGATACCGACATCGCAGTTCTACTCCAGGACTGGAAGACGCACGGGGCAGTACCATCCTTATCTTGTGGTCATTCCATGCACATTCATGCGCACCGCTAAGGTCTGCTGTCTCCCTGCCGGCTTCTGTTTCCATAAAAATTACAACCTGGGTTTCTTCAATTCAAGAGTAAATAGGAAGGTTTCTTCTAGACCTTTGTGATCTATCGTCGGCCACATAGTCGCTTACCATCAGGTCAGATTGTGGCCATATAATGTCCCGGCGCGCGACGGCACACCGACCGACGGGTAAAAGATGTATAAATCATGTCTAGATAGATGTTAGAGCTTGCTTATTCTGTATACAGTTGAACATAACGAGCATCTTACCAAAACTGGAAGATATAGGTTAAAATCTTCTCGCTTGCGATGTTACACAGCAGAATTCACGGCTTACTTCATTGGCTCAGGGACCTAAAGTGAGCCTTGCCCAACGATACGAGAATTCGCCACTTTCTTTTGTCATCCCTGTCTCTCGCCAGTTGTTGGCTCCATAGTCGCGCAGGGCAGCTTTATAACGATCGATCGATCTTTACTTATTCCCAGTAAATGGCCGATTACAAATTACACAGAATTCACTGCATCTTAAATCTCAGCATTCTGCTAACTGATTTATCCACTCTTTTCTAAGATGTAGGAATTTTATCGCGTTTTGTGAGATTCGGTCGTGACGACTACTGGTGGTGCTAATAAGGTATAATTTTGTTTTCCATTCTTGGAATTACTGCAGCAGCGAAATTGATGAACTGATTTGTAATAGCTATGAGTTTTTTTATTAGTTTGGACGTATTTTTTATTGATTTAACGAGTCTCCTCAACATAATCGAACATTACCTCAGCACAGTTGATAAATGTGAAAATGGTTTTATTTTTCTTTTACGAAAACGTAGGCTTCTACTGAGACTTCACTTGGCTTACCGACCAGTTCCAGATCGCAGTCTTAGGACTGTATTAATACACAACTAAAATCACTTGCCCATTTTTCTGTCTACCTAATCTGGTATAAGATTTTTTGGTCTTTTCTAACATGATGTAGGAATCCAATTCATTTGTTAGCTATCAGTTAGAAAGTCATCGACATAGTTAAACTGATTAGCACGCTGAAGTAAGTGGCAGTGGGCAGGCCATGTAGCTCGAAGAACTGATGGCCGATGTGGCCGAAAAGCTCTCGAGTGGAGGCCACGGACTGTGCAGCGCAACGTAGGACGCCGACGTCCACCAACATGATGGGCGGACGACCTGGTAAGGTCGGCGCTTCCAGCTGCAATACTTGAAAGTCCATAAATTCAGGCCTATATCCAACAGTGGACGTCCTAAGGCTGAAATGATGATGATGAGATTAGAAATATACACGATAATTGCGAATAATTACGCCTAATCGAGGCTCCGCAAAAAGATGGTGATTAAGATTAGCTGGCGGAATCACAGAGCATGTCGGATCATGAGGCTTAATTGTTAATTGCATTGCAACACTTTCATTTTAATTCTGCATTTCCATGTGTGAGTCAGGAAGCAGGTGTTTTGCATGAGCTAGAACTTTTTAATGGTGTGCATGTGCATCCCCGGACGGAACACATTTCCGTCCGGGGTCCTGTTTTTGAATAGCTTGTGAGTTGTGTGACTAGGAACGTCATTCTTAAACGGTGGTTTTAACTGCACTTGTCGATTGTCGAGGGATTCCAAAATAAGACAGAAATTTTGGGGAATGCGACGATTATGTTTTATGTGTCATACTACGGTTAAGGTTACCGCTTTACATCAGGTGGGCCATCGGCATGCCTCGTCATTAAGTCATATAAAAAAAACACTTCGCGCGATTTATATCAGGTCCCCTGCTATATGACTCTACCGTGAATTTGGAACTGACTTCTCATGCCAATGTCACTTTGACAGCAACTTAATTGTAACCTTAAATTAGTTTATTCCCGTCACCATGATTGATGATGAAAATTGATTACATGATGAACATTTTTAGTACCTACTCGGATACTTTGGCAAAGCCTTTCAAATGCGCAATTCAGAATAGGATGTTGGTTCCGCCTTCAAGCTTGAAATTGGATTGACGGGATCAGATTGAAACCCAAAAAAATACATAGTATCGCGTTCGTTTATGTAAAAAAACGTAGAATATGTTTTATATTGAGTATATTTCGTTTTTGTCGCATCGCGTTTTCTCTTTATGATGTGGATTTAAAGCATAATGTTTTTCTTTGCCAAGTAAAGTCGTAGCTACTCATACAAGACAAGTTGCCAAGTCTTGGGACAGAATTAAAACGAAAATAGAAAACAATTGTTCGTACGTATTTTATTATTTAAAACAATAGCCCGTTTTCAGGAAAAGGAAATTACAACTGAACCTTAAGGTTGGAGCTAGCGAGGGAGCTTCTCTGTTGCCTAGACATAAGTTCACTTTCATAATATATTGTTATTATAAAAGCTGTAGGCCTTCCTTATGTAAATAAATGAATAAATATTGTCCTATCATTGTCAATAGGGAAATACACCCATTTTTAAAAAGTGTCTTATTTAGATTCTATTGTGCAAAAAAACGCTAATAATCTAAATTTTATACAATCAATAAGTGCTACCAAAATGCATATAGATTATAAATTAATGAAAACGCTGGACGCAGTGGCCCATTTTTCGCTGTGGTCTTGACGTCACTTAGCGTGTAAACAAATGCCGTATCGGTTGACACTCATACTTTTTATTTATGACGTAATAACATGGCGGCTTAATTAAAAAAAATATTTTATAATTATACGAACTAAAAGTAACATTTTCGGACTGCTTTTTGCCTAAGCTATCTCTAAAATATTTTATGATTATTTCTCATATAGAAGAAAATACCCTATTGTATTTACTAACAGAAAAAGAACAATAGCTCCATCTTAATAGATTGCTGGAGAAAACTATTTTTGACGATTTTTATTTATGAAATTGCTTCATTGTGCTTCAAGTTTAAGAAATATCAAGTAGCTATCAACGTTTGTTTAATCAAATGGAACGTCCCTTACGTGAAAGCCGATCGTCCACCGCCAACTAAACTAAGTTAGTTTAGCTTATAGCTCGCATAGTTGAGCCAGTTTTTCATACATGTGCGTCCACGGCAAACTATGCCAGCTAAGCTACGTAAAATAGCCCAGCTAAGTCGAAATAACTCCCTTTGCATTGTCCCTTTGCAACCACTCCGGAAACTTCATGGTTGTTTCGCTCACCACGATGGTTTTTCAAACTTAGTACCTTATTCCAGTAAAGTTCAGCTGGCATTCTTAGTTGTTCTACATCGTCAACTCCAAAACACTTGGATTCGATTTGAGCTTGATTTCGCCATTCGTTATCAGCTTACATCAAGTTATTTTTTCCCTGTCGCAATAAAAATAACCCTAAGTCGTACATAAAAAAAAACCTAGATTCGCCCTAAAAAAGGGCGAAATCCCTCAGAAATACGTTCGAACAACACAACACTATGACACTAGCGACAGACGCCTAAGGGGTAAGGCAAGGGAGTGAAGGGCGCTTAGTTTTAGCTCACGTAGTAGATCGGACATAGTAGTGATAGTAGCTTAGTTTTCACTTAGTTTAGCTGGCGGTGGACGGCCGGCTTTAGAAAAATACAACAAAGGGCCGGCGGATGTGGCAGGTGGCAACGTGAGTCGAACACTGACAACCTTCGCCGGTGGTGCAAGACGGCGGACGTAGCGAGTTGTATAATACTGATGGTGTACACAGGTTTTGTACGGTCTGGTAACGGCAGAAAAACCGATAGCAATGAAAACGTAACCGAAAAATTACAGAGTGCCGTTCAATGCATATATTTGCCGTGGGGTGCGTTGTCCGTGGATGCACTAAGAATCTGCCTAGAGACACGTCCGGTAGATGGACAGCAGCTGTACGGAAGTTGATACAACAAAAATAAACTTGTCGTTGTATCAACTTCCGTACAGCGCTGGCAAACCCGTCTGCCAAGCGTGGTGCCAAGTGTGGCAACAACCGCAGCGTTTGTATTGTGTCACCATCATCATTTCAGCCGTAAAACGTCCACTACTGAACACAGGCCTCCCTCATTGATCACCATGAGGGGTAGTTGCCAAGCGTGGTGGCTAAGTGTGGCAACAACCCCCAGCATTTGTATTGTGTGCTCTGTAGCAAATACATGAATATATAAGTATTTATATAATAATGATTTATATATTTGACATTGTCTTGAATGTAATTTCAAAGCAAATCAATAATATAAATCATTATTCATTTTCCTTGAAGCTGCCACTTGCGTGTATGGTAACGCAGTTGTACAACCTACAGTCGTCTGCAATTATACCGTGTGATTATAAAGAGGGCTTACTGCAGAATGTAGGAACGCGGTCGTGACACAGAGGATTATGGAAAGGCATGGTTCTAAAGGACTGTACCGTCTTATTTATAGTATAAAGTTGTAGCAAGTAAACGAGTAAGGGGCCGTCTCCACGAGCGAGGGAATCGCGGCGATGTTATCGTCGTGCCACGTATTTCTATACACTCTCTTAGAGGCCGTCTCCACGAGCGAGAGAATCGCGACGAGTCCGCGCTATAGAAATACGTGGCACGACGATAGCATCGTCGCGATTCCCTCGCTCGTGGAGACGGCCCCTAACTGAAGATATGCAGTAAAATTATTTTGTCCAATCTCAATCCGATTACAATGAGTGCGAAACCGTGACTTGGGCCATTCATTCACTTTAATGCGATTCGCAACCTCGCTATCATCTCTCAACTTGTCCAGTGACAGGATGCACTTGCGCGCGCAGTCAGCCGCGTCTTGTCATTGGATATTATTCTACGAGACAGGTTGTGGTCACCATGACGGAACGCAACAGGAAACGCTAACCTTGTAAAGTACCCTTGATGCTATGACTTGAAAAGTAAACAAAATGGTAGCTAGCCAACGATCTCATGAAGAAACCATATCCTTAACCATTAAAAGGTTGAACAGGAGAACCCCAGAACCTTATGTTGTAAGAGTTGAGGCAATGTATGTATACGCTACTGGGCATTACCAATGCACGCAAGCTACGAAACTTACATTTTCGCAAAAGATTTTCGCCATTGAAGTCTTTATGCGAATGCCGCCGCTTTCAACTATAAACTTGTCTCTCATAGGCATAGTGACGGGTTGCACTTGCGCGCAGTGGGCCGTGTCTTGTCGATGGATATTGTTCTACGTGTCAGTCAGGTTGCGGTGGACGACAGGAAGTGCTAACCTTGAAGTTTGACTTGAATGGGATGTAATTTTTTTATTGTTCGAGCATATTGAGGGATTCGAAATAAATACGTAAACTCGTTGTTCTTGTAAAAGTTTTTAACTGTATCAAAGGACTTGATCTGACCTGATCGAAAGACGGATTTTTTCGGTAACGCTCGACGGTCATTCTCCAAGTAAAGGTTTTAGGAGATTTTTCCTGATTTCGCCCAAAACAAATCTAGCAGTCTCTTGGGGAATTTCAGGAAACCTGATTCCGGAAACCGGCTCAAGACGAACCGACGAACGAACGACGGAAGGGCTTAAAAATAGGCAAATTGTAATTGTTTTGAAAAAATAGGCAACGCACAGGCACAAGACAAGATTTGGATGAGAAGGGGTTGAGGCTGTTTGGCGGTTAGGGAAGGGCGCATGTACAGTAGTGGGTAATACGCTGACAGTGATGATGATGAAGCATAGGATGTACGTGTGCGTGCGGTCAGCCATGTCTTGTCAATCATTTCGTAATTTCAGCCGTAGGATTTCCACTGATGGACATAGGCCTCCGTTATGGATCTTCAAGTGCTGTCATGAAGGGGTTGTAGCCATACTCACCACGCTTGGCAGGTGGATTGGCGAGCGCAGTACGGGATGTTGATTGATACACGGAAAGACGCTGCTGCCCATCTACCAGAGTTATCCCTTGGTAGATTCCTACTGAATCTACGGACAAGAGAGTAAGAGGCAATACACAACTGCCGGAACCCTAAGGTGTGTCTTGTCAATGGATAATTGATATTGTTTTACAAGTCAGGTTTGGTTACTGACAGGAAACGACAGTAACCTTGAAACCTAAGGAAACTATGGCTTCATCATCATCATCATCATCATTTCAGCCATAGGAGTGCTGTCCACGTCCACTGCTGGACATAGGCCTACTGATCATGAGGGGTTGTTGCTATACTCACCACGCTTGGCAGCATAGTTGGCGAGCGCAGTACGGGATGTTGAGACACGGAAAGACGCTGCTGTCCATCTTTCGGTTTCCCTTGGCAGGTTCTTACTGCATCCACGGGCATGAGAGGAGGGGCAACATTCTACTACCGCCACGGGAGACCATGGCTTAATTGAACGAAAAGGCGATAGAGTTCTTCATATTGTTTGAAGTTAGTATAACCAGTATAACGACGGTTAGGATTTGGCATTTATAGTATAAAATATGGTAACTCTTTCAACTGAAGGTTTTGTAGACCCAAAACCTTAAAAAATTTAGTACCGATAATAGCTATTACCACTTCATTCATTTTCTATAACGACATTGGCGGCGATTCTGTCGTTGATCTAACCAGCTATAGCTAATTAAATTGACGTACATATATCGGACTAAAATGACATATATGTAGCTATTCGGTTAGTGCCGTTCTTAAACTAAAACGGAACCTTTGTTTCGGAACCCAATTTTACACTGACAGCTTCTCAAACTTCTCTAATTATACTAAGTTTTAGGAAGTGTAAAACATACTCGACATCATTATGCACTAACATGACGTGCTGAAAGCACATTTTGTTTGAGAGGTTAATAATTTGTCAAGGTTAGATTAGAATGCCCATTGCCACTTCAACGTGCTAATCCGTTTCGCTGTGTCGGAGACCGGAGTTTGGCCATGTAGCTCGAAGAACAGATGGCCGATGGGGCCGAGAGGTTCTCGAATGGAGGCGACGGCCCATCAAGCGCAGCGTAGGACGTCCTCCAAGATGGGCGGACGACCTGGTAAGGTCGGCAGGTTGGCTGTGGATGCAGGCCGCTTCCGGGCGCAATAGCTGGAGGTCCATGAGGGAGCCCTATGTTCAGCAGTGGACGTCCTACGGCAGAAATGATGATGAGATTAGAATGCCTTCTATAAATGATTCTGCCTCTCAAAGCCCAACCCCACGTCCTTGCTGACAAGCTATGCCACGTGAGGGGCGGACACTTGCAACGAAATTACTTAGCGGGTGACCAAAAGGGAAATGGCAAACCCATCATGATGGAGAAAAACTTTTGAATTAACCCTACTTATACTTGATACTACTTGATATACTTGATACCGCCGTGGGGTGCCGGCAGTAGAATGATACCCCTCCTCTCATGCCCATGGATGCAGTAAGAGCCTGCTAAGGGACACCTCCGGAAGATGGGCAGCAGCGTCTTTCCGTGTATCAACATCCCATACTGCGCTCACCAACCCGCCTGCCAAGCGTGGTGAGAATGGCAACTACCCCTCATGGAGATCCATGAGGGAGGCCTGTGTTCATCAGTGGACGTTTTATGGCTGAAATGATGATACTTGATACTGACAGAATTGTGTAAAAACTAACACAAAAGCCCGTGGATGCATGAAGAACCAGCCTAGGGAAACCTTCGGAAGATGGGCAGCATCGTCTTTCCGTGTATCAACATCTCGTACTGCGCTTGCCAACACTCCTGCCAAGCGTGGCTAGTATGGCAACAACCTTAATCATAGAGATCTATGAGGGAGACCCATGTTTAGCAGTGGACGTCAATGGCAGTCCTATGGCTGAATGATGATGAAACAAAAAAAGCCATAAAAAAGAGAAGGAAGAATGATTCTGTGACTTACATTCTAAGACCATTCCAGGCCCGCCAAAAAAATACTCTTAGGTAGATTTTATAATAGCTCTTGGAAGTTTTGGCTGTAACCTTTGTCTAAATAATTTAATTATGAATTTATGATATTGACGGCAGTAGAATGTTGTCCCTCCTCTCTTGCCCGTGGATGTAGTAAGAGTCTGCCTAGGGATACATCCGGAAGATAGGCGGCAGCGTCATTCCGTGCATTTACACCCCGCGCCTACTGCGTTCGCCAACCCGCCTGCCAAACGTGGTGAGTATGGCAACAGTTCCTCTCATGAACAGAACTTGAAGATCGATGAGGGAGGCCTTTGTCCAGCAGTGAACGTCCTACGGCTGAGATGGTGATGACCAGTCGTTAATAAAACAAACACATGTTTCCGCCACGAGCGGGATTTGAACCCGCAACCTTCGTACACAAAAGCCATTATCAACATGCAATATGAGGTGCGACCGAAATGCCGTGACCACGTCTGTGGGAGTGGCGAAATTAGACTAATTAAATTTCTGCTAATACCCGCCAAGGTCGGCGTAATGCCATTTCGACTACTCCTACACGGAATGGATTGAGGCTTGTTTACGAACTTTCATTTTGGTAAAGCAAACATTCTAATTCAACACAATTTGAATAAGCTACCTATTTATACCCGCAAGGTGATTACGTATCTGGCGTATATCTCGCGATCAACGCTGCAACAGGCGTAAATCTCGCGATAATCGTTGACAATGGTAAATTTTGCAGTCTATAAAAGCAAAAAAAATACGTTTTGACTTCCACTGCTGGACATAGGCCTTATGGATCGCCAAGTACTGATCATGAGGGTGTGTTGCCATACTGGCCACCCTAGGCAGGCGGGTTGGCGAGCCGGATTTTCATACATGGAAAGACGCTGCTGCTTGTCTTCCGGAGGTATCCCATGGCAGATTATTGTAGTATAAATAAAATATTACCAATATTATTACATACATAAAATATGTATTTGAAAAGAAGTTCAGCATGCACATTGGCTAACGTCGTCTCAATAGATGTAAATGTCTAACTCTTCGGACAAGACACTGCTATCGCAAATACTCGTACCATCGTTTGCGAGTAGGTCATCTATCATCGTTTGTTGGTAAGTAGTTGGTAAGGTATTTAAGTATACATTTTTTGCTCTTAATAAAAAATCCGTTACCCTCTGAGTCATATTATCAAATTGATCTCCAACAGTTCTTACTGTACATTATCTGATTAACAATAGTGTTCAGTAGAAAAAACGCTCGCTTAGTCATTTAACTACCGAGTCACTCAACTGCGAAGATGACGAAGATTACGGAGTGCGTGAAAACTGGAAAAGGCTTTACATATTTCCAAGGCATTTATTACTATATATAAGGCCTTTGCATCTATTATAGATGATCTATACAGCGTCAGCAACTCGTAATCATGCTGTACGGGACGCTGCAGTGCCTGGGACAATGTTAGATGGATTAGGCTTGCCCAGCACCTATACCATCCTCTCAGCTTAGTCAGCTATTATTCAGAGGAAAGAACAGGTCAATACGTCTGAAGCTAACTAAGCCGCGGGTTTCCTCACGATGTTTCCTTCACCGTTAAAGCACGTGTTAAGTGTGCACATACATTTTTCAAGAAAGAAAAATCCATTGGTGCACGACCGGTGCACAGCCACATTAAATATAAATCTATTGCTACATTTTACCTTCCTTAAGGCCGCTCTACATTCTCACGAGAATCTCGCGAGAACGCGAGAAACATGCGAGAAACGTGAATGTGGAAGCGATGAGAAGAATACGCGAATCGCTTCCACATTCACGTTTCTCGCATGTTTCTCGCGTTCTCGCGAGATTCTCGTGAGAATGTAGAGCGGCCTTTAGAATTACGTCATATCATAGCTGTGTTGTGGGCTGCCGGCAGTAGAATGTTACCCCTCCTCTCGTACCCGTGGATGCAGTAAGAGCCTGTAAAGGGATACCTCCGGAAGATGGGCAGCAGATTTTTCCGTGTATCAACATCTTGTACTGCGCTCGCCAACCCGCCTGCCAAGCGTAGTGAGTATGGCAACTACCCCTCATGATGATCCATAAGGGAAGCCTGTGTTCAGTAGTTGAAGTTTTACGGCTGAAATTATGATGATGATAAGTAAAGGTGATGGTGAAGTGAGACTAAGTGTGTCACATTTCAATAATTTGTCAATTTTCAACAACAGAAAAACAAAATATCATCGACGTTACAATACAACGTGAGCAATTCCCGTTTTTACTAATTGTCCTGTTGTTGATCTAACCAAGTTTGGAGATAACAAGATACCGAGGTGTGCAGAGGTCAAGTTCAACGCGTAAAAAGCTGAGTGATGACCAAAGATGGTTCTGAGTCATCAATAATAACTATGACTCACCGACTTTGGCGTGATGTCATTGTAACTCCACTGGTGGTAGTTAAGGTGGTAAATAGTTACATGATGGCATATAAATAATGAAACTTATTCATTTTCTTATAAGTAGCACTTGTTTTGGGTAAAATACACCCAAAAACCAAAGCCAATATTTCTATACTGGATTCTCGGCTATTTATCGCGTAATTAACTTTATTCTTGTCCCATCAGTCTGCCCGCGACCACGCAAGGTGCTATCCTCTCGAAACGTCGGGGTAATAATTAATCATTCTATAATTCCCATAACACAAGCTCTGCTTAGCTTGGGGCTAGATGATGCTATGTGATTTGTCCAGCATTATTTATTTTATTTTTATTTTATTTATTTAAAAAAACCGACTTCAAATGAAGCTGAAACTACGGTCGCTGTAGTATAGTTTACTGCTTATTTTAGTACCATACTATCCGCTAGAGGCGCTGTACAAGTTTTCATACATTTTGTAACTACAGTTGTTAGCGAGTATAGATTGTGAAAACTTATGATAGACCTACAGGAAATATTATAAAATCCGTGACTAGTTGATGTTGACTTTCGGTATTCTATTATATTTGAGTATTTACCTCGATTTATCATGGATCCCATCATCAGAACTGGCTGTAAAAACAAGCAAACATTACCTATAATACCCTAGCCGTGGTAGTAGAATGTTACCCCTCCTCTCCTACCCGTGGATGCAGTAAGAGCCTGCTAAGGACACCTCCGGAAGATGGGCAGCAGCGTCTTTCCGTATAAATAAATATATAATAAATAATGCTGGACAAATCACACAGCATCATCTAGCCCCAAGCTAAGCAGAGCTTGTGTTATGGGTACTAGATGACTGATATACTTAATACATTATACTACATAGATAGATATTTTTATTATATATAGAAAAACACCCAGAACACCCAGAACAAATACCTGCAGATCGTACAGACATTTGTCCCGAGGCGGGAATCGAACCCGCAACCCCTTGCGTCGCAGGCGGACCTTCGCCCGCTGCGCCACAGAGCTCGTCAAATCTCGTCAAATCGTAAAATCTATATCAACATCCCATACTGCGCTCACCAACCCGCCTGCGAAGCGTGGTGAGTATGGCAACTACCCCTCATGGAGATCCATGAGGGAGGCCTGTGTTCATCAGTGGACGTTTTATGATGATGATGATGATGATGATGAATAATAACAGCAGTGCGCTTCTAATACAAGTTTAGCGTTGCCCGTAACGTTGCAGGAAGTAGTTTTACGTTTGTAATGTGGATCACTCGTATTCGTGATCTGCAATAGTGGGGTCGCGTACGCAGTTATTGCATTTCCGTGTGTGGCTTCTGTTCGTTTTGTTGCGGAAATTATTTTAGTATTGCTTGGAAAGGTTACGCTCAGTGACAGACTCCGTGGCTCAGTCAGTCTCATCGTATCAGCCGTAAAACGTCCACTACTAAACACAGGCCTTCCTTATGGAGGGGTAGTTGCCAGTTGCCATCTTCCTGAGGCATCCCTTAGCAGGCTCTTACTGCATCCACGGGCATGAGAGGGGTAACATTCTACTGCCGGGCACCCCGTGCGTGCTGGGGTTGCCGATGCCTCAGGAAGATGGCAGCAATTTATCTTTCCGTGTATCAACATCCCGACTGCGCGCGCTAACCCTGCCCAGCGTGGCGAGTATGGCAATAACCCTTGGAGATCTATGATCTTGGAGGTCCATGAGGGAGGCCTATGTCCAGCTGTGGACGTGCACAGCAGTCCTACGGCTGAGATGATTTGTTTAAAGATTTTATTACCCATAACCATAAAAGGCTTAATACTAAAAGCATTTACTATGATCGGCGTCTTTGGCCCAAAATTATAAAACAGTAGCTGCACTCCGCGGTTTTACCTGCGCAGTTCCCGTTCCCGTGTGAATACGGGGAAAAAATAAGCCTATGTCCATCAGAAATAATAATAATAATAATTAAATAATAAAAAGTTTGTTTATTCAGACTTTACAATAAAATTCAAATTCAAATAAGTACAACAAAATTAAGACAATAAAATTAAAATACAATTAACAAAATTAAAATCAGAATTAAAATAAAATGAGCATCATACTCATTCCAAATTTTATGCAGCCATTCAACAAGATCAAATAAATGTAGAATTCTAATGGTGAAATAATTTTTCAAATCGGTCCAGTAGTTTCGGAGCCTGTTCAATGCATACAATTAATCAAAATCAAAACATTAAGTGTTTATTCAATAGAGAAAAACGCTACATAGAATAGTCAATTTACATAAGAAGAACAAGACACATTTAAATTGAATAAAGCACGTAATCGAATTCGTTCGCTTCAGATAACTTTTTTCCCAAGTGACGGAAAGAAGCGAACAAAAAACCTCACTCTTTCACTTCTGTTCATTGTTACAATTTCTGTCTTAGTATTATATTATATGGACCTTAGATTTAGTACTTTACATCTTGTTACTTATCTATAGTTTCTGAAATAAAGTTTATATTATTATTATTATGCTTAATTTAATGTTCGCAGGGATATTTGATACTTTGGATATTGCAAGATTACATTATTTCTTATCGTGGTCGAACCGAATCAAGTCTTTCCTCTTTATACTATTAGTATAGAAGTGTAGTTTGACGACTTTGTTCTAAAATTAAAAATGACGAAGTATAATAATGCCAACAATGACAATTTGAAAATGTCAACTTAGAAAAATGACTAGGTACAAGTCCACATGAATGGTTATAAATAAAAAAAAAAGGTTATAATAATGACAAGGTAGAAAAGTGTCATAAAGTTTGCTAAGTTAAAAAAAATACTATACACTTCGCCACTAAGCGTTTGATGAACGGTTTTGAGTTGTACAAACGCAGCGATTAACGCAGAACAGATTTAACGACTATTGTTCCACTCTAAAGATAAATGAATAATCTTGACCTACCTCCGGAAATAACCCCCACAACTGGGTCGCGTCGATTCGTTTCAGTGACGCAAGTTTCAGTTCATTCTGAGATTCTTACATACGAATGTGAAGTTTTGGAAATCAATTGGTTTTGGTTTCAGGTACTTTATGCTATTTTTTTTGTTTATTATTACGATATTTGACGAACGGACAAGTGCTAGTCAGTTTCTGATATTTTGTTTACCAACGTCGTCAGCACGAAAAACCTTCTTTTCCCGATATGAGTAAGAAGTATTATGTTTAATTTTATGTAAGACTTTTGCTCTACAAATTTTAGTGTGTCACAGTAGCACTCTATAGTTCGTTAAACTTGCTGTCATCGAAATCCCGCCCACCGAATTCTGAATTTGTAGAGATAGGATATATTTTAACATCGTAAAAAATTACAGGAAAAATAATTATAACGTAAATTCATTTTCCCATACATTTCAAATGATTCATTTTTTGGGTGTCAAATATTGAAAGGTTCGTTTAGAAAGTTTATATTTAATTAAACTTGTCTTAAACGCAAGAAGACAAATTTTTACAAAATTCTTCTTACTCGAACTCGGGCGTCTATTTTTATATATTAACAACTAGAAAATATACAAAAATGCCCCAATACATGTACACAAGTGCTCTCCTAAGCGCAAATTATGGAAATCCTCCTAAAAATTATGGAAAATATCGTAAGTATCCTATCCACGCGATTCGACTCTCACGTGACTGGTGAAATTAGGTCCATCATTGAGTAACTTAAGTCTTCATTCTCGAAATTAATTCAAAACCAATATATATAAAACTCTTCCGTTACTGACTGAGTGACTGACAGACAACGCACAGCCTAAACCACTGGACCTAGAGCCTTGTAATTTGACACACAATATACCTTGAGTATCCTAGAGGTGCACTAAGAAGGGATTTTTTGAAATTCCCACGGGAACGGGAACTACGCGGGTGAAACTGCGGGGTGCGGCTAGTCTTTGATATAAATATTTATGTGTAACATTACAACACCAAAACAATGGCTTGTAAAAGGAAATAAAATGGCGTACGGAGAAATTCCGCTAGACAATAAAGATTTGGTATTTCCTAGTGCTAGTTTCTTATTATTATATTTACCTCGGAATACATAATGTATAAATCACCATATATTATAAAATGCTATCAGATTCACTGATAGACAACGTACAGCCTAAACCACTAATCCCAGAGACTTGAAACTTTCAGGGTACGTTTGTCTTGCTGCAAAACCGCTCACTAAGAAGGGAATTTTGGAAATTTAAACTCTGAGTGGTACAAAAGGAGGTTCAAAATTGTTTTTACAAATGTGCCATATCTAAATCGTGCACGGTATACGCTTAACACTACGCGGACGAATTCACTGGCAACAGCTAGTCCGAGTATATAATTAACGAATATAATGTCCGCGTGTTAAAAATAGTTTTAACGACGTCGGAAATTGTAAATTTAATAATTGTAAATGTTATAAGCACCTAACATGTATCGCATGCTCCGTCACCTGTTCTGACGTACATTACTGACGTTTATTATTATTGTTATAATCTAATTATAAGTTAACTGTAGATACTGTTCTTATAAGGAATATTTTAAAAGCCAGTTAAAAGTTACTAAGCGTAGGCTTTTATTTGCTTAGTCCTATCCTACTTCCTACTAATAATATATAAAAGCGAAAGTAAGAATGTATGATATAATAACATAAACACGGGAATTTATCGCGTAATACCTTTGATTATTCCCGACGTTTCGACTGTGTTTCAACAATCGTGGTCCCGGGTTGACTACGAAAAACTAAGAATGTATGTACATATGTATGTATGTTCCCTTTTCACGTCAAAACCGCTGAACCGATTTGGATGAATTTGGAATAGGAGTAGATTAGACCATGAGACGGACATAGGCTACTTTTCGTTGCGTAAATTAGTAGTTGTAGGGTAGTTGTCGGGTAGTTGTAGGGTAGTTGTAGGGTAGTTGCAGGGTATTTGTAGGGTAAGTTGTGAGTGGTGGTTGTAGTTATAGGTGCGATACAAAGTTCGCCGGGTCAGCTAGTTATGTATAAAGGCTTTATTTTGACCTTCAATGTCCATTACCGTACATAGGCCAGAATACCCTTGTACTTCTATATGTGATTCAGATTCCATAAAGGTCCCGTTAGGTCTTTGTATAACCTGTGGTATAACTGACTCGTTCTGAAATTGCATTATTGAGTTTACTTATTTTTTGTTTCAGGATCTCATCCCTCATCAAGACACAGAGTCCTACCTGCTCAAAACGCAGAACGCTATCACAAATCTACAAGCGAAGCTCCATTCATCACGGTCCAACCCCCCAAACATTCCCCCCCTACTCACCTCTAGTCTCATCAGCGAGAAGACCGTCGTCTCCCGTCTACCGGTCGCTCAGCTCAGCAGATCCAACTCCCTGAACTACCGTCTCAGGAGGAAAGACCATTCTTCCGACAGCAGTCCCCTAAGAAGTCCGGGGCATTATGTTATCACTGGCTCTACAAAGATCCCGGAGGGCACGAAGAAATTGCTCAACAACGCGTCCAGATCTCTCGAAGACAGACGGGATTCTAACATGAACAGCCCGTCGTCTGATAGAGGGAATCACAGTCACAGTTCCGATGACAAAACACTGTCGAATCGACCACCTTACGATGTAGAAGCAATCCTATTACCGCACAGGAAAACACACGCGCGGCACAGGTCGTTCGATAAAGACACTGCGGATATCACCAACGATATTCACAACGCGAACTCTGTCTCCCTCAAATCTGTGCTCAAGAACAACGCCTTAGAATCGCATTACCCCAGAATTGATCAAACCCGTTACCAAGGTGACAAGAAACACCAAAGGGTCGCGAGTGAGTCAAAGCTCTACGCCTTCGGTACTTCCATCAAACGCTCCAGCTCGTTTAGCACAGTCAATAGGAACAACAATTACGAAAGACTGACTGACTGTAGGCTAAATCGGCGGGCGAGCGGCCATTCTGACGAATTTAAGGATTCCGACGAATCCGATGGGTATGATAAATCCCAGGATTGTAGATACAAACGGCAAGGGAAGGGTAGAATAGATTCCCCTGATCTCAAATCTGTTGCGCCGGCGAACTCCCCCCGTAGGTGCCCGAATACTCCAGAGCCACAGCGAAAGTTTGGGCCAGGTTTGGTGCGCAACTCTGCTAGGACTCCTAATAAAGAGAGGGTAGTTTCTCGAATGTCCGAACCTCCGGTTTCTAAGGAGGAAAGGAAGACTGGTCATCAGAGTAGAAGGATCTCAGAGCCGACGCGGCAGGCGGTGCTGAATCGACTGACGAAGTCGAGGTCTTCGACGAGGGAGGTGCAGCCTAATAAGACTTTGGATAAAGGTATGTTTTATAATATGCTTCATCATTTCATCATCATTTCAGCCATAAAACGTCCACTAATGAACAAAGGCCTCCCTCATGGGTCTCCATGAGGGGTAGTTGCCATATTCACCACGCTTGGCAGGCAGGTTGGTGAGCGCAGTTCAGGATGTTCTTACACGGAATGACGCTGCTGCCCATCTTCCGGAGATATCCTTTAGCAGATTCTTACTGCATCCACGGGCAGGAGAGGAGGGGTGACATTCTACTGCCGGCACCCCACGGCAAAATTTTTAATTTTGTAAACTTGTTAAATCATGATCACTTCTATCTATTCTCTTCAGATCTACTTCATTATTATGATCACTTCTTAATAAATTCCAGGGCCCAAAAAACCCAGCCAGCACCGGTCCTCCTCGGCTCTGGCGACGAAGGAGGTGGAGTTCTCAAACTGGAAGAAGCGTTCCTCCTACGACCCCATGAAAGCGGCGCAGGAAGGCAGGAAGAAGCAGCAGAAACAACCCGAGTTCAAAGAGGATCTTAGTTCCCCGAGGTAAGTCATTGTTTATTGTTTATTATTATAAGCCCATCTGATCCCACTGCTGGGCAAAGGCCTCCCCCGATTCCCTCCATGCATCTCGATCCTGAGCCACTTCCCTCCAGTCAACTCGGTATTGATCGAGTTCGTCCCGCCATCTACGTCTTGGTCTGCCGCGTCGCCTTCTCGCCGGGTCAGGACGCCATTCAGTGATTGCCTTGGCCCACTAAATAAATGTAATAAAAATAAATGTAACATAACAGATACTTGATCTAAATCATTACATCCATCATACCTAATAACATTTAATTCAGGTTAGAGCTGCATATTGCACGACAAAGGAACATATTCTTCATAACTATAATACACTTTCAAAATTAATGCAATAACAACATACTACACTATAAAATCAAATATATAAAAATAGCAATGAAGTAGAACAAAAATAAAGAACACAATTCTCATAAATAAAACAGAAATAATAATATGGTACCTATTAATAATAAATTAAATGTTCTCACAATAGGTTAGGCAAGATCTTTCTAGTGCCCGCCATCTATCTACAAATATATCTACATTCTGTGTTTGGGATTTTAATATAATAGGTATATAATAAGTAGGTCTCCCATGGGTTTTCAGTCTATACTCGCTAGCGACTGTAGTTAAAAAATGTATGAAAACCTGTACAGCGCCTTTAGCGGATAGTTTGGTACGGTTTGGTATACGCAGTGAACTATACTACAGCGAATGTAGTTTGGGCTTCATTTGCTTAGATATTGGTACCATGAGTTGCAGATCTGACAGATGTCATCTAATCTAACAGTGACAACTCATGGTGGTTTTAATCATCATTTTAGCCGTAAAACATTCACTACTGAACATAGGCGTCTCTATTGGATCTCCATGAGGGGTAGTTGCTGTACTCACCACGCTTGGCAGGCAGGTTGGCGAGCGCAGTACATCTTCTGGAGGTATACCTTAACGGGCTCTTACTGCATCCACGGGCATGAGATTAGGAGTAACATTCTACTGTCGGCACCCTACGGCTCAGGTACGGGTCTTAATTCCATAAATCAAAAACAAAAACATTTAAACTATCAGAAGATTGTTAAAAAACTAAGTGTGTTAAATTTTACCATGTATGATAGATAAGTATGCATTTAAAAAAATATTAAAGTGGTCTATCAATCACATGATTGCTAGACTATTTAAATAAATTTTTTGGTATTACCACATGGGTCCCATAACAAAAGCTCTCTTTACTTCGGGGTGAGATCGTGCTGTGTGAGGAGTCCAGCGTGATTCTAATCTCTTTTTTTTCATTTATGTTTCAGCCATTCCTCCCCAGTGCACCGCTCGCAATCCTTCCACACCACCAATATGCTGCAGCAGCAGTACTCATCATCAGAGACGGAGGACGAGCATCCCGCCTTACCCTCGGATCCTATGACGTCATCCACGCACTCCGATATCCTGCAGCTGAGGATCAGACATGTGCATCAGGTGAGTAGCTACAAACGGCAGTTTTACCACGTAGAAAGTAAACTTAATATGCGACTCGACAGTTATTCTGGACACTCGACTATCATTCTACATACTTGACAATCCATCAGGGTTCTCGACCATCATTCTAGACACTCGACCATCTAGATACTTGACAATCCATCAGGACTCTCGACCATAATTCTAGACACTCGACCATCATTCTAGACATTCGACCATCATTCTAGACACTCAACTAGCGACTTTCATGTTAGACAATCGACAATTCTAACAAGCCTGTCATTCTTGTCGCTCGACAATCCATAAAGACACACGACCATTATTTTAGTCACCCGACAATCCATCAAGATACTCGACCATCATTATAGAAACGCGACCTTTCTTTTTAGACACTCGACAGTCCATTAAGACTCGCGACCATTATTTTAGTCACCCGGCAATCTATCAAGACTCGCGACTATCATTCTAGACTCTTTGACCATCATTACAGACACGCGACCATCATTCTAGACACGCGACCCTTATTGTAGACACACTACAATACATCAATACACTCGACCACCGTTCTAGACTCCCGATCGTCCTCATAACTACTCGTATGGTAAGGAAGTAAACACAGTCATTTAAATTACTCTCTCTTTATTCCAGCCAAAACCAGCCGACAAGAAACGCAAAACCTATACGCTCGACGACAAACGGAAGACCTTTATCGTCGACGACAAACGCAAAACATACATAGTCGACGACATAACCCCGACCAAAGAGAACGTAGACTTTCTAACCATGGACAAGAGGAAAACGTTCATCCTCGATTCCGATACGAACTCTACAACCAATGGGAGCAGTCCGCGTAACTCGTCGATATTCAGCCATGAGAGATTGACGGAGGGAGCGAGCGAAAGCGAAGGGGAGAGCGGGACGGAGAGCGCCCCTGTTGTGAGAATGAGGGAGAAGGATGATAAGGCGCGCGCATCACAGAAGCAGAGGTTAGTTTCATTTCAGTGCCATAACTTTTCTCTATCTCTGCATCGTCTCAGCCGTAGGTAGGTCTATGTCCACTGCTGGACATAGACCTGCCTCATGAATCTTCCAGTAGGTACATAAAAGATAGAAGTAGGTACTGATCATGAGGGTTTGTTGCCATACTCACCACGCTCGGCAGGCAGGTTGGCGATTGCAGTACTGGATGTTGATACACGGAAAGACACTGCTTTCCATCTTCCGGAAGTATCTCTTGGCAGGCCTGCGTAACAGGGGAGGGGACATTCTTTCACTATGTAACATTCTGCTGCCGGCACCCCACGGTATATCCCTCTATATACTTATGGGCATTTTCGTAGACATTTGTCCCGGTTACAAAATGGAATAAAAAAAAAAATATTTTAAGATTATCTAAATTATTTAAAATGATTCGCTATTCCTCAGAGATGTATAACATAGCGGCAAAATAACAAACAAATTGCATTTCCAAAAGATTTTTACCTTTTTTAGAGTCAGAAAGTTGTTCAGGTTTCCATTTTGTAACTTTTTTCACACAATTTAATTGATAAAAAGTTATTATTTTGTGTTAAAGGTCCCGCTTATTACATTTAAATAAGATGGCCTTGAGGTATTCAAATATAAATAATTCAGTTTTGGCCTTTTTTTCAAGACAGGTAAAAAATTTAACTAGGATCAAAAGTCGGTCAAACACTGTAGGACAAACATTTTTAAGGGGTGTCGAAAGCTAGTTTAGTCTTATTTTGCAATTTGTTGTTTAAAAATAGTCAAAATAAATAGTTTTTTTAACGTAAATAAATCTATAAACCTAAAAAAAAAACTTTGTTAATATCTAGAAATAGACTGGTTTCAAAGAAAATTATTAATCAACTTGTGGGACACCTAAAAATCTACACACATAAAAAAAAATGCCCATACATTATATTGCACCATTGCCTTCTTTCCAGGTATAGCGGTGACTACTCAATGTCATCGTCCACCACCTCGATAAGCCAGAAGAAGGTGCAACCTCGCTACCTCGACATATCAAAGTACAAGAGTGAGAGCACCTCCAAAAACTTCCTGAGAAGAGACCCTAGCAAGACCTACGTTGGCGTGCTGGGAGACAAACCCGCCGCTAGTAAAGGAAGCGCTATGCATTATGAAATGGGTAAGATATTTGTTTAGGAAAAGCAAACACCTAAACTGCCGTGGGGTGCCGGCAGTAGAATGTTACCCCTCCTTTCATGCCCGTGGATGCAGTAAGAGTCTGCTAAGGGATACCTCCGGAAGATGGGCAGCAGCGTCTTCCCGTGTATCAACATCCGTACTTCGCTCGCCAGCCCGCCTGCCAAGCGTGGTGAGTATGGCAACTACCCCTCATGGAGATCATGAGGGAGGCTTGTGTTCAGTAGTGGACGTATTACGGCCATAATGATGAACGAAAGATCTAAGTGGGCATGCTGAGAGACAATCCTTGTAAAGGAAGCGCTATGCATTATGGAATGTTTAAGACAAACACTTCTCGGCTCACTTACAAAACTACCCGACTGGTTACCGATACTTCCCGACTTGTTACCGATACTTCCCGACTTGTTACCGATACTTCCCGACTAATTACCAAAACTACCCGACACTACCAGAATCAGTCGACCAGAAAGTAAAAAGAAGGTGAGGAAAAGGTGGTCCGGAAGAGAACTCTTCTTAGCGATAAGACCGCCCATTGTACATTTATATGTTAAGGCAGTAGAATGATACCCCTCCTCTCATGCCCGTGGATGCAGTAAGAGCCTGCTAAGGGATACTTCCGGAAGATGGGCAGCAGCGTCTGTCCGTGTATCAACATCCCATACTGCGTTCACCAACCCGCCTCCCAATCGTGGTGAGAATGGCAACTACCGCTCATGGAGATCCATGAGGGAGGCCTGTGTTCATCAGTTGACGTTTTATGGCTGAAATGACGATGTTAATTTTATTTGTGTAAGTTATTCTTTTTTTTGGTGTACAATAAAGAATTTTCATTAATTCCCGTACTTTTCACCCACACACCCTAACCCTAAATCATTATCACCCGACTGATTACCGTACCTTCCGCAGAACAAAAGAAGCAGGAGCTAGAGAAGTGGAAACGAAGGGCTTCGTACGACCCGCGCAAGGCAGCCGCACTAGGCAAGAGTAAGACTCCACCAAAAACTGCCAGGTAAGGAAAAACACACCTTAGAAATGCTCCTAGTTCTAATCTCGATTCCACACTGATCTACTGACAGTTAAAACTCTCCAGACTGATCTGATCACTGTCACTAGATCTAATCTGGATCCCTTTCTTGGGCAAGAGATACCTGAGGGAGGTTTATGTCCAGCAGTCTCCTGACTAGCTTAATCCATCGTTGGATCAGTTTTATTTTCTGTTTTTGCTTTTGGATTTGTTTCGCAGGGACCTAATTATCGATGAATAGATAAAACAAGCATTGGTACGGCGAGTAAAGGGGGCGAAGGCCTCAAAAGGTCACCAAAGGTCACAAATGGCATTTTTTGGGTTTTTGGACGTTTTCGGCCATTTGAAGACTTATTTTTTGGTGACCTTTTGAGGTCACAATAACTCTGGTCCCTGTGACCCTAGGGTCACCAAATCAATCAGTACCCTTCTCTCATTAAGACGGTGCTAACAAAAAAGGTTTCATGTAAATCTGTCAACGCGTTCGGTTGTAATCATCTCATACACAAACATTGTATGAGACGATTACAAGACAGTGTATTTATTTAGTAGTTAATAAATAATACAGGACATTTCACATGGCATCATCTAGCTCCAAAGGAAGCAGAGCTTGTGTTATTGGTACCAGATGGTGGATAGACACTATACTTACATACTTTGTTTTTGTAAATACATACGTCTTAAAAATACATAACGGCGAGAATCGAACCCGTTACCTCCTGCGTATGAGACGGCTATTAGACCAACTCTTCGACGAATGCAGATGCTGTTAAGATTTTCCGACGATATAGACACAATTCTATATTTGTGTAAGATCTTGGCACGGAACCCTCGGCTGTGCCCTCTGTGTGAGAAGCCGACTCCCACTTGACCGGTCTTTATATTTCGGCTGTAATGTATATTTAGCGTAGAACTTCGTTTAACTTCTGGTTCAATAACTGCATTTAACATAGTTTTATCTATATTTCCTTTTTAATTTCTACATTAACCATATAAGTATTTAGATTAAGATTTAACCATCTTCGTTGTAAATTCTAGAGCGTGACAATGCATGAAATTCAGTGAAATGTCCGCCGCCATCTTGGTTTGTAAGGTTAGTTATGTCAAATTGACAAGTGTGGCGTACGGTTTGACAGGCCGTTGACAGCTGTCAAATACACATTATGTTAAGCTGTTGATTGCTTTTTTGAGCTTAATTCACGGTTTATCTTAATATATTTAAATTTGTTTCCAAAAATAATATCTTACGTGTTTTATAATGAAATGTAAATGCACATTATGTGCATAAGAGTAACAAATTCACGCATCCTAAAGCAAACCTGTGTATATTTTCCATTTGCCTATCCTTTACCCATGCCTATATACACTGCCGGCCAAAAGTTTGAGACCACTTGTAAAAATCTTTGTAACCACCAAAATATTTCAAAAGTACACATGATAAAGAGCTAATTTGAACACCTGCGTATTCTATTGTTATCAAAGAATTTCTGAGAGTCATTTTTATTGTATATTTTTAAGTTATCATCCTTTAAAGGTCTATTGTTTCAAAACATAAATGAGTACCGCGCGCTTACCAGGTGATAGAGTCATTGTTATATTTTTTATGGCCTGCTCATTTCTAATTATTTTGGTTTTGTTTTGCGGTAACCGTACTTCCGGATTATTTTAGCTTCCTTAAACATATTTTTTACCTGAGTTTTGATGGAGTAAATTTTTCATTATCTTAACTAGTCTGAGCTCGTCGTTGTTACAGTAAAGACATCTTAAAATGGGAAAAGTGCGCGAAATTAGCACTGAAACTCGTTCTGCCATAGTTGTTTTACACGGCGAAGGCAAATCTGAACGTGCGATTGCCTCTCAACTTAAGTTGTCGAAGACTTGTGTTCATAACGCAATAACCCGATACAAGGAGACTGGCAGTAATCAAGATCGTTCGCGATCGGGGAGACCGAGAGCTACCACTTCTAGCGAGGATAATTTCATCGTCGTTACCAGCAAGCAGAATAGACGCCTAACCGCACCAGAAATCCGCGCAGAAGTGAACAAATCCCGATCAGAACCTGTGTCATTGACTACAGTAAAAAGACGATTGAGAGATGCTAAGTTATTTGGTCGCGTCGCCGTTCGAAAACCACTACTAAGGCTACAAAACAAAAAGAAACGGATGCAGTGGGCCCTTACCCATCGAGACTGGACTGAAGAAGATTTTAAAGAAGTTCTTTGGACAGATGAATCCAAGTTTGAAATATTTGGTTCAAAACGACGAATTTTTGTTCGACGTACCGCCGAGGAAAAGATGATGCCAGATTGTGTGGTGCCAACAGTTAAGCATGGTGGTGGTTCCATTATGGTCTGGGGATGCTTCTCGGGCCATGGAACCGGAGATTTGGTACGAGTCGAAGGAATCATGAAAAAGGAGCATTATAAACGAATACTACAGCAAAATGCCGTTCCGTCTGGTTTAAGATTAATTGGAAATGGATTTTTTTTCCAACAAGATAATGATCCTAAACATAGTTCAAAATTATGCAGGGGTTATTTAGAACATAAAGAAACAGAAAGGGTGTTAAAAAACTTGGTGTGGCCCCCTCAGAGTCCGGATCTCAACCCCATGTAGCTATTGTGGGAAGAGCTTGACAGAAATGTGCGCAGTTGTTGTCCCTCCTCACAAGAAGACATGTGGAAGGCTTTACAAGAAAGCTGGAACAATATCTCACAAGATACAATTGATAAATTGATTGCTCGTATGCCGAGACTAGTGAAAAAAGTTATAAAATGCAAGGGAGGCTTTTTTGACGAAAAATCCGTTTAATGATTTTATTAAATATGAACGTCATTTTTAACGTAAATGGTTGATATTTCTTGATTTTTTTTTCTTCTTGATGAATGTGTATTAGTAAATAAGCATTTTAATTAATATCTAAACCTCTTGATTTATATTTTGAGTTTTATTTCATTTTGCTACTTAGATGTAGGTGGTCTCAAACTTTTGGCCGGCAGTGTACTTTCACAGAGCTTTATTACAAATAACACGGTACTGCCACTGATTTAAATATAAATTAACCTAGAAATGTGCACCAAAAAACGCCTAAGTGCATTAAGCTTTGTCCTACTTTGTTCCTATTCTACTAATCCATGTTTGCTAATAATTAACCGTACCCTACCGGGCTTTGCGAACCTGCAACAACATGTTTTCATCTGTACTTAAAACCATCAACCGTTTCAACCCTTTAGTGCACCATACTAAAGTAAACTATTTGTTGAGCAACATTATGCAACACGATAAACAGTTGGAATAGTCTCTCACCCCCTTACTTATCGTTACTTGGTCATGGTTATCTCAGCTGTAGGACCGATAGGTATCCGCGTCCACTCCTCGACATATGCCTCAAGGATCTCCAAATCTTAAGGGGCATCATTGCCGTTGCCAAATCTTAGGGTTTTTGTCGTACTTAAACTGGACAGTTTATATCTTAGAATAATAACGTAATAGAAACCAGGCTAAAATAGCAACTAAAATCAATCATTCTGTACTCTTTTTACTTATGGCATTATAACCGAGTTTGAGAGAGATGCATATACAGTCATACTATTTGGAATTTACAAGGATGGCCTAAATAAACAGTCAAATGGTTCTAAATTTGATTCTACTTATGACGTATAAAGCTAAATAAAGCAATAATAAACGTTAAGTTAGCTATAAAGATTACTTCTAACAAATTTGAAGTAAGGCACAGACAGAATTGTATTTTAGCCTTCTATTATGTCATTATTCTAAGGTTTCTATTGAAAATACGTCTGATATTAATGTCAGAGCTAAGTAAGGGGGCGTATATGTTGCATAATGTGGTTCTAAAAAAATCGAACTTTGGTGTAGATGCTGCAAGGGTTCCTTGATTTTCTCACCTGCATACTAATTAATACATTTTGTAACAATACAAATTCAGGCGTGTCGGCGGAAATCCATTATAATATCCAAATGAACAACAAATATGCAGTAAAAAATCTACTCTAATTCTATATCCGTAGTGGAAGAGGCGAAACACGTGTCGAATTCGTTTTGAGTGTTGGTTTATCTTTGGTTTTAAACACTGGTTAGTTAAAGATTATCAGATTTGTTACTTTATATATTTTGTTCAATTCGATATTATAATGGATTTCCGCAGTCACTTCTGAATCAATTAATTATTACAAAATGTATGTGCAAAGATTTAAATGCTGTTCATTTAGATGTTAAATTTGTAATAATTCAAAATGGCGTCCGTTTTCAGTAGCGTCCTTCGCTCTCAATCGTTCCACGGGCCGGTTCTATCGTCAAATCTGCGCTACCAGCCGCCCGACCATATAAACGAGAGCTTCGACGCGTCAAGCGACAACGACTTCTAACGCGAACGCATACGGTCGATATTGCCACGGCATGATGTGATAGTTAGGTTATCATGGTATTCGGTTATTTTGTATGACTTTGACGTTTGATTTTAAAAACTACAGGCAGGCTTTTTATTCTTCCTGTTTTGTTAAATGAAATCAAACTATTGTCCTGCATTACATAAAGATTTGTTGAAATTTCTGTACAGTATTGTTTTAGGTATATCAATGTCAGAGTAATCTCCAAACGAGATAATTTTGTTATGTAACGGTTTGGGATAATACAATTTTATTTTCTTCGCACAAAAATTATATCGCTTTCACCTTTTTTATAATAAAACAAACGTAGCTTTATTTTTGTTAAATTATCTCTCCATAATTACTAATATAAGTTGTTATAATGAAATGTGATTTAATAATAAATAATGATGCGTTAGTTTATAGATATTGGCACGCGTAGAACTAAAAGTGTACGTATGTACGATGTTTATTATTATTTGATAATAATGTCCAATGTTTACATGTAGGTTAGTTGTCTATGTAATTTTTTTTTATAAAGTTGCTCATTTCATAACATCGATGTATTATTAGTTTTTTTGTCTAATTTTTTGTGCAATAGAATAGCATCACGAAAAGTCTACGATTTTTATTTTAGATTATACGTTTATTTTTATTACAGTAAGGAAATTTAAAAGCTTTATTATTTTTTTAATACTCAGGCAACGTTAAAATGCTATTTGCTTGATTTTAAAGTTCAAAAGTTTTTTTTTTATTTAATTAGTCATTAGTTGTAGAGGTACCGTAATTGTATTATTATTATTTGACTTCATGATTTTTAATGGAAAGCCAGGTTTGTTAAACCCAACTTTTTCATAAATAGTGAAAATGGAATAAAAATAAGATTTAGAATAATGATAATAACTGCTATATAAATATATTTCCCTATAATCTAATGAGAATGTTGCCCAAATCAGATTATTTTCACTTCGTCCAGCGAAATCTCGCGCTTTTATTATACGCAAAAAATCTAAAAACACCTATTATTGTTCAAAATATATCATAATATGATGCAATGTCTATTAAGCTTTTTATATACAATTTGTTTTAGTTCATAATATAACTCTATGTGTTGTAAACATATGCCTGGCTTTGTTTACATAATAATGCAGAATGAATTAGTATTATAATAATGCTGGAAATAGTAGGATTTGTATTATGAAATTGATGTTTAGTGTTTTGTATAAAATATGAATTTAAAGAATAAAAACATCATGAACACTATTTTGTTTCAATTCCCACTCGAAAATATTGATTTATGAATGAGGTGTTTTCATTAAAAAGTAAGAACTTCAAAAATAGTTCCCTCGAACCTTATAGAGGGCGTTAGTTTTCTTTTACTGGTAGGAAACGCAATTTGACAATGACAGCAATTGTGATTAACGACAAACTTGCTTTCTCCGCTTGCCAGCTCTATCTAGGTTTAGTAGTAAACACTTTCTTCTTTTTTACTGAAAACGACACATATGTGTTAATAAGGCTAATTTTACAAAAGTAATGGTGTGCTCGCTATGAGTTAGATTCCGGTAGGATAGGATTGTTCCGCTACTTCCGCATGGTCATACTATTTTGTCATATCAATATGACCACAATGACAAACATGGACTGGTGATCGCACTCAAAACCACACTACTACATAATTATACTAGATTTATTTGCTTCCCTTTAAGTAAACCCAAAATCGGGAGTAAAATAAAACTACATAGGACTAGAAATAACTACACACTTGGAAAAATTCATTCTGAGGGAAAAACTGTACAATCATTGGTGGTGAATACTTACCTAAGAATCTTATAGTCTTCTTATTTATTTGGCTTCTGTGACTAGCTGCCATAATTCTGCCATGTTTCGACCCTTATCGAGGGCCTTCGTCAGTGCATGACGGGACGCGGAGGTGGCGGGTCGCGAGCCGTGTTTACCCTGACGAAGGCCCTCGATAAGGGTCGAAACAGTTGGAGCCTCCACCAACAATAACAAGTACGTGAACATTCTCGCTAATTATTATGATTGTAATACGTAATAAGTCACGAGACTTAGTCTGAGTACCTATTTAATTAATTACCTCAACATACAGAAGAGCATTTATTTATACAGGGAAAGGTACATATGTATAAGCTAATGTGTATTACAGTATGGCCACCAGCCTACTGGTGGTCATTTTGATAAAACATAAAATAGTATGACCACACGGAAGTAGCGATTGCTCCACATAGTTCACTTGTGTGAATTAAAACTACTAGGTAGACTTAAATCACCTGCTGCAGCATTAAGTGAGAGGAATGATTTAAATAAAACTTCCAATATTGTACATTTATTAATGATTTATTTTTGAATATCAATTACAATTTTTCATTTATTGTTATTTTATAAATTTTACAATACACTTCTTATATTTAGTTGTAATATAAATGTGATTTCTAATAGCAATATACAAACTAACATGGATTTACACGGATTTACAAGTTTAATGTAAGTACTTGAAATTAATTTAGCTTTTCACTGCATAGGTATTTAACCCAACTTCGTTGTTTTTACATTTTCAATGAAGAATAACATTTCAGAGTCACGTTTCATTAGATAAACTTTAAAGGAACTTTATCGACTTTACATGTGTTGACCGTCGCTATACTTACCTCACAACCTTACATTTCAAGAGAAAACATTACAAAAAGGGTTTTTTCTAATAAAATAATACTCCTAAATTGAGCAATAATACTGAAGTAACAATCAAACGTTATTCATCGGGAAGTACTTATATATTTTTTTTACATATGTCAACGACGAGATTCACTCAAGATCCTGTGAGCTATATTTTATGCAAAATCTATAAAACTTTTCAAGAATAAACAATTTATATAACATTTTATGTAACTACCAATAAATATATAACTTTTTAAACAATTTCAACATTTATTGTTAAAACAAAAAACTATTATTTTAAAATCGTTACATTATTTTGAAAAATTGGCCTAGGTATTAGATAATAGTGCATGTTTAATTTTTAATTTACGTGCATTCATATTTCAAATTAAATAACCTAAAACGCGTTCCAAATTTAATGTGAAACACTAGAAGTGCTAGCAATAATTTAAGCATGTTCATTTTATATAATTATATTTTTAACTTGGCATGAATGTGGCATATATGTATGCCAAATTTATAAAACGTTATACGACATTCGCTATCGTTCTGACGGGTTCTTAACAATAATAGCAAATTTAAAACAATGACGAAAAAATACCATGATACCCTGTCATTTCATGCCTCAATACAAAACAATATAAATGCATTTATAGAGGCAGTTAAAATATATAGAGATAAATTTGGCACTAGGTACTCTGATTTTTAAAATAATAAATTATTTTGTTCAAATTCTTATTCTATCCTTACACTGTAAGTTAAAGCTTCTTATGTGTAAACACACTTTGTTTTAAAGGTCGATTCATTAAATCATTGTTAATAAAACCACGTAGATAATAATTAAGAATTCACTGACGAACATTCTTGTACCATATTCAGAAAATTTTATTTAAATAAAAATAAAAATTAAGTTTTGCAATGAATGATGTTTATTTGAAACAGAAATGATTTTATGAAAAGACCTTTTACCCATATATAATATACTATTTTTTTATATATTTCTAATCGCAGATGAATTTTCATATTTTACATACAGAACTGAACTGGGTTTAGTCCCCTCAATGACATATTAACATACCAAATTAATAATACGGACGAATCTACTTGTTTATAATATTTACAAATATTATAAGCACTACATTATTTAATCTAAGAGTTGATATATCATAATTATGACAAAAACAACACCTATTACTATTAATACTTATTTAACATTATTTAAATTAAATACTGTTTAATAATTCGATTTATAAATACTTTGGGCATTTGTAGCCCAAAGCCTAGTTATATGTTTATGTGCGTCTGTCTAACATATGTCCAGGTATTAAAATACTTAAAATATCAGAAAATATTACATTGATAAAAACAACATTTTTAAAAAAATGCGCTATAAAGCGATAAAAAACTTTACAAATACAAGTCAAAATCATTAATATAAATACCTAAGTAGAAAAACTATTGACATCAAATATTTATACATAAGTATATGAATTTGAAACGTTTTTTTGCAAAATATTGAGCAAATTGAGCATTAAACTATTTTTACTAAAAGCATGACGGATATTCAAGTTTTTCTATTTTTATATAATATTGACGCACCGTGTAACCATTTATAACTCACAGATGACTTATATAGTATATATCACTTATTTATATTTACAATTACTATAACGTAACATTCACTAAATGTTTTAAAGTTTTTTTTTCCATACGGCGACATGGACAACCGAAATCTCACTATTCTGCCAACTTAGCAACTAATCTCAGCTTCAGCGTACTCGGCCTTTCCATTGCTACCCTGATTACAGACTTTATTCTTCCCTATTACAACTTCACCGTATTTATAATTCTTTGGGTTATTACTTCCATTGCTAGCTGATGATGTAGTGTCACTGCTGTCAGCGTAAGGTACATCTGTCATGGGTCCGTTTAGTAAGCTAGCTGCTGAATTCGACTGTTTCAGCTTAGTTTTCTCCTCTTTAGGTTCGTTTTCCTTTGGTAAATCATCTATAACAGCTTTCTTTGGGTCTATTTGGATGGTTTTCGATTCTGATAGCTTGTTCGGGGTCACGACATTGATGTATGGAGGGAGGATATTCATAGTGTTCAAATTTACAGAACCACTGTTCTTTTTTAGTGCGTTTAGGTTCTGTTCTAACTGTGCCGCGTCTAAGCACAAAGGCTTTGCTGGGTACTGCTTAGAGTTGAATTTGGGTGGTTCTTTCCATGCGTTGATCCGGGGTGGGTCAGGGGAGGCGATCGGGGCCGGTTTTCTTTCTGGGACTAGGGTGTTTTTGTGGTTCGTCTTGTCTATGACGTGCACGGTGGCTTCGATTGCCATTGATAGGGGGTTCTCCGGAGGCTTGGGTGAAGTTGGGGTTATGCTTATCAGTTTATCCACCTATAAAAATATAATGTCAAAAAAGTTCTACTACTATAGCTCATAAAACTAGGTAGTTATACTAGGTTGGCGCCCAAGACAGTGCAATTAAATCATATATATCTAATAGGTTATTTAAATCCGAGTTTAATATTATTTACACCAATCACCTCGACATAGACGGGAACGTACAACTAGCGTAGAGATTTTGTACCTATAGATCACGTTGTTAACTTATATTTAAATAGTACAGCTTAACAAGATATGCTCAAAATGTCAAAGTATAATTTTACAGAATAATCTTAAAAAAGCAATTGACAGAAAATTTTCCTTATGAAATAAGCTCCCCCAAGTTTATAAACTCGCTTTCCCCAAAGATTTAAATCGTTAGATACGCCCTTAGCGTAATGAGACCGCGTCGTTTTGTTTCCACACGAAATGAGATAGCTCGCTCATTTGAAATCGTACCAGTGGCGGGGCGGACTCTATACTCCAGCCAATTTCGATGTAGAATGTTTGTCAACAAACTGGCAATACCTACTTAACCTAAAAAATCTTTCTTTCTGGTAGTTTTTAACCGATTTCAAAAGAGGAGTTTAATTCGACTGTACTTTTTTACGTTTGTTATATCAGAACTTTCGACTAGGTGAACCGATTTTGATGATTCTTTTTTATTTGAAAACTGGTGCTTCCCGTGTGGTCCATTTCATCAAGTCATTCCGTGTGGTGTGGCCATTTCAATTTGGTTCAGTTCTGACAATGGGATCCATGAGAAAACCATGTATTTTAAAGCAATGCAATTTATCTCATTGAAGTTAGTGGGTTTTGTTGACAAACTAAAGAATTATTATATATATTTCTTAATTATTGGGAGTTGTCCCCATTCCCTTCAATACAATTTACTGTTATAATTTAATTTGCTCTTCTTTTTCTTTTATAAAATTGCTTCGTAAGAATTGATAAAAAAAAAACTCTTCGAGGCAATTCTATTTGTCTTGTCTTGTCTTTTTATTTTATTATGTTTGGTTCAGCACAATTCCGCCAGTGTCAAGTTAATATAAAGATTCGTAAGTTATTTGGCTACATAGCCATATAGGCATCTTTTATGCCGATCGCAATTCTATTTTTCAAGTGTGACAGTTTGTTTACAAACATTATACATCATAGAGAGCTCTAGGGTTGTCAAGTGCTTCTTGTTAAATGCCTAACTCTAGTAGTAGTCGTAGTAACTCACAGCGGGTCCGTCGCTGTCCTTCCGGGGAGCCGGGCGGCGCTCCACGAAGGACGTCTCCCAGATGGCGGGGTGCTCCCCAACCGGTACCTCGCTGTCGTCGCTGTCCACAGATGCTGATCTGAGCAATCTGCAATTTCATTTACACAGTAGATGCCTACAACTTTGCAAACATAGAAACAAGCCGTCCTACAAATTATACTTATAATTCCGCCGGTTAGCTCTACTGTCACTCTTGCTGTAGGGTTTTTAAAACCAAGTTTGACGAGCTCTGTGGCGCAGCGGGCGAAGGTCCACCTGCGACGTAGGGATTGCGGGTTCGATTCCCGCCTCGGGACAAATGTCTGTACGATCTGCAGATATTTGTTCAGGGTGTTCTGGGTGTTTTTCTATTATAATAAAAATATATACATATCTATGTAGTATAATGTATTAAGTATATCAGTCATCTAGTACCCATAACACAAGCTCTGCTTAGCTTGGGGCTAGATGATGCTGTGTGATTTGTCCAGCATTATTTATTTATTTTATTTATTTAACTTTGGTCTGGCGAGCCATATTAGGACCAATAACAAAGTAAGAAAAAAGGTTAACGTCATCGAAATAGATGTGGAGGACGAGGTATATATATAATATAGGTGTCTACCAGGTCAGGCGACTTTGTCAGAGTAGCGGGAAGCTAGTTGGCGCAGGGTCAGAAAGAATGTCGCGGTTGATGACTTTGTCAGAGTAGCGGGAAGCTAGTTGGCGCAGGGTCGGAAAGAATGTCGCGGTTGATGACTTTGTCAGAGTAGCGGGAAGCTAATGGGTGCAGTTGGCGCAGGGTCGGAAAGAATGTCGCGGTTGATGACTTTGTCAGAGTAGCGGGAAGCTAGTTGGCGCAGGGTCGGAAAGAATGTCGCGGTTGATGACTTTGTCAGAGTAGCGGGAAGCTAATGGGTGCAGTTGGCGCAGGGTCGGAAAGAATGTCGCGGTTGTTGACTTTGTCAGAGTAGCGGGAAGCTAGTTGGCGCAGGGTCAGAAAGAATGTCGCGGTTGATGACTTTGTCAGAGTAGCGGGAAGCTAGTTGGCGCAGGGTCGGAAAGAATGTCGCGGTTGATGACTTTGTCAGAGTAGCGGGAAGCTAGTTGGCGCAGGGTCGGAAAGAATGTCGCGGTTGATGACTTTGTCAGAGTAGCGGGAAGCTAGTTGGCGCAGGGTCGGAAAGAATGTCGCGGTTGATGACTTTGTCAGAGTAGCGGGAAGCTAATGGGTGCAGTTGGCGCAGGGTCGGAAAGAATGTCGCGGTTGATGACTTTGTCAGAGTAGCGGGAAGCTAGTTGGCGCAGGGTCGGAAAGAATGTCGCGGTTGATGACTTTGTCAGAGTAGCGGGAAGCTAGTTGGCGCAGGGTCGGAAAGAATGTCGCGGTTGATGACTTTGTCAGAGTAGCGGGAAGCTAGTTGGCGCAGGCTTGGAAAGAATGTCGCGGTTGATTTCAACCGGGACCCCGTGGCTCTGTTAATCACGATGACCACAATGAGTGAGGGAACATGGATGAGTTTTTAGTCGGTATGTTGATTGCTGCAAAAGCATTAATGAGACCGACATACCCCTCTGGTCCCCCAAGGCCAGAGGAAATGCGTAAAGCATTTTTCCATCCTTAAAAAAAAAGGGTCGGAAAGAATGGCGTGACAAAGAGGACTATACCCAGCAGTGGGCGAATGTGGGCTGATAGATAGAAGGTGCCTAGCTTATTTTTAAATATAACAAATCTTTATTAAAAAAAACGACTAAGTGATAAAATTATTCACTTGTTAATGAACGCGCGCGCGACAAAATAATTACAGCGGTGCGGGCGTACGCTCTACTCCTAAACAGCTGGACCCACACAACTGAACCCGGTAGAGAGCGCTGCTGTCTTGATTTCTCCAAATCAGCGTGCAGGACTACGTCTGTCGAGTCCGCTAGTATGTTAATATAGAAAAGGGCGTGTTGGCAGAGTGTTATATACCCCCGACTTTCAATCCGAAGGTCGTGGGTTCGATTGAATTTTTCTTTCTTGAAAAATGTAGCGGGCAGAACTACGTCTGACGAATCCGCTAGTAAATATTTTTTTATATAAATAAATAGACTAAATTATAAATAAATAGTGCCGTGGGGTGCCGGCAGTAGAATGGTACCCCTTCTCTACCCATGGATGCAGTAAGAGCCTGCTAAGGGACACCTCCGGAAGGTGGGCAGCAGCGTCTTTCCGTATATCAACATCCCGTACTACGCTCGCCAACCCGCCTGCCAAGCGTGGTGAGTATGGCAACTACCCCTCATGGAGATCCATGAGGGAGGCCTTAGTTCAGTAGTGGACGTTTTACGGCTGAAGTGATGGTGATGATAAATAAATAGACTTCGCCACCGGTCGCCCGACACTTCTCTGTCCAAGCGAATGGCAAGGTGGGTCGACGACATGGTTCACGTCGCGGGGCGACAGTGGATGAGACTAGCACAGGACCGTGACGGATGGCACAAACTGAGGGAGGCCTATACCAGTGGGTGAAGTCAGGCTATGATGATGAAATAGACTTACCTATCAGTTGAGTTAGAGGGCAGAAACTTGGCAACTTGGCTCCTGTCGACGCCAGAAGAAGCATCCGGCCTCGGGGCGTCGCTGGGGCACGTTATTTGAATGTTGCCATATTCTTGTGATACTGAAAACATTGGGGAAAGAGGTGTGTTAAGGATGAACGAGTCGCCCATCTTTCCATACAAACGTGGAAGGGTAACTACTCCACTGTTTGACGTTAACCATCCAACACTAAGGATTATATCAATTTATCTGGTCATAATCTATGTTTGTATACACCCCAAACCGTAATAAAAGTATTTATTTCAAAAATACAAGCTTCTAAACTTTCGTATTTCAACACTGATTTTAGCCTAACTTTGGACGAAACTAAATAATATAAGAAGAAAGAAAACTAAAAAATCGATACCGTTCCGACATAGTTTAATTATTCAAAAGTTGAAATAAATGTTATATTGAAAATATTACACTCAAGTTTTTCTATAATAACCCTTGTGCTTTTTAGCACAAGGGTTATGTCTGTAAGGGCGATGTAAGACTTGTCTATTCACATATTTTTGCGCGGTCGGTTTAGGAATGAATCATTGTGCATTTCATTCTAGCGCGCGGGTAAACACACTATGTCAGGTGAGATAGCATACTTTTAGGCCGCTTTGATAAGACGACTTTGCCTCCGCGACTAGTTTGACCTTAACAATTTGCTCCAACTCCGGAACAACTAACAAAATATTTATAGTTCCATTCCCACTAACTGTATTATAATATTATCTGTGTAATTAATAAGAGCTGTGTTTTCTAATCGCTCTACAGGGAAGCGAACAGATTATCTTAGAATAAGTATATAATAGAAATAAAGGCTAATTTTATTTTTATTAATTTAAATGTAAGATAAGGAAGAGTAAGGCCTTTTATTACACAGGCATTTATACTAAAAAAGGAGGCTTCGATTACTGTTACTACTTGTTTGTTGTCCTGAAAATCAGCATTAACGTTTCCGTTAAAACTCTCAGATTCAATCCTATTTTACAAATTCCATTAGTAGGTACTAATTAAAATTATAGATAGAATTCCATTTTTTTCTTTGCGAGCTGGCGACCGATTTAATTCCGTGTCTGGCAAGTTTGACCTAGATCTCTGTTGCTCCAGTGTTCACTTCGCTAGGCGGCGTATTACCTAGTGATGAGTTATTGTCAAGTTAATTATAGGTATATATATACTATTCCGTCCCTTATTATTGTTTAGATCATACCTTTCAGAAGATGTTGATATTGTGAATCCTCCAGTTCTTCGGGGTCTAGTGCCGCCGCATGGTTGATGCTATGAGTCGTCAGGGGATCCATGGAGCTATAATAATAGCACAGTTAGCCTAGAATCTAGTGATCTTCTACCTCAATAACTCATTTAAAATGACGAAAACAAAGGAAGACTCAACTACGAAAGACCAGTGTGTCTACCATGAGTTGTCACTGTTAGATCGCCTGGCGTTACTGCAGTAGTAATTGTACGTTACCATGACATCTGTCAGATTTGTAACTCAAAGTATCAAATTTAAGCAAATGAAGCCCAAACCACAGTCGCTGTAGTATAGTTTACTGCGTATTTTAGTAGGTACCAAACTATCTACTAACTCATGGTAGACGTTCAGCGCTGGTAGTCGTTTTACTAATAAGACATTTAAAGATTTAGACGTTCCACGAGGTGGCCGTTTTGTACCCCCGACTTTCAATCCGAAGGCCGTGGGTTCGATACCGGCCGTGCACCAATGGATTTTTCTTTCTTGAAAAATGTATGTGCACACTTAACACGAGCTTTAACGGTGAAGGAAATATCGTGAGGAAACCCGCGGCTTAGTTAGCTTCAGACGTATGTACATATGTTCTTTCCTCTGAATAGCTGACTAAGCTGAGAGGATGGTATAGGTGCTGGGCAAGCCTAATCCATCTAACAATGTCCCAGGCACTGTAGCGTCCCGTACAGCATGATTACCAGTTGCTGACGCTGTATAAATCATCTATAATAGATGCAAAGGCCTTACTTTTTTTTTTAACCTACATAAACTAACTAACCTTGCAGATGAGTTATTGAGGCAAGATAACATAATCATATAAATAGACCAGCTCAGAGCTCGTTTAAGAGGGGAAATGATAAATCTAATAGTGATGTGTTCAGGTTAAGTTTGCATTTAGATAGTCGTTAAAGGAAGAAATCAGCTGCATGCAATTTATTTCTCGATTTGTCAGTCATTTCTTGAAAATGCATCGATTATTTTAATTTTCGATAACTGGCGTTGGTAATTATCGACAATAGTGCTAGGTAAGAATTATTAACTAGCCGTATTCAAGTTACAGAAAAAATATTTCTTTTTTTATTGTATTTATTTATTTTAGGACATCCAATATAAAATTACATAAAAACTTAAAATTAATAGTCTTAAAGACTGTTTTTTTAATTATAGGACGCCACAGCTAACACAAATTTAATTTAACTAAACTAAAACTGTCCAGAGTTGAGATCAAAATTTACTATGTTAATGATAGATACTAAACCTATTAGGTTCAGTTGTTCAGATGGAGCAAGATAGCAATAGTTATGTCATTGTCAATTGTTTTTACCAACAATAAATGAACACTAACGCCATATACTAGTTTCTGCGAGTTTATTTTTGACGGTTTTTCTTCTTATTGAAAATGGCTAATTATGAACCTATAATTGCACTTAGACTATGCACAAAAGGACCTTTGTGCCTTTTATTGACCTGTTCCTAGAAAGCCGGCAAATCTGTCAGATTTTGAACAAACTAATTATGTATAGTATCCGTACATAAAAAATTACCCTATAATTATTTTTTTATTTAATCCGTTTTTGCTGCAATATATTTTTACTCGGTAATTTTCGAGAAATGATCGACAAACCAAGGAAAGGGGACTATGACATGACAACATACACTTTGGATAGGGTGCTATTTTATTATTTAAAATTAGAAGTATGAGTAAATGAAATGAGGTTGACAGAAGATTTTGACATATTTATTTTATACGAATAATCTTCCTCTGTTTACAGAAGGTTCGTGTTATTTCTTGTTTAAAACAAAAATACCTACCAATAGAACATAAACACACCATTTTTGTTACCATACGTAATAAAAAAATTCAAACAAATGTCGTTAAAACAAGTAAGGTGACCAAGTAATAAGGAAACATTTGCCCTAAAGCGTGAAATTGGTTCAAAAAAAAATCCTAATTATAAATAAACCCTGCACTAATCCTGTAGAACTTTAAACCGCCTTGTTGTTTTACGGGTATTTTACTTACGTTAATACATGTATACAAGTATGATAAGATTCCAAAGTTTTCTAGCGTGTCCAATAGCATTCCACGTAATTCTGGTAATAATCCCCTGATGAAAGTTCCCCTGGGAGGAACGTTTGGAATCCTATTTTTTTAACGTACGATCAACGCGAGTAACACCCTAATAACATTACAATGAACAGTGTTACTCACGAGCCAAGGAAATTAAAAACCTTATCAATGATTCAGGAGTTCGGCGGTTTTTGAACCCACGTTGGTCAAATACATGACTCTTTTTTTAGTTTTAAATTTACAGGATTTTATCGCGTACCTTTTTTATTATTATTTTTATCTAAAATAATAAAAAAGGTACGCGATAAAATCCTGTAAATTTAAAACTAAAAAATATGTTAACAAATCGCGAAAGCTTAACAAGTTATACATGACTCTTTTACAAAGCCATAAGTGTATTAACCGCTAAAGTACTAAATCCATGACGTGCCGAGTAAAAATTCTTGCTAAGAAAGCTTTAGAAAGTGAAAGTGAAATCCCCTGTCAACCTCCGCCATATTTACCTAGTCCCGGGCGTGGAATCCTGCGACATCGGCACGAGGTAGTCACCGTCGTCGCTCTGCCAACATGCCACGCTCAGTAACACGCAGTGCGGGGGAGTTTTGGGAACTAGCTACTCTGTTTCCGTGGCTTTCGTTCACAAAATTATCAAACGAACTACTTTTTAATTTTTTTTTAAAATCCGAATAGTATGTAATCAAACTTACTTCAAAAATAGTATCTGATCATGATCAAACTTACTTTATTAATATAGTATGTGATCAAACGAACTACTTACATAAATTATTTTGATCAAACGAACTTTTCAAGCCCACGTTCAATATTATAAGGCCGTTATTTTTTACGTCATTTGACATCCCAGACAAAGTTATTTTCATCATCATCATCATCATCATTTCAGCCGTAGGACGTCCACTGCTGGACAAAGGCCTCCCTCATTGATCTCCAAGTACTGCGGTTGGAAGCCGTCTGCATCCACCGCCGACCAGCAGTTCTCACCAAGTCGTCTGCCCATCTTGTAGGTGGACGTCCTACGCTGCGCTTGCCGATCCGTGGCCTCCATTCGAGAACTTTGCTGCCCCATCGGCCGTCAGTTCTGCGCGCTATATGGCCTGCCCATTGCCACTTCAACGTGCTAATCCGTTTGGCTATGTCGGTGACCCGAGTTCTCCTACGTATCTCCTCATTTCTGATTCGATCCCGTAGTGAAACCCCGAGCATAGCCCTCTCCATAGCTCGTTGAGCGACTCTGAGCTTGTTCATAAGGCCAATAGTGAAGGACCACGTCTCGGTTCCATATGTCATCACTGGTAACACACACTGGTTGTAGACTTTCGTCTTAAGGCACTGAGGTATGTTGGACGAAAAGACGTTGCGAAGTTTCCCAAACGCTGCCCATCCGAGTTGGATTCGACGATTGACCTCTTTCTCGAAGTTGGACCTACCTAATTGGACTGTTTGTCCTAGGTATACGTACGCGTCGACAACTTCAAGAGCCGAGTTCTCAACCATAACTGGGGCAGGCACGACATGGACATTTGACATGATTTTCGTCTTGTCCATGTTCATTTTAAGGCCTACCCGCTGGGAGACTCGATTGAGGCCTTCGAGCATCGTGCTGAGCTCTTCCATCGACTTTGCCATGACCACAATATCGTCGGCAAATCGAAGGTGAGTGATGTATTCGCCGTTAATATTGATGCCCAGCCCTTTCCATTCCAGGAGCTTGAAGGCATCTTCCAAAGCGGTCGTAAACAGTTTCGGAGAGATTACGTCTCCCTGTCTTACGCCTCTTTTTAAGGGAATCGCCTTCGAGCTCTGTTCTTGTACTCGGACTGACATAGTGGCGTTTGTATACAAACACTTCAACACTTCGATGTACCGATAGTCAATTCGGCATCGTTGGAGAGACTCAAGCACCGCCCATGTTTCGATCGAATCGAAGGCTTTCTCATAGTCCACAAACGCAAGACATAGCGGCAAGTTATACTCTTCGGTCTTCTGTATGACTTGCCGCAGCGTATGTATGTGGTCTATGGTACTGTAGCCTTTTCGGAACCCGGCTTGTTCGGGAGGCTGGAAGTCATCAAACCTGCGTTCGAGACGGTTCGCGATGACCCTTGAAAACAGCTTATAAACATGGCTCAACAGCGAGATGGGTCTGTAATTCTTAAGTAAGGTTTTGTCACCTTTCTTGAAGAACAGAACCACCACGCCCTTGTTCCATGCTTTTGGCGTCGTACCTTCAAGCAAGGCGGAATTAAATAGCTTCTGAAGGACTTTAAGTACCGGTGATCCACCCGCTTTCAGAAGCTCTGAAGTGATTCCGTCCTCACCCGGCGCCTTGTCGTTCTTAAGCTGTTTCAAGGCCATCCTGATCTCGTACAGGCTGATGTCCGGGATATCCTCGGTATAATGTCGGGTCAGTTTAGCTCTTGGGTCGTTGGCCGCACTGCAAACAGGTTTAGTGACCGAATCGTAGAGCCGTCCATAGAACCTTTCGACTTCCCTTAACACTTCTGCTTTACTTGACGTTATGCTGCCATCTTCCCTCTTCAGCTTCGTCATCTGGCTCTGCCCAATAGAACTATCTCTCGCGAACACTTTGGAGCCTTTATTCCGCTCTATCGTATCTTTAATACTGGCTGTATTAAAGGTACGAATATCGTGCCGCAAGGATTTCCAAATTTGTCTATTGAGCTGCCTGTGTGACTGAGCATCATCGGGAGACTGCAGTCGCAAAGAACGTCGTTCAGCCATGAGGTTTAGGGTGTCATCAGAAAGTTTCTGAGGTCTATTAGTACGGGGGGTCTTAAAAAACTGGGACCCCACCGTATGGACGGTTTCTATGAACCTGTTATTGATCTCGTCCACCGATGCATCTACTCGTAGACAGTCAAAGCGATTTGCGAGTTCGAGTTGAAAGCTCTCGAGGTTTTGGATATGTGCGCGAGTGGGTCGGAGCGTAGATTTCATCAAACGGGACCTTTCAAGTTTAACGTTCATATTCAATGTGCCCCTTACAATTCGGTGATCACTGCCGGTTTTCACCCTGTGAATCACAGAGACATCATTGAATATTCGTTTCTTGTTGGTCAGGATGAAATCAATCTCATTTCTCGTAGAACCATAGAACCATTGGGACTCATCCAGGTCCATTTCCTGTGAGGCGGCTTCTGGAAGAAAGAATTCATCATAAAGAGTCCTTCTTTCTCCAGAAAATCGGCCAGCCTCTGTCCCCTGGGGTTCCGTTGCCCATACCCAAATTGCCCCACTCTCAACTCATCATCGCTTCTCATGCCTAGCTTTGCATTGAAGTCCCCCATTACAACAGTGAAGTGAGTGTTGTTCGTATGTATGGCTCTACTGATGTCCTCATACATAGACTCTACTTCTTCATCTGGGTGTGACGAGGTCGGCGCATATACCTGAACGACCTTCAGCAAATATCGCTTAGATATTCTGAGTGTTAGGTACGCGACCCTGCTCGACACACTGTCGATGGTGACAATGTTGTTAATGAGTGACTTGTGAACGAGAAACCCGACACCACCTTGGGACTGTTGGTCGCCCTCCCGGTAGTATAGTAGGTTACCGGACTTAAGGGATATCGTGTCCTCGCCCTCTCTACGGACTTCTGATAGCCCCAAAATGTCCCAGTGTAATCTACTAATTTCTTCTTCCAGCTCAACAATCTTATCGTCTGTCCTCAAAGTGCGGATGTTGTGTGTTACCAGGGCCAGTGGTCGTCGTAGGGGTTGGTAGCCGATCGTCTCCCGGGGATTCTTAGCACCCCTAGCCCCGCCGTTACCGTGACTGCTACCGTAGCCAGGATAAGCGGGGCCGCCGGGGACTCGGGGCCTGGTTTTTTGTTAAAGTTATTTTATTATATTATAATTATTAACATAGTGCATGTAAAAAAACACATCTAAAATTAAAAGGTTTACACATGTAATGATTTTAAAAATAATTAATGCATCAAGCGAAGTTAAATTAATCGTAAATCTCTCGGTTCATTCGATATTTTTATTTCGTTTGTAACCAGAGTGTGAATTTTTCCTTAATCAAGTTAGTCACCTACTGCAATTTTTAATAAGCCACAGAAACGCAAAATTATTTCAAATGGAATTCCCCCGCACTCTTAAATACTACTCGTGCAATTTCACTGGGTTTTATAACAATTTATATTTTTTTATAAATATTTTCCTTTATAAAACCCAGTGCAAAGGACAGAGGTAAAATAAAGAATAGGTAGAGTTCCTCGCTATAGCTACTAGGCAAGTTTACTCTCAATTGAAGTATTCCCGAAGAGATTCCTTGTAATGTCAAGCAAACAATGACAAACACAAAATTAAAGATGATATTGTGAGATCGTTGTATTATTTGTGTGATTACTTATAATTATTTTTTAGTATTATAATGTAACTTTCTTAGGGATTAATCAATGCAATGATAATTTTAATGCCACGCAACTTATCACGCGACATGACAATACAACTTTCGACATGAAAGAAGTTACGTATCATCATGGGTTTTATGTTGCAAGTTCCAACAAAAGTTGCATGAATTCTGTGGCTCGCAACATGTTCCAATGATTTTATTTTTGACAGTGACATGCATGACATTTCCAATTTCATATCATCATTCCAATGAATCTCTTTCTCTAAACTACTGGGGTCTAATGCTACGCGTCATTCTAGGAAGGGGGGGTGGGAGTGAAATAAAAAAACATGCGCTTAAAGCATGGGTCCACGACTCCACAGGTCCAAGGTCATCTAACACCGAATAGTTTGAAAAAAGTCTTTTTAATAAAACCAGTTACTTGCTTCTAGTAGCCAGAGCGGAAACGTTGGAAGAGAAAAGTCAAATTAGTGTTTTATTTTTACATTGAGTTTATTGGTGATGTGAATGGGAACATTGTAATTATTTATTATAATTTGGATATGATTATAATTAAAAAAATTGAGGCGTTATTCCATAATGTTTTTGCAAAAAAATGAAACACTAGTAGTAAAATAGGTCTATATTGTGTCAACTACATTTTAGATCTATTTATTTATCGATTTATAACAATTTATGGTCGAAATAGGCAAGTAAAAAAAACATTTTTCGCTGTGTTCATCTCAATTTTATCCATAAATAGTCATAGCATTTTTTATTTTACAAATTATGTCGAACTCATATATTTTTATCCTGCAGAAATAAAGATTCCAGTGTGGTAATTTTATAAAATTAATTCAAGCTAGCATAGAGCATGGCCTTTATAGAAATGTTTAATATTCCGTTCAGTGTCCACCTATATAGTTTAAGACGTTTAGGAGACACTGAACAATAACAACTGAAAATTATATAATTGTGTAAGTATATTGTACAATTGTTTTGAATTTTTATACCAAAAGGTCTAACTAAGTATATAAAAGAGTATATAGACATATTTTTAGAAAATGTGATTTTGTGACTTTACAGTGCCATTACAAAAAATATAATGTGTGTTGTGGTATTTCAAACTATAAATCGAAAATAATCTCTTTTCTGGATATCTATATTTTGTCAATGATAGTTGTACCTAAATTGCAATCAATGAATTGAAACTTTCATGCGAATTTACCAATTTTTCCTGTCTTATTATAATATAAATCAAACTTTATCTAACTTTGGACTGTCTACACCGTATATTTCACAAATGAGTAATGATTTTGATATTGAAAGTTTAAAAAAGTCTACTGAGAATCTTTTGCGCCGCGCACAAATGCAGTGTGCATTCGTGTGGGAATGAGACTGCGTTACATTACATAGATAACCGGCAGGGTGATTACGTATCTCGCGACAGGTTTTGTCAATTTTTTATTATCGAAATTGACATTTGACAGCAATCGTTGCTGTCCAATGTCAAAACCTTTCGCTAGATATGTAATCAGTAATCATCCTACCGGTTTAAAATTATAAATCCTAGGCAGTGTTATTTTTTTGTGTCCGCGTGTTCATAGAATAACGCCTCATTCAGTTTAAATAAAGGGGTGGTACGTACCTGCGTGCCGTTAGGGAAGGTGATACCGCCGAAGTGAACTACCACGGGCAGAGACGTGCTGTTGACCACTGGGTCCTGGGGAGAGGGCGTAGGTTTTTATATATTAATTTTGAAAGAATTAGTTTAACACTGGTACGATACAGGCCCCAATACTCCAGCCACTTTCGATGTAGAATGTTTGTCAACAATCTGTCAATAGTCTTTGTTAAACTTTCGCGATCACAACACATTATTACTATGAATAAACCAAAGTGTGCTGATACAGTTAGTGTGGTGTGCTGTCCCAGTGTGAACCGGCCTTAAATCTCAAATTAATCATGAAGGTTTCTAATTATGAAGACCAAGTGAGGGTAGTCTGAAAAGATGCCTTCGCTTTGCTGCGGCTAACTCCAGCACGCCAGTCTCCCCGCGACCGCGACCCGGTGCGATCCGGTCGAAACGTCGGGATTGAAATAAAGGTAATTACGCGATAAATACCCGATAATCCAATATAGTAATAATCTGTCAATATTTAACCTAAAAAAACTTTCTGTTGCTTTTTTATATATATTTCACAATTATTGGTTATTTGTGCTCACTCCCTTCAATATAAATTACTATTAACTCGGTAAAAGCAAGCATTATGAAGCAATACAATTTTAAGTTTGACAGTTTTGACAGTTCAGAAACACTCTACATCGAAAGTGGCTGGAGTACCTATAGTGTGGAAAACATTATGACATATATGTACATTTTATTTTTTGTAAACCTTTACTTACCTATAAAATCTTACAATGTATTATATGTATTATATGTATTATATGTATTATATGTATGTGTGAACCTGTGTGTATATATTTAAGTAGTAGTACGTAAATGTATTTTTCATTTTTACTATGTGCAATATTTACGGGATATTATTTTATCATAATTTGAGCCTTTTTGAGTTTTACGATATTCCGGCGCAGTTTCACAAGTACATTGTCAGCAGTCAGAGACTTAGAAAGAGGGTAGACCGTTTCGTAAGTCAATGACTACACACCAATCTCAAATGAGTTCAGTTTAAGTTCATGGCGTGTAAAATGTGTGCCGAAATATCCGGAAACTCAAAAAGACTCAAATCATGGGAAATATCCCGTAAATATTGCGTATAGTGTTCACAGCCATGACAGTTTCAAAAGTAATATGTATTAATAATTAAAAACATATTTCTACACATTAAATAAAAATAGTACTTACCGTACAAGTAGGTACAGAATATAAGGTGAACTTTGTTTTGTTTTTTTTAAGTGCGATCAATATTATATTTTAAATTATAAATAAATAATACACACATAATTTCACACCCAACCCAAAACCAGCAGAGCTTGTGTTATAGATACCGGATGGTTGATATAAATGAAATGTAATCAAATACTTGTTCTTCAACTGGGGTATCCCAAATAAATAATAAAACCGGGCAAGAGCGAGTCGGACTCGCGCACCGAGGGTTCCGTGCCATCATACAATATCATCATCATCATTACAGCCGTAAGATATCCACTGCTGGACATAGGCCTCCCTCATTGACTTAGAGATCCAAGTGCATGAGGGGTTGTTGCCATACTCACCACGCTTGGCAGGCGGGTTGGTGAGCGCAGTTCGGGATGTTCTTGCACGGAAAGACGCTGCTGCCCATCTTCCGGAGATATCCCTTAGCAGATTCTTACTGCATCCACGGGCAGGAGAGGAGCATACAATATAATATATGACAAAGGCGGTTTTATATTTGTAGGAGAACCTTGACAGCGCCATCTCTTGTCTGATAGCGGAACTTATGTAGATTTTTTACACTTTCGATGATTTCTAAAAAAGTATGCTATGTAGAGAGATTGTAATAAATTTCCTCTAATCTTTACATACATTTCTAATAGCAATAATAATTTCAGAGGTTTATCTTCGCAAACTTCGGAGATAAGGGGGGGGAACGCTATTTTTTTCAACATTTTTGTAAATAACTCAAAAACTATACAATTTAAAGGAAAACTAAAAACTGTTTATTAATGTGCAAATTAATACCTTTCATAGGATACTTACATACCCACATTACCTTGTAACTTCCCAAAAATTTTGAAAACGCCCCTTCCACCCCCATTGTCTAAAAAACTATGCAAATTAGAGTGTTCGCTATAATTTTCCTTTAAAGTTTACATACACTTCTATGAGCTTTAAAAGTATCACTGGTTTATCTCTGCAAACTTCGGAGATAAGGGGGGGGGAACGGTCAATTTTTCAACATTTTTGTAAATGACTCAAAAACAATACGGCTTATAGAAAAACTAAAAACTGTTTATTAATGTGCAAATAAATACCTTTCATATGATACCCCACATTAACTATTAACTTCACAAAATTTTTGAAAACCCCCCTTCCGCCCCCCTTGTCTAAAAAATTTCGCAAATTAGAGAGTTCGCTATAATTTTCCTATAAAGTTTACATATACTTCTATTAGCTTTATAAGTATCATGGGGTTATCTCTGCAAACTTCGGAGATAAGGGGGGGGGAACGGTCGTTTTTTCAACATTTTTGTAAATAACTCAAAAACGATACGTTTTAAAGGAAAACTAAAACCTGTTTATTAATGTGCAAATGAATACCTTTCATATGATACCCCACACGGCCTAGTAACTTCACTTGAAATTTTTGAGATTCCCTATCCGCCCCCCTGCAATCAAAATAAGAATATTTTTTAACATTTTTATATATGCTATATTAGTAAAAAAGTGTTGTCTTTTACCATTTTAAATTTCAAGTCGATAGCATCAGTAGTTCTCGAGATATCCATGTGTGACAGACAGACAGACAGACAGACAGAGTGATTCTATAAGGGTTCCTTTTTGCCATTTTGGTCCGGAACCCTAAAAACAAATAGTTGACATAAACACCGACAAATAAATAAATAACAAATGGTTTACGTAAATTTAACAGTGACGAATAAATGGGTAGTGTATAAATAAATAAAATACAAATAATTTACTAAAACTAAAAAATACATTAATAAAACATATGGTTTACTAAAAATGAACAACGAAGAATAAGTGGATAAAAATAAAACCAAAAATAAACAAAGGATTTACTAAAATAAATCAAAACGAATAAATTAGTAGTGTACGAATAAAAAAACAGCATAGTTTACTAAAAATAAAACCAAAGAATAAATAATGAACACCGACTAATAAATAGGTGGTGTACAAATAGTTTGAAGAATTAAAACCGAAAAATAAATAATTAATGGACAAATAGTTTACAAAATGACACCGAAGAATAATTGGGTAGTGCACAAATAGTTTACAGAATGAACACCGAAGAATAAATGGTTAGTGTACAAATAGTTTACAGAATGAACACTGAAGAACAAATGGATAGTGCACAAATAGTTTATAGAATGAACACCGAAGAGTAAATAGGTAGTGCACAAATAGTTTACAGAATGAACACCGAAGAATAAATAGGTAGTGCACAAATAGTTTACAGAATGAACACCGAAGTCGTAGGTGCAACACAGACCTGCAACAGCAGCTGCAGCTTGTCGTACAGCACGGTGAAGGAGGGCCGGTCGTCCGGCGTCGGCGCCCAGCACTCGCACATCAGGCGGTACACCTCGCTCGGACACCCTGCAAGGACCACATCAGCATCAGGTCGAGTCAACATCATGTCAGCCATACTGCTATCCACGTCTGCTGGACATAGGCCTCCCTCTTTGATCTCTCCACGGACCATGAGGGGTTGTTACTCCCACGCGTGGCAGGCGGGTTGGCGAGCGCAGTACGAGATGTTGCGACACGGAAAGACACTGCTGCCCATCTTCATATCCTTTGGCATGTTCTTACTGCATCCACGGGCAAGAGGAAGAGAGATTCTACTGCCGGCACCCCACGGCTAATCAAATTGTGTGCCAAATAAATATTTATTTAATTTTTTGGCAGTAGAATGTCACACCTGCATTCATACCCGTGGATGCAGTATGAGCTTGCCAAGGGATACCTCCGGTAAATGAGCAGCAGCGTCTTTCTGTATATCAACATCCCGTACTGCCCCGCCTGCCAAACGTGATGAGTAAAGCAACTACCCCTCATGGAGTAGTGGTCCGATCCAAGAGGGACGCCTGTGTTCAGTAGTGGACGTTTTACGACTGAAATGATGATGACGATTATTCTCATACGCAGGTGACTACAATCACTGCTGGGTGTAGTCCTCCCGTCTTTTTGTGCCACTCCTCACGATCCTGTGCTAGCCTCATCCAATTTCGTCCCACGACGCTCGTTATATCGTCTGAACATCTTGCAGCCGGACGGTCGACATTTCTGTACACAGTTCTTGGACGCCATTCAGTTGACGCCTCACACCATTTGTCGTCATGTGTCAGAACTAGGTGTTCTGCCCAGCGACACTGGGAACCGGTCTATAAGCTTGATGCCGAGCATATCGCGCTCATTCGTTCTCTGTTCGTGAGTCTCCTTTGTGAATAACATCAATTCAGCTAAATAAATGAAGCGAAAAATTTTTTTCGCAAACATTTGCGAAAACGGCCGGAGCGACCAAAACTGCGCTATGGGGTACGTACGTAGAGGTTTGCTACGTGTGTAGAGGTGTGCTACGTGCGTAGAGACGTGCTACGTGTGTAGAGGTATGCGTAGAAGTGTGCTACGTGCGTAGAGATGTGCTATGTGTGTAGAGGTATGCTACGTGCTTAGAGGTGTGCTACGTGCGTAGAGATGTGCTAGATGCGTAGAGGTATGCTACGTGTGGAGAGGCGTTTTATTTGTTTTTGTTACACGGACGATGTGGTCGCAAAGCGACAAAGTCTTAAAACAAAAGGACGTTTTCTTTCACACGTCGCCGACCCCTACGCTCCCCTTTGACGTGACATAATTTTTGAATGGTTCCTAATAAGTAATTAATTCCCTTACCAGTAGGTTTCTCAAGTCTTCCCCCTCCAGATACCATCTCCATGACCTCCCGGTTGGCGCAACCGGTGTACGGCATTATACCTAACGAAAAGACCTCCCACAGAAGCACGCCGAATGACCTGGAAGAAAATTCTTCTTAGATGACAGGACAATTTTATGTGTTGGTTTTTTGATATTCAATAGGGGCATTTCTTAATCCAAAAGGCATATTTAGAATTGATAATGACTATCAGGAACTAATCGGACTGTTATGTCACTTACTAGAAGGAATTGTCTGTAAATAATAATAACATTTGATTTGTTACTATATTACAATACAACTGCCTCACTTACGAGTACTTACTGCCGAGCTTTAAGTAAGCTCGACAGTAGGTAAATAAACTGACTGACAAGCGTACTCTGATGTATTGTGCTGTTATCAAACAAAAAGAAAAAAAATGTTATAAAATTGCATAATTAAAGGTTGCACATGTTATTTTTCGGCTCTCCTACATAACAATATTAGCGAAAGAAATTGTTTTTTAAAGAGATCGGTTGAGCAAGTTATTAGTTCGGTGATTATTGGCTCCCTTGGCAAAGGTTTCACTCTTTCCATGTTTTACCTCTCTATTAAATTAGTCTCGGTTAATAATAATAATCTTTATTTGCAGGCAACAATAGAAATGTATGATTTTTTTGACGTCGAGGATGTTTCTCTCTATCGCTCGCTGGCAAATCTTGAGTTGGGACTTTTGTGACTCTGTCAAAGACCAGGTCTGAGCTCTGTAGATCAATATGGGCAGGATACACATGTTGATTAGTTTTCGTTTCAGTGCCACTGGAAGAGAACCCTTCATTAGCTGTTTCATGGACCAGAAGCTCCTCCAGGCGTTTTGGCGTTTTCAATGCGGCGACTGATTTCGTGGTCTTGCCGGTTATAAGGAGACTATCTGGCCCAAGTAGATATAACTATCAACATACTATATTACCTGCCCATCTACTTCGACTCTACGATGTATGCTGTTTGTCATGACCTGTGTCTTGGACCGGTTCATGGCCAAAAAAGTATAAACATCTTATATTATTATTAAACAAAATGACAACGTCACCATTCAAAAATACAGTGTTATTACTACGGGTTACATAGAGTAATATCAAAAACTCACCAAACATCAGTCTTGATGGTGAAAACGCCATCAATATAGGCCTCCGGCGGCATCCACTTGATAGGTAGCATGGCCTTTCCCCCCTTCTTATAGTAGTCAGCGCGGTAGATGTCTCGCGCCATGCCGAAGTCAGCTATCTTCACGGTCCTGCCGGGACCCCGGGAGGAAAGCAGGCAGTTCCTGGCTGCTATGTCCCTGGTAATGGAAACAAAATATTGTTCAATAATGCTGGAATATTTCACATAACACTATCATCATCCTTATTCAGCTGTAAAACGTCCACTACTGAACACAGGCCTCCCTCATAGATCTCCATGAGGGGTAGTTACCATAATCAGTACGCTTGGCAGGCGGGTTGGCGAGCGCAGAATGGGGGTGTTGATACACGGAAAGACGCTGCTTTCCATCTTCCGGAGGTATCCTTTAGCAGGCTCTTACTGCATCCGCGGGCATGAGAGGAGGGGTAACATTCTACTGCCGGCACCCCACGGCAGCACTTTAAAGGCACCTGATACTACCTGACTAGCTCGTGGAAACCCCTGGTAAACTCCTGGTAAATGACAAATAACAAGAATTTCCTACGAATCGCTTGGATTCTATATCGGAAACCTTTCAAGGTTGTTATGTAAGTCCTACCTGTGTATAAACCTCTTGGACTCCAGATATCTGCATCCCTTAGATACGTCAGAGGAGCAGCTCAGTAGATCCGTCATAGTGAGGGCGCTCGCCCGCTCGGGCTTCGGCCGGCTCTCACGGAGGAAGTTCTTCAGGTCTCCGCCGGCCAGCAGTTCCAGGACTATGAACCTGGAATAAGATTTGGACATTAGACTTTAGACTTGCCACTTCATCATTTCCCGAACACCCGAAGTTTCAGAACCTCCCTCGTGGATCTCCATAAGGGGTAGTTGGTAGCTCCCATAATCACCACGCTTGGCAAGCGCAGTATATATACATATGTTTATACACGGAAAGACGCTGCTGCCCATCTTCCGTCTTCCGTTCTTCGGCTTGCCATTTGCCAGTCCAAAATTTCTTTATTTTTTAATCCTATTTAATTTTTTATATTTAAATGAATGAATGAATGAACACTTTATTGTTCACAAAAATTCTTAAAACTAACTTAAATAATTTAAATGTCTAGGTCGTACAATAGGACCTACATACAAATACCAATACGTTAAATGTATTGTTAAAACTAATTAATTAGTTTTAGCAATTCATTTAAAAAGTACATGAAAAAAGAACGCAAAAAGGCCAGCAAACTGGCTGAAATGATGAAGATGATTATTACATACAAGAGGACTGATAAGCCTCGAGTAGCAGACACCTGGCCAGTTGAGTCAATGATATTAGGTCTTTACCTATGAAATTGCCGTTTTGTATGGAATAAATGAAAGTACTTTTTTTCCAAACTTTTTTATTTCTATTACTCAAAGTAACACCCCATGCTATCGACGCATCTTTGCCAACGCATTGGCAGTTTATTGATGCCCTTCTTGTAAAAATCAACTGCACGGGAGGCAACAAACTCTTCAAAGGCTTTTTGTACTGCCCCTCGGGAATTGAATTTTTTACCTATTAAACAGTTGTCTAAATTTTGAAAAAAGTAATAGTCGGTAAGTGCAATGTCTGGTGAGTATGGCGGATGAGGGAGAGCTTCCAACCCCAGCTCTTGCAGCTTGGAAACTGGTCTGTTGTGCAGTATGGGGTCGCGCGTTGTCGTGAAGGAGAAGTGGGGACGACCAATTGACCAAAGCTGGTTGCAGATGTGCAAGCTTCTCCATCATTGTCTCCAGTTCTTTACAGTACAGATCTGCAGTAATGCTCATGCCGTTTTATAAAAAAAACTGTAGTGAATCACACCCGCACTAGACCACCAAACAGTGACCATCACCTTTTTAAGGGTCATTTTTGGTTTAGGGCATTGCTTTGGTGCTGAACCAGGATCTAACCAACTTGTTGAGCGCTTTCGATTGTCGAACAGAATCCATTTTTCATCGCACGTAACAATTCGGTTCAAAATTCCTTCATTTCTTTATCTGTTGAGCAGCGCGGGACAGGTCTCAACGCGTACGTTGCGCTCGCCAGCGCTAAGTTCGTGGGGTACCGATCTATCAAGTTTTTTTACCTTGCCAATTTGTCGCAAATGGATCAATATTGTTTTGATGCTAACTTCAAAAGCTGCTGCTAGCTCAGCTGTAGATTGAGTTTCGTCAGCTTCCACAATCGCCTTTAATTCATCATTGTTGACAATAGTCTTCGGACGGCCACGAGCTTCATTTTTCAAGTCAACATTTCCAGAACGGAACCGGGAAAACCAATAACAGGTTGTGCGTTCGTTTGTACAGTTCTCTCCGTAAACGTTTTTAATGTTACGTGCCGTTTGTGTCGCGTTGGTGCCACGACGGAACTCATATTCCATAATTACACGATTTTTTAAGGTACCCATTATGACGAAAAATGTTCAAATGTAATGAAAATACAACGCTAATCAATAAACAAAAGACTGAGTTTGTAAAAAAGAATGTCATGTTTTTAAAACAAAATTAATTTGAATTTGAAATACCAAGCCATGTAAATTTTTTTTTTATTTGAAATTACCAGTACTGAAGAACGGCAACTTCATAGGTAAAGACCTATTATTATTAAAATGGAATGAGAACTAAGAAAGGTAGCGGTCTGTATTTTCAGAAATTACGTGTTTCTACGAACGTTTCCACGTGACCCGTGGAGATACAAAAAAATAAAAAAGATGCTTTTAGAGGGCCACAAACTACGACATTGACCAGAAAATTTGTAAATTCCGGAAAAACAGACATGTTTCTTTAGGATTTGTCTATGAACTCATGAAGGACGGGACAGTTAGTAGCCATAGAATGCGCATTGCGTCATACTCACTTTACTCCATAAGCCAAAAGAGGTTTCCTTGAAGCCCCGATGAATTCTTCTTCGACGACTTTATTACTAGAGATCACAAATGGCTATCTTGCCTCTAACTGCTGACCCTTAGAGTTAACTTACCTAGGATGCCGATCAAAGCACACCCCGATCATATGAACCACGTTAGAGTGGTTGAACTTCGCCATGATAGCAGCCTCCATCAGGAAGTCTTGTTCAGCTTGGAGCGTGGACATCTCGGGTAGTGTCTTGACGGCGACCGGCATGTCGACGGTGTCTCTGTGCGCTCGATGCCGGTACAGGCCTTGGTAAACCTCGCCGAAGGCACCGTTGCCTAAAGCCCTGGGAAGAAGATCAAGTTTTAGTAACTTCCCTTGGCCGGGAGATATCCGGTGATTACGTATCTCGCGACAGGTTTGCAGCAGTGCCATCAAAAGCCAATTTTGTTTTAGACTAACCGCACTCCGCGATTTCACCCGCGTAGTTCCCGTTCCTTTGGGAATATGGGAATAAACTATAGCCTATGTTACTCAAGGATACCTAATGTATTCTAATGGTGAAAGTATTTTTCAAATCGGTCTAGTGGTTTCGGAGCCTATTGAATAGGCATACCTACACACAAACAAACAATCAAATCTTTCATCTTCGCCATTTCAAAGTGCTAATCCGTTTGGTTATGTCGGTGATCCGAGTTCTCTGACGTATCTCCTCATCTTTGATGATCCCGTAGAGAAACCCCGAGCATAGCTCGTTGAGCGACTCTGAGCTCATGAGGCCAGTAGTGAAGGACCACGTCTCGGTTCTGTAAGTCATCAATGGTAACACACACTGATTGTAGACTCTCGTCTTCAGGCCACTGAGGTATGTTGGACGAGAAGACGTTGCGAAGTTTCCCAAACGCCGCCCATCCGAGTTGGATTCGACGATTGACCTCTTTCTCCTACCTAATTGGAAGTTGGACCTACCTAATTGGTCGGTTAGTCCTTGTGTGATCTAAACAACATATAAAAAGAACACTCTTGCTCACTTGAAACAGTTTATGAAAATACTTACTTCACTAGTTTCAGACTCTCCCTAGAAACCTGCGGCAGTTCCCTGACGTCGATGCCTGTGAACAAAAATAATAGTACCTTTAATTATATTTTTTTGTAAACATTAAAACAGGAAATCAACTGGTATCATCGAGGACATACCCAATAGAGAGGAAATGTAATTTATTTTGTCTAAACAATAATTCCGCCAAAAATATTTCTTATAATTTAAAAAAAGATTTAAATTACCTAAATTGTATCAAGGCAAGTAAAAACTTTTAAAAATCCTCATGTACTAATACCTATGTATAACTGTTTAGTCAGGAGTATATTGGAATATAATAGTTGTATTTGGTCACCAGGGTACGCTGTGCACTGCAATAGAATAGAAAGGGTACAAAAAAAGTTTCTATACCACCTGTCATACGCAAATATGCAATGCAAGTCTCTGACGTCTTACGAAAGTAGACTACGCTGTTATAATATGCAGACACTAAGTGCACGTCGGAAAGTTTCAGACGTTATATTTGTATATAAAACTCTTCACGGCTTGTTGGATTGCACTGATTTTCTACAAAATATTGATATTAATGTTCCACGGCGTGGCAGTCGTCTTGTTAACCAAAAATGTTTTAGGTTACCACATTGTAGGACAAATATTGGTCAACATAGTCCTATGTACCGAATGCTCAAAACTTACAACGGAATACAAAAAGAGTATGATTTATTTCTTGGTTCTCTAGTCTCCGCTAAAAATAGAGTAAAAAAATGTTTTTAAATATGTACTAAATTTAACCTGTTTTTTTGTGTGTGTAATTTTATTTTTAATTTTTATTTATTTTTCCTTCCTACTTTTAATTATTTTCCTAGTTTATATTATTTTTTATTTTTAGATTGTTCGTTACATGCATGTTGTATTCACTGTAGTTAGAAATTACACAGACAATGTTATATTACATACATCATTATTTAGTGTGAGCTTTAGTGTATATTTCAAGTTGTAAATCAAACAATAAAAAAAAAAAAAAAAAAAAAAATTGAATTTTAACTTAACACTGGCGGAATTGTGTAAAACCAAACACAAAAAGCCATAAAATAAAAAGACAAGACAAGACATATTTCTTATCTGTACGGAAAAGTACACAAGTCGGCTGTTGGCGCTGTACTGTCAAAGGCGAGAGACAGTTGTCAATGTCATTGCATTAGTGCAAAGCACTAATGTGTTTCGGAATTCTTATGACCTTATTTCCTCTCTATTGGATATGTGCTCGATGCCTAATAGGCCCCTAAACGTATTGTACGTTTTAAGTGATATTTGCGAATGCCAAGAAAAGTTCAAGCTTTAACCCCAGCAGGTTGATTAACGTATCTCGCGACAGGCTTGCAACAGGCGTAAATCAAGCGATCATCGCTGTCAAACGCCAATTCTGTATAGGGAATAGGCATGTTGACAGGGAATGTAAACCGAAATTATATTTAGTCCGTCAGTTTGATAATACAAAAGTATATTATTTTACAAGTGATGCCTGCATTGACATTTCTGATTTTTGAGAGATACTCGTGTTTGTCTTGTCTTGTCTTTTTATTTAATGGCTTTTTGTGTTTGGATTTACACAATTCCGCCAGTGTCAAGTTTAAATATGTTATTCTACATGTGTGTAATTTGTTAGTATATTTTTATGTGTTCTCTTGCGGTACTCAAAAGTCAGAATACCAGCGTTGCATCCGAAAAAATCTACATAAGTTCCGCTATCAGACAAGAGATGGCGCTGTCAAGGTTCTCCAATGAATATAAAACCGCCTTTGTCATTATTATACTGTATGATGGCACGGAACCCTCGGTGCGCGAGTCCGACTCGCTCTTGCCCGGTTTTATTTTAACTGACTGTACAATGCAGCTATTTTTAATGTGTCCGAATCGACTAACAATTAAAATTTAGTCATCTAGCCTGTTGGCGTTTGACAGCGATGATTGCGAGATTCACACCTGTTGCAAACCTGTCGCGAGATACGTGATGAGCCTGCCGTACTTGTAAACGCAGATTAAACGAATTAATACCTTAATAGGTAGATTTTGTGACAGCTATGTTTAAAAATATGTCAAAAATCCGCTCCTTAATAAAATTGTAGAATAGTTTAATCAGAGTTTATCATCATCATCATCATTTCAGCCATAAAACGTCCACTGATGAACAAAGGCCTCCCTCATGGGTCTCCATCGGAGTTTATAAGTTACTCTAATTCAAATTAAAAAAAATACAAATTAAAAATACTTTATTCAGTGCGGCCGCATGGACCATATTGAAGCGTCACAAATTACAAAATAAAACAACACAAATAAATAGAATAAAGCACATAATTGAATCTGTTCACTTCAGATGACACGCGAGTTAGTGTACTGGTTACTGGTAGAGGTCGCTCTTTAGCGATAAGGCCGAAAATTTTCACTTTGTTTTTCAGTGTTTCTTGCTAATATGTTAGTAGTCTTAAGGTGTGTAATAAAGTATTTTCTATCTATCTTTCTATCTACAGTTACTGTTAGCCAGTATCGTTAATTTTATGTAGAAGGCCTCCCCCCATATCCCATTAATTTGTAATTAAGGGGGTTAAATATTTATTTAATCATATTCAAAGCGCTCAGCGACAAAAAATACTGTGTTAGCACCGCGTAAGCGTTACACAACTGCTTTTAAACCCATTTCTATTCTATTGTATCCTATTCTATACCTATACCTTGGGGGAGGAAACCCTCGCTGCCATAGTGGGGGTTGAAAGCCATACTTAGGGGGTTCTCGTTGCCTGGGTTCCCTCTCAGCCTTTGTAACTGTACGTCGGGGTTCACTCGGCCCTTGGAGCTGTCAACTTGATCCCTCTTCCGCATGTAAATGTTGTCTGCGAATTATAATAAATAAATAATAAATAATGCTGGACAAATCACACAGCATCATCTAGCCCCAAGCTAAGCAGAGCTTGTGTTATGGGTACTAGATGACTGATATACTTAATACGTTATACTACATAGATAGATATTTTTATTATATATAGAAAAACAACCAGAACACCCTGAACAAATATCTGCAGATCGTACAGCCATTTGTCCCGAGGCGGGAATCGAACCCGCAACCCCTTGCGTCGCAGGCTTCGTCCGCTGCGCCACAGAGCTCGTCTCGTCCTCATTATATAATGTTATTAGTAATAAATGTACTACTGACATTCTTATAGCTTATCAATCTATTAGGTCAATTACAGTTAGAAAATCATACATTTAATCAATACACATACATAATGTAGATAGTAACATGGATTTAAATCGTAAGATGTGCCATGAGCTCATGACACCAAAAATTATGGCATTATCTTTTATGTGTGTTAACAATAATGCCGATTATTAGCAATGAAAGCACTAGAAACATTCTAAAAGTTGATCAATCAATCTGAAAGGTCATTTACAATAGAAAATCTTAAATTTTTTTTTATTTGGTTCACATTTATTTTAATTAAGTAATAAAAAAATTAAAAGCATTTTTTTATTTTAATTAATATGAAGATACATATATGTATGTATGTATAATGTATAATAGATACTACTAAAGGTTTAAATGTTTAAATGTGCCATGACACCAAAACCTGTGGCATTGTCTTTATTATGTGTGTTAACAATAATGCCGACGTATTCACAGTGGTTTTTCCAATAAACCAAACTGTTATTGTTACTATTTATTGTGCAATCATGTCGAACGAACTTTCGTGGTAAAAATAACACACACCACATTCGGCTAACACTGTGTTTAAAGGAACACTGATTCCAAATGAGTGAGCTCGCTCATTTCGTGTGGAAACAAAACGGCGCGGTCTTTATTTACAGTATTTACAGTATTTGATTACAGTATGGGCGTAACGATTTAAATCTTCGGATACTAGAATATATTAATACTAGATATGGTTCTTTACCGATATTATTTCCTGGAAAATGTATGTGCAAATTTAACACGTGATTTAACGGTGAAGGAAAACATCGTGAGAAAAAAAAAACGCGCGGCTTAGTCAGCTTTAGGCGTATTGATCTGTTCTTTCGTCTGACTAATAGCCGACTAAGCTGGAAGGTAGGTGCTGGACAAGACAGTCTAATCCATCTATCAACGTCCCAGACTGCAGCGTCCTGTACAGCATGAATACCAGTTACTGACGCTGCATACATCATCTACAATAGATGTAAAAGCCTTTCTTAGATACTAGAAATAGAATCTACTTCATCATTTCAGGCACAAAACGTCCACTAATGAACAAAGGCCTCCCTCATGGGTCTCCATTAGGGGTAGTTGCCATACTCACCACGCCTGGCAGGCGGGTTGGTGAGCGCAGTACGGGATGTTGATACACGGATGGACGCTGCTGCCCATCTTCCGGAGGTATCCCTTAGCAGGCTCTTACTGCATCCACGGGCATGAGAGGAGGGGTATCATTCTACTGCCGGCACCCCACGGCAAAACCGTCTTCTCGGCAAAATCTTTCTTAGATACTAGAAAGAGAATCTACTTACATAGATACAAACAGATGCATAGAACTGCCAGCGCGAACACGAACACAGCAATAGATAGTATGATGATCAACACCCAAGATATTCTGGGCCACGAGTCGTCGACTGTAACAAAGATATAAACATTTTATTTTAATTATCTCGGTATCCAGGCAAACTTCGTATCGCACCTACTACAACCACTACTTACAACTACTAATTTACGCAACGAAAAGCAGCCTATTTCTGTCGCCATTGCCTAATCTACTCCTATACTAAAATTCTCCAAAATCGGTTCAGCAGTTTTGACGTGAAAAGGTAACATACATACATTCTTAGTTTCACTTTTATATATTAGTAGGGAATATGGCATCCCTTATGGATCCCATCATCGGAACTGTGACTGCTTGTGACTGGCCGACTGATATTTTGAAGCTTAGTGGTATTTGTTAGTTTAAGGTGTGCAATAAAGCATTTTCTATCTATCTATCTATCCTTTATTAAGAACGCGACTGTACGAGAAGGCGTCTTTGGAGAGAAATCAATGGAAAAGGTCTAACTGATACCATCAGTTAGACTGACAAGAGTCAAGATTCTAAACTTAGAAGAAGAAGAAAATAAAGAAGCGCGACTCACGAATGCATTTAGAATCGTACGGCCCGTCTGTGGTCCACGTCACAGATAAAATAATACACTATACACGTGAAGGGACAGTATAGTCGCACTGCGCTGCGGTACTTGTTGAGTAGGCGCACATTATAGAAATTAGGTAATAAGTTTGATCTATCAGGTCGTTACATAATATGAAAATAGCGTTATGTCGTACTGGCCACTTTGATCTCAAATAACTCCTCTTTGGTTAGGAATTCCAAATTCAAATTTATACAGCTATTTACCTATTCATGCATTTGTGTTTCGAAAACCACAATTCATTTGTTTTTCCTCTTTTGTATTTTTTCTTTGCGTCACTCAGTTTACAAAATGGAAAACTTGAAATATCGCGTTATTTACGAGTACGAGTTCCACCGTGGCACCAGTGCTGCAGAAACGGCTCGAAGGATTGATGTGTATGGCGGCGGTGAAACCAAACAACAAATTAAAAATCGATCAATATTACAATCAAAATAAATCGTAACACTTAAATAATGTAGGTACACGACACACGGATTGCGTCTCGTTCTGCTTGCACTCTACAGGCTATGGCTGAAAATCAGCGTTTGCTCCTTGAGCATATCTCACGCTGAGCCATGACCTTTTGACGTGCTGCAACACACGCGTAACATTTTGATTGCTAATTATATTGTCTTAATTTGTTATATTTTGTGTTTATTTGATGTATTGTAATGTTGTACTCAGCTTTTGTTTCTTGTATGTGTGTCTGCAGTCGTAAATAAACGTTTTATCTATCTATCTATCTATCAAAACCATCTAAAAGTAAATAAGAGAAAAAAATAACTAACAGCTCTCTACAAAATTACAAATAAGATGTTAAATAAGGACTATGAAAATTACAGAATGGAAATGATCGAAAAGAATCTAATAACGGCTGGAAGTCAGAAGAAAGCCTACAAACAACTTAACATAGAGAAAAAATGGATAACCCACGTTAAAAACAAAGAAAAAAACAAGTAAACTACAGACACGGAGAGACCTTATAAACATTGCTTCAGACTAATACCGGAATCTCTACCAGGAAGTAGGTTAAGAAAATAATATATACGAAAAACAAGAAATAATACTAAATACACCAATCACACCTTTTGAATGCAGAAAAATAATAAAAAACTTTGTAAAACTGAAAAAAGAAAAAAGCCCCGGCCACGACAATATCCCTAACGAAGCTCTAATAATTGGAAAAAAAAATACTACTGAGTTCTATTACAATATTATATAATAAAATACTAGAATTACAAAACATTCCTATGAGCTGGGGAGAATCCCGAATAATACTATTATAAAAAAAGGGTACAGGACACATTGCCAGAATGGACGCATCTCGCTGGACCAGGCGTGTGTTAGAATGGAGACCCAGAGCGGACACCCGAGGACGCGGCCGACCACCAAACCGTTGGGTGGACGACGTCACACGACACGGAGGACACGACTGGATAAGACGGGCACAAGATCGCCAGAAATGGAGAAAACGGGAAGAGGCCTATGTCCAAGAATGGATCACAAAACGGCCCCAATGATGATGATGAAAAAAAGGGTGATGATTCGAATATCAATAACTACCGACCTATCAGCCTGCTGCCAACGATGTATAAATTGTTTGCCATGTGTCTCGAAAAAAGGATAGCGCTAAGTATAGAGGCAAATCAACAAGTGGAACAAGCCGGATTCCGTCCAGGCTTCTCTACTAATGACCACATTCACACACTAGTTCTAATAGTGGAAAAACATCTAGAATATAATCAGCCGCTCTATCTTGCCTATATTGACTACGCGAAAGCGTTTGATTCAATTTCACAGGAGAGCATATGGCAAGCACTTTCACACCAACGAGTCCCGAATACTTCTTCTCGGTCGTTGACACTCTTGACAGAGCGGTCGTGGTCATTATGTTAGTTTGTCGTGATATGGGCAGATGTTATTCTGTGAAGTCACAATTCCTCGCCATTTTTGCCTGTTGGTGGACAATCTAGTACTCATGCAGGTTGTTTACCACTGCAGACTTAATCTGATCAGTCCAGCGCATCAGCGATCCTCGGGGTCTTGTTCCTTCTACGCTTTCCCTGGACGACAAGACGCTCTATGAAGTCAGGATCTCGCCTTGACACGTGTCCAAAGAACTTGAGTATGCGCGACTGCACTAGAGTAGATAGACGCTGCTTGATGCTGAGTTCTCGGAGTATATCTTAGTGATTTCCGTCAAGTTGTTGTTAGCACAGTCAACTATCAATATTTGCGTTTTACTGCGTTTAATCCCTAATCCGAACTCAAGGCTTACACGCTCCATTTTATGAAAAAGCTCTTCCATGCGGTTGGCACTGGTTGCAAACAAAGTTGTGTCATCCGCGTACCGAAGATTTGCGATTTTGTAGCCACTAATCGCTACACCGTCTGACCAATCTTCCAAGGTGATTCTCATTACCAACTCGGTGTATGCGTTGAACAAGAGTGAAGTGTGCCTAGCAGCTAATGTGGGACGGGTTGACGTCACCTCCGGGTTAGCGGCGGTGAGTTCGTCAACGGGTAAGGCGAGAACGTATCTCGGTCGACGGAGGAAAGATAGCAATGAAAGAAGCGCCACTCACGAATGCATTTAGTGGCGTCCTGCGCGTCGGTGGTCCACGTGGAGGGGCAGTAGCAGCGCGTTACGCTGCGGTACTCGTTGAGCGCCACGCAGCGGTAGTCGCAGCCGCAGTCCTGGGGAACAACAGGAGAATCAACATCACCATCTTTATCTGCCGTAGGAAAAGAAAGATAGAAGAAAGAAAGACATTTAGACTCAAACAAAACTAAAAATTAAAAAATAGGACTTATTTCTAATTTTAATCTAAGAGTACCCAGTTAAATATTTTTAAACATAGTGGCAAAAAGATGGCAAGCAGTTCACTCAGCGGACCAAAGCAAAATAATACTAATTTAAATAGTGAACAACCCCGGTACCAGTCCATGAAGTTGTGTGAGGCCAATGGGGCCTGACTCAGCAGAATGCTAGCCTAGGGAGCGCTGGTTTTCGGTCACTCTGCATAAAGTATCTCTGTACAAAGCTAGGACTGCTTTCCACGTCCACAGCTGGACATATGCCTCTGTTCAGACTTGTAGCAACATCTATCCACGTAACAGCGCGACACATCGTGAACTCCACGTGCCATCGGATTTGACAGCTGTCACGCCAGACGTCATCGTGTGCAGCTAACTTCAGATCCTCGATTGTCAACGCAGATGATACGCTTTTCTCTAATTTTAATAGATATCGTTTTCAAAATTGAAATCAATAACGGATTCGTTGAAGGCTCCCGAACACATCCTGAACCGAATATGAAGGATGGATCTTCAAGATCATGAGGTGTTTGTTGCCATACCGCGCTTTCCAACTCGCCTGCTAAGCGTAGTGTACAGCCCCCTCATGATCAGAACTTTGATATCCATGAGGGAGGCCTATATTTTGTGGATGTTCTAGAGCTGAGATGATGTCACTTACATGTATCGCCGGTATGATGATGACCTCTCCCGGGCCTGCGCGGCTCGCCACCGCGACGTCGCTCCAGTCTTTGATGGCGCGGGAATTGTCTACGTAGGACCAGCCACCTCCGCCGTGGATGCCTTCACCATCGTGTGTGTTGCCACCTGGGGAGAGGCGAAATATAAAAATTATAATTTGACAAGAGTTAAAGTCGTCGGTAACGTGAAGGTCAAAGTGAAAGATGAAGGTCAAAGTATAAGATGAAGGTCAAGGTATAAGGTGAAAGTCGTGGTCAAGGTTAAGGTCAAGATAAACGTTGAAGGACATGGTAAAAGGTTTGGGATTTAGGATTGTCAGGTTAACAGGTGAAGGAATGATACAGGAAAAAGTAAGGAGAAAAAGTAATGGTCATGGTAAAAGGTCAGTTCAAGTGTTAATGTCAAAAGACGAAGGTCAAACATCACATTCATGGCCGAAGTCTTATGTTTATTACGTTCAAGTAGTCAACTATCACCCAGCAACCTGCCCCCTCCCCTGCCACGCACGAAGCCCCCGCTGCCACCTCATTACCCCCTTCGCGCACCGCTGTCCCCCGCACTAGCTCGAAACCGGGCGTAATGGGGCTTTTAGGTTAATAGTCAGAGTAAGAGGTTCAGTCAATATGATATATTGTCATCAAGGTAAAGATGTCATGTCAGCCCCACGCGCGGACGGGCATTCAGTCCCATGATGATGATTTTCTTGAAAAATCGAAACGTGCCAGTAATAATCTTCGATGTTACAATACCACGTGAGCAATCCCCGTTTCTAAAAACGAAGGTGTAGGTATTTACAGTCAACGTCAAGAGCGCGGTTCACAGTTTAAGAACACAGCATCTAGGTCACTGTCAGAATATGAATTACAAAATAAAAATAGGGATTCATTTTTATATATAGATATAATCATCAAGGTCCAACTCAAAGTTAAAGTTACTTATTATGAAAAATATCTTATGAGAGATCCTCCCCCTTACCTTGCCAGCCGCCCCCGCCCCCGCCGCGCACGCAGCCGCCGCCGCCGCCGCCGAAGCCCCCGTGCGCGGCGCCGAGGCAGGCGGCGCCGCCCGCGCCGCCCTCGCGCACCGCGGCGCCCCGCACCAGCTCGAAGCCAGGGGTGGTGGGGCCGTCGCGGTTCAGCCAGCCGCCTCCCGCACCTAAGGCGGATAATGATGACGTTTATTTCAACAGGTTTATTAACTTTTTTGTTTGTTTTTTAACTCTGTATAACTCACACTCACACAGTAATCAGTGGCTAATCTAGTTTTATTTGTAATATTTATTATGGAAGGTGTTAAAAAAATGTTTTTTTCTTTGTTATGTCTACCCTATATTACCTCTATTTTGTATATAAACTATGATTATTTTTCACCTGCTGTTACAATAATAAATTTCGACATCTAAATACGAACCCTGGGATAGACTGAAAACCAGCCCTGAGTAGACTGTAGTTTACTCAGACCAGTGCTGAGAGTTTTGAGTTTTTTTTTTCTTCTCCATTCGCCTAAGAGTTTTCTATAATTATTATTGTATTTTTTTGATGTGAAACATCTATAGCCGCACGTTAAACCGATTTCTGACGTGACGACGCATGCCGTGGCGACGCGTTGCCACGCTTTATGATGGTAAATGTATACAGTCTATAATGTTGATGTTGTAGTACTGTACTGAATTGTGCTGTACTGAACTGTACTGTACTGCACTGTGCTGTTCTTTACTTTACTGTACTGTACTATACAGTACTTTAATGTACTGACCTGTACTGTACTTTATCGTATTGTACTGCACTTCGCTTTACTTTACCGTACTGTACTGCACTTTACTGTACTGTACTGTATTGCTCTGTACTGTACTGTACAGTAATTTTTGTATTTAATAAAAATATATGTTTATTAAATAAACTAATCTAATCTAATCAGCCTGTAGGATCCCACTGCTGGGCAAAGGCCTCCCTTCCCTCTCTCCATACTTCCCGGTCCAAGGCGTTGGTCGACCAGTCAGCACAATAATTTATTAAATAAACAGTCATCATTTTCTGGAAAAAAACCTAACTAACGTACCGTACTTCTGGCAAATAAACAACTTCATTTCATTTCACAATTTCATTTCATTCATTTAATTTCATTTCATTTCATTTTTAATATTTTATTGTATCATTATGTCATATTTAGTAACTAGCGTATTCTGTTCTTTTCTGCATATTACTTTTACAAAATAATGTCGATGTTTCACATCTGCCAGGCGTCCCGTGAAGGCTCACAATTTTTTTATTCATAACTGTGTTTTTTGTAGTATATAAAATATAACAATATAGTAGTATAAAAAAGCTTGTCGCTTAACCTGTGTACCTGTAACTCGATCTAATATTTTTTTTTCAAACAATGTAAATACGAGTACCTGCTTAAATGTCGCGACAAGCTTTTATATCACATATATTGTGTAAAGACGTTTTAAGTTGACATTAAACTTTAATGGAAAATGTTTATTTTATTATTTTTAGTAAGTACCTTTAAAGAAAAAGCATGTTTGTTAAAAAGTTTTTTTTAGTTACAGGACAGTTGGTTTATTGTCTGTTCATCTCATGCCCGCCATGTTGGATTTAGAGTATCGTCATTTCATTTTCATATTATTCTCAGTAAGCCCTTTCATTAGATACCCATATTGTAGGAGTCCATTAAAAAAACTAGTCCGCCATCTTTGGTGTTCTGCCATGTTGAATTCAGTGACGTCATTTCATTTTTTGAGTTATTCTCAGCAAGCCCTTTCATTTGATACCCATATTGTAAGAGTGCATTAAGAATAACTAATCCGTCATCTGGGATATTCCGCCATGTTGGATTCAGAGTATCGTCATTTCATTTTCATATTATTCTCAGTAAGCCCTTTCATTTGATACCCATATTGTAGGAGTCCATTAAAAAAACTAGTCCGCCATCTTTGGTGTTCTGCCATGTTGAATTCAGTGACGTCATTTCATTTTTTGAGTTATTCTCAGCAAGCCCTTTCATTTGATACCTATATTATACGAGTAAATTAAAAATAAGTAGTCCGCCATCTTGGGTGTTCCGCCATGTTGGATTCAGAGTGACGTCATTTAATTTTTTGAGTTGTTCTCAGAAAGCTCTTTCATTTGATACCCATATTATAGAAGTATGTACATTAAAAATAAGTAGTCCGCCATCTTGGGTGTTCCGCCATGTTGTATTCAGAGTGACATCACATAGACCATGCATTGTCAACCAAAAAAAATTCATACAGAATTTCAGCCCAATTGTTTGAAGATATCTGCTTCAAAATTGAGTTGCAAGATTCCGCGAACAAACATACATACAGGGCAAGCTAAATAAAAGCTTGTTTAAATAAGTTTATTTCTGTTGCTTTTTATATTATGTATATATTTCAATTATTGGGGATTTGTTACCACTCCCTTAAATGTAAATTACTACTCTAATTATGTAGTTAATACTCAGTCAAAAAACCAACCCTTAGAAAGCAATTCAATTTTATATGTGACAGATTGTTTACTAATATTCTATGGTGCCATGTTGAAGCCAAAGCGAAGCGAAGGATTCCAAAGTACATGGAGCAAAGTAGAAATAATTTTGATGTCGAGTTGAACAGTCAACACAATAATCCAGAGAACCCATGTCTTCTCTATACTCTTGAAGTTATTAGACGTTATATAAATAGCATCCTAAGCAAATTTCGTTCGTGTCTGAAGTTTGAAATACGCGTTTACCCCCTCCTAAAGCTATTGTAGTACTTACCACTCGTCTTCCCCGGCTGTCCATACATGTATCCGGACTGGGGGGTGGCGTTGGTGGCAGCACGGCCGTGCTGTGAGCCGTCGTCCCGGAAGGAACCCACGCTCAGGCCGCCGCCTCCGCCGCCTACGACGAGAGGATAGGCGGCACCGGATCCGTCCATCTGGAAAAAGGAATACAACTTAGAATCTATCAAGCTTTGTCCGGTCTACTACGGCCTGTCATCACCCTGAAGAAGGCCCTCGTTAAGGGTCGAAGCAGTTGGTGCCCCCGCGAATTTAACGAGTACGTGAATATTCCCGATATTTAATATGAGCACGATAATGCACGATAGTTATTATAGAATTAAAGTTGCCGTTAATAATTAAACTCACCACAAATACGTAGGTAGCCCCTCCGCCGCCGCCGCCTCCGTCGGAAACATGGGTGTTCCTGATCTCATGCGTTTTGCTGGTGAACATCAGGGTCTCGTTCGCAGACCGCTTTATGCACTCCTCGCCTTCTTGCGCCGATAGCGTCTAGGGACAAATTTATAGTTAGTATAGGTCGCGCGGCGGTTTAAGATCGCTCGATGAATCTAGTGGGGGCAATCGGCGCATGTGTCCAATCGCGCACGAATCGAGACCCGTGAACGCAACGCGGGAGGTGACCTCGAGAGCGACTGATCTACCAATACGGGTGCGCGCTGACGGCGTCACGTACGCCGTCAGCGCGCACCCGCCCCCCTCACCCCGCACATCACCAAATAGACCTTAGAATTGAATACTGCGCATACCCCTTCTACTTTTGCCGAGCGATCTTAAACTATCGCGCGACCTGTATCAAATATTTAAATCGTTAGATGTGCCCTGACATCAAAACCTGTGGCATTGCATAGTGATCCAGATATATTATTCTTATAGTAGTTCCGAAATTTTCAAGTAAAGAATTCATTTTCAAGGTTAGAACCTTGAAAGTTCCACCCCAAACAATAATACAGTAGCATAGTATTGATTGTCCCAGAGCAAAGTACACTATTTTAAAGAATAGAGAATCAGCTTAGATTTGTAAAGATTACCTTCTTGCAAGCATTATTTCCCTGCTGGCCGACCAGCATGTACAGCGTCTCGGCGCGGTGCAGCTGCAGCAGCGCGCGCGCCGCGGCGCCGTGCGACACGCCGGCGCGCGCCGAGCCCAGCCCCCCGCTGGCGCCCACGGCTATTATCCTGAGGAGACAAAATTAAAGCATCGCTTTAGGCATCTGGGACCCTTTACGCATTGAATATAAGGATATTGTTTTGCAATTTTTTTCTGCACCATCTCCTAAACTTAAAAGCATGTTAAAAACAACATTCTTTGGAGGCTGATCTTTAGGTTATTTTCCATGTTTCAAACACATAATTCTACTGTTCTTTAATTTAAATGGTTCTTTATACATACTCGGTGTCGTCTAGTAACTTGGTTATTTATTTATAGCCGCTTGCTACATGTGGAAAGGAGATGGAAATGATTACATACAAATTTGGGCCAGGATGTAATAAGATGAAAATGGTGTCAATTAATAGCTTAATACTTAGTAGACCTACACTGAAAATTCTGTGTTTTTTGACAATCTGGGAGCCAAATAATTAGGGGTTTAGTTAAAGTGAGGTTATGTAACAAACAGCTGATTTCTGAACTGCAAAGGATATTTTAACGTTAGCAGTTACATTTAGGCCACAAAATAGACAACAGCGGGCGGGGCCGCTGGTGTATAGGGGTACACCAAGTCGCGCGAGCCGCAGCCCGCAATCCATTTAGGTACGCCAGCACCAGCTCGCCCGTGCCCACTGTTCCTCCAGCTTGTGATCTAAGTATATTACTAGAAGACTTTCGAAAGGTGGATTTATAGGGAGGATGTTAAAAATTAATAAAACATTTTTGTTTAGTTATTTATTTTATTAGTCTTCTATAATAATTAAAATATCATCTAAGAATTGTGCAGGTGGTGCTATGTGGTCTTGGTACCTCACCCAGCTGAGGTACCATATAATGGACATAATATGGGTGCAGCAGCCTACAGTTCGTCTGCCTACAATACAGTTACAATAATGTTTTAGTATTGCTTCCCTTCCTCTACGAGAGCTATCGACTAAAATATAAATAAAATATGTTTTTCGGCTAATATGTCTGGACTGGATTCGTCCTCTAAGAAGCCATGATGTATTAGAAGCTGACAGCTCCGATTGGTTATTATTATTGACACCACACTGGGAAGATCTTGTGCCTGCGGTTGTATTTCATCAGGAGGCTTGGTGAGTGGATGTTGTATTTCTGGCTGTATTTCTTCAGGGGCTATTCCTTGAGATGAAGTTGATGGTCCTGAGATCATATGGACAGCAGCTCTGTCTGCAGCCACCCAACAAGTATGACATATGCAACCTTCTTCTGGTACCTGCAAACCATACACAATCAGTAATGCCTCGGCTAGCAAGTGGTCCTATGCGACTGGATAACAACAGATTATTTATTGTGTCTGGAATTCCCCAACTGAGCGGATAAATCATTCTACACATACAATAGGATAAATCCTTTTGAGTATAAAAAATATACATAATGATTTAAGAAACATTAATGTTATTTAACTTACAGCTCCAGGTATAATCCACTCTCGTATTACATTATATATTCTCAGTTCACGAGTGGAGCCGGTGTGGAGTAAATGAGTAAATCGTGCTGAGGCCAGAGAACGTCCACAGCGAAGACAAACATTACGGTGGCCAAGTTGTCTTTCTTCATCATTATGTCTGCTTTGAGCCAAGTCCCAGCATGCTTGGCAAACATAGTCACTACTATTTACAGTCTGAGGTGCAAGCCATTGTTGAATTACTTGTAGTCTCATCGTTTAGGGATCGTCTGCCTAGTGCATTACAGCGACTAGTCGCTATTCCACAGTTTACACAGCGATCCATAGCGTCAATATCCAGTCCATATGCCAGCAGTAAAATCCAAAGTAACAATTTCAAGTCAGACGTGTAAGCGAGATCCAGTCCAGATTGAAAGCAGGGGTTGTCCAGGTTATACAGGGTCAGAATCCGTAAAACAAAGCAGTAGTCGGCGAAAAAACAAGTTATTATGGAGAAAAAACACTCAAAACGCATACGCACAAGACGAAAAATACGAAACGAGTGATCCATAGATTATTTGACACGGCAGCTGTCAGTGTCAGTGCACAGACACAAGAATCGATTTTATTTAATTATGCAATCATGTTTCAATTCAATTATACAATTTAAAATATATGTTTTATGAGCTAAAATAGTTTTAAATATTTATTTTAACGTAATTATTTCTTTTTTTTTGGGTTTGTCGCCACGAATAGAGCAAGAGTGATTCTTTTTTTAAATTGTGTAATCGCATTAACTCAAATCGATATTTCATTTATTCGATAATGTAGTGAAATCTTAAAATCTTGTTTTTCATAATGCTCAGTTTCCATAAAGAGAAATAGGCTGATTTTTGGTATTTTAGGATGGAAAAATATGCCCATTTTTTTAAACCATAAATCAACTAGTTACATTTAGGGCCCAGCATTTACCGTCTCCTTTGTAATTAGTTCTCAGAAAACTACTATTCTTAAGTCATTCGTCATCTCGCGGATATGAAACTCGCTGGAATCCGCGAGTTGGCAGCTTCTGATTTTACCTATTTTTATTGTCGTCAACTCGCGTGATCGTAAATATCCGACGTATTCATGTACAGTCATCTACAAAAAAGTTACCTACTTTGAATGTACTTAAGAATACAATATTATTTGAGTTTAAAATAAAAGATTTAGATATATTATTTATAACTATTATTTTATTTTGTCAATTAGTTCCTAAGCTAGCTTGTTAATTTCGCAAAAGTTTTAAAAATAAAATAATAGTGTTTCGTAAACTTTTGCGATCACAATTCATTATAATAATTATAATAACATAAACACGTTTTTGACCAGGTTGACTCAACCCGGGACCACGATTGTTGAAACACAGTCGAAGCGGGAATAATCAAAAGTATTACGCGATAAATTCCCTTGTTTATGTTATTATATTATAAAAAATAAAATAATACCGTGGCACCCCACGCAGTTACCCCTCCTCTTGCCCGTGGATGTACGACCATGCTAAGGGACACCTCCGGAAGATGGGCAGCAGCGTCTTTCCGTGTATCAACATCTCGTACTCCACTCGCCAACCCCCCTACCAAGCGTGGTGAGTATGGCAATCACCCCTATATCCCGTATCCTCGGGCTAGAGGGGAAACATAATATAATAATGAATGATTATTCCTTACGTGTATAGCCCTTCCTCTGGAACCTTCCAGACCTGCAGGCCCTGGTACGGCGGGTCCTGGACCACGGTGACGGTTACGCCCGTGTTGTTGTAGGCCACGTCACACATCGTCTGGTTCGGCCCGTAGCGACCGGTCGCGCCGCAGGTTGAGAATCTATAGTCTGGAATTTATGATTAATTAGTTAAAAAAGTAAAAAAAAGTTGAGCCGTCACCTGGCAGACGCCTGGCAGATCTAAAACATTTTCACCACAGTCACCATAATCGCTACAGTCGCCACAGTCACCCCAGTCGCCACAGTCAACAAGATGGGAACGAAGGACGCAGGGCAGTCGCCCTAGTAACTACTTACTATGGCATTCGCCATCAACTTGTCGTCCGACCGGTTTTACCCGCAAAAGATGTTTACACCAAAAATGCTGGACACTACGCACAGTCCCATCTAGTAACGAGATAAAACTAAAGAAAGCTTGTACAGTCGCGTATGTACATACATAGTAATAGATACTACATGCTTGTGACTGGCCGACGAACGTTTTTAAGGCTTATTGGTACTTATCCTTCACTACTAAATCACGAGCACAAATCCGAATTCTAAGAAACGCTAACAACCTATGTCTACTAAATAGACCAAGAACAAAATACGGATTAAAAATTTCAGTATATAAAAAGTATTGACATATAACAGGCTACCTAACGACATAAAAAACAGAATAATTTGCATTATTTCAGAAATATTTAAGATTCTTCATGCTCCCAAAATTCTTAGTATAAATGAATATATATATATACATATTATATACATATAACTATTTTACTGAGAGGCGTTTGCATTGGAAAGTGTTCAAAAATAGTTCGCGATTTAGTCCATTACTAGGCTAATTAGTTATATTTACACAAAATTGTATTTTTACTGTAAGTGAATGTGCTATATTCTTTATGAAAAATAAATATCTTAAACAATTACAAAAGAATTCAGTTCATCCGTTATCATGGCGTGTGGAACTGCGCCGAAATATCGGGAAACTCAAAAAGAACCGAATCCTGGAATATCGAAAAAAGAACAATATCGTAATATATTTACACAAAATTGTATTTTCAATGTAAGTGAATGTGCTATATTCATTATGAAAAAATAATATCTTAAGCCATTAGAAAAGAATTTAGTTCATCCGTTATCATAGCGTGTGGAACTGTGCCAAAATATCGGGAAACTCAAAACCAAATCCTGGTAAAAAGAACTATATCCTGTAAATAGTGATAACAACCATGCTAGTTTCAGTTAAGGTCCAACTAGTCGCGGAGACAAAGTCGTCAGTGAGCGCGGCCTAAATGTATGCTATCTCACCTGACATAGTGTGTTTATTTTTTTATTTATTTATTAAGACACTTTTACGACATATTCACATGTTTACCCGCGCGCTAGAATGAAATGCACAATGATTTATTCCTAAAACGACCGCGCAAAAATATGTGAAAAGACTTTTAGCACAAAGGATTTATTATAGAAAAACTTGAGTGTAATCTTTTCAAAATAACATTTATTTCAACTTTTGAATAATTAAACTATGTCGGAACGGTATTTATTTTTGAGTTTTCTTTCTTATATTATTTAGTTTCGTCCAAAGTTGGGCTAAAATCAGTGTTGAAATACGAAAGTTTAGAAGCTTGTATTTTTGAAATAAATACGTTTTTTACGGTTTGGGGTGTAAACAAACAGATTATGACGAGATAAATTGATATAATCCTTAGTGTTGGATGGTTAACGTCAAACAGTGGAGTAGTTACCCTTCCACGTCTGTATGGAAAGATGAGCGACCCGTTCATCCTTAAGTGGTACTTACAAGGCTTATCAATAAACGCGTCGTTGGGCGTAGTTTGCTCCTCTAGCACGGGGTCGTAGTACTGATAGTTCCCCAGCTCCTCGGGGTCGATGTGGAGGCCGAAACACTCGGGCGCCATACTGAAGTCGTCGATGGCGGAGTCCGAGTAAATACGCATGCCCATCCTAGTCTTGAACTGGAGGTAGTATCTGAAAAAAGTTTTAAGCATGAGAGAAGGGTACTGATTGATTTTGGTGACCCTAGCACCATTAATACGTTGCTAACAAAAAAGGTTGTAATCGTCTCATGCACAGACAGACAGACAGTACTATGCATATTAAATAAAACCCCCCACTTGGAGATCCATGAGGGAGACCTACGTCCAGCATTGGACATCCTACAGCTGAAATAATGATGAGGAAAAACATTTTTTACAAACGCACCGCGTATGGCTGTAGAATTAGGGCTTTTATGGAATCAGAGAAATATTTAGCGTACGTACGTAAAAAAATATTCTACGCTAACTGATTTTTAAGGAGGTGTGTGTATTCTTGGCCCCTGTCTGTTGCTTGTTTACACGAAAAAAAATATTATCAAATTACTTATTACTAACGAAGAGCACACAGAATATAAATTCAATTCAAATTCAATTCAAAATGCTTTATTCAGTAATAAAAAATACAAAAGTTTTAGACAGGGTTGAAAACACCTTTTAAGTATTAAAAATACTTGTGTTAGGTGTTTTCGCTCTTCCAAATCTTAGACAATAAATATGTGTAAACATTTGAATTAAATAAATCAATGCAATATAAAATTAACTTTACAGTAACTTAAAATAATTATGTGTGTTAGGTATTTGCATTCTTAAATACAATTCGAATTATTACTTAATTAATAAAAATAAAATTTGGGCTTACATTTGAATAAAATAAGATAACATTTACATATGTACATACATATATATACATATAATCACTTTCTGTGTGCGGGTGGGTAGGGTGTAGGTACCGGTCGACCGCTGTCACAACACTGTGCCATTGTGCAGTAGATGCTGTTGAGGTCCAAGTGTAAATATGTAGCGTATTTGCTTCGGAGTTGAGTTTAGAATTAACGATTTTTTAATGTGTGAATGCGAGCAATATGTGTGCATAAAAAAGAAATATATATATAAATATATCCTTATATATACATATGTATGTATAATGTAGATAATAGGTATGTGTATGTGTTGTTTCTTGAGGCACCAATCTCGTAAGAGCCTGGGAAACAAGAGAACAACGAGTGCATGAGTGTGTGTGTGTGTATGTGTGTGTGTGTGTGTTTGATCGTAATGTGTTTAGGGTTTGCCTTCTACAGTTTAATTACGTTAACCTTTCCAAAAGTAATTCAATATCATTATATCCTAATTGCAATAGCCAGTTTGATAGGATTATTTTACATTAAGGGGGTATATATTTAATATTTTATTAATCTTATTATATAGATATCTAGATTGGCATATATACTGTCGACTTGCAAATGTCGAGTTTATATGAGTTTTGTGGGTTACTATATATTGTTTTCTTTTTGTCAATATAGGGTCAAATTCAAGAGTATTGTGCAATTTCAATATAATATTTAACACGTACATTTTCCTTACTGTTAGTACTTCTGAAACAGAGTAAATCATGTTAGTGGGGTATTTATACGGCTTAAAATACATTAATTTTAGTAAAGACCTTTGATTTCTTTCCAGATCCAAAAAAAATATCTTAGTAGCGCCTCCCCAAATCGGTATACAATAAGTTAAAATAGATTGTGCTAAATATTTATATATTTGTTTTTTTCTTATATTTTTTTTTATTATATTTGTTTTATTATTTGTTTAAGGAGTTTGGGCGGTGCTACATGTCTGAGGTTTTTGAAAATGTACATATAAAGCCTTGAATTACCTTGATGCAAGTTAAAATATCTTACCTTCTTGTAATATTAGGCAGGAATATAGCTGCCCTGTACCAGTTCGGGCCTTTGTCCTTGGTGGAGAACCAGAGCGGAGTGGTGATGTTGCCGCGGTTGGTGATCTCGACGAGCTCTACGCCGAGAGAGCCGTAGTTTCGGCCGTACTGGTAGTAGTAGAATCTCACCTGTAGGTTTTTGAAAAAAACTGTTTAATTTTTGAAACAGGTGAAGTTTCTAGAATAAAAACAATAACGAGTTATTTGTAAACAGGGTTGTTTACCAGTCATTCTCTTTTTTGTGAAACTAGATGCTTCTGTTTCTCGAACATTCAGAAGGTGCGATATAAATACGTGAGCATGTTTGCCGAGCGAACAGTATTTAACTGGCTTCAAATGCGATCAGAGCGAATTATCCGAGTGACTGCAAGGTTTTAGTGTAGATCAGTGAGATTATTTGAGTGATTTCCGTTATAGGTTTAACTGGACTACGTTATCAAATCCCGAACAGCTCGTCACAATAATATAAAATAGTATACATCAAAATATTAAATAATATAGATAAATATAACTAACCATACAACAATTGTAGTATCTGGATGAGTGGTCGCTGTGGACCTTCGGAGGCGGGTTGAAGATGGATGTCCTCATCGCTGCTGTAGACGCAAAATCTGCCTTCTCCTGAAAAAACATAACCGCATTTAGAATTTTGATACTGGTGATTCATCTGGATGAGATAAAATCTCGATTTACTCAGCTAATATTGTCACCAAGGAAATAAACAAGAGAGGAAAGACATGCTCGTAACGTAAGGTCAGTAATATTAATATTGACGAAGAAGTACCAGCCGACACAGGAAGATAGCGATTGGTTAATATGTGCCGGTATCAGAAGTGGGATCATCTTGTTTATTATAAACCAGATCATTCACTTCATCGTCCATGTCTACCTTCATACCTTATTAGGTCCAGTGACGTTCATATTGACGAAGAAGTACCAGCCGACACAGGAGGAGAGTGACTGGTTCATGTGTGCCGGTATCAGAAGTGGGATCATCTTGTTTATTATAAACCAGATCATTCACTTTATCGTCCATGTCTACCTTCATACCTTATTAGGTCCAGTGACGTTCATATTGACGAAGAAGTACCAGCCGACACAGGAGGAGAGTGACTGGTTCATGTGTGCCGGTATCAGAAGTGGGACCATCTTGGTCGGCCGCGGTACCGGCATGCCGCATGTGTGGTCATAGTTGGGTCCCGTCTTGTCGGTCGGTGTTGGGCCGCTGTGGCGGGACCATTTGAGTATGGGCCTGTGGATAAGTGTTAGTTGTAAAATTGTACCTAAGCATTATTATTATGCCTTTGTAAAACCTACTTTAAAATAATTAAACTTACTAAGACAATATGGAATAAAATTTCAGCTAAACACAGATGAGAATCTATCAATCCTATCCATAAGACGTCACTTATTATCTTTTTACTCGAACACGCCACTTACTGATGAATATCTTCGAATCCGCAGTTGTCGATTTCAAAATTGCAATACGACCCGTACGGCATTTTGTCTGTAACAAATAGGAGAATGTTTATTAGTAATGTTTAATGAAGTGTAAAAAATGGTATTCGGCTGAATTAATCCAAGCCACAAACCACCATGCCCTTCTCTCTTGCCCGTGGATGCAGTAAAAATCTGCCAAAGGATACCTCTGAAGATGGGCAGCAGCGGCTTTCCGTGAGTCAACATCACGTACTGCGCTCGCCAGTCCCCCTGCCAAACGTGGTGAGTAAGGTGGCAACAAACCCCTCATGATCTTTGAGTTCCATGAGACCTATGTCCAGTGGCATGCAAGCAGTGGATATGCCCAGCAATTTCAGTGTGAGTAAGATGATGACCAAGCCCTATACCCATATCTACGAGCGGGGTTATAGAAAGTACTCTATATTCGAGAATCGAACCAGATAGCGTAGGGTAGCCGGCTGAGATGCAAGAGCGGCTTTGCCCTACTTCTTGGACGCCAATACCCTCGTTCATTCTCAGAATTATTGAGAACAGACCGCGATTCAGCGAATACAAAATAAGCACTGTGCCAGTGACGTTTTGCAAACGTCCGCTAACAGATACTGGACGCAGCCGAAAGAGGGAAAACTTGGGAAGGCCTTACACAAGAACTAGGTAAGGTAATTAAATAATTCACATCGAACGCGTGATAACATGATAACATCTCTATGGAACACGTGATAACACGTGATAACATCTCTATGGAAATGATACTATTAACGCTACCTCAAACGCTTGGCGTTATAACAGCTATAGTGAATGCCTCCATAGTAACAGGTACCTTCCCAACCTCGTGGAAATCTGCTATCGTAAGAACTATTTTTAAAAATGACAACCCCGTACTATTAAAAGACCTACGCCCAATATGTATTTTGCCATTTTTACCTAAAATTGTAGAGAAAGTTATCTGTACACAGCTCATAATTATATTATTTAACACAAAACAATATCTTACCAGAAAAGCAGTCCGGGTTTCGGAAAGGTTAGCACAACGATTGCTCTATTGGAGCCGATGATACATAAGTTATACGTTGGGGAAGGTACCATACTTACCTTGCTTGATTTTTCTCATGCCTTTAATACCATTAATGTTCCACTCTTACTTTCCAAGTTGTCTTACCATGGCTTTGCTGAATCCGCAATAAAATGGTTTGACAGTTATCTCAGTAACCGCTCACAGTTCGTCGAGTTACGGCTAGGGGTTGGTTCCCGTGTTGTATCTAAGACTTAGGCTGTAAAGCGTGGAGTACCTCAAGGGTCCATTTCAGGTCCGATACTTTTTACACTTTACTGTGCTGATAATATTAAAAACATTGAATATTGCTACTATCATCAATATAACTATTTATATCTTTCAACCCATGCGATGCTGCGGTCTCGTTTAAATAGAGTTAAATAGAGACCTGGATCGAATACTCCAGTGGTCAAAAACAAACTGTTATACCCCAGATAAATCTAAATTTATGGTTATTGGATCGAAAAATATGATTTCTAATATGTTGCCAAGTAACTTAGATGTTAAAGTAGGGGGGGGGGGGGCGCTATCGATTGGATAAATGAGACTCGAAATCTCGGCATTCTCATGGATGGGTCACTGAAGTTTGAAAATCACGTATCGCAAACAGTACGCAACTGTTTTTACAGAATGTCAGTGCTCTATTATGCGCGATTACCTAAGCACTGAACTTAGAATACAACTCTGTGACTCTTTTATTTTATCAAAACTTAATTACGTCGATAATGTATTTGGTGAATGCCTATTGGCTCTTTCTAAAAGACTCTTACAACGTGTGCATGCGTGTGATTTGTACATACGTTAGATTTTGCTTTCCCATCTCGCGACGAGCTCACGTTACATCTTATATAAATAACCATGACTCGCTCAAGATGACTTCGCGACGTTTGTTTTATTTTGCAACATTGTTGTTTGGGGTTATAAATAATAGACTTCCTCGATATTTATATGAAAAGCTCCAGTTCTCAGACCGGCGGATAAGATTCACCATTCGATTGATGTATCCCCAGCACAAAACGACTGCTTTTCGTGGCAACTTCAAGTACGCTGCCACGAAATGTTGGAATAACTTGCCACCACCAATCAGAAATTCATCTACAGTTTGGACTTTTAAAAATTCACTTTTGAAGTACCTTTTACACATGCAAAATAAATAATTAATAAGTAGTAGTTTTAGGATATATCTTTGACTTAGTGTTAATACTGAATACCGTCTAGGTAGTTTAAATTTTGAACAAATTAACAGAATGTATGTAGCAATTAATGTATGAATGCTTATACTTATACATAATTTTGTTAATTTGATTTAAACTGAAAAAATATTATATTCCATTATTGTCTTTGATCTTTAGTTTTAGCGTTGTGTGCACATGCACTGCTGGTGCCAAGGAAGATCAGCGTTACATTAACTTTTAGATAATATGCACAAGCTGAGTGGTTGCCATTTTCGTTGGCAAATAATTTGTTTATATTTGTATTTTGTAAATCCAGTCGTTTTGATACCGACCCGTATTTTCTTTATTGTAATGTCTTTTTTTTTTAAACTTCTGTTTATTTCTTATGTTTCGACACGAAATAAAGTTTATCTTATCTTATCAACAGCTGTCCACCACAACAAGCAGACAATGAATTTTGAATCTTTTACTCACCACAACTCTGGTTCTCGTCGCTGCCATCATCGCAGTCCTTGACGAGATCACACACTTGACTCTTCTTGATGCAAGAGTCCTTCTGTAAATAAAGAAAATGAAATTTTGGATCGCTATCTTTTTTGTTAGGTCTTTGCCAAAAATTGGCCCAACATGGAGATGGCTTAATTGTAAAAATCGGCCAAGTGTGTGTCAGACTCACGAGCGAAACCTTCTGTACCATTACTTGGCAAAATAACTTGAATATTCTGTGAATATTTCAACCTGTTGCCGTTATTATAAAAACTCGTTGGTTGTATAGAAGCCCCCCTTAAATATTTATTTAATATTTTTTTTAGTATTTCTAACAAGAATTTTCAAAGATTTCTGTTGCCACTACCTCTATAACAATAGTGGCAACAGAAATCTGTGAAAATTTCAACTGACAGAAAGACAGACAGACAGGCAGGCAGACAAACAGACATACAGACAGAGAGACAAACAGACAGCGGAGTCTTAGTAATATTAGTTTCTCTAATCTGTGGTAATAGTGTCTTTTGGCTACGGAACCCTAAAATTAACTGTTGAAAAAATGGCGTCGTTCTTAGGTTTTTCAACTACATATCAAATTGACGTCTAACATGGTGCCTTCAAAATGAAATCATAAAATGTATAAGGTATAGGGCAAAAAGGCTTAATGTAAGATTAAATATCGAATAGGTCTCCACAAACGTCATAATTCTCCGTTCTATTTAATTGGCGTCCAACAAGGGGTAACTATATCTGCTAAAACGTAATATGAAAATAATAAAATAATATATTTACAAAATATAAAAACAGTACACTTTACATTTCTTGTTTAAGTATTCGTAATTTTGAATTTAAAAGACTTGTTATTTTTTATTAACTCATTATTTGTCATACATTCTCGTAAAATTTTCTTGTTAAGTACCTAGAGGTATAATGTTGCAAAATTTGTGTTCCTGCATGCTGTGACATCCTGTAAGTGGAGGAACACATTGACATAAGTTAAATTAGTTATAAGTTTATATTTTATTGTGATTCTTTTGTTGGGTGTCCATAAATAAATAAATAACCATAAATAATTAAAAATTAGACAAGGCTCTGTTCATCATCATCATTTCAGCCGTAGGACGTCCACTGCTGGACAAAGGCCTCCCTCATTGATCTCCAAGTACTGCGGTTGGAAGCCGTCTGCATCCACCGCCGACCAGCAGTTCTCACCAAGTCGTCTGCCCATCTTGTAGGTGGACGTCCTACGCTGCGCTTGCCGATCCGTGGCCTCCACTCGAGAACTTTGCGGCCCCATCGGCCATCTGTTCTGCGAGCTACATGGCCTGCCCATTGCCACTTCAACGTGCTAATCCGTTTGGCTATGTCGGTGACCCGAGTTCTTCTACGTATCTCCTCATTTCTGATTCGCTCATTTCTGCTCGGTTCAGATTTAGGATAATTATGTAGTATTCCATAAATATAATGTATCTTAGATTCTTACCTTCCCAATCATGCACTTGTGCTGTCCAGGTATACACTCCCCGTTGTAGACGGGCGGTTCTGGCACACACTCTATCATCCTGATGTTGTCTATGGCGATGTGGGGCAGAGGCTGCGCTAGGTTCACGTAGCTCGGACGTGTGATCTCTATGATGATCCTCACTTCCTGAGATATCTTGCCGATCATGAACCGCATGGGGTTCCACCTGTAAGTGACGAAAGTAATTTACACATTTTCTTTTCTCTTACATCAACAGCCGCACATACTGGTCATGAGGGAATAAGACCACGCTTGGCAGGCGGGTTGGCGAGCGCGGTACGGGATGTTGATACACGGATAGATGCTGCTGCCCATCTTCTGGAGGCGTTGGGTGCCGGCAATAGAATGTAACCCCTCCTCTCCTGCCCGTGGATGCAGTAAGAGCCTGCTAAGGAATACCTCCAGAAGATGGGTAGCAGCGTCTTTCCGTGAATCAACATACCGTACTGCGCTCGCCAACCCGCCTGCGAAGCGTGGTGAGTATGGCAACTACCCCTCATGGAGATCCATGAGGGAGGCCTGTGTCCAGTAGTGGACGTTTTACGGCTGAAATGATGATGGTTATCTTCTGGAGGTATCCCTTAGCAGAATCTTACTGAATCCACAGGTATGATAGGCGAGGTGGATTCTACTGCCGGCAACCCACGGCACTGTAACATGTGCTGTCCCTCAAAAATAGACTCTGCAGAAAAACATCCAGAACACCCTGAACAAATATCTGCAGATCGTAGAGACATTTGTCACGAGGTTCTCTTGCGTCGCAGGCGGATCTTCGCCCGCTGCGCCACAGATATTATGAATAATTAGTTATTTATAAACTCATTTTAAGTGAATGTTACTGTTCTTATCTCACTAATCTCATCTCAATATTATTATAGAGCCGAAAGTTTGTATGTATGGATATACATCATCATGCAAAAAGCACTTTACGGATTGGACTGAAACTTTGCACACGTATAGACGTTGTCCAGAAATAATACATAGGCGTTCACCACTGAACACAGGCCGGATCTCCATGAGGGGTAGTTGCCATACTCACCACGCTTGGCAGGCGGGTTGGCGAGCGCAGTACGGGATGTTGATACATGAAAAGACACTGCTGCCCATCTTCCGGAGGTTTCCCTTAGCAGGCTCTTACTGCATCCACGGGCATGAGAGGAGGGGTAACATTCTTCTGCCCCCACGGGGAGTATGAAATAATTTATTGAAACAGACAATCAAATAGCTGGTTGGAATTCTATATCATTGTTCCCACGCTTAGCTGTAATGCAATTAAGTGTTAAATAATAAAACACACGAACATTGTAGCTAGGGGTATCTTGTATTATCCTGTACCCACCCACGTAGCTTCTAAAGGTCAGATTCATAGGGCACCACTCCTACGTTGCCTTTTAGTTGTAGTATACACATGATATTCTAAAATACCTACGGATCTTTTTAACCTCTCGATTTACATCATCTGGTCAGGGGACGACGGGCAGATGTAATCACCTTGTACCTTGACCGCTGGCGCCGCCACATTGAAAAAATGGCACCGAAAAACTGTTTTTTGACTAAATCTCCTCCATACGCCTGGCAGACGTAAAACATTTTCACCACAGTCGCCATAGTCGTCACAGTCGCTACAGTAGACCCAGTTGCCATAGTCACCACAGTCGCAACAGTAGCCCCAGTCTCCACGGTCGCCCCAGTCGCCATAGTCAACACGATGGGCACGACGAACGAATGGGCAGTCGCCCAAGTAACTAGTTATTAGGGTAGTCGCCCTAGTACTAACTCGCACATCTCCAAGCGTCACGCGTCACGTCTCGCCCGATCGGTTTTACCCCCGCAAAAGATGTTTTACATCAAAAATAAAATCCAAAGCCATCCTTACATTTCAAAGTTGTCCCCAGCCACTTCTTGCAATATCCATTGCACATCGGAGATCGTAGACTCGGAGACCAGCTTTATACTCGCGTTTTGCATCTTGCTCTGATGCAGGCGCGCTTCGAACTGTGCGAGAGAGAAGAAGCATTAGGCAGGTGTTGCACGGGTAGGGTTACCAGATGAAAAAATCAACAGACCGGAGAAAAGGCCTGATTTCCATGGAAAAGTCCTGAGATTGTATACAGTTTGAGAATTTTCTCTCAAAAACGTATTATTATCATTTTATACACTGCGGATCTAGCTCAAGATAATTTTTAGTTTGTTTTACTTGGATAAATAGGTACTTGATTTTAACTGTTCAATTGTTACCAAAAGAACATTATTTTTAGTTGGTTTAACTTTTAATTAAAGAGATCTATAAAATGTAACCTGTGTTTTATTGAAAATCCTGAGATATCACGAGATATGCAAAATCCGGCCGCAATCCTGAGAAAAGTCGAAAAAGCCTGAAATCTCAGGACAAATCCTGAGATATGGTAACCCTATACACGGGGCAACAATAAAAACGATTGAGATGTGGTGCCAGGGCCACTGTTTGGGGCTGATTCGTTTATTACCATTGCGTTTATTATTACAATAAGTATATATTTGTTTTTGTCTAATACACATCTTGTCAATGTTAAATCGAAAGCGACGCACAATGCAAGCTGCTATGACAATTCAAAATTTCAATAAATCTGACCCTTGACCGTTCTTAACCTACTGAAGCAAAAGCGACCTTTACCGTAGCCGACTTATACGACACCGCGCAAAATTCGCAGACTGTTTGTTGTAGGCGAGCTTACCGCCATCGTACCACTCGATAATAGAGTAGGTGTAGGTAAGTATAAGCGCTGTAAGCGACAGATTTATAGCTGTCAGTAAACAATGCGTTTGGACAGCTGTAGGTCTACCATGAGTTTTCACAATCTAAGCTCGCTAGCGACTGTAGTTAAAAAAATGTATGAAAACTTGTACCTACAGCGCTTCTAGCGGGTAGTTTGGTTGGTACTAAAATATGCAGTAAACTATACTACAGCTACTGTAGTTTGGGCTTAATTTGCTTAGAATTTGGAACGATGAGTTACTAATCCAACAGAGAGATAGATAGATAGATAAACTCTTTAATGTATGTACATTCACCATATAACTTATATTTCACAAAGAGAAACTCAGACAAATATAACATACAATGGGCGGTCTTATCTTATTAGATGTCATAGTAACGTGCTATTACTACTCACTCTAGTAACGGCAGGCGATCTAACAGTGACAACTCATGGTAGACACACTGGTTGCCTGCTGGCTGTCGGCGCGTGGACAGCTAGTGACCACTAGCTGTCCGATGTCCGTTTTAGGCGGTGTTATGCGGGAGCGGGGTCGTGTCAGAGAGCTACGACCTTTAACCACCTTGTTTGGTCGATTCTACACACCATAAATATAGGCTAGACGGTCTTAATCCACCGCGCACATATCCAATAGAGGGGAAATTCCGAAACACGTGCTTTGCACTAATGCAATGACAACTGTCTCTCGCCTTTGACAATACAGCGCCAACCGCCGACCTATGTACTTTTCCGTACAATTATGAAATATTTTTGGCGGAATTGTTGTTTACACAAAATAAATGACATTTCCTCTCTATTGGGTATGTCCTCGATGTTTTTAATCCTTGACTTATCACTAGCTGTTCTGTCATGAGTCATGAGTGTAGGTAGGTATATTTTTTATTTTACTTATATTATTTTAACTCAAAATTGTATTATGTTTTTCTCTTATATATATAATTAAGTACTGTTTTTTGTTGCAATTTATTTTACACTTATGTTCTTGAATTATTTAGCATTACATGTAGGTACACTTATTTCGACACTGCCATGCTGTATTCGCAGTGCGCACAAAAGTTATGTTACAAGCTGGTCATGCATCTTATTTTTATTACCTTGTATTATTGATTTTGTATCGTGTATTGTGTGCCTTATTAAATAAATACAGTTTATGTGTTACATAAACAGCTCATATAATAAAAACTTACCTTACAGTCCTCCCAGAGACTTCTGAAGGGAGGTGATTTGATGACCATGTTCTCCATGGTAGGGTCCACTGGGAGGTACAGGAAATGACCTGGAATTACATATGGAAAATTAGAGACAATAACTGGTGTGGATTCTGTTGTTTGACTAACTAACATTAAGCTCGAGTAATGGTGTCATTCTGTTTGCACACTTCTTCGGCGCGGTAGCTTCGGAGCAGATCGCGGAGATATGCTGTTCTTCAGATGCTACCTTCTATAAATAATACAGGTAGTGGAAAATAACTGAAAGGTTACTAAAAATATTCCACATTTTATGTTTAACCAGCGACCCGGCCCGGCTTCGCACGGATGCAATGCTGATACTAAATATACTACAGAATGTCTATATACAACGTTCACAGCTTTTTTGTCATTAGACAATACAAACATATTTTCTTTAGAGGTTACTCTTGAAAGAGCGACACATAATTGACCATGTGAAAAACACTCAACGCTCAAATCTATACTGCCTGCAACGTTGAAAGTTTGACCCTGCGATTTATTAATGGTCATTGCAAAGGATATCTTTACCTGAAATTGTAGGCGTTTAAATTGGAACGGTAAATCCGATGGTATCAGAGGAATTCGGGGAATCAATACATCTTAACAATTCATCTTGTCTGTGTTTCCCTTTGTGAAATGTGTGTTATATGGTGAATGTACAATAAAGAGTTTATCTATATATCTTCTCCGGTACCGCATCCGGTGAGTATTGTGCGCTCTATTATGAAAGTTTTTAGTGAAGTCCCCGTTTAAAATTTTGTTTAAACGTCGTATTTACTCCAGCATAAATTCTCAAAGAAACCTCAAAAAAAAAACACAAAAGCTTTATCTTCTTCTAAAGTTGAGGTAATTATTTTTTTATTTTTACAGCAACGGGTAAGATAATTTATATAACCAAAGTGCCCGTAAAAGTTTTTGAAAAAATTGTAACTTTGATTTTATCATGAATTACTATTGCAAATACGACCGTGCGCAAGGATAAACTATTCTTATTCAAAAAATCCAACCGCAAGTTTAAATTTAGGACATAACACTATACCTTAAAGGACTCCAGTACACACTATTACATTATTTCTTTTCCATTCCGGATGCTGATGATGGTGATGTGTAGGTAAGTATGATGATTACTATTTATACAAAAGTCTATGCTTATGTCAAACATCTCGCAGTGGGCTCTGAGGTGGGCTCCCCTGTCTATATAGCTGTGATACCAGCTTCTGTACCTATACTCCAGCCACATTCGAATATAGAATGTTTGTAAACAAACTTCCACATTTGAAATTGAATTGCTTCCTAAGTCGGGTTTTTGACCGAGTGAATAGTAATTTATATTGAAGGTAGTGGTCACAAATCCCCAATAACTGAGAAATATTTATGTACAGAAATCAACAGAAAGAAAGTGACTTTTAGGTAAGGTATTAACAGTTTGTTGACAAACATTCTACATCGAAAGAGGCTGGAATATAAGTCTGCGATAATAGGTAAATATAATATAGCCGATTCCCATATAACTTAATTCACAGTTGTGTTAATTGTCCTTTCGCATCTATTACAAATACAAATACAAAATGTTTTATTTGTTTCTTAATTTTTGCAATAACAAAAATAGTTGAAACCTGCTTTTAAGTAAGTACCTTATGTTACTTGTGTTACTTGTAGACGGAGAATTCGCTCTCCCTAATGGTTAAATCATCATCATCATCATTTCAGGCGTAAAACGTCCACTACTGAACTAAGGCCTCTCTCATGGATCTCCATGAGGGGTAGTTGCCATACTCACCACGCTTGGCAGGCGGCTTGGTGAGCGCAGTATGGGATGTTGATATACGGAAAGACGCTGCTGCCCGTCTTCCGGAGGTGTCCCTTAGCAGGCTCTTACTGCATCCACGGGTAGGAGAGGAGGGGTAACATTCTACTGCCGGCCCCACGGCTGAATGGTTAAATACCACAGAATTATGAAAAGGTATTCATGCTGTACTATAACGCTGCAGTGCATGGGGCATTGTTAGATGGATTAGGCTTGCCCAGCACCGATTCCATCTTCACAGCTTAGTCAGCTATTAGTCAGGAAAGAACATGTCAATATGTTTGAAGCTTACTTATCTGCGGGTTTCATCACGATATTTTCCTTCACCGTTACAGCACATATATTTTTTAAGAAAGAAAAATCTATAGTTTCGTGGCCGGTACCGAACCCAAGGCTTTCCGGTTGAATGTCGGAGGTGCAAACCACTCGGTCAACACGGTTAAAAACACAGCAAACCATCATATTTCCCAAAGCATAGTAGTGGTTGATTTGAAATGATGAAATAACTTATTAGAAGCATCATCTCAGCCGTAGGTCGTCCTCTGCTGGAGATCGTGGATCTCCAAGAGCTGATCATGAGGGGAGAGAGGATCATATTGTTGCCATACTCGCCATTGGCAGGCGAGCGCAGTACGAGATGTTGATACACCGAAATACGCTGCTGCCTATCTTCCGGAGCATCTGCCAAAGTCGATTCTTAATGCATCCACGGGCAAGAGAGGAGGGGCATTCTACTGCCGGCATCCCACTGCAAGTTATGAACGTCCATCTCGCACTTCAATCTACGTAGGCAACTGAGTCCACATTTCTAAGTCTCAGTTCTAAGTTTAGCCGCAGATAGATTGTGTCTGACTACCATCAACTTAGCTCAGTAATAGCTGCTATTCTTAGTAACGTCTCATACGGCTGTTTAAAGGGCTGTGGAGATAAATAAATAATGCTGGACAATTCACACAGCATCATCTAGCCCCAAGCTAAGCAGAGCTCGTGTTCTGGGTACTAGATAACTGTGTGTCTACCATGAGTTGTCACTGTTAGATCGCCTGCCGTTACTGCAGTAGTAATACTTAGTACAAGCAAATGAAGCCCAAACTACAGTGCTGTGTTGTAGTTTACTGCGTATTTTAGTACCAAACTATCCGCTAGAGACGCTGTACAAAATTTTCATACATTTATTTAACTACAGTTGCTAGCGAGTATAGTTTGTCAAAACTCATGGACATGGAGCAAGACCATCTAATACATAATACATATAAATACCTCATACATTATACTAAGCTAGCTTCTTATATTTTTATCTTCCTAATTTGTCTTATTCATGTTCTCTTTTTTGAACTCGATATGCCTTATAATGTTTTTAATATTATTTTTTTGTTATAGATTCTGGACTTTCATAATTATCATCTATAATATAAAATTCAAAGTCCTGACTAACTCACTGACTGACTGACTGACTGATATAATAGGTCTTTACCTATGAAATTGCCGTTCTTCAGTACAGGTAATTTCAAATAAAAAAAAAATTGACATGGCTTGGTATTTCAAATTCAAATTAATTTTGTTTTAAAAACATGACATTCTTTTTACAAACTCAGTCTTTTGTTTATTGATTAGCGTTGTATTTTCATTATATTTGAACATTTTTCGTCATAATGGGTACCTTAAAAAATCGTGTAATTATGGAATATGAGTTCCGTCGTGGCACCAACGTGACACAAACGGCACGTAACATCAAAAACGTTTACGGAGAGAACTGTACAAACGAACGCACAACCCGTTATTGGTTTTCCCGGTTCCGTTCTGGAAATTTTGACTTGAAAAATAAAGCTCGTGGCCGTCCGAAGGCTATTGTCAACAATGATGAATTAAAGGGGATTGTGGAAGCTGACGAAACTCAATCTACAGCTGAGCTAGCAGCAGCTTTTGATGTTAGCATCAAAACAATATTGATCCATTTGCGACAAATTGGCAAGGTAAAAAAGCTTGATAGATGGGTACCCCACGAACTTAGCGCTGGCGAACGCAACGTACGCGTTGAGACCTGTCTCGCGCTGCTCAACAGACAAAGAAATGAAGGAATTTTGAACAGAATTGTTACGTGCGATAAAAAATGGATTCTGTTCGACAATCGAAAGCGCTCAACAAGTTGGTTAGATCCTGGTTCAGCACCAAAGCAATGCCCTAAACCAAAAATGACCCCTAAAAAGTGATGGTCACTGTTTGGTGGTCCAGTGCGGGTGTGATTCACTACAGTTTTTTTTATAAAACGGCATGAGCATTACTGCAGGTGTGTACTGTAAAGAACTGGAGACAATGATGGAAAAGCTTGCACATCTGCAACCAGCTTTGGTCAAACGGTCGTCCCTACTGCTCCTTCACGACAACGCGCGACCCCTTACTGCACAACAGACCAGTTTCCAAGCTGCAAGAGCTGGGATTTTTACAAGAAGGGCATCAATAAAATGCCAATGCATTGGCAAAGATGCGTCGATTGCATGGGGTGTTACTTTGAGTGATAGAAATAAAAAAGTTAGGAAAAAAAGTACTTTCATTTATTCCATACAAAACGGCAATTTCATAGGTAAAGACCTAATATTAACGCACAGCCTAAACCACTGGACCTAAAGACTTGAAATTTGGCACACATATACCTTGAGTATCCTAGAGGTGCACTAAGAAGGGATTTTTCGAAATTCCCACGGGATAGGGAATAAATTAGATTTATATTTTCGAATCAAAGTGGCTCGGTGTGAAAAAGGGGATTTTACGTTTTATGACTTCCACGCGGACGAAGTCGCGGGCAAAAGCTAGTTTATTCATAAACCTGGTTCGTTTTCGTTAGTTTTTTGAGGTTCAGACTGAAAGTCAGCGTCAGTATCGTTTTTGGTGCGGTAGCGACATTTAGCTGAAGCCGAACCTACTTACCGCACACTTGGGAAAGATCAATGTTTTGTTATGTTGTGTATTTTATACCTGTTCTGTGTGTTTTCTTGTTGCCTTTCTGTATGTGCGTGTGTGTTAGGTAAATAAATCTTTATCTTTATAAGTTTTTTAAACATCTCGTGTAGTTTATATAGAAGCTTTTTATTGCCCTTTTAATTTGAATATCTTAAAGTTAAATTAAAACTCGACAAAATATTTACGGGTGGCGGGTGTTCGTTCATGTTCACACGTGCGACAGCTTTTCGCGTATATGAGTGTCTAAACCATTGTCTAGTGAAAAACAACTCTAAACATTGTATTTAAAGACATTCTCTGCTAAGAGAATGTTGGTATAATAATAACCATGCTGGACAATTCACACAGCATCATCTAGCCCCAAGCAAGCAGAACTTGTGTTATGGGTACTAGATAACTGATATACCTAATATATTTCACTACATAGATACATATTTTTGTTATATAGAAAAACATCCAGAACACCCTGAGCACGGGACAAATGTCTGTACGATCTGCAGATCAAATATCTGCAGATCGTACAGACATTTGTCCCGAGGCGGGAATCGAACCCGCAACCTCTTGCGTCGCAGGCGGACCTTCGCCCGCTGCGCCACAGAGCTCGTCAAATTGTGTCATGTCTGGTTTCCATGTATGTACTCCCTCATGAATCGCCAAGTACTGATTATGAGGGGTTGTTGCCATACTCACCACGCTTGGCAGGCGGGTTGGCGAGCGTAGTACTGGATGTTGATACACAAAAAGACGCTGCTACCCATCTTCCGGGAAACCCCTTGGCAGATCCTTACTGCATCCACGGGCAATAGAGGAGAGGCAACATTCTACTGCCACCCCACGGCTAGTGCAGTTGTTACTTCGACTTTATTACCGGTCTACCATGAGTTTTCACAATATACACTCGCTAGTGTATGTAGTTAAAAAAATATGAAAACTTGTACAGCGCCTCTAGCGGATAGTTTGGTACTGAAATACGCAATAAACTATACAACAGCGACTGTAGTTTGGGCTTCATTTGCCTAGAATTTGGTACCAAGAGTTACAAATCTGACAGATGAACGTACCAATACTACTGTAGTAACGGCAGGCGATCTAACAGTGACAACTCATGGTAGACACATTGTTACTACAGTCGCTAGCGAGTATAGATTGTGAAAACCAGCGCTGTGGTACGACTCGTTCTGCCACAGCACATGCTGAGTAGTGACCATTTTTGTCACTAGTTTTAAAACCGAATTGATGTTTTTTTTTTATTTGATTGTAAAAATGTGACAAAATAAACGTTTCTTTATCTTTCTTTATCTTTATCTTTAAAACTCATGGTAGACCTGTGGTGAGTGACAACTGTTGGTAGACACACTGTGTACGCTTTTAGAATGGCCAAACACTTTGTTTTTTGTTGCCCATTGCAGTCACAACTCCACCTTAATGAGTTAAATTTAAAGCTCATTTAGACATAGTGGGCCGAAATGGCAATTAAGTGCATACAAAGGCGCACTAATTATAGCGGACAAAGGGTTCCAGACGTTAACCATCATCATCATTGACAACACACCCCCCTCCTCTCATGCCCGTGGATGCAGTAAGAGCCTGCTAAGATACCTCCGGAAGATGGGCCGCAGCGTCTTTCCGTGTATCAACATCACTTACTGCGCTTGCCAACACGCCTGCCAAGCGTGGCTGGTATGGTAAAAACTCCCTCATGATCTAGGCCTGTGGACAACAGTCCTAAGGCTGAAATGGTGCAGCACATCGGGACAGAAAGCGTCATAGAAAAGTATACCCCTTGCACAAGACACCCAGCTTCAAATCCCTACTTGGGGGTTAATTAATTGTGTGGTCAATGTATAAAGGGCAATGTACAATCGCGTTAATAGGATACCACTTAGGTAAGGATCACAGGTAAGGATACACTAAGGAGTGTATTATATTATCTGTGACTAAGGTACCATTATGGCTTAGTGGTATCCTTTGTTATGAACGCGACTGTACCACAACTGTACTTCCTTCTACAATCAAATTCCTTAATTGCATGCAGCAATTTTCTATGAACAAGTTAAAAAAATTAATAAAACGAAAGCTTCTTAAAAGTCAGGCCTTTGCATCTATTATAGAAGATTTATGCAGCGTCAGCAGTTGCTGTTTAAGCCGATTACCAACTGGTAATCATGCTGTACGGGACGCTGCAGTGCCTGGGACATTGTTAGATGGATTAGGCTTGCCCAGCACCTATACCATCCCCTCTGCTTAGCCACCTATTAGTCAGAGGAAAGAACAGGTCAATACGTCTGAAGCTAACTAAGCCGCGGGTTTCCTCACGATGTTTTCTATAAAATATCTGATTATCTAGAAGAAAAAAATGCTTGGAACGGAATTTCCTCCAACTCCGACTCTAGTTAGTAATAAGAACAGTGTTTTCTAATCGCTTCTTAACACTAACTGAAAATCTTTTTTTTTCTTTTTAGTGTTCCGTACACAAAGGGTAAAAACCCTATTAGTAACACTCCGCTGTCTGTCACCAGGCTGTATCTCATGAACCGTGATAGCTAGACAGTTGAAATTTTCACAGATGATGTATTTCTGTTGCCGCTTTAACAACAGATACTAAAAACAGAATAAAATAAATATTTAATGGGTGCTCCCATACAACAAACGTGATTCTTTTACCGTTTTTAGCTCGATGTTAATAACGGCAGCAAGTAGACGCTTAAAGTATTCAGAGAATATTTATTTTTATAGGTAAAAAGTAAATACAGCAGACGTGATTTTTTCAGATTTTGCTCATTAGTAACAGCAACAGGTAGACGATTATACAAGACTAGCCGCACCCCGCAGTTTCACCCGCGTAGTTCCCGATCCCGTGGGAATATCGAAAAATCCCTTCTTAGTGCACCTCTAGGATACTCAAGGTATATGTGTGCCAAATTTCAAGTCTCTAGGTCCAGTGGTTTAGGCTGTGCGTTGTCTGTCAGTCACTTCAGTCAGTAACGGAAGAGTTTTATATATATATTGATTTTATTATTATGGGAACACTTCGTGCGCGTGTCTGACTCGCACTTTGCCGATTTTTAATAAACGCCTCATTGCATTTTCACCAAATGAGTTGAAGTTGATGCTCATTATACTACTTAGTGGGACATGGCGATTGTGTGCAACTACAAAAGCGTGCTAAATATAGGATACAAAGGGCTCCAGACCAGACGTTAAGTGCTTTCGCGCCACCACAGACAGTAAATGTAGGTAACCTAAGCGTTGTCGTGTCTTGTGCAGGACAGGACAACAAATGCTGAGTTGGACGCCTATTTGTGGCACAATATAAATGTTTTATTTAGATTGTTTTTTAATTAGCTGTATTTTTGTATTGTGTCAGAAATAAATGTTTTTTCTTCTTTCTTTCTTCTTCTTCTTCTAAAACTGTGATCATAATAATGCAGTATGCTTGATGATTAAAATTTTAAGTTTTATACCGTTATAGCCTCTAACGGTACAATCATCATGTCAGCCGTAAAACGTCCACTACTGAACTATGGCCTCCCTCATGGATCTTCATGAGGGGTAGTTGCCATACTCACCACGCTTGACAGGCGGGTTGGTGAGCGCAGTACGGGATGTTGATATGCGGAAAGACGCTGCTGCCCATCTTCCGGAGGTGTCCTTTAGCAGGCTCTTACTGCATCCACGGGTAGGAGAGGAGGGGTAACATTCTACTAGATTCTAGAGTCAACATCTATAGGTGTGCAAAATTTCAGCTCAATCCGTAGTCTAGTGTTTGCGTGAAGAGGTAACAAGCATCCATACATCGATACAAACAAACTTTCGGCTTTATAATATTAATCAGATGTTTGCTTGTTTTTACACCCAGTTCTGATGATGGAATCCGTAATAAATCGAGGCATAAATGAAGCAGTTTGGGTGTATTCAGCAACAAGTCAAAGGTTATAGGTTTAAGTTAGTAGCTATACATGTATTATTGTATTACGGGAGAGACATAGTTAATTCTCTGACTAAAACTCCCAGGTTTTGACCTATAAAGAAATAAAAAAATAGTCAAGGCTTTGATATACGATTTTATTTTTTTGAAAATTAATTATTATGTGCTTATAAGTATTTTGCATTTCCTTTTGATTTTATGGTTGTACTTCATTACTATACTAGCTCGTGCCCGCCGCTCTGCATGCATTGTACCCGAATAAAATGTAGCCTATGTGTTAATCCTGGCCTACATACATATAAACAATACAATATTGCCTGGAAGAGATTGCTTCCAGCGATAAGGCCGCCCGTTGAATTGCCCAAAATTGTTTTATTATATTTTTGCTTGTTTTTATACCTCGGTATATTTTTTGTTACATGTGGTGATCAACAAAGTGTTATCTATCTATCTATCTAATACATGTGCAAGGTTTCAGCTTTTTACGGGTAGTTTTTGCGTGAAGATGTAACAAACAATGAATGTCCTATCTACTACTTAACGTATGAACATCTATACAAACAAACTTTCGGTTTTATAATATTAGTGGGATTAATGGGATGGGATTGGATTACCCGATAATGCAATAATGTGTGTTTATTAATAATAATGTGAGCCGTGGGGTGCCGGCAGTAGAATGTTACCCCTCCTCACATGCCCGTGGATGCTGCTGATGCTGCGGATGAGTGCTGCCCATCTTCCGGAGGTGTCCAGCAGGGCTGAGGGACACCTCCGGAAGATGGGCAGCAGCGTCTTTCCGTGTATTAACATCCCGTACTGCGCTCGCCAACCCGCCTGCCAAGCGTGGTGAGTATGGCAACTACCCCTCATGGAGACCCATGAGGGAGGCCTGTTCAATAGTGGACTTTTTACGGCTGGAATGATGATGAATAATGTGTGTTTATTGCGAAAGTTCAAAAAGGTTTATTGCACCCATCTTTTGTTTATTTATAATGGGTTGACACGAAATAAAGTTTATTCTATTATCTCCTTTCCCTCACTTGCAGAAAGTTTTCCGAAGCGAACAAATTCAATTATTTCCTTTATTCAATTTAAATGTGTTCCGTTTTTAATTTGTAAATTGACTTTTTATGTAGCTTTTTGCTATGAAGAAACACTTTTGACTTTGACTGCTCTGTCTGTAGTTAGGATAGCAGCGCCTGTAAGTGTGACCAGGGCTATTTCAGGCAATATTCAGAGGTCTAGTCAAAACCTAGATTCATAAGTAGGTGACCCGGCTTGACCTAAAAGAGGCTGAAGTAGCTAAGGTCAAATCAATTTTAGACCTATCTGCACGGTTATTAACATTTTAGCTATTTCGAGAACATGTCCACGTGAGGTTTGTGGTTTTCTTCTTCTTCTTCTTTCTTTTGTGGCTTCTGTGTTTGGTTTTACACAATTCTGCCAGTGTCAAGTATCATCTTTAGAAAGTCGAATAATAGAGTTTACAGTTATCAAAATATGAAGAATAAATTTAGAAATTAAAACTTTTGAATTGACCAATGGATTAGTAGGGTTAATTTTATCTGTAACAACACGTTTGTGATTGTGATTTTGTATTTGGGTTATTTCTTCTCTATGAAGTAAATAAAGTCAAAGTCAAACAAAAAAGATCTTGTCTTGTCTTTTTATTTTATGGCTTAATGTGTTTGGTTTTACACAATTCCGCCAGTGTCAAGTTAAATAATTAGTGTTTATTTTAAATCAACTCATTCTACTGAACTCCCCATTTGTACATCATGCTTACAATAAACAATTTGACTTTGAAATATTATCTCGTATAGAATAGATACAGCGTCAGAAACTGGTATTCGCCTGAGTATTCACCTACCTGTATGGGACTTCTTCTTCTTCTTATTTTATGGCTCCTGTGTTTGGTTTTACACAATTCTGCCTGTGTCAAGCACCATTATTAGTTTTATTTTTATCGTTTTTCTCACGTGTTTGCCATTACCCTTTTGGTCACTCGCTAAGTAATTTCGATGCAAGTGTCCGCCCCAAGTGGCATAGATGGTCAGTACGGATGTGGAGGGTCAAATATCATAATGACCCTGTGTGGGACGTTACAGTAACTGGGACAGTGTTCGATGCGTTAGGCATGTCCAGGGCGCCTACTCTAGAAAACGATTACGATATTATCGTCAGAATGGCAATTTTTACGAAACTAATGGCCATATGAGCTAGTTTGGCTTGATTACGATTTCGATTCATCGCTATTTACGTTCAAGAGTAGGTCACCAGCACATATACTACCCTCTTAATTCAGTCAGCTATATACCGAGCATAGTATTCAATAAAGAACATGTTAATATGTTTCTGTTTATATGTCAGGGGTACAAAATTATGTGAACATTTAAAAAAAAAGTAAGGCCTTTGCATCTATTATAGATGATATAAACAGCGTCAACAACTGGCAATCATGCTGTACGGGACGCTGCAGTGCCTGGGACATTGTTAGATGGATTAGGCTTGCCCAGCACCTATACCATCCTCTCAGCTTAGTCAGCTATTATTCAGATTAAAGAACAGGTCAATACGTCTAAAGCTAACTAAGCCGCGGGTTTCCTCGCGATGTTTCCTTCACCGTAAAAGCACGTGTTAAGTGTGCACATACATTTTTCAAGAAATAAAAATCCATTGGTGCACTGGCGGTATCGAACCCACGACCTTCGGATTGAAAGTCAGGGGTACATACCACTCGGCCCACACGTGCTTTAACGGGGAAGAAAAACATCGCCCGAAGCGACTGCGTCAGCTTCAGACGTATTAACCTGTACTTTCCTCTGACTAATAAATATCCGACTACGCTAGGAGGATGGTATAGGTGCTTAGCAAGCCTAATCCATATATCAACGTCCTAGGCACTTAAACGTCCCTACAGCATGAAAACCAGCTGCTGGCGCCGTATAGATGATTTACAATAGATGTTCAGGCCTTATAGGTACGAACGCAGTAATCACCGAAACTACGTATAGTCTAATAAACGTATATTTTTGTACCAAGAGTACTTGCGCAATTGACCCAAGCTATTATTCATCCGGGTAAAACGCGTGCAAAGCCGAACAGAACTTGTTGTATTTGTCCATCAATAAATAATATACTTTGTTTCTTCATCACCCTTTACCGTTTCCACTCTCCCTCTCAATCATCTCACTCCTCCTTTCTTTCTCATATCCTCATTTACACAATTCACCGATCGTTTAGTCTACCTCTTGGAAAACAAATGGAAGAACTTAATTCCCATTGATTCCTAACATTCTTTTCCCCATATTCGATTCATCCTTCCTCATCGCCTGACTAAACTTTTAGTCCTCAACTTTTTTACCACTGCTACTATAAGTACATATATAATATAAATCTCGCCTGCCAAGCGTGGCGAGTATGGCAACAATCCCCTCATGATCTTGGAGATGTATGAGGGAGGCCTATTTCCAGCAGTGGACGTGGACAGCAGTCCTAGGGCTGTGATGATGAAGATGTTCGACCTATTTCGGCCAAGGCTACACCCTCAGCTCCGATGTTGCGGTCTACGGTGCGCCCGCGCGTGGTCTATGCAGCCAATCATCTTTGAGAAGATTCTCGCACATTGCGGGCATGTGAGGACACCGTTCACAAAGTTATAATTGATTGACCCAGGTGGTCGGGCTTTCAATTAGTTGTCGGGCTTCTTATTTCCGTTTGTTACATGTGTGTGAATAAAGAAATTGAAATTGTTGTTACAAAACTACAAACGCGATATACCTAGCTTTTGAAACTATCATGGTTGTGAAGATTATATGCAATATTTACGGGACAATTACAATGATATGAGGCTAGTAGTAGGCATCATTTTAACCGTAAAACGTCCACTACTGATCACAGGCCTCCCTCATGGATCTCCATGAGAGGTAGTTGCCATACTCACAACGCTTGGCAGGCGGGTTGGCGAGCGCAGTACGGGATGCTGATAAACGGAAGAATGCTGCTGCCCATCTTCCGGTGGTATTAGTGTGGTATTAGGTCGTTCTGTAATCTGTGCCATATCAGGCTCTTACTGCATCCACGGTCATGAGAGGAGTAACACTACTGCCGGCACCCCACGGCTAGTAGTAGTAATCAATCGCATTCAGAGACATAGAAAGAGGGTGGACCGCTTCGTTTGACTACCCACCACCTACTTGCAAATGACTTGATATCCGTGACCCAGGCGTGTGTAACTGCCTCAAAATATCGGGAAATTCAAATATGGGTATATATGCCGTAAATATCGGGAACCTCAAAAATGGGTATATATGTCGTAAATATCGGGAAACTCAAAAATGGGTATATATGCCGTAAATATCGGGAAACTCAAAAATGGGTATATATGCCGTAAATATCGGGAAACTCAAAAATGGGTATATATGCCGTAGATATTGCTTAAATACAAACGAGATATTCTCGTCTAATTAGCAGCTGCTTTGTCAAAATTCTTGCCTCTATTTTTGTTCTGTATAACTCTAGAAAAAGATGTTCATTATTTCATGGAGACCGTGTTAGTTATTGTAGGTGGATGCTGAGTATTACTTATGAAGCATACAATTTGAAGGAAAATTCACGCTGTAAAACCGATTCTTCCGATGCAAATACCCAGGTTTTAATAGTAACTTCTCATACAATAGATTCGGTAATGTATTATATTCGGCTCGTAGGACCAATACGCATTTTAACATCAATGTTACTGGTACCTGAGTTTATTAATGTAAGTGATCCGGTTTGAAGGACCAAACGCAGAATACATAATATCAGAACGTAGGATACATATGTAATTTAGAATAAGGTAGATTAAGGACTGTGGATTTTGTTTAAATAAATAAAAATAAAAAAAATAAAATAAACGCGTAACACATCGAAATTAGACCAGAATTAGTATATTTTTTGTTACCTATTTAATATACAAATATTGAAAAGAAGGAATTAAACTTGAAGTAACAATGATTTAACGAAATATATATTTGTTTAATATAATGTCTGGTGCACCTGGCTAATAATAGCTACGAATAGCAACATCAAAGGAAGGTGCCCAGCAGTTGGTCGACAAAGGATGATGATGATTATTATTATAATGCCAACATCTAGAGAACTTATCATCAAAACTAGAACAGAACGCCGTAAACTAATTTTTTATCATTTTGTCGCTTTTCCTATCTCGAGGTTCCTTAAAAGCAAACATTCAAAATCACCTTACCTATTTCAATAATTATTGTAGATACAATGTTTTTGTTTTACCATGACGATTTTCACGCGTAGTTTTTAAACACCTATGAGAGAATAGTGTTTACTTAATTATAATGTGGTGGTCATTAAACAGTTTTGTAATCTAGTATACAGTATTATTGAGTTTCAGTACCAATAGTATTTCGTAAACTTTCGCGATCACAATTCATTACCTAAAATAAATACCTTTGATTATTCCCGACGTTTCGACTGTGTTTCAATAATTAGATATTTCGCGATAAATTCCCGTGTATAAGTTATTTTATTATAATTTCAGTATCAAGTTTAGAGTTGGTACAGAACTGCACCTATCGTGGCCGTGGTAGTCGAAAGAAGAGCCGCGACCATCGTATGGGCGATCTGATCGAAACGGCGGGCAATAATAAAGGTAAATAACTCAATAAATTTAATTTGTTAATAATGTGTAGTGATAGAGAAAGTTTAAAAAAATAAAAAGAAGACTAGGTGTATGGTATCAGTGTTCCTAACACACAATAAACGACTGAATCACAGCAATCAGACAAGCGGAAGCGTCCTATCTACTAACCTCCCACATTACCGTCCGCATCAGTTGCGGGTCCCGAGAACCGCAGGCCCCTTGTGGACTCGTTCATCTTGGCCACATCGGCCGGTGCCACAACTCTGAACCCTAAGCCGTGGCTGGAAACGCTCATATTCCACTGCCAGGTGCACACGTGACTTTCGACTGTCTCGTTCTCGAAGTTGCAGAACACGCCAGCGGCCTGAGATACGTAGTCGCTGGTCTTCGCTTCGTATATCTTGCCGGGGAGCTTAGTAGTCTTGTGGCGAAGATAGTTGAGATTGTCGAAGAACGTGTTATTATCGCTGTGAGAGGGCCTCAGGTTTGTAGTCAGAGCGCCTTCGTTGTCGTTCATCATGGTGTCGTTGTGCCTGTCACGGTTCATCTGGTGGATCTTATTGATGTTCTCCTTGCTCGGACGTCGGCCTTTTCGTCTGTCGTCCGTTCTGTTCATCATTTTGGATAGCTTCTGGAAGGAGCCCCGCTCGAAGCTTGGATTGGCGGAGCGGAACTTCTCCTTTTCCGCCTCCAGGGCTTTCTGCGCTTTGTCAGCTTTCTGGAGCTCATTTCCCACCGCAATAACAACGACTGCCAGGAAAACCACTGACCGCAGCGCCATTAGTGCTGGTAGTACTCTCCTAGATGATATTTTGATCGCACGGCGTAGCCAACCGCGCGTTCATTTTGATTTACCACGAACACGTTTATTGGCAGATTCATAACAGTTTTGTGTTCGGGGTCACTGGATGATTATCCTAGACGTGGGACCGCTACGCGTTGGAATAACGCCAGACCGACCGTACGGGCCGTGCTCGATAAACCAACACGGTAGTAACACATTTTACGCCACAATAAACTAACAGTTCGCCATCACACACTGTTCACATCGATTCGCACGCAGTTCCCAGAATCGGTTCCACCCGCACCCTGGAAAAACTATGGACGACGCACTTACGTTCACTTCAACAGTTTCTAACACCACAAAGCTAAAGCACTAAATGTATTGTAAAATGTCAGGACGCGAGTTTCTTAATGGAATTGACACAAAGTACAAATTATTAATTTGGATTATTTCAATTTATAATACATTTCAGTATTCCCTATATCGATGCTTATCCTGTTGCTAGCGCCGCGGCGGGAATATGCGGAAACTGTTTGTGGACCGAAATAATCATTACTTTTCGGAGAGATGTGATCTCTGTCTCGTGCCGACGAGAGATGGGATGCTGCGCAGGTAGGTCCCTCCCGCCTTCGGGCAATCCCGGGCTACGCGCAGGAAGATGTCCGCCGGATATCGCATTGGCTCAATTAGGATCATTGCTCACGTCACCCCGCCACCATTGGTCCAACCCACAGGTGGGCTCTCCCGATTGGCTGATATCCAAGTTGCCGGGAAAACGCGCGAATTGCGATCCGAACCGGATATTGCCTGAAAGAATTTCCTCAGAAAATTGTTTACGCGAGGAAGGGCTAGGGCGGTCGTAGCTTTTCCGATAGCGGATATTGAATTGGTATTTTTAACGGTTCTATTTCTCGTACTTGCTTGAGGATATAACATTAAACTGAAACCATCAAGTTTATTCAGTCTGATTCAATTTTTGCGCCCCGTGGTGTTCTAAAAGGGAAAAAGGAAAGCCTTGTGTAGGATCGATAGTTATTGTTTTCAGACTAAGTTTTTGCAGAACAGTTTGACATGTTACTATGACTACAAAAATCTGCAGTACATGAGCAGTTTAAAATTGTGAGTACCTAATTAGAACAAAAGATAAATTAATAAAACTAAACAATGGAACATCGTAAAAAAATCGTGGTTTCTAAAATGACAGCTGTGAGCTCCTTTTGTTACTAACCGAGCGTTCAGAAACTATTTACTACGTTAATGGAGTCAACGTTTTTGATATCGGAAAAAACGAGCAAAAACTGTCTGAATAGAGTTATTAAAAATTCAGTAAACAGCAACTTGTTTTTTTTCTGTTCTACGTACTCTCACAGTACAATGGAATTTACAATGCACATTTCATTTTCCTTCAGCATGTGTTTGACAGTTTGACAGACATTGATAGTTAATAAATTTAGTTTTCGAACGCTCATCATTTTCCTAAACCACTCCTTCAGTCAGTTTTCGTTGACGTTGTGATTCGATGTGAACTATTCATGTGGTTTTACGGATTTTATAAATAAAACCTTGAAAGATCGTGTTTAATTTCAGTGTCAGTGAATGAGAAATATTCGAAGTTTGACCCTGAGTCGGGGGCGGCCGTTCTAATGGGTTAATCAGCAGAAACTCCATTGTTTATATTACACGGTAAGTGCCTAACAGTATTTTCGTTGCCTTATTCTATGAAAAAACTATGCAGCTGAACTATGCGTGTTCCAATTCGGTCACAGTGACCTATTTATTCTACTGCAGTCTATTAAATTTGCTTTAATTTATTACTTTTTCTTCTAGCCCTCTTGACGCAAACAAAATCTGTTAGTGTTTTTTGTTCTCAACATAAGTGAACTTTCGTTAATACTGCATGCGTATTATTACTAGGTACTGCAATGATAGCAGTGTCAAAGGCCAGAAGGGCAAAGCTCTGCTTTGACATTTTAAGTTATTTACTTCTGCTTGATTCACTCTGCTTCATTGTTATTGTCATTTTGATGTTCTATACACCCCTATGACTAATGGATTTAAACTCTTGTTTTAATCTCAGTTCTCAGTAACAGATACTTGTATGACTGTACTGTAATTTTAATTTGTTTATAGTTGAATATTCAGGAAGTGATTTCAATTGATTTTACCACATTGAAATTGTATTTTGATTTTGATTCTCCTGTATTTATGAGTAGGATAATATATAGAAAAAAAAATTAAATCTGTATCCATATCGTCAATCCAGTGTCATTCATTCCACAGCCCGACTTCACCCACTGCTGGGTATAGGCCTCCATTAGTTTGTATCATCTGCCACCATCCTGTGCTAGGCCTATCCATTGTTTGCCCGCGACTTAATATTAATAATCTTGTCTGCCTATCTTGCTGCCAGACGACTGAAACTTCTTAAAAACATCTACTATTTACAAATAGGTTTTTCATATTAAATATTGGAATGTTCACATACTATAAAGATAACTATAATAAATAGTTCAAGTAACTAGTGAATAATAATTAAATGATATAGGCAGGTATTTATGACTGCTGATATGACTCAGTGTCTGGATTTCCTTGCAAACACTTGAAATCATTGAAATGTTATAATGTAAATATTATCCTAATAGTTTGGCCCCCATATCACGTATCTAGCGACAGGTTTGCAACGGCTACGTACACGCCTGTTGCAAACCTGTTGCGCTGTGACTGCTGCGTCGGTCGCCCGTTCGCTTTTTTTAAATGTGGCTTGTAATACACACACGGACATAGACTCGGACCTCCAAGTACTAGTCATGAGGGAGTGTTGCCATACTCACGACACTTGGAAGGCGGGTTGGCGAGCGCACTACGGAATGACACACGGAAAAACGCTGCTGCCTATCTTCTGGAGGTATCCCTTGGCAGATTCTTGCTGCATCCACAACAGGCATGAGCAATCCGTCAAAATAAATCCATCTGTTTCGAGATCAGCCAGAACACAAAGATGATACATCATTGTCGTTTTGTTAACTTAATAAATAAATAAGTAAACATTGTTAGTTTGGAATACAGAATTTTCTTGCTTTTATTTTTAAATTCTTTATAAAATAAATAATGCTGGACAATACACAATACCATTTAGTCCCATACCAAGCAAAGCTTGCATCGTGGAGACCAGATGATGGACAGAATACTCAAAAACAGTTTGTTAATTCAAACCTTTTATGGTAGATAAATTCCACTAATATTATAAAGCCGAAAGTTTGTTTGGATGGAGGTTTGTTACCTCTTCACGCAAAAACTAGGCTACGTATTGAGCTGAAACTTTGCACACGTATTGATGTTGACCAGGATTAACACATCGGCTATTTTTTATTCGGGTACTACGCATGCGAAGCGGCGAGCAGAAGCTAGTATAAAATAAAACACGCGATTTTTCCGGATGTTTCGAAAGAAATATAACTCTTTTGTAACTTGAATGGATCAAGTTGTTGCTGGTTTTGAGTAAATCAAGTTGCAGGCAGAAGCTAGTGCTGAAAATAATCTAATCAAACATATCTAATGACTTCTATCAATAGAATATAAATCGATAAGATACAAAATAAATACTGCCCATAGTATAGGTACTTTGTTTTGCATAAGTTGCTCATTATATTAGTTTGGCGTGGTTTAAATAAACAATTGAATCTGACATTGCGCGTAGGTAAGTTCATATCAGCCGTAGGACGTCCACTGCTGGAGATAGGCCTCCCACATCGATCTCCAAGTACTGCGGTTTGAAGCGGCCTGCATCCGCCGCCGACGTGCGGTTCTAAAGCCGCGTTTCCACTAGGCAACAATTGACGCGCAACATGTTGCACAACAAGGTGCCCAACATGTTGAAAGTCAGCGCGGAACTTTTGTTGAACAACGTTGTCTGTCTACGCATCTACTACTGCTCAACTAACGATGCTCTTTAAACAAACAACAAGCCGCGCGTCATGTTGCGCGCCAGCTGGCAACGTCGCGCGCTGTTGTGCAGCGTTGCCGTACCTACATGTTGAGCGTCACGTGTCGCGCGCCAAATGTTGCCTAGTGGAAACGCGGCTTTACCATTCGTTTGGCTATGTCGGAGTTCTTCTATGTATCTCCTCATTTCTGATTCGATCCCGTAGAGAAACCCCGAGCATAGCCCTCTTTAGAGCTCGTTGAGCGACTGACAAAGCTTGTTCATGCTCATTATTAAATATTAATTAACGCTAGAAGTGCCCAGTTGGGGCTAGATGGTGCTATATGGCACTACCACCAAATTAATCCGAGCTTGTGTACCAGATGCAGGATAGAATACTTAAATACATTGTTTTTTGTAAATACACATACTTATTTGAGGACCTCCGTAGCGCAGCAAGCGAAGGTCCGCCTGCAACGCAACAGGTTGCGGGTTCGATTCCCGCCTCGGGAAAAATATCTGTAAGATTTGCAGATATTTGTTTAAGGTGTTCTGGTTTTTCTATAATAAAAATATCTATCTATGTAGTTTAATGTATTAAGTACTAGCTTCTGCCCGCCGCTTCGCACGCGTTGTACCCGGATAAAAAGTAGCCTATGTGTTAATCCAGACCTACATCTATACGTGTGCAAAGTTTCAGCTCAATCCGTGGGGTAGTTTTTGCGTGAAGAGGTAACAAACCTCCATACAAACAAACTTTCGGCTTTTATTAGTGAGATATCAGTCATCTAGTACCTATAACACAGCTTACTCTACTCAATAATCCATAATCCTTAACCTGTGTTTATCTTGCAGCTAGGATGATAGTAAATCTTTAGCTTTTCATGAGATTGCACACGAAACAAAATTAACCAAAAAATACACAATAATGGCTTAACCCTACGAAGAGTTCTCATACAGCAAACCTTTGAGGCTATATAGAGGTGATACCTACCAGGTATACATATTTTTTTCGTTGCATACAACATACATACAAAGTTATCATGCAAAGAATTACTCTTAAATTCCAACGTGATCGAATACATAAAATAACATACAGTAAGATCAAAACGTCACGTTTTTATCAGATCGCTATATCCGTAATTTTTTATGAAAATGATAAACAAAGTCACAAGACTAACATACATATGTATATTTTACTTAAAGTGTATTTCTAATGGCTTGCCGTGGGGTGCCGGCAGTAGAATGTTGCCCATGCCCGTGGATGCAGTAAGAGCCTGCTAAGGGATACCTCTGGAATGTGGGCAGCAGCGTCTTCCTGTGTATCAACTTGCCGTACTGCGCTCGCCAACCCGCCTGCCAAGCGTGGTGAGTATGGCAACTACCCCTCATGAAGATCCATGAGGGAGGCCTGTGTTCAGTAATGGACGTTTTACGGCTGAAACAAGGCCCTGGCAAAGGGCAAATATGGGCGCTATAAAAGTATAAAATAGGGCGCCAGGGCCTCATAGATAGTAAATTTATAAAATAAAGCACGTCTAGGACTAATAATATCCTCGAAATAATATCTTACAATTTACGAGTGTGATTGACAGAAAAAAGACTTTCAAGGATCTGCACTGTCGTTGCGAGTAGGGCCACAGGCACTACCCAAATCGCCTGAAATATACACAAAAAAGGCCAATGATAATGATGAGAAGAAATAATTTGAAATGGTGCCTACAGCTCCCTTAACAATCGCACTGCTTGCTATAAACTGTCTGCTTCTTAGTAGTATAAAAAAATAAGAATAAATTAGATACTTTCTTCCACAGAAGAACCATGCCAAGCTAACAATGTCCGGCGGCAACTCATCTAAAGCCAAATCTCGCTCCCGGCACTCCGGCTGGGAGGAGGCTGGCGGCGAGTTCTACCAGGAACTGTACCCGGGGGCGGAGAACGAGCTGTTTGAGAACCTTCAGCGAGCGGACGCGAACAAGCTGCATACTCTGCTGCCTTCGAAACAGGCTAGAAACAGTAAGTCACTTATACACGTCAATTGAGTTGCCATCTTAAAATTATTCAATCAGTAAGTATAGGTCAGCCATCTTGGAATATTCACTATAAGGTCTAACACCTCTTGGAATAGTCTCTTAAGGTCAACCAGCCATCTTAGAATTGAAAACAGTCACTACAAGTGATCCTCTAAGTTGGTTACTCCTATTTTACTTGTCATCTTATAGCTGCCAACTTTCCATAGATGATCATCTTAGAATCGTCAACTTGTGTCAACTTCAGTCTTCTCGCGACCACGATAGGTGCAATCCTGACGAAACATGTCGAGCAATAATAAAGGTAAATAACGATATATGCCAACCTAACAATGTCTGGCGGTAACTCATCTAAAGCCAAGTCCCGCGTTCACTCCGGCTAGGAGGAGGCTGGCGGCGAGTTCTACCAGGAACTGTACCCGGGGGCGGAGGGCGAGCTGTTTGAGAACCTTCCGTGAGCTGACGAGGCCAAGCTGCATACTCTGCTGCCTTCGAAACAGGCTAGGAACAGTAAGTTAACAACCATGATAGTTTTAAATGTTATATAGAAACAGTAAGTCACTTACACACGTCAATTGAGCCGCCATCTTGAAAATATCCTATCAGCAATACTAGGTAAGTCAGCCATTTTGGAATAGTCACATGTTATCCGCCATCTTGTAATAGTCTCATTCGGGCGACCAGCCATCCTAGAATTGTAACTATCACTGATCTGTTGAATGGTCGCTTAAGTTTACTATCGACCAGCTGTGTTAAATAGTCACAAAGGATAATATATCAGCAGGTGTAGATAGGTCATCTTGAAATAGTCACTGTAAGGGACCCGCAGGCTGATTACGTATCTCGCGACAGGTTTGCAACAGGCGTATATCTCGCGATCATCGCTGTCAAACATATTTTTTTTGCTTTTTATATACTACAAAAATCACTTTGCCGTCCTCTTGGAATAGTCTCTTAAGGTCACTCAGCCACCTTAGAATTGTAAAACAGTTACTTCACTTGATTCTCTAGTTGTCTCTAGTTGTTGTAGATGTTGATATACGGAAAGACGCTGCTGCCCATCTTCCGGAGGTATCCCTTAGCAGGCTCTTACTGAATCCACGGGCAAGAGATAGGCAACATTCTACTGCCGGCACCCCACGGCATGGTACAATAAGCTGTGTAAACTTTGTTAACTTCCTTCTAATATTATAAACGCGAAAGGGATATTTGTTAATTTTTCGATTCCCGCCTCGGGACAAATGTCTGTACGATCTGCAGATCGCTGCTGATTTGTTCAGGGTGTAATAATAAAAATATCTATGTATGCAGTATAATGTATTAAGTATATCAGTCATCTAGTACCCATAACACAAGCTCTGCTTAGCTTGGGGCTAGATGATGCTGTGTGATTTGTCCAGCATTATTTTTTTTTATTCCAGCCACCACTGTGAAGCGAGCGCGCTCACAAAATGACCGGCGGCAGTCCACATTCGCGCGGACCATGCAGAGTCGGGACATCCACCTGTCTATGCTGCCGGATCTCTCGGGTAAGTTATCATCTTCATCATCAGCCGTAAAGCGTCTACTAGCCTCATATAACATCAACAACAATATCAACTGCAGTAAAACCAAAGTGATAATTGACGACCGATTTGCCACAATCCCGCACACAAGCTGCTTAGACAAGTACGAACGTGTCAATCAGTTCGTCCACCGGGATCAGCTGTCAACAACAAAGGAGCAAGTGAACCGGAAATTTGACGTCGGATTGGAATGGCTAAGACTGCTATGACCCAACTCAAGAAAATATGGAGAGACCGAAACATCACAGTACACACTAGTCTCCATAGTCAGAACTTTGTTCTTCTCCATATATCTCTATAGCTCAGATAGCTGGACCATAAAAGCTGCAGACAGGCAACGGATTGATGCTTTTGAGATGTGGTGTTGGCGCTGTTTATTGCGATAACCTGGGACAGCACGGCGCACTAATGCGTCCAACCTGGAGGAGCTTAACATCTCACGCACCCAAAGGCTCAGCGACATGCCTACACAGAATTCTGCAGTACTTTGGCCATATAGCTCGCAGGAACCCCGACGACCTGGAACGTTTGATAGTCACGGGAAAGGTCGAAAGGCAAAAGACCCCGTGGACGAAGCCCAAAACGCAGGTCAGACCAGGTCTCTGTGAGTCTGGAGATGTCGGTCAGCGCCGACAGACAGAAGTGGATGGAGACTCTAAAACAGCTTCATCAGAGTCACGATCCTCAGTAATGAGGGAGCGACAGAGAAGAAGAGAACAAAGAACCAAATAGCTTCATCAGTCACAATCCTCAGTAATAAGGGAGCGACAGAGAAGAAGAGTTCAAAGAACCAAATAGCTTCATCAGTCACGATCCTCAGTAATGAGGGAGCGACAGAGAAGAAGAGAAAAAAGAACCAAATAGCTTCATCAGATCCTCAGTAATGAGGGAGCGACAGAGAAGAAGAGAAAAAAGAACCAAATAGCTTCATCAGATCCGTATATAGAAGAAGAGAAAAAAGGACTAAATGAAGCCGTGAGCTTAAATTGGTCCTAAGTTGTCATCAGCAATATTCTATTATATAAGTTTCAGGATTATCTGCAGAACTTAGCGTCATTAAAATGTCAGTTATTTTGTAAGCGAAGTCAACAACCACGACATTCTAAATGTTGAACTTGGCACCCATTTTCACATATATGTTTTTGATTGGATTATTAATAACATAGAATTCTTGATTGGATTATTAATAACATAGAATTCTTGATTGGATTATTAATAACATAGAATTCTTGATTAGATTATTATTAACATAGAATTCAATAGACAAAGGCGGTGACGGAATGGTGGCCCCGCGAATGGTATAGATCACCAGGCAGACCGCCAGGTCACGACATTGTCAGAGTGGCGGGAAGCCAATGGATGCAGTTGGCGCAGGGTCGAAAAGAATGGCGTGACAAAGTGGAGGCCCAGCAGTGGGTGAACGTGGGCTGATAGATAGATAGAAATCAATATTTTTGCCTTGCATTCGATTCAGACAAACAAAGTTCAGTAACCTATAAACCCCATTACAAGATCACTAATTAAATTAGCAAACATTACGCCTGTTTACCTTACTCATTAATTACTGATGAATTGATGCTAGTTCAGTCATTTCATTGGTCTCGGCTTGTTTATACGTGTGGGTGTTAAATGTGGTGTTAATGATGTATTCTTTTTAATATGACATCTGGTATTTGTTTATTTTTTATATTATGTTAGCAAAAGCCTACATAGTTGTATGAATGGGTTGTTGCAACGCAAGAGGTTGCGGGTTTGATTCCCGCCTCGGTACAAATGTCCGTACGATCTGCAGATATTTGTTTTGGGGTGCTCTGGATGTTTTTCTATATACAGGGTGAATTTTTGAGACGGGACAGTAAGGGCAGGTACCTTAACCGTTATGATTACAGGAAAACGTTTTTAGAAGAATATCCATAATTTTTAAGGTATTCTGAACTGCATTTACAGATTTTGGAAAAAATGTACAGTCAGCAAGAAAATGGTCATTTTACACAAAAACTTTTTTTGATGCCAATCGATCCTCTTTCTTATTAGGATCAAAAGTCTCTACTGGACCGACTGAGGTTTGAGTACTAGAAATGTTAGAAATTGCGAAAAACTTTCTCCATACATTTCGGTAAAAGAGTCATAATTGTAAATTAGCCAAACTTTTTGTTATGGGTAGATCCGCTATAATCCGCTATTAAGAAGACTGGCTGAAGAAAGTAGGTAAGTACCTACTTTCTTCAGCCAGTCTTCTTAATAGCTGTTTGCCAATAACAATTACACTTAAGTAAGTAAAAATTACTGGTATAGTTCGCGCAAAACTTCTTGAGCTCTGTGAAGTTAGCTTCAGTGACTGCGCAGTACACATTTTTTAGGGCGTTGAGGGGAAGGAATGATAAAAGGGGTTCGAGAGGGGCTCAGTCTGTGAAATTAGGGTTGCCAGCGCGAGTTTTGGTGTATTTTCGTTTTATCTAGCACACATTTTACTATGCATTTATTTATTTTCCAATTATTAAAACAAACATATTTAAAAATCAATTATTATATTAAATTAAGGATTAATAAAAACTTAAATGCTAGAACGAATTCACCTTTATTATCGCAAGAAGCCAATTTTTTAATACAAAATTTCGACTATGTGGCAAGATTATTTATAACCTAGTTGGCAATATTGAATGAACATGTCAACATGTCATGCGCAACTTTTCATTTGCCGCAACGTTCACAGAGCTCAAGAAGTTTTGCGCAAACTCTAATTGGTTTTTATTAAAGGTTGATTTGCCCAGCAGTGGCACGAATTAAATTAAAAAAAAGATGTCAAAGGTATATTTACATTTGTCTCTCAGGCGAAGAACTGCTGTCTACGTCCACTGCTGATCATAGGCATCCCTCATGAATCTCCAAGGTCGTTGCCATACTCGCCACGCTTGGCAGGCGGGTTGGCGAGCGCAGTACAGGATGTTGATACTCGGAAAGACCCTGCAGCCCATCTTCCGGAGTTATTCCTTAGCAGATTCTTACTGCATCCACGGGTGAGAGAGGATAGGCAGCATTCTACTGCCCCACGGCACATTATATTTACATTGAAATTTTATTTATTTATGTATTATTTGTTATATTCCAGAGAACTTGTCGAACGAAGAGCGAACTTGGGAGGAGATAATGCAGATAAAAGCGATGCCGGTTCCGATGCACCAGAAGATAGAACTCAAAGCGAGGCTGCAGGTAATGTAATAATCTTTAATTTCCTACTGTGTTCTCAGAAATATATGAGAAAAATTCATTTATTAGGCAGCGGAGTCCCCTATTATGCATAGCGCTCTCTGTCTGTCTGTCTGTGCATGACACGATTACAACCGAACGCGTTGATCGATTTGCATGAAACTTTTTTTGTTAGCACTGTCTAAATGAGAGAAGGGTACTGATTGATTTTGGTGACCCTAGGGTCACAGGGACCGGAGTTATTGTGACCGCAATGTATTTGAAATTTAAAATGTGTTTGTTTTGTCGGAAACCTTCGCCCCCTTTTCTGCTACCCCCGTACCAATGCTTGTTTATATATACATATATTACTAGCTTCTGCCCGCGACTTCGTCCGCGTGGAATAGTTACTTTGGGCTAACGCTAACTTTAACCCGCGACTTCGTTTACGTAGAAGGTGAAAATATGTTCAAATAATACCTACGTTAAGCGTTATTTTAGGTACCTATGTACATCACTCTTTTACCAGTAAGAGTGGAACTTTAAAACGCTACGTAAACGTACTGGGTCTTATAATCTTATATCATTTAGATTGTAGGTTATTCCGAAAACTCAAAACTATGTTATTTTATAGTACTTCTGCGTACACTATATTTCTAGTTTTGTTTTCTTCCGGCAGATGTAGATATTGATTTTCACCAGAACCAGATCTTGATATGGCAACTTAAAATTGCCCGTGCGAAAAAAACTCTTCTCGTAAACCTATTCCTACGTGCTTAAATGTTTACCCGGAGCCTTATTTTTAAAAAATTAAATTGTTACCGCAAACGATACCTTCACCGGAAATTGAATTAAGTATTTACAAGTTAAAAGGCAAATCCGTTGGTATCATAGGGATGCGAGGTATCAGCACTGTTTGCCCTACTGCTGGACCAGTCAAAACTGTAGCAACAATCACGTTATTGCGAAAAAAAAATTACTTGAAGTCTGGTTCCGTTACATAAATTTGGTGGTTTAAGGTTTCACATCTTTAATCCTTTCGCTCGCTCGATCGATTATTTATTTATCATTCCAGAACGCAACAAAACTCCGTCTCCAAGGCTTCGAGCAGCTCCAATGGAAGCAGCGCAAGGTCTGGCACCGCTTCCGAATACGGTTCTCCGAGGTCCTGGGAAACATGGAGCTCTGGCAGTCCCCCCTGCGGGAGATCGAGGGGAAATTCGGGACCGGAGTCGTCTCATACTTCCTGTTCCTAAGGTGGCTTCTGTTCCTGAATATTGGGATCTCTTTAATTATTGTCATATTCCTAGTCACGCCAAAGATAGTATTAGTTGAGGATAACGTGATATGTGATTGGAACACCACAGAGAATGCCACGTGTTGCTCCCAAGCTTACTTCGAGAAGAACGAATCGGAGACCAACATCTTCTTAGACATCATCCAAGGTACAGGAGTCATCGAGCGAACCATACTCTTCTACGGAGTCTATTCCGATCAAATCTACAGATACAACATTAGAGATATATTCGATGGCGATCTGTATTACAACATGCCTATGGCGTATATCCTAGTGCCTATATCGTGGACTTTACTATCCCTAATAGCGATAGTCAAAACTGGCGCGAAAGGTTTCAAAGAGAAGTTGATCGAAAGCGAGGGCCAATTCTACATGTACTGTAATTTAGTGTTCGGAGGATGGGACTTTTGCATTCACAACGACCGATCCGCGAAAATCAAGCACAAAGCCATTTACAACGAGTTCAAAGGCTGCCTGGAAGAGGAGAAGCTAAAAGAGGAAAAGCAATCCAGGACGCGGGAAGTGAGGTTCTGGATGCATTTGAAACGATTACTTATTAATCTACTTGTGTTTTGTATTTTAATCGCTTCGGGAATCTTGATATATCTAGCGTTCAACTATTCTATGGACAACTTGGCCGAGCAAACGGAAGACTCGCCTACCTACCAAATGTTTAATAGTAGCCAAGCAAAGCGAACCTCCAGTCTGTACAGAACGGAAATGTCCTTCGGACAATTACAGAATATGTTTCTAGAATTCCTACCTTTCCTAACCATTGTTGTCCTAAACTTAATCGTCCCGGAGTTTTTTAGTTACCTCGTGCAATTCGAAAACTATAGTCCATCGAAAGTCTTACTCATGACTCTGCTTAGGTCGGTTTCACTCAAGCTCTCTTCGCTCGGCGTCTTACTAAGTCAGTTGTATATGTATGTGAGAAATAACGATTTTGTCTGCTCGTCGACGAACGCAGATCCGTCGAAGTTGGAGTGCTGGGAGACGTATGTTGGTCAGCAACTTTACAAGCTGCTGTTAACCGACTTTGCGGTGCAGTTTATCACTACTTTCATCATAAACCTCCCTAGGTCGTTCATAGCTAGGCATACTAATAGTAGATGTCTCAAAACCATCGGTGAGCAGCAGTTCTATCTACCCAGACATGTTTTAGACATAGTTTATATACAGACTATAATCTGGATGGGTACGTTTTTCTGCCCGTTCCTACCGATTATGGGCACAGGCTTCTACTTCATTATATTCTACATAAAGAAGTTTACATGTCTGGTGAACTGTACGCCTTACCCTGTGGTGTATAAGGCGTCCAAATCCAAATCATTATTCATGTCTGTACTGTTGCTAGGCTTTTCATTTTCTATTATTCCTGTGGTGTATTCCGTAGCTGAGGTTCTGCCGTCTATAAACTGCGGGCCTTTCCGCTCGTACAACACTGTATGGGACTACGTGGTTCGCACGTTCGAAGGGTTTCCATATATCTTACGCGAGATTCTATTCAAACTCGGCACGTCGGCGTTCGCGATACCGGCATTTGCTGTGTTGTTGTTTTTTTTGTATTATTACTGGGCGGTCGCTGCGGCGAATAGACATATGGTGGCCGTGTTGAGGAACCAGCTGGTCCTGGAAGGTCATGATAAACAGTTCCTCTTGAATAGGCTCAGTGCTTTCATAAGACAGCATCAGAAACGGTGTGAGAGGAAGAACAGAGCTAGCTTCACTGATGACACGGTGACGGCTCAACAGAGTTCTAGGTAGGAAGGTTATAGATACTGTAAATATGGGTGCATGAAAGATATGGATTGGGTACTAGGAACGTCGTAAGGGTAGGGGGTGTAATATAAATATGATGATAAAAAAATGAAAAATAGTCATTGATTATTCGATTTAATATAATAATTGGCTCATTAATTGTCTGAAGATATACATTTTTGCTCATATTTGGTGCAAATAGCTAGATTTGATTGTCGATTTTCAAAGGCCCATTGGGGTACAAAGTTTTCCTTGATACCCTTAGTTCCCCCCCACCCTCAAGGGGGGGCGGGAGTGAACAGACAGCTCAAAACTAATATTAGTTACTGAAAGCTCAAAAGCTAGTGAAAAGTAGTAATGGGTATGTAAGTTTGTCTGTATAACGGGCCTTCCATAAAACGTCACACGTTAAAGGGGAGGGACAAAGTGTGACAAGGGGTGACCCAACATTTAAAAAATTATAATTTAAATGTAATTCCGGAATAAGGGGTTCGGCCACCAGGATCCCCTAACCTAATCCCCCAGGGGATCCCAGTGAACTCATCAGTTCACCAGAATTAAGTAACCCTTGAAATAGATACCGGACTGTAAGTATTCCGTGCAACAGAGATAACGCTCTACGAAGCCGGAATTCTATTATCTCTTCATAATTGTTTTAACAGCTCCTAATAGAAACTGGACTGTAAGTATTCCGTGCGACAAAGATAACGCTCTACGAAGCCGAAATTCGGTTGTCTGTTCATAATTGTTTTATCAACTCCTAATAGATACCGGTCTGTAAGTATTTCGTGGGAAAGAGATAACGCTCTACGAAGCCGAAATTAGTCGATTGTCTCGTTCCAAAGGTTGATGTGCAAAATGTATTGTAGGGTACTATATAACCATTTTCTGACGTTGATTGGACTCAAATTTAGTTTGCTAGGGTTTCTTCGGAGACAATACAATGATATGGTACCATGCAGCTGGTCTGATGATGGAGTAGTCGGGGTGGCCATAGGAGCTCTTTAAGTTAAACGTATCGAGTTTGGGCTCATTTGTTTTGTGTTTTAGGCAACCAGTTTTAGTAAGTACAACTGATTTTTTATTTAAAACCATGTTTTTTAATAAAATATTTTTTTTAACTTGGATAACTTATCAAATTAACTTTTCGATGTTTTGGCACTTTGGTCTATTTTTAACTATATATTTAGTCATTTTATATTAATATTTGCGAGTTATATCTTTTTAGATTACGCACGATAGTGCTTTGTGTTGTCAAAATAATAATGAAATACGCGATTAAATCGGAATTTTATCGTTGTGCATTTTTGTATGCAATGTGCATAATATGTGTACTAACCGAAATGGGTTATTCTGACTTTAGTTACACGCCTTTCCAGGATTCGGTGATTTACATTTAGGGAAAGACCACGGAAGTTTATTTCAACAGCTAATTATACGGTAACCTAAACGCCAGCTAGTTGACAGGGTCATTGACCTTGAAGAACCTTAGGTACAAGTAAAAATTACTGCAACCTCAATGAGGTTTTATTAAAATGAAAAAAAATATATAATGGTCTCAGGATCTTTACACTACATCAACAAGTATTTTTTTTTAATACTAATACCCATTTACCAAAACTACCTACCTGGTTTCATGGGCTGACACCCCCTTTTTGGGTCAGTACACATATTATAATACAGGGTGTATTCAATTTGTGTATTAAATGTATGTTGTTATTTAAACACTTCTTCCTAATGTATTGCATTTTTAGAATTATTATAATATATAGGTAATTATTGTTTTTTTATATTTTTTTTGTATAGAATTTACTGTAATTTTTATACGTGAATTATTTTGTCTATTATTGTAAGTACTAAGTAGCAAATTTATTTAAAAATTACGACATAAATGTTAACTAAGTTCATAACTTTCCCAACTGGGTGTTGTAAGCATAATACGTTTTTTTACACCAAATTATTGAAATTAACCAGTATTTTAAGAATTCTACTGTAAGCCTATGATTACGAACCAGAAATATGTGAAAAAACAGATATATGACTGAACATATTAAATAAGATAAAGTAATAAGTACTGTCAATAAAAAAATATCAAAAATGATGTGTTATAAAAAAATATTATGTTAAGTCAAATAGTTCTCACGAGCGTGTTATTTAAATATGAAAAAATATCTGCAAACGATCTTGCCTTCAGGAATATGTAAAAATATGTGTACATTACTAAATACCATAACTTTTTAAAGGAAAAAACCTATTAAAATAAATATCCGGTGGGGTCAAATCGATCCGTGACCTTTACCTAAATCCGCAAGTGCTTAAATCAACTAAGCTACTAACTCTTGACGAGCTGAGTCGGTTGTGCACTAATTAACTTTTGTTTTACCAACCTGATTAGGTTATAGTCAACTGTTCGCTTAATTTACTGTAAAATTAATTTTGTAACTTAGTTCCGAATATTATATATCTTTTTTTTAATTACATATTTTTTTACATTTACACACATGTACAATAATGTAATTAATATAAGTACATCTAGATCACCGTACGTAATGATATAAGATTAGCATTTCATGTTACATTAAATTATTACTGTAAATATGTGAATACATAGCATTTATATAAGTCGTGTACGTAGCGATCTCAATATCTTCCTTTGTTATATTATTTTACAATTTTATAATGTTAGACGTCTTTTTCGCTAATTAATTTCTAGTTATTTTTTTCTTCGAGTAACAAATATGTATATTCAGATTAATTTCCAGTGAACTATGTGCTATTGCACAAAAAGGAATAAAACGGTTAAAGATGACTATAACCACCGTGTTAGGTTCCTTTTGTCCGCTTCTTTTCCTGAATCACTTGTCATCTGAAGCAAAGAAATTCAACTATCTGCTTAATTTAATAGAATAAAAAATATTTACTACATTAACATCTTTTTGGGTCTGAATAAATAAACGCATTTGAGCGTGAGTTTAAATGCAAGGTTGCAATGATTTTTAACAAGCCTTTAATAGCTTCATTTGTATATATGTAACTGTCATATCAGCGGGCGAAGCCCCCTATTATTCATAGCGCTGTCATGACACGATTACAACCGAACGCGTTGACCGATTTACATGAAACCTTTTTTGTTAGCACTCTTATTTATTTATTTATTAAGACAATACCTACGAATTTCCTACGACATCTTCACATGTCTGTTCATCTTCTGTCTTAATGAGAGAAGGGTACTGATTGATTTTGGTGACCCTAGGGTCACAGGGACCGGAGTTATTGTGACCTCAAAGGTCACCAAAGGTCAATGCCATTTTTCGGAAACCTTCGCCCCCTTCGCGTCTTTGTTGCTTCTAGTGTAATCTGTGACGAACGGGGTTTTTTTAAGCATTCATTAGGTATACAAACCTGGGTAAGCGGATTTGTTACGTTATATTTGTTGTTCATTTAGATATTATAGTGAATTTCTGCAGTCACGCCTGAATCAATTAACCACTCATAATGTTCATAAAGGTCAACTCAATGACCCGAAAGCCGTCCCAGTAAAACATCTCACTTAGTTTGAAATTAGAAATTAGTGGGAAAGACAAATAATTAATTTTATAAGTAGCGCAATGTTAGTAGCCGCAGGTCGGTAACTTGCTTCCATAATATTTTGTGCAGGGAGATAGATTACTATCCCCGTCTAATTTACCGAAATAGTAGAAGGAAACGCACTTTTGTGTCGTTTTGTGTTAAAATTACATCACAACATAATGACACACTGTGATAATGTGTTTCTGGCAAGATACGACAAAAAGTGTGTTTGAAAACGATAAACAAACAATAAGGAGTTCTCATTAAAAAGTAAAAACTTCTTAGTTTCTTCAAACCTAAAAGATGCGGTTAGTTTTCTTTTGTCTTGTCTTTTTATTTTCTGGCTCTTTGTGTTTGGTTTTACACAATTCCGCCACTGTCAAGTTTATAAATTCTTATGTTTTGGCGGCCATTTTTCATTTTCCTTCTTTTTCTTCTCTTTCTAATGGCTGATGCTTGCCACTTGCTTTCATTTTCCTTCTCTAGTTTTCTTTTACTGGTAGGAAACAATTTGACAGTGACAGCAATTGTGATTAATCACAAAACTTGCTTTCTTCGCTTGCCAACTCCATCTGTTAGTTTTAGTAGAAAGCACTATTTTCTTTTTACTGAAAACGGCCATTGTTTAATGGATTTTTTCATAGAAATTAGACGTAGCGGTCGTTTATTTCTTTGTGGTAAGAAGGTTAAGTTTATAGTAATTTAGTACGAGTACACTGCCATAGTGAGTTCAACTGTATTGTAATACTTAACATAAATAAATAACTACACAAGAATCTGGAATTTTATTTTATATTTTTTCCCCTAATTTATTCGTTTTTTGTAACCAACTAGGTGTACGAGGGGTATAGGTCTAATGTCTCCCCTGATGGATCCCCTAAGGGGATCTGGAAAAAGAAATCCTGTTAGACAACAGGATTTCTGGGCAGGGGAGATATCAGATCTTACTTTTAAAACAGTTTTAGTACTGTTGTCTGCCCGCAGGACTTATTCAGGGTGTTTCTACATTTATCATCTATTAGGTGAGTACCTACCTAACAAACCATCCTGTAGGTACAGTATGCTGATCATGTTTTTTCTGGTTGAAAAGTTTCCATAGTAGTACAAAGAACCCTTATAGTTTCTTTTTGACTGTCTGCGACTTTAAGAAGAGACTATTCTAGTACCAGAAAACTTTGAAAATTATAGAATATAATATAATAATTTAATAGAAAATTTTGGGTGTAGTTAAAATCATGGATGGATGTAGTTTAAGCAATGTACTAACGGTTAAGCTAGCTTTTTTAATTTCGTAGATATTGGTGTCAAGTCTGTTGCTGTACTAAAGCTAACTAAAATTTCGTAAAATGTACTATTATGACAAAGCTATTCGGATTGAAAGACATCTGCACCGAGGCGGGAATCGAACACGCAACCTATTGCGTCCCAGGCGGACCTTCACCCGCTGCGCCACAGAGGTCGTCAACATACTACGGATCTGCGTTCCCGCCCGGCGCCGGTCGGTACCATCTAGTCTTAAATATAAGCTTGTGTTTATGGGTACCTAGACGATTGATATAGAATACATACATAGATGCATTTTTGTAAATACAAGTAGGTACCCTTTCATAATATACAACAATACCACGATGAGAAAGCAGGCGTACTGCCGAAACCCAGTGAAGCTGGCCATTCTGTATTCTGTGGGTTGGCCTACTCGCCGAAAGGCTGAAACTGTTAAGAAAAATCAAATAACACTTAATTTAAAAATAAACATTTTATTTTCAACCTTAGGTACACAAAATACAAAACTAAATGCTATTCTTAGAACAGAACCTAGGCCCCAAATACCCTATTTGTGGATTCGCCCCTAAAGTACTCAGTTGATTTAGGGGTCGCTAACAAAGAACGAAAAGCTACCGCACGTTTCTAAATTCAATTACAGGTAGTCCATTTCACAAGACAAGTTCCGTGACAGCAGAATAATTTTAAAATCAAAAAGTGAAAAAGGGACAACTGCTTAGTCTCCTTTGCACTTCCTTTTAATCTTCTAGCTACACAGTGAACAGTGGCGCAGTGTGCTCGCAATGCTGAAAGCCGCCAGAAATGGAGATATCGCACGACGTGCAGCGCTTCTAGGACTGGGACTGACCGGCACCGGCGAGCCGCAACCCTGTCCATCGACAGCCACGCCGCGACCACTCTGACAAGAGTGCACGACTAAGAAGAAGAAGAATAATCATTTAACCATAATCTTCCCTCACTTGGAAAAAAAGTTATCTGAAGCGAACGAATTCAATTACGTACTTTATTCAATGTAAATGTGTCTTGTTCTTCTTATGTAAATTGACTATTCTATGTAGCTTTTCGCTCTATTGAGTTTGACTTAACTATCCTGCTCTATTCTCCTGTCACCGAACCCATCCTACGTGAAATGAACTCTCCGAGCCGTTTTGATTGAAAAAGAAAAAAGTATTTACTACAGAACCTAACAGATGGAGCTAGCGAGCGGAGGTAGCAAGATTCTTGTCATTGCACTATCATAATCATTTATTTATGTATTTGAGACAATTTTTCACATTACAGTGTGTTGGTTCCTCAGGAATTCCTTATCCCCTCGAAACCCAACCCTACGCCCATGCTGTCCATCTATGCCACGTGAGGGGCGGGCACTTGCAACGAAATGACTTAGCAAGTGAGCGAAACAAAAATGGCAAACCCGTGTTACTTAATAGGAGAAAAACCACAAAACCCTAACGATTGGTACTTGACACTGGCAGAATTGTGTACCTACTAACCACAAAAAACCATAAAAAAATAAGAAGAAACCATCACTGACGCCATCTATTAGGTTCTGAGGATTATATGAGATCTTTAACGTTTTTTTCTTTTGAATAAAAACGCCTCGAACATCTCTAAATTCCATAAATTCATATTTCTATACAGTGTTCTAGTGACTATAATACTAACTATTTATAAGGTAGGTATAACTTATGCCCCCGGATTCGCTATACTTCCAAAGTGTATATTAATAAACCAATTGACGAAAACCGCCATTTTGCACACTATTCGTACAACTTTGTTGATCGCTACGACCGACAGATGCTAAGTCAAAGTCAAAGTGACACGATAAGGGCTGGGACGATGTAGAAAATATATAACCCGTGCCCTAAAAGTGGTGGCATTTAAGTGTTGAAGCCAGGGTAAATAGCGCTGCTAGAGGCCCTTACCCGCAGCGTCAAGAAGAAGCTGCAGATGACCCGCAAGCTGATTACGTATCTCGCGCCAGGTTAGCAACAGGTGCAAATCTAGTGATCATCGCTATCAAACGTCACTTTTGATTTAACCGGTGTTGTTGTATATTCGTCACAAAGTTAATTCACGAATTGACGTTTGTTGCAAACCAGTTGCGAGATATGTAATCAGCCTGCCGATTGATGACGGTACTTACATTAAGTTGGTTACGATGACTTATACCTACATCGCATCGCACCCATAAAGTACCTACGACTTTGCCACAGATCATTAACACCGTAACAAAATTCAAAACTTGAGGGGCGGGATTTTGATGACAGCTGTCACAGCAATCAAGCTAAGTTTTACGGACTATTAATTTTTGTAAATACATACATATAACACCCAGACCCGAGACAAATTTCTGCAGACATCATATTTGTTGCACGGCGGGAATCAAACTCGCAACCACTTGCGTCTCAGCCGGTTATTACACCAACTGTGTCAAGAAGTCAGTCTATATTAGTTCAGGGTATTAAGTAGGTAGAGTTCGTGCAAAACTTCTTGAGCTCTGTGAACGTTGCGGCAAATGCAAAGTTGCGCATGTTGACATGTTCATTCAATATTGCCAACTAGGTTATAAATAATCTTGCCACATAGTAGAAATTTTGTATTAAAAATTGGCTTCTTGCGATAAGTAAAGGTGAATTTGCTATAGCATTTAAGTTTTTATTAATCCTTAATTTAATATAATAATTGTTTTTTAAATATATTTGTTTTCATAATTGAAAAATAAATAAATGCATAGTAAAATGTGTGCTAGATAAAACGAAAATACACCAAAACTCGCGCTGGCAACACTAGTTTCACAGACTGATCCCTTCTCGCACCCCTTTTATCATTCCTTCCCCTCAACGCCCTAAAAACTGTGTACTGCGCAGTCACTGAAGCTAACTTCACAGAGCTCAAGAAGTTTTGCGCGAACTATACCTAAAAATGTATGTAAGTAGCCGTGGGGTGCCGTCAGGAGAACGTTGCCCCGGGTACACACCGCGCGAAGCCAGGGGCAGAAGCTGGTAGAAGTGGGATACATAAATGTACCTACAAGTGGCAGTATAAACATATCTTACAAAGTTACCCTGTCATCGTAGTCAGACCTTCGATATATCGAGGCTTCATGCTTTTATTGTCTTCGTCTACGTCGCATACCTGGAACAAAAGACAAAAAACTTTTTTGGTTCAACTACTTTGCTTTTTAATTTTATTTAGATTTAAGTTTGTAAGTGGTAGTAAACTGTTTAGTCGCTAAATTGTGCACGCTGTGGCAACCTGTAATTGGGGAAACACACAGTCAACCTGTTCTATGTGATCTTCTTGTTGGGTGCCCTTTAATAAATAAATAAACTAGGTATGTAAAAAAAATCTGTTTAAGTAAGATGATAATAAATAACGGTGAATACCGCATCAAAATACACAAATATATTGTGTAGTTCTACTAATGGATGGCTGACCCCTTACTTACACCCCCTTACCACCCCTAGGTGGTGCTGCTAAAATGTCATCATCGGCCTATAATAGTCCACTGCTGGACATAGGCCAACCCAAAACTGCGCCATTTCACCCTGTCTTCCGCCCGCAAGCCATCAGTCCATCTAGCTAGTGGTCGTCCTACACTACGCTTACTAAGCCGCGGTCTCCACTCAAGAACTCTTAAATGTAATCCCACTAATATTATAAATCCGAAAGTTAGTTTGTGTGTATGGATGTTTGTAACCTCTTCAAGCCAGAACATATTATTGAAACTTTGCACATTTAATGTTAACCAGGATTAGCAGTCTACTTAGTTAACTTTTTAAATTAACGTGAGATATAGGTAGGTACCATTCATTTTGTGCAACGCCTGCGAATCTTCAGGCATAGTAGTTACTTTAGAAAAGGAAATACATCAGAATGAAACTTTGGGTACGTTACACACTTCTTTTAGGGTTTTTGAAAATATCCATAAAACGCGTGCTATTCTTCAAGCATGGTAGTAGTTAGATTTTTTAAAAGGAAATGCATCAGAATTTAGTACTTTGGATGCATTGTTTTAGGGTTTTCGAAAATGTATCCTTATAAACGCATGCGAATCTGTAAATATAGGTATCCTTATTTGCATCTATTATAGATGATTTATACAGCGTCAGCAACTGGTAGGTAATCATGCTGTACGGGACGCTACAGTGCCTGGGACATTGTAAGATGGATTAGGCTTGCCCAGCACCTATACCATCCTCTCAGCTTAGTCCGCTATTATTCAGAGGAAAGAACAGGTCAATACGTCTGAAGCTAACCAAGCCGCGGGTTTCCTCACGATGTTTCCTTCACCGTGTTTTGCTCGTGTTAAGTGCGAATATTCTAATTAGTTTATAAAAGGAAATACATCAGAATGTTAATACTTTGGGTACATTACACACTTGTTGTAGGGTTTTACCACGGCGGAATTATCTATACAGTGTTCCGACTTCATACAAACGGACAAAGCGCGAGCTATACCTACGCGCCTCGATCTCGGCACTCGCTCGGCATCTAAACAGTCGCGACTGTGCCGCAGTGACGAACGGAGTTGTGTTGTTTTTTTAACAATAACCGCGCGATTTTTTCACAAAAAATAAGTTCAAGTACCTACCTACGTATTTAATATGTCGAGTAGGATATATTGTGCTGTTTTTGGTTGCATGAAATCTTCAAGAACGCATCCAGAGATAACTTTTTTTAGATTACCTGGAAACTCTGAAAGGTAAGACTATAAAATAATTTTACTTACTTACTACCTAGTAGGTAGGTACATAATGTGTGTCTTTTTAATGGACAAGTATTTCCTTTTATCTCCCGAAAAAAAAAGATGTCTGGATCCTTAAATAAAGTGAATAGAGTAAAGGAAAGCGATTGGATTGACACGAGTGAAATAGGTAGTTATAGGCGGTTCATGAATCATGATACGGTAGGTACGCTTGTGTAAAAACCTTGGGGCAAGTGTGTTTCGTTTTGTTAGTTTGTATAACTCAAAGTAAAGACGTGGTATTTTATTTATTATTAACTAGCTTCTGCCCGTGACTTCGTCCGCGTGGAATAGTTTCTTTGGGCTAACGCTAACTTTTACCCACGACTTCGTTTACGTAGAAGGTGAAAATATAATATTTTTAAATAGTACCTACGTTAAGCGTAATTTTAGGTAGGTACCTACATCACGCTTTCATCAGTAAGAGTGGAACTTTAAAACGTTAGGTAAAAGTACTGGGTCTTATAATCTTATATCATTTAGATTGTAGGTTATTCTAATAATTCATAACTATGTTATTTTATAGTACTTCTGCGTACACTATATTTTCAAATTCAAATTTCATTCAATTCACAAAGTATTATATTTGTTTATTTAAAAAAAATATATTTACAATCACAAAACTAAATGGAAACACAAAGTATGCAAAGGAGATGTTTCAAAATGGGCTAGGTCTATGTACCCAGACTGAAAAATTGCGCAAAAATCGGCGATTTCGGAAAAAAATACTCTTTATTTAATTTAAACTAAAATGATTGTTTTATTAATGTTTTAAATGCGAGGCATAATTATCACTGGTAACATTTTTACTAGGCAGCCAAGACAGTTTCTAATAAATTCTTGTAACTGTCACTGCCTAATGATTTTGACAGATGGTTTTACGCGTTTGAGTTGAAGACATTGAAGTTTTTTATCAGTAGCTAGGTTCTTAATGTACAGTGCATTCACAGTTATTTTACCTCTAGCTGTTAGGTTGGCAATCTGAGCGTTATGTTGCCATATCTAGCTTCTATGACTTCCTTAAACGAAATGTAAAACAGTATTGCTAATATTACCTAAGTATGCCGATTAAGTATTACACTTTGTGTGATAATGTTACATATAATACGATATTTAAACAAGCTAATCTTGTATATATGTATATTTATTTATTCATATATATCGGCTTTATCGGAAACGGCCTTAACAGTTTGAATGAAATTTTATACTTAGGGTTTACCATTATAAGGTCATTTAGATAAGAACTTTTCCCAAGAAAACGCGAAATACCAAAAGAAAAATTAAGTTTGGTCTCCCAGGTGTTTTGAAAGTAATGTTTTTAATAAAATATTTATCTCTATACAAAATCAGTACAGTTGTACCAATATTCGATTAACACTATGTAGGTACCAATAATATTACATTAATAATAATAAACAACAGATCAAACTGCAATAAAAATATTTATTTTGAATATGCATGTTCCAGGCGGATTGCCAATGATGAATCATCACAATCAGATGAATCTTCGTCGTCGGAACTGCTGTCGGATTCTGTATCAGACTCGTCATTTAATTCTATTATGAACCTGTCTATTTCAGCGTCCATACACCCATCTCTTTCACAAAGCTTGTCTTCAATGTGGCGCACATGTTCGCATTGTTTTTGCCAATCTTCTGCAGTTATAGTTTGAAACGCTTCTTTGGTTAAATTAACAATGTTATTTGCTTCTTGTCCTACGTTTTTATCCGCAACACGTCTTTTGACGAGACTCCACATATGTAAATTCAATTGCGTTTAGCTCACAGTGGTATGGCGGTAATCTGACCACTTTGTGACCATGAGCTTCAAGCATTTGATCAGCTTCATATACTGGAGCTTCTTTATGCTCTTTTATAATTTCATATAGTTGAGCTTTAACCATGGTAGGCAGATAAGATAAGCCCTTATTTGTTATCCAGTTTTGCATTTCTACTTTAGTAGAGCTTAATGTTGGTGCCTTGTTTATCTTTACTTTGTGGTAAGGGGCGTTATCCATAACTACTAAGCTATTAGCCGGCAAGTTAGGAATAAGTTTTTCCTAAAGCCATTTCATGAAATTTGTTTTATTCATGTCATCATGGTAGTCACCTGATTTCGACTGCGATTTAAATATTAACAGAGCATTAGGTATAAACCCCATTTCACCACCCGCATGAACAATTATCCATCGTGCACCAGCAGAATCGTTTTTGAGGACACCTTCTTGATTTTCTATTTGCCAGCATTTATTTACTGTGTAGGACGCGTGAATATAAGTCTCGTCTAAGAACACAACAGGCCTGCCTTCATCACGATTTTGCTTCAAAATAGTTAGGTATCTGTATCTCCAGGCCACAATATCAGGCCTTTCCATCAGTAGCTTCCTTTTTGACCCACATTTTTTAAAACGGAATCCAATTTGTCGGATAATTTTCCACAATGTAGTACGCCCTCCACGAAAATTTATGTCAATCTTCAATTCTGCTAAGAGTTTTCCCAAAGTCGATACCTCCTTTCTGACGGTATACATTTGATGTATTTTATTTCGAATTGCACACAAATCAAAGTCATCCAATTTAATTTTCTTTTCCTGCATTCGTATCTTTCGTGGCGTGGAAATTTTTTGAGATGTGGAAGCAGCTACTTCACCTTCTTTGGTAATGGTGCTGACGGTTTTTTCAGATATGCCTGAAATAACAAACAACTTTAATTGATAGCCTAAATATATCGCTATTTTTTATTATTTAATTATTCATAATGGCAACTTACACTATTTGACAAACATTATTGTATGAACAAATAACATCATATATTATATTTAAAACACAAATAGAAATGACATCAAAATTAACTATACCTAAATTAATAGCAACAGAATACAAAAAAAATCGACATGATCTTAAATAATAACAATAATAAAACTTCACAGATTAATCGTTGCCCTAGTGTAAGTAATTTCACAAAAATACCTTGACAATCCTAATATATGTTCTAAATATGGTGCTTACGGTATGACATTCTAGTTTCCAGTTTATTTGGGTAAAATGTTAAAGACGGGTAACCCTTTTTTACATACCTGTAATGGCGGCTACTCGTTGACGAACATTGCCAAATGGAATTAAAGGAGCATTATTGTCTTTTTCTCTTTCACAAAAATCACGCACTGCTAATACAATCTTTCTTCCGCTACTTTGAATCCTTTTCGGCATTATATCACATGAAAGATCACAACTAATAAAGAAAAACGCTAAAAGCTCTTCAAGACAACTCGACAGTACTACCAACACTCAGAAAACATCTGTCAGAGGTAAAATAACTGTGAATGTACTGTAGTTTACGTAGGTAGCCTGAGGTACTTAGGTAGGTACTCGAAAACTGAAATACCTCAGGTTGACTTGATTTAGCTTCTATCGTAAATCATTCATTTCACTATTATGTCAACAGCTGTCAAAATGACGTCACCAACTGTATTGGTCCGCCATATTATTCTACAGTTTTGTGTTGCTCGACTTAGGCTAGTTATTTTTAGGAAAATGCATCAAACGAAGCAACATATAAAAAAAACTGATAGTGGGAAAATGTTTAATATATGTACATATATTTAGCCATGTTTGTGCACGTGTACACCTAGGTAGCCTGGATTCCATACATTCGTGAAACATCTCCTTTAATTAAAATGCTAGAGGCGGGCAGCCCTATCGCATGTTTACGTACCGCGCGGCTGTAGGTATTTATTTCAAAAATACGGCCGAGTTAAAATACTGTATAGATAATTATTCTGTGGTTTTACCGATGTTTCGTTTGTGTTAAGACAATGCTGTTACAATAATTAACAAGTTTATAAAATTAAAAATTTTAAGTAATCCCCGACACTTTAGGTACCTAGTCTCGGAGGCTACCAATTTTTTTTTTGTAATGTTTAACCTCAATTTTGCATTCTACACATCATTTCCTTTCATTAGACACCAAAATCGGGTACATTTGGAAACATTCGACTATTCATCAAGTTTACAATGTGGGGAAAGAGGGGCTTTCCCCACATTGTAAACTTCAATACCGATTTTGATAAAGCCTGTATTACATTACACGGTATTCAGGGACCCTTACCCTAACTAAGAGTGGTGTAATAAGAGTTAGAGCGTAAAGGACCCTAACTAGCGCGACCGCAGCAAGCCTTGCTCCCTACTCGCTCTAACTACCGGGCCCTGAATACCGTGCAGTGTAATATAGCTTTAAAACATTATTTAGAACCACCGCCGGAAAAAAACTGAAATGAAAAACTGCATGCAAATCGGTCCATCCGCGCGTTTAAGAGCACACATAGCGGTCAAGCTTATAACAGCCTTCTTTTTTTCTCGGAGGTTAAAAGATATATGTATGTTACCACGTGTCTGTCAGTTGATGGGGTGAGCCTGTTCGTAGTCGCCCTTGTCTAGGTGACGCTGCTTCGGTTCGTAGACCAGCATCGACACACGCTCCGGACTCGTCTTATTGCGTTGCATATCTAAAAACAAATAACAAAAGAACAAATAAAACAATTGAAAATAATCATAGTCGATAGCAACGTAAAACGGTGATAAGCCAACCAAATTTCGGCGTCGATGCTGCCTACGAGGGTAGGTATATAAACAATATGATTGATCACTTTTAAAGCGGAGTTTTTATGGAATTCTATCCACTCTTCATCTCATTTCAATTTTATTTATTTATTTCCTTGATGGTACAGAGATAAAGTTTTACAGGAACCAAGCAAGGGCACTGCAATTTAGGGACATAAAAATCTGTTATTATACAAATCTAAATCTATTCTAAACTATTATAAAAATCTATTAAACCTACGTCTACGCTCTGCTCCGGTAGTCAAGCAGCCCATACCGCTATGCAGCTTACAATACTCAATCAAATCTTTAATTAACATGAGGTAGATAAGTTAGAAGAATAGGCTAATAATCTATTGTGCCGAACACATCGTCGCGGGCTGACATACACTAAACAAGGACTGAAACTTGCGTCTAAGACTGAGCCTGCGTTTGTGGCTCGCGCTCAGTTCCAGCTGCCTCCGAACGAGGCGGGACGCCGAGGCAGGCCGCGGGCTGAGAGAGACTGCACAAGGACTGAGACTTACATCTGAGACTGAGCCTGCGTTTGTGACTCGCGCTCAGTTCCAGCTGCCTCCGAACGAGGCTTGACGCCGAGGCAGGCCGCGGGCTGAGAGAGACTGCACAAGGACTGAGACTTACACCTGAGACTGAGCCTGCGTTTGTGGCTCGCGCTCAGTTCCAGCTGCCTCCAAACGAGGCGGGACGCCGAGGCAGGCCGCGGGCTGAGAGAGACTGCACAAGGACTGAGACTTACATCTGAGACTGAGCCTGCGTTTGTGGCTCGCGCTCAGTTCCAGCTGCCTCCGAACGAGGCGGGACGCCGAGGCAGGCCGCGGGCTGAGAGAGACTGCACAAGGACTGAGACTTACATCTGAGACTGAGCCTGCGTTTGTGGCTCGCGCTCAGTTCCAGCTGCCTCCGAACGAGGCGGGACGCCGAGGCAGGCCGCGGGCTGAGAGAGACTGCACAAGGACTGAGACTTACATCTGAGACTGAGCCTGCGTTTGTGGCTCGCGCTCAGTTCCAGCTGCCTCCGAACGAGGCGGGACGCCGAGGCAGGCCGCGGGCTGAGGTAAACACCGAGTGGATTTTGGAGCATCACATCGGAATACGCCGTCTTCGATGTGTAAGCTGTGGAAATATTACAAAATTAATAGTGGACCGAGACAAAGTCACCGTATTTAGATTAGTACCATTAGATATAGTGTTATTCTTATTGTAAGTATTTATTTGTTGTTTCCTGACATAATTTATGAATACTCAATGTTATAGGAGAAGCCATTGGCTTCTGGAAATACAGTTTTTAACTAAACAGTTCGGGAACCTATGGATTCAACTTTTGTTCTAAGTCAGTGTTTTTTGTCCTACAAGGCCTGCGCATCTATTGTAGATGATTTATACAGCTTCAGCAACTGGTATTCATGCTGCAAGCAGCTGCAGGACATCATTAGATCTTAGCACCTATACCGTCCTCTCAGCGTAATTGTGTGCGAGTGTTTATAGATGCGGATGATATAACAGTCATCATCATCATCACCATCATCATCATCTCAGCCGTAGGGCGTGCTCTGTTGGTCGAAATCCAGTCATGGCAAAGTTCTGATCATGAGGGTCTGTGCCATACTCACCACCCTTGGCAGGCGGCGGCAAGCGGGGCGCAGTACGAGATGTTGATACACAGAACGTCGCTGCTGACCACGGAACGTCGCTGCTGCTTCTTCCAGTGATATAACAGTATATAGGTACCTCTATCATTGAGCGCATCCCTATTCGGCTGCTCGACATCCACGTCAGAGTGTACCGTGCGCTGCCTCCTGTCCGCGCCGTCCCAGGTTCGATTCCGGAGCGGGGACTCGATGCTCGTAGAGTCCAGCGTCGACGAGTGGCTTACGATGGTTTTCTGATATGTAATGCGAAAAATTAATATTCATATATTGCCGTAAGGTGGGGAATATCACCCCTCCTCTCTTGCTCGTGGGTGCAGTAAGAATCTGCAAGGGACACCCCCGGAAAATGAGCAGCAGCGTCTGCCCATCTTACAGAGGTATTACTCAGCAGATTTTTACTGCATCCACGGGCAAGAGAGGAGAGGTAACATTCTAATGCCGGCACCCCACAGCTATAAGTACCTGATCCATCATGAACATAAATTATTTGGTAATTCCGAACCGTCTCGCCGATCACTTGGATGAATTTATCAACTATTCTACCTACTTAACGGTTATGTTTCAATTACATTATCCCGCTTACAGTGATGCCACATACCTTATTCTTCTTAAAAGTAGGACTCGATTGCGGTCGATTTCCAAAATCGATATGTTGATTCGCGCCACTTTTCCGAACAATCGGCGACAATTTCCTAAATTCGCTTCTCGGTTCCAACTCTATTCTTACAGTTTCGGTAACAGTTGTATTACTCGGACGGCCGAATAGAGGCGACAATTTCGGTTTGGCACTAATCATTTCAGAATCGACACTCTCAATCGTAATCGTAGAGTCCACACTGTTCGTAATCGGTTTCACGATAATAAGCCCGTCCATATTTTTAATCGATTTCTCGGGCGTGACGGGTTTATCGAGATCATAAGTGGGGTTTTCAAAGCCTGTTTGCGTTGCTATTTCGTCGCTAAACGAGCATGTGTTTGATGCTTTGTTCAGCATACGTTTGCGACGCTCCAAGTCTGCGTGTATGTCTGTTTGTACGCGTAGATTGATGTCTCCGTATCTTCGGATGATGTAGTTTAGAAGCCAGTTGTAGCCTTTGCGTAGATCGGGGTCAATCTTCGGCTTTTTCGTCTTACTCTCGTCTATACAGGTGTAGGATTCTACTAGAGTTGGGCAACGATATCTGAAAGAATTTAAAACTTATAATGAATGACAAACTAAAATATAAAGATAAAGAAGACGTTACTACGTAACCAAATTCATCAAAATACGAGTATAACTAAACAGAGTAGTAGTTATAAACACATTTGACCTTGGGTGCGATTTATAATATTGCAATAGAAAAAACAAAGTGCTCGTCCCTTTTCAATCAAATTGCCCATATGATATTATTGGTTTGTCTCCTTATGTTTTTTACTTTCTATGGTACGTACGATAAAGATGATCGCCAAGTGCCAACAACACCAAGCAGATCGCACGTTGCGGTGTATCTGAACAAAACTTTTTCATAAAGTAATAATTCGCCATAAATTCCCGTGAGGTGCCGGCAATAGAATGTTACCTAACCCTCCTCTCATGCGCGCATGGACGCAGCAAGAGCCCGCTAAGGGATACCTGCGGAAGAGTGGGCAGCAGCGTCATTCCGTGTATACGGCGCTCGCCAACCCGCCTGCCAAGTGTGACGAGTATGGCAACTACCCCTCATGGAGATCCATGAATGAGGCCTGTGTTCAGTAGGTAGAGGACGTTTTACGGCTGAAATTATTAATAATTCGCCAAGCCACCGTTTCTACACACCACCATCATTCATGGACTCTGTGTAAGCTAATAATCATTCAAATCAAAAGTTACGCCATTTTCGATTTATTTATTTAACGTACAAATCACGTCACAATCACTTTAAACAATGAGGTTACTGGTAAATTTTAACTTGATTGTAACATAAACTTATGTACGTACTGCTATAATATAAATTTATATTGAGTAAATAGAGTTTTTACATAAACAGGTTATTGACATAAAATAGAAAATGGTTAAATAATTACGATTATGGTAACTAAAATTAGATTACATGCAATATTATTAGTATTACTAGGTAGTAGCAATATTTAAAATTTGATATTTGATTATATTTGATAGAATGATATTTAAATTTATTTATTTACCTGTTGACTAGCGGCTCGATGTTGAGTTTGTCGACTATGTCAATGTCATCCATTGCTCCGGATTTGTCCTGTTTGTTTGCCAGCACCAGCACCGGCTTACCTGTAGGTTCAAATAGGTACATAAGTGAAGAGTCTAATTTTATCAACTATCATTTCAGCCATTTAACGTCCACTACTGAACACAAGCCTCCCTCATTGGGTGTCCATGAGGGGTAGTTGCCATACTCACCACGCTTGGCAAGCGGGTTAGCGAGTGTGGGATGTTGATACACGAAAAGATGCTGCTGCCCATCTTCCGGAGGTATGCCTTAGCAGGCTCTTACTGAATCCGCGGGAATGAGAGGAGGGGTAACATTCTACTGCCGGCACCCCACGGCATCTCTATACTAAAGAGTAATTTCATCCAATATTTTTTTAAGTCTAGTAGCCGTCTAAGCCGCTACTACGCTGCGTCCGTTGCGGGATCAATTTCCACCTCGGGACAATTTTTTGTTTTTATCAGTCTCGGATCTGAGTATTTTTCTATATTGGTATACCATACATGTATTTACAAAATAAAAAACTTAGATGAGTCGCTAGTACAATACGTTGCAAGTTTTATTTTCACCTCGGGACAAATTTTTGTCGTTATCAGTCGCTCAGATCCGAGTATTTTTCTATGTATATAAGTACATGTACATATGTGTTTAATGCATGAAGTACCTACATGCAAAATTAACACCTAGGTATTCTATCAATGACCTCTTCAAACTGCGTACTTTGTGAGGCAAGATGATGGATTTCCCTTTGTAAAGGACTTTCATCAATCATCATTTTTTGTCTAACCTTTTGACGTTGGACTAAGTAACAAACCATAGGCCCCTTTATAATATAGGAAGGTATTAGGTATAAGTATCCATATTTATTCCACACTCACCTAACTGATAAGAAACGCTAATTACTTGTCACAGCTTTCATGAAGTCACTCTTGCATAAAGTTTGTGATAAGATAAAATAAATATTAACAAATTTAATCTAGGGGATTCCTACGTTATCCAATTGAAGGTCATAAAAATATAACGAAAACTTTTTTTTTTCATTTTCAAAGGACAGGGATCGATTCAGTTTTACCGATAATTCCCATTCGGTATATAATGCCACGTGTCCCCTCACTATTGTGGGTACCAACATGAACATGTTACCCAATGTTACCATGACAATGCGGTCGCAACATAGAATTAATCATCAATTCATAATCAAACTACTCACAACAACGTTAGACTAGGCGGTATGGTCCTAGACTGCTCCGAAAAGAGCGAAAAATTTTAATTATAAATAATTATGAGTAATTTGATTACTCACCCGATATTTTATCGTGGGATAAAACTTCCTCCAAAACTGCCCGGCACTCATCCAGTCTCGTAAAATCGCTAGAGTCCAACACAAAAATCACACCATGCACTTCACTGTAATATTGTGACCAAATCTGCCGAAAGTGTGGCCCCCCGCCCAAATCGTATATAGTCACCGGCGTATCCTTGTGCACTAGATTTACTGCCTTGAACCCAACAGTGGGAAGAACCTGATCGTCTTTTTCACCAGCTAAATTGTTCACGGTTTTCGTCTTTCCCGCGTTGTCCAATCCAATGAGTATCAGAACGATGTGTCTTCGTACTTTTCGTCGCCTAAATGCACTGCCCCAACAGTTCCCCATCACAGCGAATATTCTTATTTTTTTATTAAATCACGTTTTCGTCACAGATTGCCAACTGTCAGTAGCCATTTGTAAACAAAAGTTTATGTTGACACAGCCGTTGCTATTGACGATTTTTACGGCCAGTCTTAATCGTAAATTGATTCGTTTTACGTGGTTCAACATGAAGGTTTCCTATAAGAATGAAAAGTTATATCTAGGTACCTAGGTATTTGAGTGAGTTGATATTGACGCCCTCGGAGGGGCAGTGGTATAGCCGGCTGAGAGCGGGTTTGATTTCCGCCTGGTTTAAATTGTTAGTTTGTCCTTGATCTGGGAGTATGATATATAACGGCAGGTGGGTCAGGGTGGCACAAAATGAAATCTCACTTATGTAGTTTCAAACTTGTATTCAGAGTCACAAAGTTTAAGCGCGGCGTGCACACAGTCTGTCTGAATAACTAAAACATCTCAGCACCAAGTATTACTTACTTCAATAATCAAAATAATAGTTCTTTCAGTTCAGAAGTACACAATCAAAGCTCTATGTCGCACCGCCCAACAGGTCAACAAAAGTTATAATGTGGTAGTAAGGCCTTAGCATCTATTATAGCTGATTTATACAGCGTCAGCAACTGGTAATGGTGCTGTACGGGACGCTGCAGTGCCTGGGACATTGTTAGATGGATAAGGCTTGCCCAGCACCTATGTTTCCTTCACCGTCAAGCACGTGTTAAATGTGTACCGGCTGAGAACCAATGGATTTTTCTTTCTTGAAATGTTATAACTAGCTGACCCGGTGCTCACTTCGTCGGGCGGTAATTTATAGCCTATGACACTCACAAATACTGTGGCTTTCTATTAGTAAAAGAATTTTGAAAAAAAAAAAATATGAAACAAAAACCGAAAACAGAAGGAAAAATTACCTTCTAAAACCACTTTTTTTCATGGGCTGAAACCCCCTTTTCGGGTTAGTACACATGTTGTAATACACGTTGTAGTTATCTAATCTTTGGTGTTGATGAATAAATAAAAACAGAACATGATTAGCTATAAGGACGGTATTGGTTTTCCCCACTGTTTATTTTTAGGTTAGCTAAAAATATGTTCTATTAGAGTTCGGAAACAGCAGGATATAATAATTTTGAAATCAATAAGCGAAAAGATTTTTCGCATTTAAATTGTAGATATGTTTTTGATTTTATGTGACGACGTGGTCGCCCAGCGACAAAAACCCTTTGCCTTTTTAGGATTCCGTACTCAAAGGGTACTCCTCTCTCCGTCTGTATGTCTGCTTGTCACCAAACTGTATCTCATGAACCGTGATAGCTAGACAATTGAAATTTTCATACATGATTTTATTTCTGTTGCCGCTATAACAACAAATAGGTACTAAAAAAACAGAGTAAAAAAAATTTAAGGGCGGCTCCCATACAACAGTCGTGATTTTTTTGCCGATTTTTCTCGATATTAACAACGGCAACGGGTAGACGCCTGAAATATTCACAGAATATTTCATTTTACTAATATTCAGTTTAAAAAAAATACAGTAAATTAATAAAAACAAATAGTTGAGGGGGGCAAACTTAACAAAATACATTTATCCGGTTATTTATCACGTAAATTACCTTTATTATTTTCCGACGTTTAATTCATTACGTTTTGCCGTGAGGTGCCGGCATTACAATATTGCCTCTCCTCTCTTGCCCGTGGTTGCATTAAGAATCTGGGTCTGCTCCGGAAAATGGGCAGAAGCGTCTTTACGTGTATCAGCATCCCATACTGCGCTCGCCAACCCGCCTGCCAAGCGTAGTGAGTATGGCGACTATCCCCCACAGAGATCCCTGGAGGCCTGTGTTCAGTAGTGGACGTTTTACGAATGAAATTATGAAGTAGCCTATTTATACAGCGTTAGCTACTGGCGTTTATGCTGTACTGAACACTGCTTGCCTGGGTCAATGTTAGATGGATTTGCCTTGCCCAGTACCTTTACTACATACATACATACATTAATTAGACCTTATTATTGTATATAAGGCAATGCCGTGGGGTGCCGGCAGTAGAAAGTTACCCCTCCTCTCCTATCCGTGGATGCAGTAAGAGCCTGCTAAGGGATACCTCCGGAAGATGGGCAGCAGCGTCTATCCGTGTATCAACATCCCATACTGCGCTCACCAACCCGCCTGCCAAGCGTGATGAGTATGGCAACTACCCCTCATGGAGATCCATGAGGGAGGCCTGTGTTCATCAGTAGACTTTTATGACTGAAATGATGATTGTATATGAATTAATTAAAATTTGTGTGACAAAATAAACGTATATTTATCTTTACATACATATAATCAAGCCTCTTTCGCGTAGGGGTGGCAGAGACCTCTTCTTTCCACTTGCTACGATCCTTACATACTTGTTTCGCTTCGTCCACTTTCATTATTCCCTTTAAACATGCTCTTCGGTTTAGGGCCTTTACTAACCTACCGTAGTGTACCTTCACTAATCTCTGCTTATTCGGCCTACCTTTGTATATACTAGCTTCTGCCCACCGCTTCGCATGCGTTGTACCCGAATAAAAGTACGAGTAGCCTATGTGTTATTCCTGGTCAACATCAATACGTGTGCAAAGTTTCAGCTCAATCCGTAGTCTAGTTTTTGCGTGAAGAGGTAACAAACCTCCATACAAACAAACTTTCGGCTTTATAATATTAGTGGGATTAGTTATATTAATTAATCCGCGACTTTTTCTTAGTACCTTCACTAATATCTGCTTACTCTCCCTACCTCTGTATATACTAATTAGTTATATTGTTGCGCCGAGCGCAAACCAGTAAGTTAGCGAAAGATCTAGAAAGGACAGGTGTGCGAGCGGCCGAAAGACTCCAAAGGTCACTCGTTATTGTTTTGAACACAAACACGAGAAGTTTCTAGACAAACCGGTTTTGAAACAATGGTGCGGGTAGTAAACAAAGTTATAAAAAGTTGTTTACTTGTTTTTTTTGTTGTCCTGTCTCTATTGTGTGTCAATCTAGAAACTTCAGCTTCGAGAATCATCTATATGTGCGATATAAATACGCGGATGTGTTTACCGAGCGGACAGTCTTTATTTGGCTACGGAAACGTCAAGTAAAAAATCTCACTGAAATAAAAATCATTAGTAAATAAAATATATATAACCGGATTTATTCAGCATCGCAATAAATACAGGTACAATTTATATTTACAAGCTCTAAACAAAAATGCGCGCCAAAAGTTCGCCATCTTGGAAAAAACTATCTAAAACGCACTAGGATGATATCGCCATTCGTGACAGAATAATACGTCAATTCCTTCATATTATTATTCATAGGTATTTCTGTGTCCATCTTCTCGTCCAGCAGATGTAGGGATGGTGTCCCGTGGTGTCCGCATTTCGAGAAGAGCCTCTGTGATAAGGTGAGCAGTTTCTGTACGGCCATGGTAGATGGGAATTTCTTCTTGAACACCTTGCCGTTTTCGTCTGAGATGGTGATTTCGAGGAGTTGTGAGGTGAGGGTGGATGTTTTGGATCGCTTTACGAGCAGGCTGTCGTCCGGTACGCCGTATTCTGAAAATGAGTAATAAAAACTCATGGTAAAAATGCAAGTTGTGCGTACGTAGAAGTTTATTTATTTATAAATTCTTTATTGCACAAAATTTGTTGTTGAGACACAGTCCTTCGACTAGTTCAGAGGGAAACGCACGCTCGGCGGCACACTAAACCGTGCTGTGCTCATCAGCTTAGTATAGTTTTCGGTAGTCTGTAAGAAATCGTAGTAAGCGATAAGACCACCTTTTGTAAAATGTGTTTTTTTACAATAAAGAACTTTAATATTATTATTAATTATAAGAAAGATGCACAAAAGGCGAACATAATTCCGTAGGCATTATCTACCTGTCAACCAAATATTGTAGGAAAATCAACTTGGCGTGCATAAAGAAACAGATAGGTACCTAACAACTTAACTAATTGGTATTTTAACCTAGATTTAGCATGTACAAGAAGTTATGCAGAATGAGTCGTTTTCAGTAAGAAAGAAGTCCACTAAACCTAACAGATGGAGCTGGAGCGGAGAAAGCTTACAATAATAACATAATAGAAGTAAGGCTAAAATACAATTCTGTCTGAGCCTCACTTCAAGTTTTTTAGAAGTAATCTTTATAGCTAACTTCACGTTTATTGTTGCTTTATTTAGCTTTATACGCCACTAGCTGTTGCCCGCGACTTCGTCCGCATGGAAGTCGTAAAACGTAAAATCCCCTTTTTCACGCAGAGCCACTTTGATTCGAAAATATAAATCCCATTTATTCCCTATCCTGAGGGAATTTCGAAAAATACCTTCTTAGTGCACCTCTAGGATACTCAAGGTATATGTGTGCCGAATTTCAAGTCTTTAGGTCCAGTGGTTCAGGCTGTGCGTTGATATATCAGTCAGTCAGGACTTTGAATTTTATATAATATAGATAAGTAGAACCAAATTTAGAACCATTTGACTGTTTATTTATGTACGCCATCCTTGTAAATTGCAATGAGTATGTGTGTGTTTATTCAATAGAGTAAAAAAGTTTTTACTCTATTAAATAAACACTTATTGACTTTGACTTTGATATGGCCGACGAAATATCAGTGCAAATCAGTTCCAATTATAATAGTACCTAATCTATCTATTTTTTTTTTATTGATCACACAAAATAATGTACACCAGATAAAACTTAGTACACAAACATATTTATACGGTGGGTAAGTGTTATTACAATTATAGGTGATGACTACATCATGCTATTAAAAATAAAATAATTGAGCGAGTAAAAATTAATAAATATAAAACTAAACAAATCATTGAAATTTTGAATATAGACATAGACATTCGTTTATTTGCTTGTATAGCACACATACATATACAATAATTACAGCGAAAGAACAGATACAGAGATTATAAGTAGAAGATAATAATTTTATGCTAAACTAACTAATGAATTTATATATATTACACAGAAAAAGGTATTGTGTTTATGTGCTACAGTAGCAAATCGGTCACGGCTCAGCATAATGCCTAACCACTGGGAGGTAGCTAGGCGCTGGTATTCTGCCGTGGCCTTGTGGTCCATAGACCCTGTGAGGGAACATCAAGGATTTGTGAAGAAGAAGCTGAAATTAAAAAAATACTTAGGTGTGTGTGTGTGTAGTCATAATTTAATAAAATAAATAAATAATCGAATACTAGCTTATGTAAGCATATAATTAAATCATAAAACATATTGAAATATAATATCTATTACATACACTAAATTATAACAGTAATAATGATGTAGCAGTTATTGACTTAACAAGTAAAAGGTGCACTATAGTAATTTACACCAGACAACCCAGTCTTTTGTTGATCCAGTAAAAAAGCTTTGAATTTCTTTTTGAAAACGTACTTGGATTTCAATTGCCGGAGTGGTGGTGGAATATTGTTCCAGCACTTGGTTGCCTGGTATCGAAAACTCCCCCTAAACGCTTGAGTCTTGAATTTACTATAGTGCAATAAATTTCTCGTTGATCTTTTACTATACCTACTTACGGTGTGATCCAGCTTGGAGTAAAGATAGTCAGGTGCACCAGAAAACATAATACAGTGAACTAGTGCTGCCATGTGTAGATGTCGCCGCGAAGCCATATTCAGTGTTGAAGAACCGTTAAGGTATGGCGTGACGTGTGTTCGCGGTGGTATATCATAACAAAAACGGCAGCATGCATTTTGAATTCTTTGTACTAAGCGGATTGATTTCGATGTAAGGCGTGGGCCGTATAAAACATCTCCATAGTTCAATTTTGACAAAACTAAGGCCTCACAAACCTTTAAGCGAACTTCTTCTTTTAACAAGCCTCTTATCTTATAGAGAAGTTTTAACCTAAAAAAACAATTTTTCGCTAGATTGACAATATGGTCCTCGAAACGAAGTGTACCGTCAATTAGAATACCTAGATTCCTGGCTTGTTCAACTTGTTCTATACTCTGACCCCGTATATGTATGTGAAGCGATTGCACTTTAATTTTGTTAATTATATTTTTTGAGCCAAGTATCAAAAACTTTGATTTAGAAGGGTTTAGAACTAGGGCATTATTCTGGGACCAAACCGCTATTCGGTCTAGATCCTCGTTGATCTTTTCGGATTCACGAGTAACATTTCCTGGATGCACCGGAAGGTATAGCTGTACATCGTCGGCATAGAGGTGGAATTTGCAATGCTTAATGTGCCAACAGAGGTCAGCACTATAAATAATAAACAGTAGTGGCCCAAGTATTGATCCCTGTGGCACGCCACGACTTAGTGCCTTTGATGATGACATTAGCCTGGAACCATCCTCTCTAACAATACGTACAAATCGAGATCGGCCACTTAAATAACTGTTGAACCACCTTACAGATAAAGCATCAACACCGTAGTATGACAGTTTTGAAAGCAGAAGTGGAACACTTATTGAGTCAAATGCACGAGAAAAGTCTAACAATACCAATAATAAAACACTGATCAATTTATAGTAATAATACAATTAATATAACACAGAGATACAGTTATTTTTAAACTTGCGAATAGAGCCAGAGAAGAGATCGACCTCCGAATTATATCGCACCAGTGGAGGGAGGGAAGCTCAGTCTTTGCCTTATAATGGAAAGAAACAGGATAAAAATCATCATCATAGGACACCTCCCCTGCTGGACTTAGTGTTGCTGTAATCGCCACGCATGGCAAGCGGATTGGCGAGCGCAGTACGGGATGTTCATATACGGAAAAACACTGCTGCCCATCTTCCGGAGGTATCCCTTGGAAGATTGTTACTGTATCCCCGGGCAAGAGAGGAGGGGCAACACCACAGGTAATATAGCTACTTACTGTCAATCAAATGCTCGAAGCGACGGTGTCTCGAGTCAAACTCTCTGGTCGCCTCTGCATTGTCTCTGCAGCCCTTCCGGAGGTATCCTTAGGCAGATTCTCACTGCATCCATGGGCAATAGAGGAGTAGCAACAGTCTACTGCAAGTAATATAGCCACTTACTGTCAATCAGATGCTGGAAGCGATGGTGTCTCGAGTCGAACTCTCTGGCCGCCTCTGCGTTGTCTCTGCAGCCCTTCTGGAGGTATCCCTAGGCAGATTCTCACTGCATCCCCGGGCAAGAGAGGAGGGGGCAACAGCCTGCAAGTGATATAACTACTTACTGTCAATCAGATGCTGGAAGCGATGGTGTCTCGAGTCGAACTCTCTGGCCGCCTCTGCGTTGTCTCTGCAGCCCTTCTGGAGGTATCCCTAGGCAGATTCTCACTGCATCCCCGGGCAAGAGAGGAGGGGGCAACAGCCTGCAAGTGATATAACTACTTACTGTCAATCAGATGCTGGAAGCGATGGTGTCTCGAGTCGAACTCTCTGGCCGCCTCTGCGTTGTCTCTGCAGCCCTTCCGGAGGTATCCCTAGACAGATTCTCACTGCATCCCCGGGCAAGAGAGGAGGGGGCAACAGCCTGCAAGTGATATAACTACTTACTGTCAATCAGATGCTGGAAGCGATGGTGTCTCGAGTTGAACTCTCTGGCCGCCTCTGCATTGTCTCTGCAGCCCTACCGGAGGTATCCCTATGTAGATTCTCACTGTATCCCCGGGCAAGAGAGGAGGGGGCAACAGCCTGCAAGTGATATAACTACTTACTGTCAATCAGATGCTGGAAGCGATGGTGTCTCGAGTCGAACTCTCTGGCCGCCTCTGCGTTGTCTCTGCAGCCCTTCTGGAGGTATCCCTAGGCAGATTCTCACTGCATCCCCGGGCAAGAGAGGAGGGGGCAACAGCCTGCAAGTGATATAACTACTTACTGTCAATCAGATGCTGGAAGCGATGGTGTCTCGAGTCGAACTCTCTGGCCGCCTCTGCGTTGTCTCTGCAGCCCTTCTGGAGGTATCCCTAGGCAGATTCTCACTGCATCCCCGGGCAAGAGAGGAGGGGGCAACAGCCTGCAAGTGATATAACTACTTACTGTCAATCAGATGCTGGAAGCGATGGTGTCTCGAGTCGAACTCTCTGGCCGCCTCTGCATTGTCTCTGCAGCCCTTCTGGAGGTATCCCTAGACAGATTCTCACTGCAGCCACGGGCAATAGAGGAGGGGCAACAGTCTACTGCAAGTAATATAGCCACTTACTGTCAATCAGATGCTGGAAGCGACGGTGTCTCAAGTCAATCTCTCTGGCCGCCTCTGCATTGTCTCTGCAGCCCTACCGGAGGTATCCCTATGTAGATACTCACTGTATCCCCGGAAAGAGAGGAGTGGCAACAGTCTGCATGTAATATAGCTACTTACTGTCAATCAGATGCTGGAAGCGATGGTGTCTAGAGTCGAACTCTCTGGCCGCCTCTGCGTTGTCTCTGGTCAGTTTCCACTCGGCCCCGAACCGCTTCATGTAGTCGTACTCAGCGCCGCGACGGAGCTCTGGCGTTATCTGTGACCCGTTCAGTTCCTGTAAGAGATTTTGTTCGTTTTAACTAAGATTTCAATGGTTAGATAAACAAATAACAATAAACACAGTAGAATGTTACCCCTCTAATATGCATAGCGCTGTCTGTCTGTGTATTTGACGATCACAACCGAACGCGTTGACCGATTTACATGAAACCTTTTTGTTAGCACCGTCTTAATAAAAGAAGGTCACTCATTGATTTTGGTGGCCCTAGGGTCACAGGGACCGGAGTTATTGTGACCTCAAAAGGTCCCCAATAAAATAAAAGTCTTCAAATGGCTGAAAACGTCCAAAAACCCAAAAATTACATTTTTGACCTTTGGTGACCTTTCAAGGCCTTCGCCCCCTTTTCTGGTATCCCCGCACCAATGCTTGTAGATTTAGTTTAGAATGTTACCCCTCCTCTCATGCCCGTGGATACAGTAAGAGCCTGTTAAGAGATACCTTTAGAAGACGGGCAGCAGCATCGTTCCGTGTATCGTGCGTGGTGAGTATGGCAAACAATTTACGAATTGACAATTGACAGTATAGATCGCGAGATTGACGCCAGTTGCAAACCTGTCGCGAGATACGTAACCAGCCTGCGGGATGTTGAGATACGGAAAGACGCTGCTGCCCATCCTCCGGCGGCGTCCCTTAGCAGACTGCATCCACGGGCATGAGAGCAGGGGTAACATACTACTGCCACCACGGCCATTGGTAAGACTTCAAGTAATCAATAATCCCCTCACCAAGAGAGTGGCGATCTGCGCGATGACCATCTGCGCGCCCGTGTCGTAGTCCTCGGTGCCCTGGATCGGGTTCTTCAGGAAATACAGCTTCTTCAGGTTCTTCAGTTTGCCCAGCTCGCCGAGAGACCTCCACTGCGGAACAAATAGTATGTATTACTTAATTTGATATGAAAAATCAAAGAAAATACTACAACTTAAATTATAAATATTATTTTCACAATATGTATATTAAAAATTATATTAAAAACAATTAAAATTTATCCTTTAGAAGTTCGTCAACATTATAATAGCATTTTTCATATAATAACTCTGTAAATTTTTGCTTAAATAAATTAATGTTTAATTGCCTGTATTCTCCTGGTATTTTGTTGAAGATTATAGGTGCCATACACACGAGACTTTTGTGCATGAGTGAGGTTTTGGATGGATGCAATCGCAGCCTACAGGTCGCGCGATAGTTAGAGATCGCTCGGCAAAAGTAGAAGGGGTATGCGCAGTATTCAATTGTAAGGTCTATTTGGTGATGTGCGGGGTGAGGGGGCGGGTGTGCGCTGACGGCGTCACGTCGTTGGTAGATCAGTCGCTCTCAGGGTCTCAAGGTCACCTCCCGCGTTGCGTTCACGCGTCTCGATTCGTGCGCGATTGGACACATGCGCCGATTGCCCCCACTAGATACATCGAGCGATCTTAAACGACCGCGCGACCTATACCATTATCTCGTCTGTTTCGGCTTACAGCGTCAGACAATTTTGCAAAAAGATGGGGGGGAAAGCAGCTACTCACGTCATTAATCCCATTCCTATTCAAAAACAGCACCTCCAGATGCTCGAACACGTCCACCATTTCAGCATCGAACCGGATCTCCTCGACGGCGCAGTCGTTCAGACTCAACACCCTCAGTCCCATGCGGCCGATCTTGAGGACCTACATAATAAATAAATAGATAAAAACTTTATTTTCAGAAAAAAAACATAATTATAATTTAATAGAATCAGGCGTCACTTTGCGGAAATCCATGACAATAAAATGCAATGAAAATATCTAGTTTTAATTCCGCTAATGCTGAGACGCAGGAACACCGCCCCCTAATTATGCACATTTATTTATTTATTTAAAAAAAAACAATTATACATAGAACTTACAGTTAAAACCAAAACGTTTTATGTACTAGATACCTTACTAACATTTAAGAATAGCATGTTCTAACAAGAAGCAAAAAAAGAAGTACACAGCGAAATAAAAGAATTAAGGCTCATATGGAACAGGTCTACTTCCTGATTCTGGGTAGTGAGCTCACATGCAGGGAGAACTAGGTTGTTAGTGCAACATGCATACCCAAACCCATGCATGTTGCACTAACAACCTGCATTTTATTTTAAAATCATAATTATACGAAGAAATTCATTGGAAGCGATGATTCCTGCAATAGTTTAATTATTTTATAGGCTTGTTTTTTGGCAAATGTAAGTGGGAGAGAGAGAGAGAGAGAATGTGTGTTAATGAGAGTGTGAGAGTGTGTATGTGTGTGTGAAAGAAAGAGTGTGTGTGTGCATGTGTTTGCGTGCGTATGTTAGTATACGTGTATGTTACGTTTGATGACGGTAGTGAGCCGTATTTTATTTTATTTCATACCTCGCGCCAGGAAGTAATGGGGTTCCCGTCCAGGCGGAGTATGGACAGCTTCTTGAGTGAGGCTCCTGGAACGAAATGAAATATACTTTATAGATAGATAGATAGATAGAAAATGCTTTATTGCACACCTTAAATATAAAAATAACAACAGAAAGATAAACACTAAACACAAAGTGACAATTGGCGGTCTTATCGCTAAAGAGCGATCTCTACCAGACAACCTTGGGATGGATTGGATTATTACTTTGTTTGCATAGCAGATTCAAAAATATATCATCATATCAGCGGTAGGACATCCGACGACTCAGTAGCGTTTTTATACAAACACTTCAACACTTCGATGTACCGATAGTTAATTCGGCATCGTTGGAGAGACTCAAGCACCGCCCATGTTTCGATCGAATAGACATAGCGGCAAGTTATACTCTTCGGTCTTCTGTATGACTTGCCGCAGCTTATGTATGTGGTCTATGGTATTGTAGCCGATTGTACTGAACCCAGCTTGTTCGGGAGGCTGGAAGTCATCAAACATGCGTTCGAGACGGTTCGCGATAGTCCTTGAAAAAATATATATCTGTAAAGTAAATCTGTCTTCTATAATTATAGATATATTTTTGACATTGTATGACATTTAATTATCTTTTCTGACATGCAAACATAGCGACATCGATTGTTTTATGTACATTGTAGCTCTGTAGTTATGTATAACATTAATCACCATTGTAATTGGAATTATCGACAAATTCATTATATTGAATTGAATTTGTAAGTATGTACCAACTTGACCTAATTGGAATTCGATCTTATGTGATTTATTTACCTAATTCTAGACATTTATTGATATGAACACAAATTAATTATATACTGTTTCCTTTTTTTAATAATTATTCTTAATTAAATTGCATGTAAACATAAATCGAACTTAAATTTGCAGCGCCCTAACAGAGTTCATGTTGAATTTATTATTTATCATTTATCATGAAATGTACCTATAATATGTATTGCTTAGACCTAACACAAACCTGTACCTACATGATGCAATAAATAAATACAAATACAAATATTCTTTTAAACGTAAAAGACTGACTGATGACTGGTTGGAAATGCTATTCGCGTTAAATCCTCTTCTGTACATTGTATTTATTTGTGCACAAAGTATTAAATAGATAAAAGACAAGAAAATAATAGTCACAAAACCAATTTTTTTGGGTAAAATTCTGTTGCGCCGTACGCAAACAAATTAAATTTGCGAAAGAGCGAGTTGTTTAAATTTTAACATGTTAGAAAGGGACAGAAGTATGTTGTTTGTCACTTCTATTTTTAAAACGTAAACAAAGGAAAGTTCTCTTTTGTTTGTGAAACTAGATGGTTCTGTTTCTAGAATATTCTTACAAGTGCGTCATAACTACGTGGGCATGTTTGCCGTGCGGTCAGCTTCCCTCCGTCGACCGAGACACGTTCTCGGCTTGCCCGTTGACGAGCTCACCGCCGCCAACCCGGAGGTGACGTCAACCCGTCCTACACTAGCTGCTAGGCACACATTTAATAACCGGTCTCGCTGGCGAGGCCGAAGAATACACTCTTCCGTCTTAAGGTGCAGTTTTGCACCTGGACGTTAACCATCATTACATATAAAAATCTGGCAACAGTCCAAGTCGTGGTTCGAACCTAAGTGGTGCCCTTGAGCTTTCTGCTCCAACCTAACTTTTGCGGCTGGGCGCCCTCTGCGCTCGCCATAGTCCGGTAACATTAATCCCGAACCCCGTAAAAACAAAGTGGGATGACATAAGCTGATTAATTAATTAAAACGTATAATTTCAGACGTTACAGTCCCACTGCTACCTTTAATAGACAATGTCAAAGATAAAATAATGTCATTAATATTATTGTCGTGTCGGATATTACCTGGGTCCGATAGTGTATTTATCTTGTTGTAAGCAGCGATCAGTTCGATGACATTCGGCCACAGATGAGAGAGCGTTAGGAGATCATGCCACTGGTAGTTGCAAACGGATATGTTCAGTTTCTCCAGCGTTTTGAAGTGGGTGGACATTTGAGCGAGCGTCGGTTCGGGCAGGTCGATCGCCATGCGGTTTTTGCTGGAATCAAAGAAGAGTTGGATTAATAAATACCGTAACGAAGCCGTGCAGTGGTATGTACCCCCGACTTTCAATCCAAAGGTCGTAGGTTCGCTACCATGCACCCCTTCAGTCCGTCTGCCTAGACATGTTCTTTCTCCTGAATATAGCCAACTTTGCTGAGAGGATGGTACAAATGTTGGGCAAGACGTGATCAGCCCGATAATAAAGATGTGACCAGCTCGGTAACTACGATGTGACCAGCCCGGTAACTATGATATGACCAGCCCGGTAACTATGATATGACCAGCCCGGTATCTACGGTGTAACCAGCACGGTAACTATTTTTATTTTATTTTTACATGGTGTATGACCAGCCCGGCAACTACGATATGACCAGCCCGGTAACTAAGATGTGATCAGCCCGGTATTTTTATTACTATTATTTATTTTTAGTTACCGGGCTGGTCATACGACCAGCCCGGTGACTATGATATGACCAGCCAGGTAAGTATGATGTGACTGAAGGGTCTTAAAAGCAGTAGAATGAGTCAGTCACCTCACATCCAGCTCGCTGAGGCTCGGCAGCTGAGCGGACAGGTGGATGACCTCGCGCCAGCCGCACAGCAGGTTAGCGGACACATCCAGCTGGCGAACGTTCGGGCAGAGGGCAGATACGTCCCCTGCTGAGGCAATGTTCTGGTCGTGCACGCATATCTCTTGGAGGCGGTCGAATTTTCTGGAATAAAGCATGTTTGGTTAGCGCCACTTCCACTCGGCAAGAGGGGTAGTAAATGGTGTTCAAGAAACACTAAGTCCAAGAAGTAGACTGGTTTTATTGGGAGCCAGGTGACAAGAATCGCAAGGGATGGTAATTCATGAAAAAGCATTAAACATAAAGATTATACTACTTAACAATGCTAGTGTGCATGTGTATGTCAAAAACCGGTCCAGTGCGAGGTAGACTCGCCCACCGAGGGTTCCGTAGGTATGTAGGAACATAATAAATGTTAGTAAAAAATACATCGCTGAGCCTCTGGCACATATTGCTAATTTATCTTTTGAGCAAGGTATTTTTCCTAATCTCTTAAAGACGTCAATTGTGAAGCCGCTGTATAAAAAAGGAGATAAAACTAAATTAGACAATTATCGTCCTATAACACTGGTGCCAGTTGTATCAAAGATTTTCGAGAAATTAATGTTCACTCGGCTTTTAAATTTTATTGAGAAACATAAAGTCCTTAAAGATGAGCAGAATGGGTTTCGTAGAAGTAGGTCGACAACTCTAGCGGCATATAATTTAATGAAACTTGTCACTGAATCAATAGATGCGAAATTACCAGTCTGTGCACTATTCATGGACATGTCTAAGGCTTTCGATTTCGTTTCCCATAGTCTTCTTCTTCAGAAACTTCAGCTCTACGGCATTCGGGGAAACTGCCACAAATGGCTTCAATCTTACTTGAGTGACAGACAACAAAGTACATCTATCACTACTTTTAACTCAACAAACAATAGTATTGCGGAGTATAGGTCAAACTTCAAAAAAAATGTATTCGGTGTTCCTCAAGGAAGCATACTTGGCCCGCTTTTGTTCATCCTTTATATAAACGACCTATGTGATGCTATTAACGATCCCATGATTCTATTTGCGGATGATAGTGTTGCTGTAATTCAAGGGAGAAACCTAAACAGTTATCAATACGATATAAATTTGGCTCTAGAAAAGTTAGGAAGCTGGATGGAGAGCAATAATTTGACTCTTAATGTTAGTAAGACAAAGTATATGCAGTTTTATTGTCCACAAGGTTGCGCACAGACCATAAGAGTTAAATACAAGGATGCAGAAGTCCAACAAGTACCTGTTTTCAAGTTTTTAGGCATAACTGTGGATCAACACATTAATTGGAAAGAACACTGTGGAAATTTATGTCTGAAACTAAACAGATACGTTTATGCCCTTAGAAGGATTGTACATATGTCATCCCTTGAAGCAGGTAAAATGGCGTATCATGGCTATGTGAGTTCTAATCTGAGGTATGGCTTGATAATGTGGGGTAACTCAAGTGAAATAGAGTCTGTTTTTTTAACCCAGAAAAAATGTATAAGAGCCCTTTGTGACATACATGATCCTACTGTATCTTGTAAGCCATTGTTTCAAACGCTTAAAATCTTGCCACTAACTTGTCTGTATATATATGAGGTTTGTATTTTTATAAAACAACATGAACAGTATTTTAACAGAAAACCGGACACACATAGCGAAAGAACTAGGGAAAGATTTCGTAATAAGTTAGCATTACCCAAAGGAGATGCCCAAAAGTGGTACCAAAAAGTCTCACGCATCAAGATTAAAATTTTATAGTAATTATTTTTATATTTTTTTACGACATTACGTGTCAGGGAATTGATTTTTGAACCCGGAATTTAATATAAAGTTTAAAAGTATGAAAATTGTTTTTAATTCCTTTACGTGGGGTTCGCACAACCGGTTATAGGGATGTAGTGCATTATTAGAAACAATATGATGACTCGATTATACAGTCATTCCAATCGTTTCTTTTTTAATAAATATCTTAACGTTTGCTTCAAAAACAATTTCCGGATGATATATATTTAACCTTTGCTATCTTCTCGTTGAATAATAGTAACAATTAAGTAAATCCAGTACACCAAATCGATTTAGTATTGCTAATTGACATAAAATCGATTTTCTTACTAAAGATTTCAATTTATCGATCGCATCCCTAAATCTTAGCGGGCACATTACTGACAACTGACATTAGATAGATGTCAGATCTAACCGGCGCTCATGCGAATACGTTCTAGTCTGTGTTTTAGTGTTTAGATTAATGATAATCATATCGTAATCATTATTTTCGTATTGCGAGTTGAGAAGTAGAACTTGTTTATATTTTGTGAACTTTTTTATGTGTATTTCATTGTGCAAATATGTCGAGTCGTGGGATCACCCGGCAAAGGTACTTGTCTGATTTTGAGGTTATTTTCGATTTCATAAAATTACTCCGAAACCCCAGTTTGTTTACAAAAACAACTTTTATAGGAGTTAATATGATAAGTATAGACTATAAAAAAACAAGTTTGGTTTTGATGCAGCTTGGTACGGGATTCCATATATTCATGAGCATTGTCCTTTAGGCTTTCAACCAGTAGGAAAAGTATTCTGGGAATGTCTGTTAAAGTTTTTAATAGAGTTCCGTCTGACATCGTTTCTCTGCCTCTCCAAAAACTAAAAACGCGTCTTTTTTCATGGCTCCTCGATAAATGCTTTTATAACATTGGTGAATTTCTACAAAATAATTAATGTATGTGCTGATTTTGATTCATTTTTATTCTATCATACAATTAAATTAATAATTTTCACATAGATTTAGATTTTTTTTTTCCTTTAATTATTTTTTGTGACATTTAACTTCAATATTAATTCTTATGACATTATTGTAATATTTTTCATTATTGTAAACTCCGATGAGTAAATTGTGTATGAACTAATTTTAGGTAATTTAAGATCAACCTGTACCACAATTACAATAAATAAATGGTTTCAATGGTTTCAATGGTAAAAGTTTTAAAAATTAACAAAAAGATTCGGTCACCTGTCCTATTTATGACCGCTCGTAGGGTGGCTTACCTCGATGATTGATTTCATTCTGCTTTTTTTATGATGTCATTGCAAATGTATAGTTTTTGGATTTTTCTCTGTATCAACAGTATAAGACGATATACCTTGCCAAATTTCATAGTTCTAGGTATAGACCTATACATTAGTTCTGCAGCATGTGCAGTCAAAAAAATCTGCCTTCTTACAGACGTAGATATCGCTAGACTTGTTTACTTCAGCTATTTCCACAGCATTATGTCTTATGGCTTACTGCTGTGGGGATGTGCTGCAGATATAAACACAGTATTTGTGCTGCAGAAGAGGGCTATTCGTTCTATCTACAATTTGGGTCCCAGAGAATCACTTCGCACTAAATTTAAGGAAATAAATATAATGACAGTAACTTGTCAATATATTTATGAGAACCTGTTGTACAACCATAAAAATATTGCTTCGTTTAAGAAGAATAGCGACAATCACAATGTAAATACAATAAATAAGAATAAACTCGCTGTGCCCAGTTCTAGGCTCCATAAGGTTAAAATATCTTTTAAAGGGCAATGTGCATATACACTTCTACAACAAATCTCCCAAGCGAGTTGCAGAAGTTATCATTGAATAAATTCAAAAACATTATCAAACGCAATCTGTGCAATAAAGCTTATTATAAAATATCAGATTACCTAGAGGACAAAACCACTTGGGACGGAATCCAAACTCCGTCAAACGTAACACAAGACAAAATCAAATTGTTAAATGATGACTATAACGACCGAGTTAGGGTCTTCTGTTCGCTTCTTTTCCTAACTCGCGTGTCATCTGAAGTGAACAGATTCAATTTCTTAATACTATAAATGACGAGACAAGCCGAAGGCCCACCTGATGTTAAGCGGTAACCTCTATAACAATTGCAATAACAATAACAATTGCAATGCCGCGGTGATCACGTTCACTAAGCACGTGACCAACGCTGAAATGCATTGCGCCCGTCACCCTGAGACAGAGTTGTAAGGTCTCATGTGCCCGTAATTTCAATTATGTGCTTTATTCTATTAATTTGTGTTGTCTTATTTTGTAACTTGTGACGCGTCAATAAGGTCCATGCGGCCGCACTGAATAAAGTAATTTTTTGACCTTCCTTCAACCTACGGTGCGCGAGTCGGACTCGCTCTTGGCGGGTTTTATTTTATGAGGGGTTATCTAGTGTTTTGATATTACTTGGTGATTCAACTTAGGTGACAGATCTGTCATTTTGGGAACAAATATGATAAGTAGGGTATTGCAGATTACTGACGGATCTAACCTTAGGTGGCAGAATATATAGTTGCAGTAAAAATTCTGTGTGCTGTCAAAGAGTGAACTCCTTGTTCAAAATAAAACTTGCATTTAGTGTTTATGACTTTTTATAGTGACTTACTGTTTCTGATGGATCTTCTCAAAGCCAACCATCTCAATAAAGGGTGCTCCCATCTCCCTCTTCCACTCATTGATGATGGTCCTGCGATGCGCTGCCACTGTCTCATCCTGAAAACATTTATATACTTACATGCTATTGGACAACACAGGCGCTAGGTAAAGGCCTTATGCAAAGGACTGTACAACACCATTTTTTTAATAATGGTAGACATTTCACACAGCACCATTTTAGCCCTAGAGTACACAAGCTCTGCTAGCTTGTGTTATGGGTACCAGATGTTTAATGGAATACTTAATACTTTTTGTTTTGTAAACAAATACTTATTGTTGTTTATTTAACAGTTGATTAATTTGTTGATTTTCTATTATGTGTGGGTACTCGAATAATAGCTTGGTTCTGTTACTAACTCGATAAATGGCGTTTATATCTTTTACTTATCACACTTAGGAAATATCCAGACCAGGGGCAAATCTACGGAAAACTACAAAAATTTGTCATTTTTGACATTTTTTAGATGGACTCTTTAAACTGTCGTCATCACATAATAGAACTCTCATTCTTTCGTAAAATAAAAGACAAAAAAATACACTGATTACAAACAATATTGTCTTGCTGTCCCAACTAGAATCCCTAGAAGAGCAACCACTAAACTATTACATACTCCTTTTTGTCACACACCAACACAGGATTGCAAGCCCCAAGTACAACCTTATCAACCTATTTACCAATACAACCTATTTAGCAAAAAGATTAATAACCTTGATATTTTTAACAACAATGCCTAATATTTCCAGCAATCTTCCACTCATATTTTAGGGAACAAGTAATTTGTACATTGTAGGTAATTGTTTTTTTCTTTTAATTTTATTTGATGTCATAATTATTATTATTATTTTGTTACTTGTTTTTAAGATATTTAATTGTTCATACCTTTTTGTGATTATTGTAGTCTATCTATAGTTTACATTCTTTCTTTACATTGCTAAAATGGATTGTTTAAATCCAATGAAGGCCAATACACCATATTAATTTAATCTTAATTGATAAGTGTTGGCAATAATCAACAATCTTTATAAAAGGAATGATCAACAAATTGCACATTGTCTCTAGCAGCAACAGTAATACACCTACACAACCATTGACAATGTATGTAGGTGTAGTGTGACACATTCTAAGTTTTCCCAAGTTGTTCACGACTTTTACTGATAAACCCTAGCGAGAACTTGATAAAATGCAGGAAAACTTACCTCTCTATCTCCGTAGTACCGTATAATAGCATCAGCACACGATTTTAGCGGAGAAATCTTGTTCGGACGCACGAACGAACCCGCTCCAGGTCTTGATGTTTTGAAGTACTGGATGTCGTCTACGGAACCATCATGTTTCCCCCTACTCTCGTCATCCCATTCGACTCCATACCACACACCCTTGTACCCAGAAACTTCCCCGATAAACTTCACCGTACCAAAATCATCCCCGGACTTGATACGACTCCCAATATTCACTTGTATCTGATTTTCTTCGATTCCGTTAAGGCTGTCCATAGTATCAGTGTAAAATTTTGTTGGTATTAGGTTTACAGGCATTGCGCCCACCATTATTTTGTATTTTCGAAAATGGAACTTTAATCAAAATGAAAACAGGCTGAAACAATTTTTACAAGAATCTCAAAGCACAACTGTCATGTCAACTTTTGTTGTGTCAAAATGTGAAATGTCAGAAACGCAAACAATAAAGTAGTGATGTCCTTGACATACAGATGATGAATAAACAGCTTTCAATACAAACGAGATTGAAAAGTCAGAAAATTATCGATTACGCAATACAATTTTCCCTGCATCATTCAGGCCCTAGCATTTAAGGCTCATTTTAGGGATCTAAATATGTGTAGTTAAAAGAATTCGTGCTACTAAAAAGAATACCCACCTACCGTACCACCTTTATTATACCTGCCTATTATTTTTAATACATATTGCCCATTGGAATGGTTGAAAACCAACCAACTTGAAAATTAAACATGAACCAGGCCAGGCATTAAAATAAAATTATAGATGAAGTTCTGACAGTCTGTCCCATTCACGAGTAGCCACCACTCACAACTTTATTGGTCATTAAATACTCGAAATACACTTGAGTAGCTAGTGGTGTAAACATAAATTGGGTTCAGGAATACCCACCATCTGTGCGTTAAATTTAATTAATTATTTTTAATTTATTAAAAACTTTATTCGCTTCGCTCACTTGTTCGAAAATATTCTAACAAAATACAACGAAAAAAAATTGAGCTTCATAATTTGTTAGCATACTATCTCTTCGATCTACGGTGTCATTGTGCTATTTACATACTACATGAACGTAAACAGCGGAGCGGCACAGAGCGACATAACCACTCTCTGTGATGGCTCGGCCGGTAGTGATGTGATTTGTTCGGAGCACGGGCGGTCGGGCGCTGCGCCGCGAATTTGTAGGTATTTTGACATTTCATATCAAAAAAATCTAATTTCACAATTCTCTCCATAAGAAAAAGGCCAATGTTTTGGTGTAATTTTTATTTGATTTCATCGTGTAGTTTACTCATACTAGTTGTTTTAGATTTTATTAAGATAAACTTTGTTTTTTTTTTATCGATGAATATATGCTTAGTCGCGTTTTTGTTTTACCATTCCCTAGTTAATATCCTGAACTTTAATATGTATGAATTTTATAATTCTATGTTTAATGGTTATTGAGAAATACTTGTTTTGCAATGATGAAATCTGCTACTACCCGGCCTTAAATCAAATATCGATTTATCAACGACATCGATATTTTAGGACTATCGCTACATCACTACTATTCACACAAAGTGCTGTTGCCACAGCTGTACGTCATAATGACTCATAGTACCTACCTAGAAGTAGTTATTTGTTAAACTACTAGGTGGCGTTGCCATTACCCTTTCCAAACAGAAGATCTGAACGCTGATTGGTCATAGCTCCAGGATGATAGTTCGACCAAATACGGAAGTAGCAGTGACAGGAGTACTAAGAAAGGACGAAAAACAAAAAATTGCAGTTGTGAGATTCGCACTTGGCCGTCGATACCGATGGATCTGTCAAAATCGCAAAGTGAAGGGCATACAATTGTATTGACAATCTTTGAATTATTTTATTTTAAGTACCGGACTCAATAAGTGACCGACAGTGTTAAGTTTTGATACAATAACATTTGAGTACAATGATCCACTCTAATTTACTTTCATTCGTCGTTTCGTCGCCGCGCTAGCGTCATCTCCTTCCATGCTCTGTGTCTCCCTCTCAACTTTCCGAAATCGGGAATCGTCGTCGGGACGTGAATATTGTTTTTTTTTCTGCCAAAAATGGCTACCGACCGGACTATCCCAGACGTGTACGCTAAATTCTAACTTAAAAAATGCTTGTGTGCAGTTTACATGTGGATTTTATTAGTGAACATGTGTTGAGTGCTGTGTAAAAAAGTTTACGGATTGAACTCAACAAAGGAAGCTTCAAAATGAGGTACGTACAAGTTCATCGCTCCACGGGGCTTTACTTAGCAAAACAAATAAATAATTACCCTGATCATGCACGCGTCGATCTATTTACGTACGCAGATAATTTACTGCTCTGCTGAGTTCCGTTTTTTTTCAAGGCATGTTCTTTTCACTGATACAACAACGTAAACAGACGGTGAGGTCGTTACGGTTCATCGATTATTCGATACATTTACGATTTATGAATGAAACCGTAATTAGAAGTAGTAATGGTATAATGGCATACGCCTAATGCATTGTTTAAATTTAAAAAAAATCAAACCCCCGCAAAGAATTTCAAATTACGAACATTTCAAATTGCATGCAATTTTTCACTTGGTCTTTGTTTCGCGTACGAAAACAATTTAGTTTTTAATTAGATTTGTGCTAAAACGATGCTCTTATGGTAAAAGTAGGGCACATACGGTCATACAGGGATAGCAAACACCTCATGCGTTATGTTTCGTCGAAATGGGGTGGCAAGGGACCCCCTACAAAGGGTGTAACTTCTAATAATGTAAATGACTAATACTCACCACCCGCATAAATTGTATATACGCAGAATGTTTATTTTATTTTTAATTCTGTACATATTTTATTTTATTGTAAGAACTAATGTTTAATGTTATCAGTAGGTAAATGCAACAATTTATGTGACAGGTTTCCTATCATATGATTCTGATTGGGTAATAAAGTTCTATGTAATTAAAATTACATGATTAACATAATGTCAACATACCTATTGATAACAATTATAAATAATTAGTTAATCTGCTAAATGATTAATTCCTTATTTACTTCTACTACTTTTGTTACTAATTCGGAAATATACTCTCATTTGATTTGTACAATGTGATAAAAAAATGAGCAAATGTATTTATACTACAGTGAGTATTATAAAATGTTTAGTTACCAAAAGGGGGTGATTCCACCCTCTAGGACCAATTTTGGTTTTATGACTTTCCTGGTTTCGTGATTTTCATTTAAAAAATAGAAAAAAGTTTATCTCGTGTCACAATATTTGTTTCATAATATTCAAGAACAGATAATGAAAGTAAATGACTACAAATAGTTTGCCACTCAGTATTTCAATATTAGTTACAGCACACTATTATAGCGCTAGTTTTCAGTGGTGCCTGGTGAGAAAATGTTAACTATGGTTTTTGAATGGAGGTCATTGTATTAGAACATAATTGCCGAGGATGCAGGTGATGATGATGGGCGGAAAGAATAACAAGTCAATAATTATGCCTCTAGTATTGATGTGTGTTTTGCATACCTATTATATTCGGATATGCTCATGGAATGCTGCCAGCGACCCCGAGTCCTTCTCCGGTATTTCAAGGAGTTGGGGTGGTTAGGTTAGGGTTGAGGCAGCACCTCGGGGGACAATGCACAATACACCCCAATGTGTGATGTCAGTGCAGATCAGGTAAACCCCCCCCCCCCCCCCCCCCCCAGAATTAGAATTGATGTGTGTGCCGAGTTGTGCTCACTGGTCGAATGACATCTTTGATATTGAGTTTTAAATCCAATATTTGGTGGATCATAGGCATATTGTAAGTTTGTAGTTTAGTGCTAAGCTATGTTCTGTTATTTTCTTGTCGGGTACCTTTGTAAGCCCTTTCGTATCTATTTTACATGATTTTAACAGCATCTGCAACTGATATTCATTCTGTATTGGATGCAGGCAGTGCCTAGGACATTGTTAGATGGATTAGGATTGACCAGCACCCATACCATCCTCCCATCAGAGTCTGCTATTAGTCAGAGTAAATAATCTATACTAATATTACAAAGAGGTAAAGTTTGTGAGGTTGTAGGGGGTAATCTCTGGATCTACTGAACCGATTTTCAAAATTATTTTACTAGTAGAAAGCCACAGTATTTGTGAGTGTCATAGGCTGTAAATTACCGCCCAACGAAGTGGTCACCGGGTCAGCTAGTAGGTTAATATAATCGTAAGCAATGTGCTAATAATTTTTCAGGAATGTCAATAGGTGCACTGCCGGATAGGTAGAGTACGCGCAAAACTTCTTGAGCTCTGTGAACGTTGCGGCAAATGAAAAGTTGCACATGTTGACATGTTCATTCAATATTGCCAACTAGGTTATAAATAATCTTGCCACATAGTCGAAATTTTGTATTAAAAAATTGGCTTCTTGCGATAATAAAGGTGAATTCGTTCTAGCATTTAAGTTTTTATTAATCCCTTATTTAATATAGTTTTGCGCGAACTAGTAACTTATTAAACCTTAATTAACTTAGTCCCTAAGTTTTAAATTGTGTTGAATCTGTGTATCTCTTGTTGGTGGTCCTAATAAATAAATAAATAAATAAACTATACATGGATATCTGACTATATAAATAATTTGGAAATTTTGGGTTCATGGGGAGAACTTCGGCTTACCCTACCTTCAGTCCAATATCCTGACTAGATTCGGCACAATTTGCTATTTATTTGCGATAGTGAATTTGAACCTTTCTCTACATATAATGAGGCGATAGCCCTTTTTCTAAAACATTGCATATCCTTAAGGATGCTCATGGAATGCTGCCAGCGGCCCAGAGTCTGTTTGGTATTTCAAGGAGTTGTGCTGGCTAGGGTCGGCTTAGTGTCATGGGGGCAAGGCACAAAACACACCAATGTGGGACGTCTTTGCAGATCTATAAGATAAGGCAACACTAATATTTCGCTACGCATCTCCTCTCCTGTGAAGACCAACATCGGTGCCGGCACCAGCATCCTACTTCCACAATGACATGACATTGAAAGTGAACAACGAATATATTACGAAAGTGTAATTACCAGTCGTCTACACCGACAGGCCTGAATTGAAGCAATTAACATGTTACAGGGCAGTAGCGGTTTCGTGGATGCCTACTCTTCGATAGTTCGTGGGTTTGATCCCTTAATTTTTGTATCAACTCAATAGGCTAGATGAATTAATTTTAATTGTTAGTCTGTTAAGTATATTAACAAAATCTATTGGGCACGTGTTTATTTAGCGTAATCCAAAACTAACAAATTACGCGTTGATGTGCCTCGGTACAGAATTATGACGTGACGAGCCCCCATTGCTGTGGGGTGCGGGCAGTAGAATGTTAACCTTTCATACCCGTGAATGCAGTAAGAGCATGCTAAGGGATACCTCCGGAAGATGAATTCATTCGGAATGATATTATACACCCTTTTAAAATGGTGGTTGGATTTAACATAATGACTATTAGTTTTCTGTTAGTGTTGACTGATGGTAGTTGGAGAGACCTTGCCTCGCCGTAACACAGTTTTCTAACTAGCACGGGATATTTAATAAATTAATTTTTAATTAATTAATTTAAGGCTTGATAATTACGGTAAATATGTTGTTAAGGTTTTAATAAATAAATGATTGATCGATTGATTTCAAACGAGAATTACTGTGTTGTCTCAGTGTGTTGTTGCTTAAACCAAGAAAGCAACAAATATTTAAATCGATTTAAATCTTTACGGCTTTTCGCGCCAGTTTCCCCTCAGTCTGCGGTGTTACCTAATTTTTTATCAACGTCGCTTCAAAAGCTAAGGCATAATATCGTGATACTATTGTACTATTACTACTGTTTTTACGTACACATTGATATGGATCTTTTTGACCGAGATAAATGCCTATTTATTTATAATTATGTGAAAAAAATCGCGTATTTTGAGTTGCACAATGAAAATTCAACTGAAATCGGCCTGTGGAATAAACGTTTTAAAAACCGAATGCAGCGTATAGCAGCGTATCATCATCATCATCATCAGCCTATATTAGTCCACTGCTGGACATAGGCCTCCCCAAATCTGCGCCAATTCACCCTGTCTCCAGCATGCCGCATATTATAACTTCTATATAATAACATGCAATAAATACTCTGCCCAATAAAAACCTGCGTGCTGTCAATGCGTCGACTCCTCGTTCTAATCTTAGTTGTTAAACTTGTGTTTAGACACGAGGGCCGCTCTGTCTAGGCATACACAGGGACGGGCTAGTAGGAAGGAACTCTTTAGATAATTAAGACAAAAGAAAGGAAAATATAGTGTCTTAAACAAAAGACACATTTTCAGCGTATGTATGAATTGTGATGTGAATGTGTTTTACGAATTTCAGTGCATGTACGGACATGTAGTACGTATTGGCTTAGGCTAGCAGACACATTATCATCATCATTTCAGCCGCAAAACGTCCACTACTGAACACAGGCCTCAGTCTCTCATGGAAGTCATGGAAGTCGCGCATCCATGAGGGGTAGTTGCCATACTCACCACGCTTGGCAGGCGGGTTGGCGAGCGCAGTACGGGATGTTGATACACGGAAAGACTCTGCTGCCCATCTTCACTGCATTCACGGGCATGAGAGGAGGGTTAACCATGATGACGCAAACGAAGCCGAAGGGCCGAGTAACATTTTTAATTACAATAACAGACCATAATTTACCCTCATGAGTCCTACAACAGAACTAATTAGAAACATTGTTCGTTTCGTTCTGAATGCATTATGTTGATTGTACGAGTGATGTTATACCTTAACTAGCAATTAAATTAAACTATGCTTATGTGTGTGAATGTATGCTGCCCCCTCCTCTCTTATCCGCAGTAAGAGGGATACCTCCGGTAGATGATCGACAGCGTCTTTCCGTGTATCAACGTCCCGTACTGCGCACGCCAAACCCGCCTGCCAAGCCTGGCGAGTATGGCAACGAACCCCTCATGGTCTTGATGTTCACGTCCAGCAGTGGACCGCAGTCTTACGGCTAATGCATATGTAGATAACCTATGCAAGCAAAACATCGCGAGGACTTTTCCTTGCTCTACCTCCGTGGCTGTTGCAGATGTTGACCAGAATTAACACATACCTATAGGCTACTTTTATCCGTGTACAAAGCGTGCGGAGCTGCAGACAGTAAGCCCTTTATATTATGTATATTTATACAGTAGCGGAAGCAACAGCTATTCTATTGATGTATGGGACGCTGCAGTGCCTGAGACACTGTTAGATGGAAAATGCTTTCCCAGCACATTATACCATCCTCTTAGCCTTGTCCGCTATTCATCATCATCATCATTTCAGCCGTAGGACGTCCACTGCTGGACATAGGCCTCCCTCATGGATTTCCAGTTACTGCGGTTGGAAGCGATCTGCATTCACCGTCGACCTGCGGTCTTCACCAGGTCATCATCCCATCTTGTTGGTGGACGTCCTACGCTGCGCTTGCCGGTCCGTGGCCTCCACTCGAGAACTTTTCGGCCCCATCCGCCATCTGTTCTGCGAGCTACATGGCCTGCCCATTGCCACTTCAACGTGCTAATCCGTTTGGCTATGTCGGTGACCCGAGTTCTTCTACGTATCTCCTTATTTCTGATTCGATAGCGTAAAGAAACCCCGAGCATAGCCCTCTCCATAGCTCGTTGTGTCCGCTATTAGTTAGAGGGAAAGACAGGTCAACACGTCTGCAGCTCACTAAGCCGCGGGTGTCCTCGCTATGTTTTCCTTCGCCGTAAATGCACGTGTTAGATGTGAAATAAATTAACTTTATTTGTAACCTGCAATTGTTTAGAAGCTTAAAGCTAACCGTAAATACGACGCAAACTTATGTTGCTACAAGTTGGTGTCCGACCCAGCATTAATGCTGTGTTGATAACAGTATTATCACAAAGCTGATCTTCCGCCGGAAACCAACTTGGGATGTCACGCGCGAGATTAAAAATAATAATACTTAGTTGCTATGTACATATTTCAAGAAAGAAAAATCCACGACCACTAAGATCTTTGGATTGAAAGCCGGCAGGGTGATTACGTATCTCGCGACAGGTTTTGCAATAGGCGAGCGTTGCTGTCAAACGTCAATTTTGTATTAGTAGAGCTCAGCATGAAATTTTACTGCAACAGGCGATCGTTGAAGTCAAATGTCAATTCCTTGCTGTTCTCTAATACAAAATTGACGAATTGAATACATTATCACTCCGCCAAACACAGCTCATGGCAGAACCTAGTGATATAATAAACTGCATAGTAGGTACTGTTTCACTGTCTGCACGAATAGATAACGTAAGTCGAAGTAGGCACTCGTAGTTGCATTGCAAATTACCTTGCAGCAAGAAACCTAGCTTAGTTATGTAAGTTACCGCAGTTTTACGATTGACAGTTTCTCTCACACATTTCTATGTGTGAGAAATTGACTATTTGACAGGGTATGAATATAAAAAAAAACTATTTAAGTAGTCCGTCAGTTCGTAAATATTTTTTTTCATGTTTCAAAATAATGAAAGGTTCATCATCATTATCATCCACAGCCCGACTTCACCCACTGCTGGGTATAGGCCTCCCTTAGCTTGTGCCATCTGCCACGATGTCGGACGATGTAATTTAAAATATTGAAAGTAACAATTATCAAAGGTACGCGATAAAGTCCTGTAATTTTAAAACTAAAACATGTGTTAACAAATCGCGAAAGTTTAACAAGTCATAATTATCAATTAACCAAGACATATTCCGACCATTATGTTCATTGTTATGTTTAATTTATGTGCCACGTTTATGTCATAAGCAGCGCATGTGAACATTTAAACAATAGCGAGGAATGTGTAACGTCATACGGATGTCCTGCTAGCCGTTGATAGTTGGAGAGAATTTGAGATAGCCTAGATGGATAGGTAAATCTGAATTATTCCTGGTAAAATGTATACCATAACACAGTTGAAGTGAAAGTGTGGGGTTTCTTCATCTTCGTTTCTTTCCCTCACTCCTGAAGCGAGAGAGCAATTGTGCGATTATAATCTATTTAAATGTTTTTTGTTTTCCTTTTGTAAATTTACTTTCCTATTTTATTTTCCTATTTCTACTTTTTGAATGTATATTCAATAGAGCAAAAAGCTACATAGAAAAGTCAATTTAACGTCAATAAGTGTATACCTTGACTGACTTTTGAACTTATAATTTATTAAGGCCTAGCTGACCCATGCCCCTTCGCTGGGCGGTAAATATTTTTACTTGTGATGGTTCTCTCAGGAGTTCCAAACCGAGATATAAGTCAACTTATAACTGTCCATGGGAAAAACACTGCTTTCTCGAGTACCCACCAGAGATAATTTTTGATCCTGGGACTTATTATTCGTGAGGGCAAAAGAGTTATTGACATGATACCGTAAATAAGAGATTGAGGTGTTGTTTAAGAAAAATGCCGTCTAATGGAAATATCACTCGATATTTACGACACGGTCGCGGTTCCATACCTATGTCGTAATATCTCTTTTGTTTGACAGTGTAAGCCTAATTTGATTATTTTATGTTTTCTTTGTAATTTGTATATGTTGTGTGTGTGTCAAAAATAAATGATTTTCTTCTTCTTCTTCTTTAACCATTTGTCCAAAGTATAACCTTTTTTTAACACTTGAGACATTAAATTTACTTATTTTGATAATAATTGATAATTGTCGATAATATGACCAAAAAACATCACCTAGATTTAAATTATTTATTATTATAAAAAATACTAATTTTTGTAACTTTAATATAAAAGTTAGACATAGGCTATCGCTGCTTTTTTTGTAGGCATTATTAAGCTCTAAAACTTTTCTCTAGAACTCGAAACTCTCAGCGTTCGTAAGAAACGTTTTCGTTCAACCATTTTTCTCCGACTTTGCAAGTCCGACTACCACGATAAAGTCTTTTCATTTCTCGGTTAAATTTATAGTCTATGACACTCACACATACTGTGGCTTTCTATAAGTAAATATAATATAAATATATAATAATTTTCAAAATCGGTTCAGTAGGTCCAGAGATTACCCCCTACAACACGTCACAAACTCACAAACTTTACCTCCTTGTAATATTAGTATTAGATATAGATAAACTCCTTCCGCCTCCGAGTTATGTCCTTAATGAAGCTTGTAGTGGGCCTTGTGGCCGACTTAAGGTTCTTGAGTAAAAGATGCATGTTGCAGCGTATCGTCGAGTGGCGCCGACGTAGGTAGCTCCCGCCGATAGTTTCCTAGATTCTAGTACTTTTCTAGCACTGGGGATTTATTTCGCCGTAACTAATAAACGTTTCTATCTTGGTAACTGGATACTAGATATTCTCGCCTGGCTGGCGTATCATAAACCGCCGACAGTTTCCCAGCTTTTAGGACAATGCACTGGGGATTTATTTCGCCGTAACTAATAAACGTTTCTGTCTTAGTAACTGGATACTAGATATTCTCGCCTGGCTGGCGTATCATAAACCGCCGACAGTTTCCCAGCTTCTAGTACTTTCATAGGACAAAGCACTGGAGATTTTTATCGCAGTAACTAATAAACTTTCTGTCGTAAGTAAGTAACTAGACTAAAGACTGAATACAGAATCACAGAATCTAGTCTCTAGTTACTACGATAGAACTCAAGTCGCTAGAGGGGCTCGCGTATTAGGATAAATAGCTTGCATTCTTTGACTACGCTTACAAAAACGCTATTCATACGTGGATATCTCGGATTCACATAACACCATCTTATCTGAAAGTAAGCAAACTTTGTAATATGCTAGGGAAACTAAACAGTTTGATAGTGAGTTTTAAATCCGCACAAAGTTAAATCAGAATCGTATCAAATCAAAAAATACTTTATTCAGTGCGGCCACATGGACCTTATTGATGCATCCTTCCCGATCTTCATGCTTAACATAAACAAGCATTGGAACGGGGGGACCAGAAAAGAGGGGCGAAGGCCTCAAAAGGTCACCAATGGTCAAAAATGGTATTTTTGGGTTTTTGGACGTTTTCGGCCATTTGAATACTTATGTTTTTGGTGACCTTTTGAGGTCACAGTAACTCCGGTCCCTGTGACATTATTATTATTAGCTATCATAATCCCACTGTTGGGCAAAGGCCTCCCCCCATTCCCTCCCAGACATCACGATCCGGTGCTTCTTCCGACCAGTTGGCCGGGTACTTGTCCATTTCGTCTCGCCATCTCCGTCTGGGCCTGCCGCGACGCCTTCTCGCTGGGTCCGGCGCCACTGAGTCGCTACCTTTGCCCAAATAATAATCATCATCATCATTTCAGCCATAAAACGTCCACTGATGAACACAGGCCTCCCTCATGGATCTCCATGAGGGGTAGTTGCCATACTCACCACGCTTGGCAGGCGGGTTGGTGAGCGCAGTATGGGATGTTGATACACGGATAGACGCTGCTGCCCATCTTCCGGAGGTATCCCTTAGCAGGCTCTTACTGCATCCATGGGCATGAGAGGAGGGGTATCATTCTACTGCCGGCACCCCACGGCGGGCAAATAATAATATTATTAAATAAATAATGCTGGACAAATCACACAGCATCATCTAGCCCCAAGCTAAGCAGAGCTTATGTTATGGGTACTAGATGACTGATATACCTAATACATTATACTTATACACTTTATACTACATAGATAGATATTTTTATTATACATAGAAAAACAACCAGAACACGCTGAACAAATATCTGCAGATCGCACAGACATTTGTCAAGAGGCGGGAATCGAACCCGCAACCCCTTGCGTCGCAGGCGGACCTTCGCCCGCTGCGCCACAGAGCTCGTCAACATACATCCTATGCTAAATGTTTGCACCAATCGATAGTTTTCAGTTAATGAGGCGTGTAGTGGGCCACGTGACCGAGTTAGGGTTCTTGAATAAAAGACGCATTTTGCAGCGCATCGTCGAGTGGCGCCGAAGTAGCTCCCGCCGACAGTTTTCTAGCTTTAGTATTTTTCTAGGACAATGCACTGGAGATTTATTCGCAGTAAGTAAAAAACGTTTCTAACGTAGTTAGTGGAGACTAGATATTCTTGCCTATCTGGCGTATCATAGACAGCTTGGATACTCTGAATATTTTTCTTTGTTTATTTATGACTAGATGTTCCCGTACGCATTTTGATGCTATGTTTGTATACTTTTGTCGAGCAGTTATATATATAGCCTTTCTCGGAACTATTGCAGTTCCTGACGCACTAATCTCAGGAACTACTTGCTGGCTCAACAAATTATTTTGGTGTTGGATAGAGCCACCAAACAAAGTCTTCAGCTTTATAATGTTAGATTATCTCTTGATGTTTTAAAATATGGCATGGGAATGACGACACCCATCAAATAATACCTGTTGCGCATTTTTTTTTATTAACCTACGTTGTCCCACTGCTGGGCAATGGTCTCCCCTTTCTTTCTCCACTTGTCGCGGTCCATTGCTATTTTGTGTTATGTGATGAATAGTTTCCATCCATTTCGCAAGTAAAACGGGCACTGAACTGCTAAAATCAAAGTGATGTCCGCGGATGCGCGTGCGCCTAAGGGGCCGTTTCCGCGAGCGAGGGAATCGCGGCGATGTTATCGTCCGTGCCACGTATTTCTATACACTCTTAGAGGCCGTCTCCACGAGCGAGAGAATCGCGACGAGTCCGCGCTATAGAACCGCCGCGATTCCCTCGCTCGTGGAGACGGTCCCTTAGTCAACGCATTTGCATCGCACAGCAGGAAGTCTCAATGCGGCATTACGATTGTTCCAGCCAGATTTGGCCAGTGTACTCATTGTAAGTAATCCATAATAAGATTTATAGTAAAATATTGCATTCATATAAACTAATCTCAGAGGTAATTATTGTAAATGTCATGTCAGGGGAAATCACTGAACTTATAAAGAAATCGATAATTTTATAAACTCCCAATTAAATCATTCAAAGACATTTTAAATAAATCAAGCTCTTCTTAAAGTTCTTTAAGGAGGCACATTCCAGCTCACAGAACAAACTATCTTTTAGAGTTTGTATTTGTATTTGTATTTATTTATTGCATCATGTACAGGTTTGTATAAGGTCTAAGCAATACATATTATAAGTAATTACATGAACCCTGTTAGGGCGCTGCAAATTTGAGTTCGATTTATGTTTTCATGCAATTTAATTAAGAAAAATTATTAGAAAAAGGAAAAAGTATAGTAAAATTAATTTGTGTTCATGTCAATAGATGTCTAGAATTAGGTAAGTAAATAAAATCACATAAGATCGAATTCAAATAAGGTCAAGTTTTAGTTGTTTTAAGTTGTTTTACTTCATTAAAAGATGAGTAACAGAGCAAAGTTTATAACGTAGTATAAATTAGAAATTTTTGACATTTCACAACCGAAATTAGTCAGCCCCTTAGTATTTTCGGAAGGTATCATTTTTGGAAGTTGTCATTTTAGGAAGTTGTCATTTTAGGAAGATGTCATTTTCGGAATTTGTCATTTTAAGTTCCGTACCCAATGGGTTATACGCGCTATGTAGGGTTTCGTAGTTAACCGTAGGCCTGTTTTTAGAAGTTGTTGATGCTTTTTTATGGTTACTAAAACAAATTAACAAGAATTTCAAGTATTCAGGTTTATCTGGAAATACGCAACACTTATTTGAGCGACAGTTTCTCCGAAACTAAAAAAGCCAGCTTCACTGTTATAATTTTCCTAGAAAGTGCATAGTAAAAACAAAACATATAAGATTTTTTGCATATTTTTAAAGCTAGCAGTTTAAATTTTACATGGAGGGGGACGCTCGAAAAAAAGTTTTAAACTTTAATATTTCGCAAACGGATCCTTCAATCGAAAAAAATGTCTTCTTTTACTACGAAACCCTAACAACCGGCCCTTCAATTCAATTTATTTATTATTAAGACAATTTTACAGTCCAATGTGTTAGTCGGCTTATAACTAGGGATTAATACTTAAAACTAATTATTGATTTTGTCCTTTCAATCAATTTATATTACTATAACTTCCACTTGTCTCTGTCAGGTTCCATTCCATGCAATTTTTGCATTTCTCGAAATTCTTTATATCGATTATAATGGTGATTCATAGCGTTGCTTCGTCATGAACGCTGAGGTGGACACGTCATCCGCAGAATTCTTAGGAGTTTTCTATGAAAATTACTTCACATTCATATCATCATCATCATACACAGCCTGACTTCATCCACTGCTGGATATAGGCCTCCCGTAGTTTGTGCTATACGCCACGATCATGCGCTAATCCCATCCATCGTTTGCTCGCGTCTTTATCAATCAATCAATCAAATGTTTTTATTTGCAACCAAGAAAACAATAATACAGTACACACATTTTAAAAGGCAAAATCATCATCATCGTTTCAGCCGTAAAACGTCCACTACTGATCACAGGCCTCCCTCATGGATTGCCATGAGGGGTAGTTGCCATACTCACCACGCTTGGCAGGCGTGTTGGCGAGCGCAGTAAAAGATGTTAATACACGGAAAGATGCTGCTGCCCACCTTCCGGAGGTATCCCTTTGCAGGCTCTTACTGCATCCACTGGCATGAGAGGAGGGGTAACATTCTACTGCCGGCACCCACGCCAACAATAATACTAAAAGTTAATTATTAAGCTTATAACTTAATTTTACTATTATATAAAATAAATAAGGGCTGCAAAATGTTCCCAACTCTGCATTATACAGAAGATAACCTGCGCTGGTCTTCCGTGAGGTCTTTGGGACCGGTTTTAAAACTATACAAATTAGAACGGACAGTGTAAAATAATTATCAATGTCGCCTGCCCATCTTGTTGCCGTACGTCGTGACGTTTCTGTATCCTAATCACAGAATCCAGAAGACCTCTTCTGATTTCTGTGATCCTAATCATAGAGCACACTTTAAATTCTGTTTAATAGTGCCGTCAGCACGTCTGCCGCATGCCTGATACGCTGTGTGCTAAAATAACCACAATGTGGAGCCCTGAGACAGCGAGATGAGGTTGCGGTAGACCACGTAGACAAGCACGTGGCACAATCGTGAAGAGTGGAGGGAATGGGGGAGGCCTTTGCCCAAAAATGGGACGACACAGGCTAACAGTAATGCCTTCCGCATTTCGATGAAATTACCCCGATACTGTAGCGCGTCAAGGCATATTCACAGTGACCGGGGTGCCAGACTTCTACGCCGTCCTTAGAGCGCGTAACGCATCCTTTTGGAGGCGCTTCCGTGTATTTATAAATACCATCTACATTATCCTTCTAATAATCCCCTGGGACTGCAGCGTCCCGTAGGTATAGCACGGAAACCAGTCACGGAAGCTGCCGTGAGGTGCTGGCATGCCGTAGGGTGCAGGCAGTAGAATGTTAACGCTCATCTCATGCCCGTGGATGCAGTAAGAGCCTGCTAAAGGATACCTCTGGAAGATGGGCAGCAGCGTCTTTCCAATTTTCAACATCCTGTACTGCGCTCGCCAACCCGCCCGCCAAGCGTAGTATGGCAACAACCCATCACGGGTACTTGGGAGATCCGTGAGGGAGGGAGGTTTGTCCAGCAGTGGACGTCCTACGGCTGATGTGATGTGATGACTTGACAGAGTATTAAAATCTAAATTATATTTCTTCCGTCAGTTAGATATTGCAAAAGTAATAGACAGGTATGTTTTGGTTTTTCAAAATAATAAAACAATACTTAGATAAAGAGCATTGAAGTAGAGGAGGCTCGTGACGTCATAGCATACGTAGTCATAAACTGTACCGGAACACGGCTGCGCGTGACGTCACGCTGCATTTCGACAATCATCTTTTCAGCCGTAAAACGTCCACTGCTGAACAGAGGCCTTCCTCATGGATCTCCATGAGGGGTAGTTGCCATACTCGGCGGGTTGGTGAGCGCAGTATGGGATGTTGGAGACGCTGCTGCCCATCTTGCGGAGGTATCCCTTAGCAGGCTCTTACTGCATCCATGGGCATGAGAGGAGGGGTAACATTCTACTGCCGGCACCCCACGGCATTTCGACAATGTATCGCCGTTATTTTTGGTTTATAAAAATTTAAATTGTAATTACTTAAATAACAAAATTTTTGTTTTATTTTTGTCATGGTGTGATTTTCCTTCTTTCTTCTTTCTATAATATTATCACATATACCTCGCAAATCCATCCACATGCAAGCACTCAACACAGTCATTCGGTTTATAATTAAAGCGCTGGAATACCGATTGCTATGAGTTTACTGCGTGACGCATTTGTACGTGGTTGGAGGCAGAGTCGCCTGCCCTTGGCGCGGGTTCCGTATGAATCGCACGTACGTTCAATAATGCATGTCTTATCTCAGGTTAAGATAAGTAGTACTTATCAATCACACACATAGGCACGGCAAACCGACTGGACGACCTCTGGCGCAGAGGGCGAAGGTCTGCCTGCGACGCAAGAGGTTGCGGGTTCGATTCCCGCATCGGGACAAATATATGTAAGTTCTGCAGATTTTTGTTCAAAGTGTTCTGGATGTTTTTATTTTTTTTAATAACCTCTAATATGTCAAACACTTTTCGAAAACTCAGACCTATTTTCTTTAGAACATTCAAATCAATTTTCATACTAGAAATCAATAAAACGGAAGACGTAGATGACCAATATGATATCATAGTGAAAGCAATAGAACATTGCTCCAAAAAAATAAAAGGCAAAATAAAAAATAAACCTAAGCTATCATCATCATCATCATTACAGCCGTAAGATATCCACTGCTGGACATAGGCCTCCGTCATTGACTTAGAGATCCAAGTGCAAGGGTTGTTGCCATACTCACCACGCTTGGCAGGCGGGTTGGTGAGCGCAGTTCGGGATGATCTTACACGGAAAGACGCTGCTGCCCATCTTCCGGAGATATCACTTAGCAGATACTTACTGCATCCACGGGCAGGAGAGGAGGGGTGACATTCTACTGCCGACACCCCCGGCATCTATCTAAGCTATCATATGAAACCTAGAAACTCATTAGAAAGAGAAAAAGTACAATTACAAACCGTAGAATATAGGCATTTCGATTGAATAGTTAAACATAGCATAAGAAAAGACACACGAAACACAAATTTACAATTAATTCAAACTGCTATTGAACAGCACACAACCCTTAGAACTGCTAAGCAGGGAATAGCTAAAGGTAAAGTGGATCAACTGTCTCCAAGACCAAGTCGGGACGAATCATAACAGCCGTGGAAAAATAATAGAAATCTGTACGCATTTCTATCAAAACTTAAACACAGATAAATACACAGATAACAATGACTCTTTTGGATATTTATTTATTTATTAGAAAACCAACAGCCTACAATACAAGAATAAAAAATGGAGTTACAAACATTGAGCCAATTAGAGGTTCTCACGAATAATAATTGAATTATGTAAAACAGTAATGGTTGTAAGCAAATCGACGGTAACATAAGAGTAAACACAAAACAAAAATGAATTATACATCAAAAGTAGCAGTAGGTACTAAGAGAAAGGTAAATTCCTTAAAATCATATCCCTGACTGAGCCCGGCAGCATCCCTTTTATAACAGAAAAAGAAGTTCATGACGTATTAAAATCTTTAAAATATATCAGAAGCCCAGGAGAAGACGGAATCACATCAGAGGCTTTAAAAATAGGTGCCCCAGTGATACTTCCTCATATAACTAATCTTTATAACAGCATACTGCAAACTGGTCGTTTTCCTAGGCGATTATGCCACTCCAACATTGTCCTTCTTCATAAGAAGGGGACAAGCAACTTAAGTAACAATCGACCAATCACCTTAGTGTCACATATTTATAAGACTTTCATCAAAGTAATACAGACGGCACCCCAAGGCAATTAACAATCTGTGCAGACCTCCAGTGATTAAGTACTAAGTAACTTAATTCTCTCGGAAGCTCCGTTTTTCTGCAGCTTGTCTCGGTCCGTAAAACGGTCGGTTCCTTGATAAAGCAATAATAATGTTAATTGAGTCTATTTATGCACCGCGCATCCCTGGCTAATCCAGAACAAAATAAATAAAAATATTTTATATTCAAAGAATACCTTATACAGTGCGGTCGCATGTCACACATTACAAAATAAAACAATACGATTAATAGAATAAAGCACTTAATTGAACATGTTCACTTAGAACACAAGTAAGGAAAAGAAGTGAACAGAATAACCTAACTTGGTCGTTATAGTCATCATTTAACAATTTTCTTTTGTGCTGTTACGTTTGACGGAGTTGGAGCGGATTCCGTCCCAAGTGGTTTTGTCCTCTAGGAAATCTGATATTTTATAATAAGCTCTATTGCAAAGATTGCGTTTTATGACGTTTTTGAATTAATTCAATGATAACTTCTGCAACTCACTTGAGAGTTTGTTATAGAAGCGTATACATTGCCCTTTAAAATAGGGCACAGCGAGTTTGTTTTTATTTCTTGTATTTACATTATGTATGATTGTCGCTATTCTTCTTAAAAGAAGCAATATTTTTATGGGTGTACAACAGGTTCTCATATTATAACACAAGCTACTTACTGTCATTATATTTATTTCTTTAAATTTAGTGCGAAGTGATTCTCTGGGACCCACATTGTAGATAGAACGAATAGCCCTCTTCTGCAGCACAAATACGGTGTCTATATCTGCAGCACAGCCCCACAGCAGTAAGCCATAAGACATAATGCTGTGGAAATAGCTGAAGTAAACAAGTCTAGCGGTATCTACGTCTGTAAGAAGGTGGATTTTTTTCATTTTATTTATACAAAGCGCACGAAGCTGCGGAAAGAAGCTAGCTATAACTTATACAATACAATACAATACAAAATACTTTATTGCACACCTTAAGAAATATACCATTCGGTCTAAAAATAATTCAGCCGATTCCTTAAAACTCAGCGGTTTAAAAGCTGTCTTGATTGAGGGAGGCCAGGTGACATTGCCTCAAAGGGCACCTCGCCACCTGCCACTTAACCTTGCCGGCCCTGCGTCCACCCTTCACCTTGAGCGGACGGAACCCTGAAAACTGGATGTTCTACAATAATATACAGTAGTTCTACCACGAGTTGTCACAATCTATACTCGCTAGCGACTGTAGTTAAAAAATTGTATGAAAACTTGTACAGCGCCTCTAGCGGATAGTTTGGTACTAAAATACGCAGTAAAGTATACAACAGCGACTGTAGTTTGGGCTTCATTTGTTTAGAATTTGGTATCATGAGTTACAAATCTGACAGATGTCATAGTAGCGTGCTATTACTACTGTAGTTACGGCAGGTGTTCTAACATTGACAACTCATGGTAGACACACAGAAGGCAGTTTGTTTGTTAAACATGATTACGAGTTAAATAACAACGATACTGCCGATTGGTAGTATCGACAGTAGGTTTACAAGAATTGCCGTGCGGTGCCGGCAGAAGAAGGTTACCCCTCCTTTCATGCCCGTGGCTGCAGTAAGAGCAAGCTATAAGATACCTCCGGAAGATGGGCAGGAGCGTCTTTCCGTGTTAATCGATCGCAGTACGGGATGTTGATACAAGGAAAGACGCTGCTGCCCATATTCCGGAGGTATCTCTTAGCAGGCTCTTACTGCATCCACGGGCATGAGAGGAGAGGTAACATTCTACTGCCGGCACCCCACGGCTAACTTAAACAATTATATGATTGTTTATCAAAAATTGTCTGTGTGGCTAATATGGCAACGACCCCTCATGATCTTCGAGATGGATGAGGGAGGCCAATGTCCAGCAGTGGACGTGCACAGCTGCAGTCCTACCCTACGGCTGAGATGACGATGATGATGATGAATTGTTTACCAATGCGTCGCCCCAACTGCAGTTGGATTCGTGAGCGCGATGAGTAAGTGTATTTATGCGTTGCTTAAAATAAAGCACTGATTTCACTTGTAGTTGCGCATTTTCAAGAGTCGATTCAGCCGATGATGCACCTTCGAAGACGTGAATCCCACCGCTGAGTCACTTAGTCGGCTGCAGAGCTTAAAAAGCCGTGTTGGCCGAGTGGTATAGATAGAAATCTCCACACCACTTTAAGAGAACATAGTTTTTCAAAAGACACAAAGTTTTTCAAGAGACACATAGTTTTCCTTGACTGTAGATTTGAAAACTTGAAGGCATGGAGCACGCCTGATGGATCCAGGCAATGCGTTCCGCAGGTTTACATCCTGTACAGTAAAAGATTTGTGTAGTAAGACGAGTTATGTGCAGTACAGGTAAGTGTCATGAGCGTCAGAAGACCGACCGCAGAGATAGGCAGTGGGAAAGGTGCAGAAAAATGAAACGTTCCTTGAGATTAGGAGGAGAAGAGATTAGCACGTTGAAGTGGCAATGGGCAGGCCATATAGCGCGCAGAACAGATGGCCGATGGGGCCGTAAAGTTCTCGAATGGAGGCCACGGACCGGCAAGCGCAGCGTAGGACGTCCACCTACAATATGAGCAGACGACTTGGTAACAACCGCAGGTCGGCGTTGGATGCAGGCCGCTTCCAACCGCAGTTCCTGGAGATCAATGAGGGAGGCCTTTGTCCAGCAGTGGACGTCCTACGGCTGATAGCATGATGATGATGAGGAGTAGAAGGAGTAAAAAGAGTATTGTAGAGTCGAAATAAGAAATGGGAATTCCGATGAAGCCGTATTGGTAGCTACTTTAGCCTGTGAAACTCCATACAGAGGCAGCAACTGTCAACTGTTATGCAGGCTGAGTACGTACATATCTCGCGGCAGGTTTGCAACAGGTGTAAATCTCTCGCGATCATCGCTGTCAAACGTCGATTCATTGGTTTGACAGAGATGATCACCTGTTGCAAACCTCCCGCGAGATACGTTTATCAGCCTGCGGGTAGCTGAAGTGGGATAAGTCAGTCGTTCCGGCAAGAACATATTTTCCATCACATCACGCAGCAGATAGTCTGGTTAATGGCTTATTCGGCGCGATGAAACACTCCATAGCATTGTTGGAATATTCTCTGACGCAACAGTACAATAGCTGAAGAAAGCCATGACAATTCGACAAGAAGTCGGGCAATCGCCGGTCACGATCGTCTTTTGTCTGCATGAGTGATGGTGGCGCTGGCTGGGGCCTATGATTTATGGAGCTTTTAAAGTGGACCGGTTTTTTTTGTCTTGAAAGGCTTGAGCTAGTTTGTGGTTTTGCGTAGTAATGGTTAAAGCGATCTGACCCGTAGGACTTAAATGTTATTTAAAGCGTTATTTCGCGGCACCCAAATTATTTTTTTAGCCTTAGTTACTCTTCTTATTATTATTAGCCGTGGGGTGCCGGCAGTAGAATGTCGACCCTCCTCTCCTGCCCGTGGATGCAGTACGAATCTGCTAAGGGACATCTCAGGGGAAGATGGGCAGCAGCGTCTTTTCGTGTAAGAACATCCCGAACTGCCCTCACTAACCCGCCTGCCAAGCGTGGTGAGTATGGCAACAACCCCTCATGCACTTGGATCTCTAAGTCAATGAAGGAGGCCCATGTCGAGCAGTGGATATCTTACGGCTGTAATGATGATGATGACTCTTCTTATAACATCAGCTATCTTTCAGTGAGTCCAGTAAAAATCGGTCCATCCAGCATGTGGAGATATATTATATATTATATTAAGAGCCTGTACTGTCCCACTGCAGGGCAAAGGCCTCCCTTCTAATGTGGAGATATGGAGGTTTAATCGGTTTTCTTTGTCCGAGAATGATTCTTAAACGGATGATCCGATTTTGGTGAAATTTTATATATAAAGAGATAACCTCTAATCATCAAAAGACAAACAAACTGTTAGGGGATAAATTTCATCAAAATCCGATCAGTCGTTTAATTGTTATCCTCGGACAAAGATTTGGGACATCACATTATATATCATACAATAGTTTTTTTTTTTTAATTTTAATGCTGGACAATTCACACAGCATCACCTAGCCCCAAGCTAAGCAGAGCTTGTGTTATGGGTACTAGATGACTGATATACTTAATACAATATACTACTTAGTTAGATATTTTTTATTATATATAGAAAACATCCAGAACACAAATATCTGCAGGTCATACAGACATTTGTTCCGAGGCGGGATTCGAACCCGCAACCTCTTGCGTAGCAGGCGGACCTTCGCCCGCTGCGCCACAGAGGTCGTCAGAGGTCGTAGTTTGTATGATATTTAATGTAATGTCCCAAATCTTCAATAATAGAGTCGTAGGGAACGTAGACGGCATGATAGTTCATGCCGTCTTCCTTCCCTACGACTCTATTTTGTCTGCCACGGCCCGTATCTGACACGATCGACGTCTGTAGATATAAACAGACCTTCTAACGAATAAATAACATCTAATCTAATCAGCCCGCTGGATGGAGGCCCCCTGCTGGGCCTATGCCCATTCCCTCTTTCGACACTTTCCGGTCTCCACATCCACATGTAGTCCGACATTCGGCAAACATGCCCAGTCCCAATTTAGTTTCGCTAATTGGTGAACAACATCGAGGATTTTTGTCTTGGAGCGCAGTGTGGTGTTTCTAATGCGGTCTGTTAATTCAACATCTAAATTACTGCGCTTCATCGCTTTGACAGACTCCGAGCTTTGATCGTTGGAGTGTTGTCAAAGACCAGTAGGTCTATCATGAGTTTTCACAATCTATACTCGCTAGCGACTGTAGTAAAAAATATGTATGAAAACTTGTACAGCGCCTCTAGCGGATAGTTTGGTACTAAAATACGCAGTAAACTACTACAGCGACTGTAGTTTGGGCTTCATTTGCTTAGAATTTGGTACGATGAGTTAAATCTGACAGATGTCATAGTAACGTACAATTACTACTGTAGTAACGGCAGGCGATCTAACGGTGACAACTCATGGTGAAAAAAATCATGCTGTACGGGACGCTGCAATGCCTGGGACATTGTTAGAAGGATTAGGCTTGCGCAGCATCTATACCATCCTAATAATACCGACGCATTTTTTTTTTTTCGAAATGACAATATATTTTGTTGACCGCAGATGGCCATGACAACGTTACAGGACTATGAGTACCGACGCAGTGACACTAGTTTTGCCTATAAACCAAACTGTTAGTGTTACCATTTATTGGACAATAATATTGCACAAACTTTAGTAAAAAAAAAATAACACATTCCACGTCCGGATAACACTGTGTTTAGAGGAACACTGATTCCAAATGAGTGGGCTCACTCATTTTGTGTGGAAACAAAACGGTGCGGTCTCATTACGGTGAAGGCGTAACTAACGATTGAAATCTTTGGTGCACGGCCGGTATCGAACCCTTCGGATTGAAAGTCGGGAGTACATACCACACGGTCGATGCGGCTTCAGTAACTCATGGTAGACACAGATTTGTGCACGTAAATAACATATTATAACTTTTAAATAAATTTACAGGAAGTACAGAACAGAGCAACGTTCCCATAAAGGTATATTACCACATATTACATTCTTGCTAATTGTGAGTAACACGTAATGTAAACAATGTGTTCCGTATCAAAACGGGTTTCTGGGTCAATATTGTATGATGTGACATTAGTGACATTATTAGCAGTTTTTTTTAAGTATTTTGTTATGTTGACCTAATTTTGACTAGACTATCATGTAGAAGTAATTGCTTTGTGAATTACTTGCCTACTTCGTTGGACGGCTAAAAATCTGACTACCACGAAAAAATCTTTTCATTTTTCGGGTTAATACCTCTATATAGTCTGTGACACTGACAAATAATGTGGCTTTCTATGAGGTGTTTTCATTAAAAAGTAAAAACTTCAAAAATAGTTCCCTCGAACCATATAGATGGCGTTAGTTTTATTTAAGTGGTAGGAAACACAATTTGACAATGACAGCAATTGTGATTAATCACAAACTTGCTTTCTCCGCTTGCCAGCTCCATCTGTTAAGTTTAGTAGGAAACATAAATTATTTCATTTCATTTCAACACATTTTTGTTTTTTACTGAAAACGGCTCATTAGTAAAAGGATTTGAATTTTCAAAATCGGTTTAGTAGATCCAGAGATTACCCCTACAACCTCACAAACTTCACGTCTTTATAATATTAGTATAGACTAGCCGCACCCCGCAGTTTCACCCGCGCAGTTCCCGTTCCCGTAGGAATTTCGAAAAATCCCTCCTTAGTGCACCTCTAGGATACTCGAGGTATATGTGTGCCAAATTTGAAGTCTCTAGGTCCATTGGTTTAGGCTGTGCGTTGTCTGTTAGTCACTTAGTCAGTAACGGAAGACTTTTATATATATTGATCTTAGTTTGAGGCCGCGCTAGGTACCACTGAAGTTCAATGGACGTGGGGCTGGTTTTTCTCTTCCAGCGTAGGACGTCCATTGCTGGACATGGGACTCATTCATTGATCACTTAGTACTGATCACAAGATCTTTCCGTGTGGTGCCGGCAATAGAAAGTTGCCCCTGCTCTCTTGCAGTAAAAATCCGCAAAGGGATACCTCCGGAAGATGGGCAGCAGCGTCTTTCCGACTATCAACATACCGTACTGCGCCAACACGCCAGTCAAGCGTGGTGAGTATGGCAACTACCCCTCATGGAGATCCATGAGAGACACCTGTGTTCAGTAGTTGGCGTTTTACGGCTGAAATGGTGAAGGAATCTATGTAACAGGCAGCCCGTAAATAGTCTCTAGACCGCGGGGGGTCTTTCGTCATTAAGTACTGTTAAAAAGTTTAATATGAAGCTGCTATAAATAAAATAAAATTCGTTTTTTTCAGGCAATATGACCCATATTACAAAAAAACACAATATTCAAATTTTAACCTAAAACAACAAACAAATGTTAAGAAACATAAAATTGAGTCATATAAAAATACACAGAGCTTTAAGCTGCTGTGTCGTCACTTTCTATTTCTCTCCATGTGAAGAGTAATCCAGTACTTAAAATACAGTTATCAAATACCTGGTCAGAGACAGCCCTAAGAATGCTATTTTTGGAGCTAACCAACCTACCCCAAAACGCTGCCACGCGAGAGCGAATGATGGCAAAAAAGTCGGGAACTCCTGCCTCCGAGAACATGCTCCACGCGCTGCAGCAACTCGGTAACCTCATCAGAGCCCTGGAGCTATAGCTGTATGTGTGTTCCCTTACATCCATTGAACGTAATCTATTTTATAGGGGTTTCCATAATCATAATCAATCATTTATTTGCCAGAATACCATCGTCATTCAAGTGTTAGAACGCGGTCATGCTTTGAGTTGGTAATGCTTAAAATATAATTAAAACCTGAACTCGTCTCATCTATAATACTAATCTCTCAATATTATAAAGAGGAAATTTATAAAAACATTTGTAACGAATAAACTCAAAAGTATTGGACCGATTTGCAAATTACTTTCACCGTTAGAATGCTACATTATCCCTGAGTAACATAGGCTATATTTCATCCTTGTTTTCCCACGGGAACGGGAACTGCGCGGGTGGTAAAAGCGGGTGAGGTGCGAGTTACAAAAGTAATCTATATGATCTATGATATGACGAAAGTAAATAAATAATTCTGGACATTTCACACAGCACCATCTAGCCTCAAAGTAAGCAGAGCTTGTGTTGTACCAGATGATTGATCATCATCATCATCACAGCCGTAAGACATCCACTACTGGACGTAGGCCTCCCTCACGGACTTGGAGATCCAAGATCATGAGGGGTTGTTGCCATTAACCACGCCGATACGCGGAAAGAGGCTGCTGCCCATCTTCCGGAGTTATCCCTTGGCAGATTCTTACTACATCCGAGGGGCAACGTTCTACTACCGGCACTCCACGGCACTATTGATCTAGACACGCCGCAGCGTGTCCAGCCAAGTCCAAGCAAAGCGAACGAGCGACAAAGCAGCAGCGTTTATTTTACCCGAACCATTTGGAGGCGCTTTTGATCCTTTCATACCTCAAAATCTATTAAACACAAACACGTGAAATTGCTGTGGGGTGCCGGCAGTAGAATGTTACCCCTCCTCTCATGCCCATGGATGCAGTAAGAGCCTGCTAAGGGATACCTCCGGAAGATGGGCAGCAGCGTCTTTCCGTGTATTAACATCCTATACTGCGCTCAACAACCCGCCTGCCAAGCGTAGTGAGTATGGCAACTACCCCTCATGAAGATCGATGAGGGAGGCCTGTGTTCAGTAGTGGACGATTTACGGCTGAACTGATGGATGACTGACTGATGACGTGAAATTTGGTTCATAGAATACTTACACTGACACGGCGGCAGATGATCGATAGAATACTATATTTTTATTGTAAAAATACATACTTATCTATCATACATAGAAAAATATTGAGACGTATGTAGTGTAGATTTCATGAAACAGTCAGTCCATTTTCCAACTGAATAAATAATTCCAAAATACCTTTTAAGCTGTTATCGTTAGTGACCACGGATGAACAATTTTTTGCTGCTCACTCAACGCTCAGTGACTTCAGGGGATTCTGGCTTAGTTAAGGAGGAAGCGATAAGCGGAGCGATCCACGCTTTATATTCTGGCATCGCGCGAGGTTTTGTGCGCTTATGTGTGTTTGAAAAATAAGGTTTATTTTTTATCAATGCATTGTGTAAGGGAAGGAAACCTTTAAAACTATAAACATAAAGTCAAATAGTTAAATTTTGACTTAGGTTTTCGTAATTTTCACAATTCAATGATTTGATGCCTTCTTTTTATTTTTAACTTTTATTGTTACAAGGAAATGATTGTAGTTTTCGATTTAAAAAAAGTCACCAATGTAATTATTAGTACATAACTGATGGGTTGGGATAGGTGCTGAGTAAGCCTCAATCTAAAAATATCCCAGGATGAATTAACAGCCGACACTTCATTGTCTGTTTAGATGTCATTAATGGAATGCCAATAAGACGTTTTCAGTAAAAAAGAAAAAAAGTGTTTTCTACTAAACCTAACAGATGGGGTGGCAAGCGCAGAAAGCAAGTTTGTTGTTAATCACAATTGCCGTCATTGTCAAATTGTGTTTCCTACCAGTAAAAGAAAACTAACGCCATCTATAAGTTTCAAGGGAACTATTTTTGAAGTTTTAAGTTTTTAATAATAATAATAATAATAATTTAATTCATTTATTCAGACAACAGGGTCCATGTGGTTAGTATCAGACTTAAATTAGGTTAGTACTTAATAACTAAAACAGATTTGGTTCTCTGAGTGAGCTCCCACATCAAAGGACAATTAAATTTTTCTGAAATAACGTTCAGGATACTGTTGGAGCTCCCGCGTACTGTGCGTAGAAGGGAAGCTGTCTTTTTGCGCCAAATGGCGTCGAAGGAGTCGACGCGCGCCTCGGCCAGCATTCCGGATGCGCTACAGAAACGGGGGAGCCGCAACAGTGCCCTGAATGCGTTGTTGAATTGGACCCGCAGAGCATTGTAAGTCTTCTTTGTATACTGGAACCACAGACTCGCTGAATATAAGGACGTACAGTACGCTTTAAACAGGGTGATTTTAACTGCGTCTGTACATCGAGCGAATCTGCGGGCCAGCATATTTGCTCGAACTGACAATGCTCTGCGTTCCCTTTCCATGTCAGCATCGTCCCTCAAGTCTTCAGTTACCAGGTGCCCCAGGTATTTAAATTGGTTAACTCTATTCAGTGTGATATTATTTAGAGTTACAGGTGGAATAAAACTGGGACACTTGGTACCCGCCCTGAAGACCATGTACTCTGATTTTTTAACATTATATACTAAGCCATGAGAGGACGCATATGACTCACACACGGCTAACATTTTCCTGAGCGCACTGATTGAGGGAGCCAGCAGCACCATGTCGTCCGCATAGCTTAGATTGTTGACGCAAACGCCATCTATGTAACAACCTACCGGCATGCTGCTGAGTTCCTCAATAAGCTCGTTCATGTACAGGCTGAAAAGCGAGGGTGAGCTTAAACCGCCCTGCCTCACACCGCATTCCAGCCTGCACGGATCCGACAATTCACCCGCCCATCTCACACGGTTCTCTTGTTTTAATGAAAACGCCTCATTCATAGAATTAGTATTTACTTTCAGTGTCATCGTCATTATCGGCCTTGGCGTCTATTTCAGACACTGCATTGTCTGTTTAGATGTCATTAATGGAATGCCAATTCATAGAATTAGTATTTACTATCAGTGTCATCGTCATTATCGGCCTTGGCGTCTATTTCAGACCGTTCAGGTGTGACACAAATGTCTTAACCGTCCTATCCTTGGCCTCTCTGAGTGACTGCAGTTTTTGCAGACGTGGGTATCCATTGCAGTTGGTAAAGACATAGACTATTTTTTATTCCGGTAATACACACGCCCGGTTATCCTAGAAGCATGTTTCAAGGGATTGTTGCACTTGAAATATCACCTAAGCTAATGAGTTTGGTAGTAATCAAAAAAAGTAAACCTAAATCACTTGGCACAGCTGACTAAGGTCGCTTGTGAATAATATGCGGTTGGTATACTTACCTCAACTACGATAAAAAAAATATTTTTAAAGCCATATTTACTCTTACTTCTGTTATGCTACTCAAACAACAACAACGTCCGCTGTGAACATTTATCGCGTCCGCTTATCACCCTATATCGAAATACAGTTACGGTCCTTGACCAAATAGAGTCATCCTACCGGACGTTACTCTCGGCATAGCGCCGTATTAATTTTAGCACATGCACAAGCGCCATCTAGTTCCGAATTACGCAAAGCTTTCTACAATAGGTGTTGAAGTGAGGAGAAAATGTAATAATGTGTTACTGGACGCAGCGCCATCTAAGAGCATAGCTTGTTCATCATTCATTATCATTTCAGCCGTAGGACGTCCACTGCTGGACATAGGCCTCCCTCATGGACCGTCATGTATTTCGGCTGACAGCGGCCTGCATGTACCGTCGACCTGCAGTCGTTACCAGGTCGTCCGCTCATCTAGTTGGTGGATGTCCTACCTACGCTGCGCTTGCCGGTACGTGGCCTCAATTCGAGATCTTTTCGATCTTTTCTTCGATCAACATGGGCCATGGTTTAGTGATCAATAAAATTTCTGAACGCATCAAAAATATTGCCATTATAAAGCCGGGGGTGCCGGCAGTAGAATGTTACCCCTCCTCTCCTACCCGTGGATGCAGTAAGAGCCTGCTAAGGGACACCTCCAGAAGATGGGCAGCAGCGTCTTTCCGTATATCAACATCCCATACTGCGCTCGCCAACCCGCCTGCCAAGCGTGGTGAGTATGGCAACTACCCCTCATGGAGATCCATGAGGGAGGCCTTAGTTCAGTAGTGGACGTTCTACGGCTGAAATGATGATGATGATCAAAAATATTAACAACCAAAAAATTACATCGTCTCAAATGTATGAGAAAATGAATTTACGTTACTTTTAATAATAAGTAATTTTTTATGTGAACTTTTATAATGTTTAAATAGCCCATTATGTTATTTTATTAGTGATGCAGACAAAACCAAAAAATCAAAGATTATTGAAATCGGTCCAGCCGTTCTCAATTCATAAATGGTGTAACTAATCCGACAGTAGAATGGCGGCCGTAGAATGTTGCCTCTCCTCTCTTGCCTGTGGATGCAGTAAGAGCCTGCTAAGGGATACCTCCGGAAGACGGGCAGCAGCGTCTTCCCGTGTAACAACATAATGTCAACATTTCGTAATGGGCTCGCCAACCCGCCTGCCAAGCGCGGTGGGTTAGTATAGCAACTACCACTCATGGAGATCCATGAGGGAGGCCTGTGTTCAGTAGTGGCAATTTACGACTGATGATATTATATATATATATTCACGTTCTTCGACAAGTCCTTCTCTGTCCAGGCTGTAAGATTGTGGAACGCACTACCCCAATCCATAAGGAAAACATTGTCCTTGCCAGTTTTCAAAACTCGAGTAAGGAATTTCTACCTCTCCGGGAATGTATTATAGTTTTATATATTTATGTATATTATTTATTTATTAGGCATATTTTTTTACCTATTGTATATATGTATTTTTTTTTTAGTTTAGGTAAATAAATAAATAAATAAATAAGACCGCCCATTGTACCAATCTTGTTTGTAAGTTTTTTTTTCTGTTTTATTTTGTTAAGGTGTGCAATAAAGTGTTTTGTATTGTATTGTATATACTCCCACACAAACGACACGTTGCAAATATAACAGGTGGTTACTCCAGCTACTCGATCTACCTGCAGATGGTGTACCAGCTCTAACGAGGTGGAAAAGTTGAAGCCCTATCAATTTTATCGCTCGCTAATGATATTGGCTATACGAAGGGCATGTTGGCGTTTTAGAAAGGTAGATTTAAAACTCTTTATTGTATACCACATTAGGAGAACATAAAGAATATTTTTTAGTTTTAAAATTACAGGATTTTATCGCGTACCTTTTTTATTATTTTCCCGCTCATCTTTTTTATTATTTTCAGTCCTCCCGCGACCAAAAACGCTGAAATGTGTTCTAAACGTCGGGAAAATAATAAAAAAAGGTACGCGATAAAATCCTGTAATTTTAAAACTAAAAAATATGTTAACAAATCGCGAAAGCTTAACAAGTTATAACATAAAGAATTTTGATATAACGCAATAACAGTGAGAGCGATCTCTTCCAGGCAACCTTGGTATGGACAGGAAAATAAAGGACCCTTTATCGTGGTGTTACAATAATATACTTCAGCCAAATTCGGTGTAGAATGTTTGAAAACAAACTGTCGCACATAAAACTAAAGCTTCTCAGGAAGCAATTCAGTTTTTAGGTTGGTGTTTGGCAGAGTTCATAGTAATTTATATTGAAAGGAGTGGTCGCAAATCCCCAATAATTGAGAAAAATATATGATGAATTATAGGCCTGGTGCGTGTCGGGAAACGCGCTATGTATTGGGTTCCCTAGTTAACCGTAGACCTGTTAGAAGTTGGTGTTTGTTTTTTACGTTTACTAAAACGTATTCATCATCATCATTTCAGCCGTAAAACGTCCACTACTGAACTATGGCCTCCCTCATGGAACTCCATGAGGGGTAGTTGCCATACTCACCACGCTTGGCAGGCGGGTTGGTGAGCGCAGTACGGGATGTTGATATACGGAAAGACGCTGCTGCCCATCTTCCGGAGGTGTCCCTTAGCAGGCTCTTACTGCATCCACGGGTAGGAGAGGAGGGGTAACATTCTACTGCCGGCACCCCACGGCAAAACGTATTAACATGAATAAATTGTGTTTGCGGTTTAAAGTATTCCGGTATGTTTGGAAAACCGCATCATTTACTTGAGCGACAATTTCTCCGAAACTAAAACAGCTAACCTAAACTTTATTGTTGTCCTAGAAAGTTCATGATTTAAATTACATTCATGATTTTTTCAGATTTTTAAAGCTAGCAGTTTAGATTATAGAGGGGGGGGGGGGGCAGTACAATGTTGCCCCTCCTCGCTTACTCATGTATGCAGTAAGAATCTGCCAAAGGATACCTCCGGGAGATGGGCAGCATGACCACTCCATGATCAATCCCTCATCCCCACGGCTGAGATGATGATGATTAAAACTTTGCTGAATGTGCACACAAAAAGAGATATTTTTAGCGGACCCATTAGAAATCCTAGCGTTTATCAAACAAGTTACACCTAAAAATTATCGCCTAGAAATTTGTGGTGAACGGCCGGTACTTAAAAACCCTATTAATAAAGACTAAGCTGGAAACGGGAAGCATCAAAGAGGACTACGCTACACTGAAAAGTTGAAAACCCCAGCATCAAAATGTAAACAGTTGAGAATAAAGCGAGTAACGAAGCGGAGCAGTCGGCGGCCGGAAATTATGTGCTGCGCAATGAACGTGGCCCAGTTGGGATGATCCACACGAATGCGTTGGTACTGTTCATATCATCATCATCATCATAGCCGTAGGACTCCCACTGCTGGACAAAAGCCTCCCTACAAAAACTACGTACTGATCATGAGCATGACGGGTTATTGTCGTACTCAGCAAGCTTGGCAGACGGGTTGGCGAGCGCAGTACGGGTTGTTGATACACGGAGAGACGCTGCTGCCCATCTTCCTGAGGTATCCCGTAGCAGATTCTTACTGCATCCACGGGCAAGAGAGGAGAGGCAACCATCTAGCGCCGGCACCCCACTTAAAAACTGTTTGTTAATCATATTTCTGACAGCGGCTTTACGTGCCACCTCCGTGGCTTATTTGGTCTCATGGTCGGCCACATCGTCGCTTACCATCAGGTGAGATTGACGATGCTTCGATACATCCAACTAATATTATAAAGCCGAAAGTTTGTTTGTCTAGATTTATATAGTTTGTTACCTCTTCATGCAAAAACTATCCTACGGATTGAGCAGAAACTTAGCACACATAATTATATTGATGTTGACCAGGATTAACACATAAGCTACTTTTGTCCGGGTACAACGCATGGGAAGGGGCGGGCAGGAGCTCACATAAGGGAAAATTATAAAAGTCGACACCTCAACTCAAGTCAAGAGTGATTCTTGACTTTAAAAACCCAGATTGTAGTATGATGGTGTAGGAGAACCGCCTGGTAAGAGAGTCCGGCCCATTCCATTTCAGGCTTTAGGAACTTGTCCTCTTTCCACCCTACTAAAACAAGCTCTAGCCTAACAGTCAGATCACGCTACTTACTTACTGGCTTGGCGCAACGACTTAAAGTGGATCTTGGCCTCCAACACCGGAGATCGCCAGCTATCTCTCTCCTTTGCCGTTTTAGTCCAGTCGACGGCACCCAGCAGATCTCTCTCTTGCAGATCTCTCTCTATCTCGTCGTTCCAGCACCTACCTCGGACTTAGAACAGGCCTCTTTCCACTAGGTCGTCCCACGTAAGCTCTCGGCAGCTCGATCTTCCCCCATTCGAACTACGTGCCATCTAAGTCTGACCGCTTTGGTTTCTCCTATGATGTTCGGCTCGGATACAATCAAATAGAAAATCATCTTGAAATTAATTGGTCACGAATACGCGGTTTATAACAGACAAAATCATCTACATTCAGCCCCATTTTACTATTACGGCCGTCAAGGGGATATTAAATTAAAATCTGAAGCCTGAAGGAATTTTAATGTGAAACTTAACCGCGCCGTCACTGCTTTCATTTATGGCGCGCCTCGCCTGTAAATAGGTCAACGTACTACTTTTGTTAAGCACCAGCAGTACCACTGATATTCTGCCTAGGAGTTTAAATTGGAGATGCATTGAAATGTTTTTTTATAAAAAAAAATTCAGCACGACTGGATTTCTGAATCTTCATATTTAGTAGAAGCTGAACTGAACTGTAGACTTTTGAAAAAATGTGGAACTTGCTGTTACGTTTGCTAAGTTCGTTTTAGCAGGGTGCAAGAAACATAAATTATTAGGGGGCGAAGCGCTATTATGCATAGCGCTGTCTGTCTGTGACACGATTATTGATTTAATCGGTTGACCGATTTACATAAGATCTTTTTTGTTAGCACTGTCTTAACGAGAGAAGTTTACTGATTGATTTTGGTGACCTAGGGTCACAAGGACCGGGGTTGCTGTGACCTCCACGTATTTGAAATTTTGAAATTATTTTTTTTTTGTTTTTTCGGAATTCTTCGCCCCCTTTTCTGGTACCCACGTACCAGTACTTGTTAATAATTATAACTAGCGAACTGTCTAGGCTTTGCACAAGTGTATGCATAAACCAATCGACGGTCATCTTGTATCATCATTATCTAAGTCCACATCCACTGCTGGATATAAGCCTCCCCAATTCAAGTACTTTTGTTGTACAGAGGGTAGTTGCCATACCCACTACGCTTGGCAGGCCCAGGCCTAATGGGCGTCGGTGCCGGCAGTAGTAGAATGTAGCCCCTCCTCTCTTGCCCGTGATTGCAGTATAAAATCTGCCAAACGATACCTCCGAAAGAGGCTGCAGCGTCTTGCCGTGTATCAACTGCGCGGCAAAACCCCTCATAATCGGTACTTGCAGTTCAGTTAGGGCCTATGTTCAGCAGTGGACTAATTTTAGTAATAGTAGAACTTTTTGTGAAAGGTTCCTCGGGGGAAGTACTACCACCATACCTATTTCTACCGCCAAGCAGTAATGTCTTCATTGCTGTGTTCCGGTTTGAAGGGTAAGGGGGCCGGTGAAATTACGGGCACATGAGACCTTACAACTCTGTCTCAGGGTGACGGGCGCAATGCAATGCAGCGTTGGTCACGTGCTTAGTGAACGTGGTCACCGCGGCATTGAATTGTTATAGGTAGAGGTTACCGCTTAACATCAGGTGGGCATTCGGCTTGTCTCGTCATTTAGTAGTATAAAAAAAATATATAAACTGATGATGTTTTTATATGATTATATATTGATGATGATTATTATTATTTTCACTTGTCCTGCACCTCCTGCTATCTCCGCTTTCAATGTATAAAGTCAAATTAATTATTTAAAGTATCTCTTACTGTTGTTCACTGTGTAGTGTGCACACACTTTACAATGGTCCGGAGGACACTTAGACTGTTTTATTCAGGCGCAGGTGGAAATTAGATTGTATTTGTTTTCGCGAAGGAATCATATGCATTTTATTTACACACGAATACAGTTTACAGTTAACAAGTTTGCCGTGGTAGAATTTTGCCTCGCCTCTTGCACGTGGATGCATTAAGAATGCCAGTAGAGACTGGCATTCTTAATGCATCCACGGGCATAATAATCTTATTATGCCCTTAACGTTTTTTTTTCATGATCATCATTTCAGCCGTAAAACGTCCACTACTGAACACAGGCCTCTCTCATGGATCTCCATGAGGGGTAGTTGCAATACTCACCTAGCTTGGCAGGCGGGTTGGCGAGTGCAGTACGGTATGTTGATACACGGAAAGACTGCTGCCCATCTTCCGGAGGTATCCTTGAGCAGGCTCTTACTGTATCCACGGGCATGAGAGGAGGGGTAACATTCTACTGCCGGCACCTCACGGCTTATATAATTTTTGTGTCACTTACGCGTGATAGCAGATATTATTGTTTTCATGTGACTTATTTTATTATTGTCTGTATTTTAAAATAAATTCTTAAACCTCATAATGTTTTGGTTGCTTTAAACCCAGTCCAGTTCTGATGACTGGAACCAGGATAGATCGAGGGAGAAACAAATGTAATGAGCATAATTTAAATCTGTTCCGGTATTTGCTGCAACATTCTAGATTGTAACATTTACGCCGGTTTTTTTTCATGAATAAATGCATTATAATTTATAGTTTTCTTTTAGTATTTCTCTGCCGTGGGGTGCCGGCAGTATAATGTTACCACTCCCCTTATGCCTGTGGATGCAGTAAGAGCCTGCTTATGGATACCTCCGGTAGATGGGCAGCAGCGTCTTGCATATCAACATCCCGTACTGCGCTCGCCAACCCGCCTGCCATGGAGATCCATGAGGGAGTTCAGTAGTGGACGTTTTACGCCTGAAATGAAATGAATTATATTAACTAAATAAAGTCCTAATAAGAGTCTCTAGTCTTCTCAAAATTTTCTTCACAATACACACATCCTTCAAGCAGCTGTGACTTCCCTTAATAATTAAATATGGTACCAACTGTTATTATTATTGTTTTCAGATGCTTTATCTGCTCGACTTTAAATATCGGGAAAGCACTGGTGCGCTCGGGCCTAGGCCAATTGTGCATCAGTTGAGCTGATATGATTTCGGGACCTAGGGATCTGCGACTGATTATAAGTAGAGTCGGCGCCACAACTCAAGTCTTACGGCAAAAGCGCGAACTAAACTCTACAGTACCGTCTGTTGTCTATATCTAGTTCTATGTTACCAGCGCCGTGTCTATCGGACTTGAGTGGCGGCGCGGACTCTACAGTTACTATCGGTTTGCAGGAATTTTCTGACAATCCGGCAAGTATTCAGAATTATAGCTTTTTGTAAATGTGTATATGTTTGCTTAGGCGAGTCTAGGGAGGCTAATTATTATTACTAGCCGTTTTCGTCCCACTGCAGGGCAAAGGCCTCCGTATTGCCCTTCCGTTTTTCGCGATCCTTTGCTATGGAGGACCAACCTTTTTAAAACGAGGCAAGTTCGTCTCGCATGCGAAAAACGGAATCCAGCGTTAATATTATGCTGAGGTAGGACCTATTGGTCCACAAATTTTACTTGTGTTAGAATTAATTTATCATATTAGTATTAATTTTACGTACTTAAGCCTACTGTGGACTTACGATTGTGGATCAATAAATGATTTTCTTCTTCTTCTTCTCGCCATCTCAATCTAGGTCTGCCGCGGAACTAACTGTTATTGACCAAAGTAAAAGTATTTTCCTCAACTTCTCAAGGTTTAGTATTAAATTTTAGTATTATTATTCTTATTTTTTTATGTTAGATAGGTTAGCTCTTGATTCCATCCTTGCTATCGCAAGAATGAGATCGACCATGGAGCGAGCTTCCCTAGAAAATGCCTATTAACTCTTTTCTTAAACGAAATCGGGTCATAAGAGGTTGTCCATCTCCGTCCAGTGCTATATCAAACCCGACGCATCGCGTCGGTGGCCGCATCACAGGCGGGGAGTAATTGAGAAAACCGCCTCAGGCGTCGGATGAAAACTGCAAGGACTCGACCCTTTCATTTTGGTTTTTATAGAACGCTCGTTGTTGAATAACCGTCGCGTATTCATTATACATACCTACCGCTCTTGTTTTATAATATGTGTACTAAACCGAAACCCGTTTCAGCCCGTGAAAAAGTAGGTTTAGAGGGGACAATAATCGGGAAATCGTGTTTTAAACATTTTTTTTTTGGTGTGATATGAAGATAATCCTGAGGTCAAAATCGGACTTTTGTCTTTTTTTACATTTTGATAAAAAGAAACCTGTGGTTTTAAGTGTTTTATTTGTAGGTACGGCAACTATCTGCGGAGGTCAATGACCCTGCCGAGAATCAGCTGGCATTTAGCTCGTGATTATAGCTGTCAACCACCACCTTTTCTTGACCAAAGTAAAAGTATCAACTTCTCAAAGTTTATTTAGTATTTCTCCGTCCAGTACTAACTCTAGCCCGGCGCATCGCGTCGGTGGCTACGTCAAAGGCGGGGAGTAATTGAGAAAACCGCCACAGGCGCTGCAAACTGCAAGGATTCGACTCTTTCATTTTAGTTTTTAAAGAACGCTCGTTGTTTAATAACCATCGGAAGATAACTTTTGAAACTTGTGAATATTTTCTACGGCATAATTACCGTGATTTGAATCTTACTGAGTTTCCTATATGTTTATTAGATATATGTTCAGACATTTTGTTTTTGTGTGTATCCTTCCTTACGCACGAAAACACTTCTGTGCCTCACAAAGAGGTTCCAACGAAAGATCAGCGTTGTCTTGTCATGTGCAAATTTTTGTACTGCTCTTGTAACTTCTTCGGTATTTATACAACAACAACATTTGATCATTAAGTCGGTCTTGTTTTGTTAAATATAATAATGAACGTTAAATATCTTCAGATCATACAGACATTTCTCCCGAGGCGGGAATCTAACCCGCAGACTCTTTCGTCGCAGGCGGACCTTCGCCCGCTGCGCCACAGATGTCGTCGGAATAGACTGACTGATGCTTGTAAAAATTGATAATTTATCAATTCTGCGGGCAGATTTCTGTCTGTATGATCTGCAGATATTTGTTTAGGGTGTTGTGGATATTATTTTGTTTATAATAAAATATCTATCTATTTAGTAAAATGTGTGAGTATATCAGTCATCTAGTACCCATAACACAAGCTCGGCTTAGGTTGGGGCTAGATGACGCTGTGTGAATTGTCCAGCATTATTTATTTGTTTTATTTATATATTCCTAAGTACAAAAGTCAGATCCAGGAAACCGTGTAAACTGCAAAGTCAGCAACTGCAAGTCCTAGTCGCGCCCTACATAGCAGACGTCTTAAAATATATTCGCATGCGGGAACACAGCCCGTCTCGTGTAAAAAGCACTCGGCAGACTTAAATGAAATCCGCGCTTTTGGATTTTCTTTTTACGAGAGCTGGCGTGCCGTGGGAATCTGGGCGCTTACTCTAGGAAACGATTACGATGTTATCGTCAGAATGGCAATCTTTATGTTATGACTAGAAGAGTTTGCTTGGCTTGATTACGATTTCGAGGTGGCCAGTAGTAACCCCTCACTGGACGTGGATAGCAGTCTGCCAAGGGAACCCTCGGGAAGATGTGCAGCGTCTTTCCGGGTATCAACATCCCGTACTGCGATCGCCAACCCGCTTGCCAAGCGTGGCGAGTATGATAACAACCGCCTCATGATCTTGGAGATCCATGAGGTAGGCCTACGTCCAGCAGTAGACTCTGCCAGGCATCCTTTACATGGACAAAAAATGTGAAGTAGAAGAGTAGACCTCCTTTCATGCCCATGGATGCAGTAAGAGCCTGCTAAGGGACACCTCCGGAAGATGGGCAGCAGCGTCTTTCCGTATATCAACATCCCGTACTGCGCTCACCAACCCGCCTGCCAAGCGTGGTGAGTATGGCAACGGCCCCTCATGGAGATCCATGAGGGAGGCCTGTGTTCATCAGTGGACGTGTTATGGCTGAAATGATGGAGAAGAGTAGACGGTGTAGAGTACATTATATGTTGTTGTTTAGTTTATTTTTGATATTAACAGTTACTTTATTATTATCTTTTTTTAAACTTTAGGCGATAACAACATATTATTACTATATTGGATTATTGGGTATTTATCGCGTAATTACCTTTATTTTAATCCCGATGTTTCGACCGGATTGCACCTGGTCGTGGTCGCGGGGAGACTCCCCGGGACGGGTTTAAAATAAAGGCAATTAAGCGATAAATACCCGATAATCCAATATAGTAATAATATATTTTAATTGGCGTATTGCATTTGTGTATCGCGGTAGCCACCAACCGCACACTTTGGTCACTACCATCACTACGGAAGACCATGGCAGCGCTGTGGTGCGACCCGTTCTGCCACAGCATAAATGCTGAGTAATGACCACTTTTGCACAATTTTTTTTAAACCTAATTAGTTTATATTGATTAATTATAATTTGTGTGACAAAATAAACTTATCTTTATCGTACCTATAGTTAAATATATGAAACATAAAAACGCTATAAATATGTATCCTTTAAATATTAAAAACGCGAAATTTTGTGTGTATGTATGAATGTTTGTTACTCTTTCACGCAAAAACTAGCGGATTGAGCTGAAAATTTGCGCACGTATAGATGTTGACCAGGATTAACGCATAGACATTTTATTCAGGTACAACGCATGCGAAGCTGCGGGCATTAGATATACGTAATTCTCTTAATATTTTTTTTTGTAAATATTTATTAGATATTTATTAATATCTAATAAATATTTACACACGCTATTTTAACTTACAATTAGTTTTTATGTTCTTAAAATAAAATATTTACCTGTAATTGTATTTTTTCAGGTATGTCTTCCATATTTATCTGCGCTCACCTAACCCAATACAGGTAACGACATTTGTTATCAAAAGAAGTAAGTTTATGGTATATATTCTTTCTTTCCATACTTTCTTAAACACTGCCGTCAAATTGTTTGATAAATGATGAGTTAATTTATTTATTTATGTAAAAACTTTATTGCACATGACATGATATTGTACAAAAGGTGGGCTTAATGTAATTTAGTCAATGTTAGTCCTACGAAAAAATTCCCTCTAGAAACTAGTGCAAAAGCAGTACCTAGCTACTGACACCATTTGCCTTCCTCTAATAACTGTGCTAATTGCGAATCAAATTGATGCGATCGCAAAGTGGAGCCTCCTACATAGTTTTTGTATCCGCACCGGCTGCCGGCTGGTCCAATTATGGTGTAATCCGAGGATACTGCATCCCACCCGGCGCGGTGTCGTTGACCCACTTACCTGGGGGGTACTGTGAAACGGTATCGCTAATAGAAAAGTTGTGTCTTGCATCATCATTTCAGCCATAGGACGTCCACTATTGGACATAGGCCTCCCTCATGGACTTAAAAGTATTGCGGCTGAAAGCGGCCTGCATCCACCGCCGAATGCATACCTTACCTTGCCAATCCGTGTAAGAGACGCAGTAGTAGAACTCTTTGTTATGAGCTCATCCGCAGAAGTACTACCACCATACCTATTTCAGCCGCCAAGCAGTAATGTCTGCATTACTGTGCTCCGGTTGAAAGGGTAAGGGGGCCGGTCACATTACGGGCACATGAGACCTCTTTGTCTCAGGGCGACGGGCGCAATGTAATGCGACGTTGGTCACGTGGTTCGTGAAGGTGATTATCGCGGTATTGCAATTGTAAAGATGATAAAGGTTACCGCTTAACATCGGATGGGCCTTCGGCTTGTCTCGTCATTCAATCGAATAAACAAAGTAACAAATTACTTACTAGCTCTCCAAAAATGAAGTAACGAATTTCATGATTTACTCGTATCTATCACACTCCCCTCTATACCTCTTTGTCACAGCTGGTCTCAGTTGTGAGTCTGCGCAGCCATTTTTGAATTATTTATTCAAATGTGACATCTGGAATTAAAGGAATCCCCCCTCCAACCCCTCTTGTCACACCATGTCACACTTCCAGTATTTCGAGATAAAATCCTGTATTTTAAACTAATAATGTCACACTTCGTCGACCCCCTTGTGACAAGCCAAGACCAGACTTACGGATGATGGTGGGTGTCATCATGAGACTGTGACTGTGACGCGGGTGTCTTGACGAGGAGGAGACAGTGGAGCACCTGTTACTGCAAGCACTGCGACAAAGAACGCTAGATCAAAAACGGGACTATTGAGCTCATAGAGTCGTGCCCTTCTACAACTTAACATATGTATCCTTCGTGGATGCTCATGGAATGCTGAAAGCGGTCCAGAGTCCTCCGGTATGTTAAGGAGTTGGGCTGGCTAGCTTCGGGGTAGAATCACGGAGGGCAATGCACAATACACCCCGATGCGGGACGCAGATCCGGTATCCCCTATCAGAATAAGACCCAGGGTAGCACTTATTCGATACATATAATAAATAAATATAAATAATGCTGGACAATTCACACAGCATCATCTAGCCCCAAGCTAAGCAGAGCTTGTGTTATGGGTACTAGATGACTGACATACTTAATACATTATACTACATACATAGATAGATATTTTTTATTATATATAGAAAAACACCCAGAACACTCTGAACAAATATCTGCAGATTATACAGACATTTGTTCCGATGCGGGAATCGAACCCGCAACCTCTTGCGTCGCAGGCGGACCTTCGCCCGCTGCGCCACAGAGGTTATCTTATCAGATTGCGCACATTTCGCTGACACTACAATTGTCTGTTTGTCGTAAGTGTCGTCAACAGAGTACAATGTACAATGTTACCCATCACAATATAAAAGTACCAAGCGACATCAGGGTACCAATCAGTTTCACAGTAGCCCTCTATTCACCCACTTTCATTCAAAGCCCTAATAACAGCGTCATAAGCTTTATATTTCATCCTTTTTACCATGAAATAACTGAGCTACTGCTATTGCGCGTTATCGCCTATAATGTTGTTTTAATAGCTGTTCAGATAACACTTTTTACTTAACGATGGATTGATGAGGTTAGATACCTGAGAATTTTCATTTCCATGGAAGTATTTCTTAGGCTCAGCGCAGACAGAACGGAGCGCAGCGGAGATGATTTTATTAACGCACTTGAAAATAAACTTTAAAATTATTACAATAAAGTGCATAAATGCTTGAACCTGACAAAAATGCTCGCGCTTCCTCGAAGATCCGTAATCGCGATAGCGATCCGTAAGCAAAGTGCCCGAGACCGCGCGGGGATTATTCCTCTCTGTCTGCGCTGACCCTTAGAGTAGTAGAACTTTTTGTGAAGAGTTCACCCGGGGAAGTATCACACCTATTTACAACTCTGTCTCGTCACGAATTCCTAACTACCTATGGATAGATGACCTATCTTTTGACAGAAATTCTTTAAAATCTTTGTTAAGGTTACGTTCGGGACACATCCCATCATATAATGAAAAAAGTCCCATCTCCAAATTGTGACGATTGCGGCGTAATCGAAGACATTCAGCATATTTTGATGGAGTGTGTTCGGAACGAGCCACAAAGGGTGACATATTTTGGCAGAAATATGACACAAGCCATTGGTTTCCCAAATAGTATTTTGAGTAGTCCGATGTAGGACGAATTAGAAATGTTGATCACGTTGCTAGAATTAGGACTAGATAAGAATGAAGTTTGTTGTTTTTACTATATTTTTTTATGTTGATTATTGTGTAGCCTTTTCGGGACAATATGGTCGCTGAGCGACAAAGTCCTTATTATGTAATTTAAATTTAAAAAAAACTGTCTCAGGGTGACGAGCGCGATGCAATGCAGTGTTGGTCACGTGCTTAGTGAACGTCATTGCAATGGTTATTGGTAGCGGTTACCACTTTACATCCGGTGGGCCTTCCGCTTGTCTCGTCATTAAGTCGTATAAAATTGTTTTTAACCTAAGTGCGGTTATACACTAATTAGCGCTTAATTGACTTTTTTTACTTTATCTGACGTTTTTTTGATAGTTTTGTATAAAAAAATTGTTAAAAAAACTCTGATAAAATGTTTATTATTTTAATCAGCGAAAAAAACATAAGGTTTAAATTACATTTACCTTTTACGACCCCGGTGTGAGAGTGAGATGATATTATAGGTTGTGGGTTTCAGATATGTGGACCCTGAATCGCTGTAGGCGCAAAATTTCAACCTTTCAAATACATTGTGTTCTACAACTACATACTAGAATGTTTTGAAGATACAATTTGACCCGGTAGGTGGCGCTGCTATCGGTATGTCACCGAATCATAGGACAGGACACCGGTCCGCTAGTTATTCTTAAATCATCAAAAATGTATGTAAACTATACCCATCATATCTTATTATGTATAGTAATTGATTTAAAAAAATCATTTATCTCACTAATATCCATGAGGGAGGCCTACGTCCAACAGTGGATCTCTTACGGCGGGAATGATGATGATGATGAAGAATATTTTAAAGCAGAAAGTTTGTTTGTATATTACGTTACGTATGGACGTTTGTTACCTCTACACGCAAAAACTACCCTACGGATTAAGATGAAACGTTGCAGACGGATAGATGTTGACCTGGATTAACATTAAGCTATTTTTTATTGGGGTACAACGCACGCGAAGCGGCGGGCCGAAGATAGTGTGTTCATGAAACATGTTGCAAATAAAATTGTTTTTACGTCTATGTCGTAGGATGATTTGATAATTCAAATTATTGCGAAGATTCTAGAGATTTTGCGAAAACACGGATATACATATAATCATCATTTCAGCCATAAAACGATCCTACTGAACACAGGCCTCCCTCATGGATCTCCATGAGGGGTAGTTGCCATATTCGAAAATAAAGTTAAATGGGTAGTTTTGTTATTTTTTGTTCAAAATACCTGCGTAATAAAAAAATGCAAAAATATTGCCACAATTTTTTTTTACACCAAAAACGTGAAAAATCAAGTTGGGCGGTTAATTGTGCCTGTGAGTGTAATTACGTAACTATCCGAAAACACTGCCTGTGACATGAGCGAGATTAGACTATTAGGTCACTGCCTTTAACAGAACCGTATTCGACAGATAGTAGGTTATTAGGTTGAAATGTAATCACAATTGTCTAATTAAAAGATTTCGCAAAATCTCTACAATTTTCGCGATAATTCGAATTATCAAATCATGCTACGACATCTTTAAACATAACTAACTCATAATAAAATATCATAGTATTATTATTACAATCCGTGATCCTGATTACACAGAATCTCATATGACAGCTACATCCACCGCAGATCCATCTCAATAAACATCATGTCGTTTGATGTAAACATTGCCATAGATGAGGCTACGAGTTTCGACGGACAGATGCACCGAGCGCGCGATAATATTACCTACGAAACTATAAAACACGCTGCACGCATTTCTCAGCATTGGGGGCTACCCACGCCTGTAAAAATCAGTTTTGACAAGTTTCTGTGAGATCTTATTATCGCTAAGGTTGACTTTTCTAACTGAATGTAGAGGTAGAGGTGCAATGGAAAATCGACCATATTAATCCAATTAATCCAATCATTAATAAATAAATGAATATAAAATAGCGAAATAATCAAGTACCAACAGCTACTTCTCTTCCAGCCATAGGATGTCCACTGCTGAACAAAGGCCTCCCTCATTGATCACTAAGTTCTGATCGTGAGGTATTTATTGTTGCCATACTTACCACGCTTGGCGGTTTGGCGAAAGCTAGTTATACGATAACTCCACAACGGTAGGCAAGCTAAACTTTATATGACGCGGTTGCGGATGTCAAAACTTTCAAACGAGACGAACAAATCTAGGTTAAAACGCGCAACAACCGCAGCAGGATTTGTGTTTAAAACTAAGTTACGGTTTTAATAACGTAAAGTGAGTTTTATTCGAGGTACGGTTAAAATATGCATAAACAGTTGCCCAAATCTGCTCGGAGCGCAGAGTTTTTGTTTTTCTAACGGAATATAATAATAATACCTAGTCAATGTACAATAAAGAGTTTATCTATCTAATGCTGGACAATTCACAAGCATCATCTGGCCGCAAGCTTAGCAGAGCAGCTTGTGTTATGGGTACTAGATGACTGTAATACTTAATAATACATTATAGGTATTACATAGATAAATATATTTTTATTCTATATATAGGTAAAACATTGAGAACAATATTTTTTGTCAGAATGATAATATAGACATATTTAAAATCTGCCCCTAGTTTTTTATCTTATGGACAATAATCTTTCTCATTAATATTATTCTATTTTTTTCTGTATGTATGTTTCTTTATTGTTTATAAATTGTATGAAACTGTTTGACATTTAATTCTCTAAGATGTAGGTCGTGTTATCTGAATCAATTATGGAATTTAATATGTAAAAAACATTTTACCTTGTCATCTAACCGGACCCGTAAACACAATAATATTGTTTATTATATTCTTAATTAACCCTCCAATGGCATCGACGAGTTCTTTACTATGTAGGCATTTTCCCGGCCCATCTGTCTACTCACTAACACCATCGCAGCAAAAGCAAATCACTCCATCCCTCTCCGCAACGCCGCCTTCAGTAGTCAGACCGGCGCGCGCGCATACCGACGTCTACAATACCGTAGATTGACACTTGCATTGTGCTACAATCGAGCTATTGTGTTCTTGTTATATATAAGTGGAGAGCCGTGTTTTTATTGATGGGTTCATAGCGTTGTGGAGTTGCTGGTAATTTGCGCAGTGTTTCTTGGTATTTGTCTGTCTTCTCGAGGCTTTGCGTTGAACCAGGTACAAAAAGGTAGGATGGGTATCCCGAATGTCCATTCTGAATACATATTTATTTAAGGATTTCGGAGATTATTCTCCCCCGACATTTGTACGTCGGGAGAGAGTAATCTCCGAAAATATGGTAGGTACTCGTACTTCATTCTAAAAGGTGGTATGATTTATTTTAAATCGTTTGGGAGATTTCTTCCACCCGCCCAACGTACAACTTACGAACTTCTTATGGTATGATAATGTGAACAGTAAAAGTGAAGATTTAAATAATGATAGATCACGTATATATATATATATATATATATCTGTCTTAAGGCATATGTACTTGTAAAAGTAAGGCCTACACATCTATACATTATTATCTCAGCTGTAAAACTGCTGTCCCCGTAAATCTCAATCGCAATCGATGGTCAATATTGTGGTATATTAAAGCAAATAATTGATGTTTGACTGCGATGATCGCGAGATATACGCATGTTGCAAACCTGTCGCGAGATACGTAATCACTAATCAATCTGCGGGATGTTGATACATGAAAAGACGCTGTTGCTCTTTTGGAGGTATCCCTTACCAGGCTCACTGCATCTACGAGCACGAGAAGAGGGGTATCATTCTACTGCCGGCTACACGGCTGAATACAGATTTTTACTCCCATATATTCCACATCAGATTGCGGTATATAATTCATATTTGAAAGATAGGCAAATACAACTTGTAGCAATTGTCCCAGATAACTTCTCATATCGAATCCTTCTAACTATCTAATGATGACAAATAGGAAACATTCTAGCTATTTATGTCGGCTGTACCAATATACAAAGCGTAAACAAATATACAAAGTACACAGTACACAACTATGAGTACACAAATATGGAAGTCTATTGTAGAGATAGCAGTCGAAACATTATTTACTTAACCTGCATAACTTAAAGGTATTTTAAGTCTACTAATTAGTTTATTTTATCAAATAACGACCTAACGACTTGCATTAGTACATTTATAAGTCTTTAAAAAAACGTTCTACTGCCGTGAATACAGTCAGAGCCTGCTAAGGGATACCTCCGGAAGATGGACAGCGGCGTCTTTCCGTGTACGAACATCTCGTACTGCGCTCACCAACCCGCCTGCCAAGCGCGGTGAGAATAGCAACTACCCCTCATGGAGATCCATGAGGGAGGCCTGTGTTCATCAGTGGACGTTTTATGGCTGAAATGATGATGATGACTATCATGATGATCACCATTTCAGCCGTAAAACGTCCACTACTGAAAACAGGCCTCTCCGTGAGGGGTAGTTGATATACTAACCACGCTTGGCAGGCGGGTTCGCGAGCGCAGTACGGGATGTTGATACACGGAAATACACTGCTGCCCATCTTCCGGAGGTATCCCTTAGCTGGGTCTTACTGCATCCACGGGCATGAGAGGAGGGGTAACATTCCACTGCCGGCACCCCACGGTCAGTGTACTTTGCTCCATACCAAACGACTGTCCATAGATAAATTAATGATAAATTAAAAATATGTCATCACCAACACGCTTCTATATAATTCTGGTCCATTCACACAGCATCGTCTAGCCCCAAGCTAAGCAGAGCTTATGTTATACTACATAGATAGATATGTTTATTACATATAGTAAAACACCCAGAACACTCCGAACAAATATCTGCAGATCGTACAGACATTTGTTCCGAGAATCGTCCGGAAATCGACCTGCAACCTTTGCGTCGCAGGCGGACCTTCGCCCGCTGCGCCACAGACGTTATTTCCAAGTTATTTGAATGGCATGTAGCTATGGCAACAGATATACGAGTTAATACCGATTCGTCAATGTCGCCCGCATTTTTGATGTCTGCGTAACCCGATCACCGGCAAACATTTAATTTTTTACATGTGCCCTGACACCAAAACGCACTCTGGTTTTGCCAATAAACTAAACTGTTATTGAAATTGAAAATATATTTATTCAGACTTTATAATCCATTTGTTAGTAAACATATAATAAAATCAAATTAAATGTGTTAGTATTAAGGTCTATAATTTATTATAATAATTCAATTTAAAAATGTCAAGTCTGAGGGATTACATACACAAGATTAGGATCAATTACAAAATATTATTGTGTCACGAGCTGAGCTAAAGGTTGGTGGTGCTTAACAGCCCAGAGAGCCAATATCCTTATTGTTACAATTTATTGTGCAATCATATTGCACGAACCTTCGTGAACAAAATAACACACACCACGACCGGCTAAAACTGTTTAGTGGTACACTGATTCCAAATGAGCGTGCTCACGCATTACGTGTGGAAACAAAACGGCGCGGTCTCATTACGGTGAGGGCGTATCTGTCGATTTAAATCTTTGGTCACCGGCATATTTGTGTACTTAAAATGGGTGACTTGATCATACGCGTTTTATTGGTAAAGACTGATAAAAGCTGTAAGGTGCCAACAGTATAAAGTTGCCCCTTTTTTCTCTCTGTTATTCCCACAACTCCCACTGTGACGTGTGACCACCAATTTCATCATCATCATCATCTTAGCCGTAAAACGTCCACTGCTGGACGTAGGCTTCCCTCATGGATGTACCATGCATGGTTGTTTTGTTGCCATACTCACCACACTTGGCAATGGCAGGTTCACGCGCGCACTACGGGATGTTGATACACGATAGGACGCTGCTGCCCATCTTCCATAGGTATCCACCGCCGGTACCCGACGGCAACAATACATTACAAATATATTTATTTTCAAACTTCTAATTCCTAGGCCTGTTATTAAACAATATATTTGTAGCTTATATATAATAGTAAAGAGAAGATAATAATCCGTTTGGAGTCAACGAGGTTGATACCTCGCTCTAAGTAAGTACAACACTTGTATTTTATAAACAACTATTATCGTGGTGGATGGCACAAACTAGCTCATTAGGTGAACTCAGTCTCTAGATAATGATGATGAAGACCAGCAAACAGACTCTTTTCAGAGCATTCTCTTCTAGCGATAGGACATAGGACATTTCCTGAGCATAGGGGCTCAAAACCTAACCACCCAAGAAGCATCAACATGGAAAACCAAAACAAAAGACTTAAAACTATTAAATGGTGGAGGCACCAACTGTTTCGAGGTCCTTCTTCAGGATGATGACAGGCCGCGACCCTTTCCCTCCGCGTCCCGTCGTGCACTGCGCGCGCCATCTCCCTGAAGAAGGTCCTCGATATGGGTCGAAAATTTGGTACCTCCACCAATTTAACAAGTACGTGAACATTCCCGATATCTAATATGAATACGATAATTCACGATAGTTATTATAGTAAAATAAAATGACTTTTAAAAAGACAATTAACCAGATGGTGCAACACAAACAGTGACATGTTTCAAAACTATTTGCATAATAATTAAATGTTACATACGTAAACCTTTTACTTGGCCTTGATTGAGATACCTTTATTGTATATGATGAAGTAAACTGCTACTATCCTGGGGGCCTACTCCTACTCTTGAATGCTGATTGCGATGAATCGAAATCGTTATCAAGCCAAACTAATTCTTATGGCCATTACGTAAAATACATTTTGATTGATAGATTGCTATAAAATAAATACTTAAATAAAATAAAAATAGTTTATTTCGAACAAAGGAGTCCATATTACATAACATAACACAAACACTAACAAAAAAGAAAAACACAAAAATAAAAAAAGTTGTACAAGCTCTGCTTAGCTTGGGGCTAGATGATGCTGTGTGATTTGTCCAGCATTATTATTATACCTCTAATTACAAAGGATGGTCAGAGGAGGAAATAGTCGTCTTCTCTGATCACCCTTTCACCTAATCAATTGGCTCTGTGCCACAACGCTGCAGAGAGCATCCCCTCGTTGTTAAAATGGAGGATGTCTTTCACAGTTTTTACAAAAACTTAATTCGAACAAAAAATGTCCAACAATATTTACCTTTGCCAACTAAAGTCCCGTTACTGTTTACGAAACCCAGTCACTTGTGGGACGAAGGGGAAATCAAATGATTGATAGAATACCGGTATACTATTTTATGAATGCGAATACTTTATCAAAACATTACTCTATAATTACGAAATCGGTCATTCGCCGCATAAAATGAGGGCACACAGTTTCGCGTAGATAACGTGTATCAATTTATCAACGTAACAGTGGGTGTAGCGAGTGACGTATCATCAGTTCAGCCATAAAACGTCCACTGATGAACACAGGCCTTCATGGATCTCGAACTATGAGGGGTAGTTGCCATACTCACCATGCTTGGCAGGCGGGTTGGTGAGCGCAGTATGGGATTGATACACGGATAGACGGTGCTGCCCATCTTCCGGAGGTATCCCTTAGCAGGCTCTTACTGCATCCATGGGCATGAGAGGAGGGGTATCATTCTACTGCCGGCACCCCACGGCTGACGTATAATATTTTTGAAATAATGTAACTAGCGGGCCCGGCAGACGTCCTGTCCGCTAATTTGGTGACAGCAGCAGCGCCGGGTCCAATTATTTTTTAAACCATCCAGGAACCGATTGAAATAAACACACCAAATTTCATTCAAATTGGTCCTGTCATTTATAAGGTGTTCGGAGTATAGGACAAACGCACGTACAGAAGAATTTACACATTATATTAAGATATTTTGAAATAATAAACAATACAATGGACTAATTACTGGCCTAGAATCTAGACATGTTTAATTAATGAAAGCCTTCCGCGAATACAATCTAATTATGTTGTAAAGTAACGAAGCTTAACTCGTCGGGGCATGCAACACGCAATCATATACGCACTGCTGTTTTACTGCTCTTGCTTATATACTTAATCATAATAAAATTATAAAAAATACGCATTCATGTAAACCATTATTATTATTATGAGACTTATCTCTTAACGTGCTTTAACGGTTTACGAAAACATAGTGAGGAAACTCGCGATTAAATCGACTTCAGTCAGACGTATTGTTCATCACGGTTACTACGGAAGACCAGTGCTGTGGTACGACTCGTTCTGCCACAGCACACGCTGAGTAGTGACTATTTTTGTCACTAATTTAAAAACCGAATTGATGTTTTTATTTCACATACAAATTGTACTTACTTGTGTAAAAACAGTTGTACAAATGTGACAAAATAAACGTTTCTATAACTTTATTGACAATTTTTATTTAATTTTTATGAATCGGAATCGTTATCAAGCCAAACTTGCTCTTATGGCCATTACGTAAAGATTGCAATAAAATAAATAAATAAAATAAAAATAGTTTATTTCGAACAAAGGAGTCTATATTACATAACACAAACACTAACAAAATTAAAGAAAAACAAAAAAATAAAAAAATATATAAAAGTTGTACATAATTACAAAGGATGGTCATAGGAGAAAATAGTCTTTTTCTCTGATCACTTTTTGCACAAGGCATCTCCATATCGGAGAAAACAGATTTTCAATTAAATAAAAAATATTACTGTTGGCCGGCCGATTATTTCTGGTTACTCTTTGCAAACTCTATATATTTGTCTGGCTATGTATGATAGATAGATAGATAAACTCTATAATGTACATTCACCATATAACATAAATTTCACAAAGAGAAACACAGACAAATATAACATACAATGTTATAAAATTGTATTATCAATTATTTTTTTGTATGTTAGTATGGTTTTACACAGATGTTTGTATGCTTTTTGTTTGGTATCTACACTTAGTACGTATAGATTAAGTTACTGAAATAAACCTATTTTATTTTTTTATTATATTTATTACACTTCACCGGACTTTTCGGCATGCAAATGTTAACATGAAGGTTACCCAATAATTATATATCTATTACTACATCCACTGAAAAGATACAGTGAACAAAGTAATGATAACAATTTAAGCATATATAGAGGTAATTAACTAGCTTCTGCCCGCCGCTTCGCATGCGTTGTACCCGAATAAAAAGTAGCCTATGTGTTAATCCTGGTCAACATCAAGGCGTGTGCAAAGTTTCTGCTCAATCCGTACTAGTTTTTGTGTGAAGAGGTAACAAACCTCCATCCAAACTTGTTATAATGAATTGTGTTTGCGAAAGTTTACGAAAAACGGCCTTCAGCTCGTCTCGTCCTTTACTTGTATTTTTTTTTCTAACTTTTTATTATTTTAACTGCTAGGCAAAGGTCTCCCCATTTCCTTCCACTGCTTGCGAATACCGGCCACTTCCCACCAGTGTTCAGTCTTCAGGCTCCCACTTAGTGAGGACTAATGCCCAATGCAATGTTTTATTGAAAATCTTCTAAAGCTAGACATGTGTGTAAGTTGACGCCAATTGTGGAATCCACAACTTAGCACCGCAAGTAGGTACATATGTGTGCCTCTCTGTCGCTGGTTGGCTAGCGCGAAGCCCTCCCACGGTTCAGATACAAGTGAACTGATTAACCGACCCTAATGACCTTGGAAGCGTCTTTTATCATGGCCTCTGGATGCCCTGTGAACTGTTCCGAACGCAAACAGAACAACTAGCACTGTAGGGACAAACACGAAAACAGGTACGGGAATATCACAACCACTTATGCCAATTTTACTTTGGCCTCCCATTCCTTTAGAATTAAAATAATAGTTTATTTTTTATTGCAGATAGACCTTTTTTTTCACCACAATCTCACCTGATGGTAAGCGATGATGTGGCCGATGGATCACAAAGGTCTAAAGACACCTATTCCTTTCTGGGTTTACGGATGTTGACGGAAATCATCTGTAGATAGATGTAAAAGCCCTTCTCATCTAATTAAGAGGGTTGGTAGAAAACGGATGATAGCTAAATGTAGAATCTTTAAAGGCATGTCGTAGCCACCGTTTGCACGCGGAGCAAGGTACCGTGCTCCGTCCCTAAATGACTTCTCAAGGCCGATTGGTAGAGCATACCATTTTCTATATGAAGCGGATAGCGTGCTAGCAATCAATTGATGCAAATTAAGTTGATGGACTACAAATATCGAGTGTGTAAAAATGACGTTTTTATGGTGGATTATTACGTGACCTTGATTAACCAGGTATTTATCGCGTTATTTACCTTTATTATTTCCCGACGTTTCGACAGGTTTGGCATGTTGGAGGTAACCGGAGCAAAGCGAAGCCGTCTTTACAGACTTGGTCCCTTGGTCTTCATATGTATAGGAACTTGATATTTAGGCCGGTTCTAACCGTATCAGTACACTTAACATAATTCCAAAGGCATGGGAGGCCAATGAAAAATGGGTGTATGTTGTGATATTAATAAGAAGCCATAAAACCATAATAGAAAAGTTGTGAACAAGACTGATATGGAACAAGACTGATATGGAAGAATAGAAGTGATGTTATATGTCGGAACAGGGAAATGATAATAGCAATGTCAAGCGCAATTTCAGCACGACTGTACCGTGGTGAAGTTTTACTGCAAAGTTGGCTCCAAGAGTTACGAAGCGCCCGTTCTGTAACTTTAACTTGTCCCCCAAACTCCAAATAGTTAAATGGCTTTAAAATTGAAAATTTCGCTCAAACAAACTTTCACTCTGAAACATTGTAAATAATGTTTGGATCTTGAGTTCAAGTTGATTCGTCTTCGCAAAATCTATAGATGACTTATGAATAAGATCATCATCATCTTGAACTAAGATTTATGTATCCCATAATGCTATAAAACTTAAATTGTAACCGTTTTTGAAAGAAATAAATAATATATTCATAAAGCCGTCAACTTCATGCCCTCATGCCACGCTAAGTGGGGGTCCGTTATCTAATCACTCAGTCCTCTCTTTCTCATATCCTACATATCGTATACATCCATCGATTCTTCGGTCTACCTCTTGTACTCCCTCTTTCATTCCAAACATTCTTAATTTGTGCAAGATTACTATTACGTTATAAATCAATCAACGACTTTAGGTAACGTACAGTTATTTCTATTTCCACCATAAAAAGTCAAGAATCGATCTAGAAGCAAATAAATTAGATGGCGCTCCGTAACATACTCGTACCCACACGCGTCGATTTATTTGCTCATGTGGGTAGACCGATAATCGAATTTGAATTTGGAAGGTGAATGTGTCAGTCGTGCGTTGGCGGTGAAGATGGTCGGACGTTTTTATGAGGTCTCCTTTGGGTTTATTTGATTAACATACCCAAATAAGAGATTTCGAAATTGGAATTTCATCAGACGATAACATCACTTTGTATGTATTGGGTAACGCGTTCATGATACATCATTGGGATGTAAGTATCACGTAATGGGATAGGTATCTAATAGAAAATGAAATAAGTTTTGTATAGCTGTTCTTCTTAAACTTTTCATATATTGCGCCTCCGCTCTTACCAGTTTTTTCTTTCTAATTAATCATATAACCGGGTATCTCGAATGCAGGCCACGGACCGGCAAGCGCTGCGTAGGACCAGTAGGACGTCCCACCTACAAGATGGGCAGACGACTTGGTAAGAACCGCAGGTCGGCGGTGGACGCAGGCCGCTTCCAACCGCAGTACTTGGAGAGCAATGACGGAGGCCTTTGTCCAGCAGTGAACGTGCTACGGCTGATATGATGTACCTGGTATCCATCGGGTATATTACAAAGACAAGTAGCAACTATCCCGCTCGAACCAGACGTCTAGACGGCGCGTATACTGGTCTTGTCTGGCTATTCACACCGGTTATCGGCTGCACAAATCGCCAGAATGTTTAGAAAATACTTTTTCATATAGATCAAAAGAACCTTTATAAATAACTAGCAGCGCTCCGCGGTTTCACCCGCGTAGTGCCCATTCCCATGGGAATATGGGGATAAAATATAGCTTACGGTTCTCGCTGATAATTTAGCGTACTAGGTAATGGATAACCGTGATGTTTTAACGTTGAAGAGTTTCGATGTATTTATCTATGGTCTTATTTGATTTGGTGAACCGAATTTGATAAATGAATGATATACTGGTGGCAAGACAAAATACAACAAAAATATGTATTTCCGGTGAACGAGGTCGGTTTCAAATGTTTACTTATTTACCGCAACGCTATCACAATTCCCTTATAAAGCTTCTGGATTACAATGAACCTACGTTTTAACCCCTCAGCCAGACGAGACAAATTGAACTCTATCACAAGGCACGTAAAAGTAATAGTAACATAATGTCTTGCAGCATCTGTAGCGTAACAGAAGTGACTTGAATCTGGTGCGTTCGAGCGAAACTTGGTTGGTACAATTTATAAGAGGAACTATTGGAGCGGGCTTAGAACTGGAAAGATAAGTTTTTTTTAGAGGTAAACTATTATTAGGATAGTTACTGGATGGCGCAGTAACAATACTTTTCTGATAATAATGTGGCACGTAGCTATACGGTATTTGTGCTGGGCAAGCCTAATCCATCTAACAATCACATCAAGTCCTGGGCACTGCAGCGTTCCGTCACAGAATAGTAATGTATACAGTAGTTTGACTCGGCCGTATTTTTGAAATAAATACCTACAGCCGCGCGATACGTAAACATGCGATAGGGCTGCCCGCCTCCAGCATTTTAATTAAATTTGCCTACTTTGTGTTTCCATTTAGTTTTGTGATTGTAAATATTCTTTTTTTATATAAACAAATATAATACTTTGTGAATTGAATAGATAAATTGAAAATATAGTGTACGCAGAAGTACTATAAAATAACATAGTTATGAATTATTAGAATAACCTACAATCAAAATGATATAAGATTATAAGACCCAGTACTTTTACCTAATGTTTTAAAGTTCCACTCTTACTGATGAAAGCGTGATGTAGGTACCTACCTACCTAAAATTACGCTTAACGTAGGTATTATTTAAAAATATTATATTTTCACCTTCTACGTAAACGAAGTCGTGGGTAAGAGTTAGCGTTAGCCCAAAGAAACTATTCCACGCGGACGAAGTCGCGGGCAGAAGCTAGTTAATAATAAATAAAATACCACGTATTTACTTTGAATTATACAAACTAACAAAACGAAACACACATGCCCCGAGGTTTTTACACAAGCGTACCTACCGTATCATGAACCGCATATAACTACCTATTTCACTCGTGTCAATCACTTTCCATTACTCTATTCACTTTATTTAAGAATCCAGACATCTTTTTTTTCGGGAGATAAAAGGAAATACTTGTCCATTAAAAAGACACACATTATGTACCTACCACATTATGTACCTGTAAAATAATTTTACTTACTGGGTAGTAAGTAAAATTATTTTATAGTCTTAGCTTTCAGAGTTTCCAAGTAATCTAAAAAAAGTTATCTGTGGATGCGTTCTTGAAGATTTCATACAACCAAAAACAGCACAATATATCCTACTCGACATATTAAATACGTAGGTAGGTACTTGAACTTACTTTTTGTGAAAAAATCGCGCGGATGTTGTTAAAAAGACAACACACCTCCGTTCGTCACTGCGGCACAGTCGCGACTGTTTAGATACCGAGCGGGTACCGAGATCGAGGCGCGTAGGTATAGCTCGCGCTTCGTCCGTTTGTATGAAGTCGGAACACTGTATACACTGTGGTTCCGTATAGCATGGATACCGATTTCTGACACTGTATATACAATGTGTACTACGGGGTTTATTATAATATGTGTACTAACCAGAAAGGAGGATCACCCCCTTTCGTAAAACTAAAGTTGTGTTATCAGAACCATCTGACCGCCCCAAGGAACAACTTTTTACCGAACGCAATTAATAAATTTAATTTATTATTTAAATAAATTTAAAATTTCTTACATAATGTGGAATATTATTTTAATATACCTGCTAAAAGGTGTTGCAAACAACATTTGTTATAGTTACCACCTAGTTAATACTCTTGCCGCGTGTCCTTGCAGGGTTCATCATGAATATTTACACTTTAAGACCTTTTTATAGCAACATGTTTTGCAATAAAGATTTGGACTTTTACGTGCAGATTATGTCTAATAGACAAATTTATTTATTTATCTCTCTCTTCTTATAGCCTGTTTCCTCCACTGCAAATGCCATAAAACTACCTACATATTCGTTAGCTTCGAACTCAGTGTTACCATGAGTTGTCACTGTTAGATCACCTGCCGTTACCACAGTAGTAATAGCACGTTACTATGACACCTGTCAGATTTGTAACTCATGGTACCAAATTCAAAGCAAATGAAGCCCAAACTACAGTCGCCGCAGTTATAGTTTACTGCGTATTTTAGTACCAAACTATCCGGTAGAGGCGCTGTATAAGTTTTCATACATTCTTTTAACACAGTCGCTAGCGAGTATAGATTGTGAAAACTCATGGTAGACCTAGAACGTGAGATCAAATGTTGTCAAACTAGTGCCGCACAGGCTCTCAAAACAGCCCTGTTTCACCGTCCCATTCCCAGATGATAAGTCTCAATATAATTGCTGCTTGTATCTTGAACCGTTAGGCGAGACAATGGACGATTTTTTCCCATAGCTTCGTTGGTCACGCTGGATTCTTACCCAGTGCGACTGGCCTGTTGCTACAGACTGGACAGTTTGCCCACGGAGTATTAAATTCCAATGGCCAGCCGGTAAACTACATTCATAAAATATAAATATACAAAAAAAAACTGACAAAAGGCGCAATCAAGATGATAAGGGTATGTTGGTATGAAGATATAAGAATAAATAAAGGCCCATTACATTTGGTATTCATGCTGTACGCTGCAGTGCCTGGGACATTCTTAGATGGATTAGGCTTGCCCAGCACCTATACTATTCTCTCAGCTTAGTCAGAGGAAAGAACAGGTCAATGCGTCTGAAGCTAACTAAGCTGCGGGTTTGCTCACGATGTTTCCTTCACCGTCAAAGCACGTGTTATGTGTGCACATAATTTTCAAGAAAGAAAAATCCATTGGTGCACAGCCTGTATCAATACCGGATCGTGAGTAAAAACCCGCTTTAACACCCACCTTCGAATTGAAAGTCGGGGGTACATACCACTCGGCCAACACGGTATCAAGTTATGTGGATAGGTAATATACCTTAATAATTTTACGTATCTTTCGATTTTTTTTTACATTTTCGGTGGCGGTCTCGAATTGTGCTATTTTTCATCAAGTTTACCGAATCATACTTTCTGAATACAATTGCTTAACTTGTTAATACCATAATATTTGAAGAGCTCCCTCAATTATTCATGGATCCCAAGAATTTGCTTTTGAAAAAGATGAAACCAATCCAAATGAAGTGTATCGAATAAAATCTAAATCGGTTCGAAAACGTACGTCGAATTAACAAATATTTAAAAAAACATGCAGACGAATTGAGTCCTCTTTGTTTGAAGTCGGTTAAAAATACGCTTCAGCCAGCCGGGAAGTTATTGTTCCTTAAAGGAAGACACAAAGGATTTTTTATATCCGAAGTTTGAACGCGAGGCACACGTTCAAATGTTCAATCTGTCATACATAACCGTAAATATCGGAGAAATATCGGCGAAGCCGAAGCAACTCCCTGGAGAAAAAGCTCTCATTATTACCTCTATACATTCTTATCATGTATAAGAAACTCAAGATGGTTCTCAGCCCCGAGATTTGAGACTTGGGTTGAGCAATTGGCGCAGAGACGGTTTTGAATATATCAAGGTAGAAGTTTATCTTCAACATCAAATCAAAATCGAATCATTTGTTCATTAAAAAAACAGCAGCGTTTTACATATCACCGCAATTAAGCTTAATACCAGCTTAGTAATAGCTGTCGGCTACTGCTTATGTTGTGAGTGGTGACCGATTTGTGCCATTTTGTTATTATTAATTTTATTTTATTAATTATTTTAATTTTATATTGACACAAATAAACGGTTTTTATTTTTATCTTTATCAAGGTGGCACATGTATTATTATTTATTGATATTTATTATCTAGGTCCCACGCCAGGAAAAAGGTTTCCCTTCCCTTCTTCCACGCTTAGCGATTTAACGCAGTAACAGGCCACGTGTTCAGTATGTGTCCAGCTCGTCCCGCCACCTCCTTCTGGGTCGTCCGCGCGGCCGACATGCGTTTGGTTGGTGGCGTTTTTAACCCCCAACGCAAAAAGAGAGGGGTGTTATAAGTTTGACGTAGTGAATTGGAAGGATGAAAGGTTTTGCTACAACTTGTCCGCAACTTTAGTCACGGTGTGGATTCCAGAACTCCTCTGTAACCTGTGGCGAATGACGAGGCACTACGTCTAGCTATCAAGGACGATGTTTTAATCAACATTCCGTTGAAATAAGCTCCGTCTGCGGACAAAATTCCACTATATACCAGCGCCTAGCTGCCTCCCAGTGGTTAGGCATTATGGTGGTCCGTGACCGTTTGCTGCTATATCACATAAACATAATCTTGCGTAATGTATAATATTTTTTCATCTGTTCTAGCATAATTATTATCTGCTATTTATGAATGGTTGTTTCACTAAGTCGTTATTGTTTAAAAGCAAATGAGAATGTCTTGGTTGATCGATTGCAGTTTTTATCAAAGTTCAGTCCATACTACATTTTGATTAGACGTTATTAAGTAAACCAGCATGCATTTCCAAATAAATTAATAATGCTGGAAACTTCACACAGCACATACTAGTCCCAAAGTAAGCTGAGCTTTTAACACGGTTTCCTGAAGGTTTACAAGCTTGATAAGTCGAGTTTATTACTGATAATCCAGCCGCTCATAATGATGATGAACTATTAAGGCAATAGATACTCTGTCAGATAGGTGGACGGCATGGCGCACGGACGCCATTTCTAATAGAGTACTAATCATGAAGAGGTTTTTGCCATGCACACCGGGCAGGCGGGTTGACGAGCGCAGTACGGGATGTTGATGCACGGAAAGACGCGGCTGCCCGTCTTACAGAGGGCAAGAGCAAGAGCAACAGCCGGCACCCCATGGCAAAATAGATGAAATGAATGACCGAAAAACTATGAACAAAACCCCAAGCACAACAGCTCACTCAGTCACAGCCGATCAATGTTCCGTCATCCACAGGATTTCTCCGAGGCGTGAACAAGTTATTTACGACACTGAACAAATTGCACGCCCAGCAATTACCTTCACGAAGATGAGTTTCCAATCGAAAGTCGACGCGTCTCATTTAACATGGTGATGATTACCCGAGGTTGGTTCCTGATGCCTCTAATGTTTGTTCCAGACCATGGACCCTATTCTGGAATTGCTCGTGTGACTATAAGAACTCGTCGCTTTCTTGACATTTGTTGGACATACATAAGTTTCGAATGGTCTCAGCCGATCGTGCCGGTTGTCGACCGATTCAAAATTGTTACCTTTCGTAAGTCGAAAGCAAAATTATTAGAATTTGAGCGATACAGTTGCCGTGGGGTGCTGGCATCAGGATGTTGCCCCTTCTCTCTTGTTCGTGGATGATACCTTCGGAAGATGCAAGAGGCAGCGTCTTGCCGCGTGTCAACGTCTCGTACAGCATTCGCCAACCCGCCTGCTGGCGTAATGAGTATGGCAGCGTCCCCTCATGATCAAATACTTGGAGATCCGTGAGGAAGGCTTATGTGCAGCACTGGACGTCTAATTCACACCACATGTATAAGTCACACCGGGTCATTCAACCGCTTCAAAAACAGATCCAAGCCAGCTAACTATATTTCAGGTTTAAACCTGCGTAAATGCAATTGGAACGAGGATTTTTCAAAAGTTTCAGAGAAATGCATGTAATGATTATTATCATTAGTTTCGTTTGAATTGATTCGTCATCATCATCATCATCATCACCGGCCTATATCAGTCCACTGCTGGACATAGGGCCTACCCCAATTTACGTTTCGTTACAACCGACGACAGTTCCCAAATCATCAACCCGTCTAGCAGATAGGCGTCCCACGCTTGCCGCTTTGTGTCTAATACTAGTTCTGGTGGGGGGTACCAGATCTGCACTCACGCCCCGCATAGGGGTGTATTGTGCATTGTCTCCCGCGATACTACCCAGACACCAGCCAACCCAGCTCCTTTCATCATCATCATTTCAGCCGTAAAAAGTCCACTACTGAACTAAGGCCTCCCTCATGGATCTCCATGAGGGGTAGTTGCCATACTCACCACGCTTGGCAGGCGGGTTGGTGAGCGCAGTACGGGATGTTGATATACGGAAAGACGCTGCTTCCGGAGATGTCCCTTAGCAGGCTCTTACTGCATCCGCGGGTAGGAGAGGAGGGGTAACATTCTACTGCCGGCACCCCACGGCTAACAAGCTCCTTTAAATAATGGAAATGAACTCTGGGTCGTTGGCAGCATTCCATACCCCTTGAAGGGGATGCAGATGTTGTGTATGGCCGGTTCATGTCATTCATTCATCATCATCATCATGTCAGCCGTAAAACGTCCACTACTTAACACAGGCCTCCCTCATGGATCACCATGAGGGGTAGTTGCCATAGTTACCACGCTTGGCAAGCAAGTTGGCGAGCGCAGTACGGGACGTCGATACACGGAAAGACGCTGCTGCCCATCTTTCGGAGGTATCCCTTAGCAGGCTCTTACTGCATCCACGGGCATGAGAGGGGGTAACATTCTACTGTCGGCACCCCACGGCACGGTGTGATTAATTAAGTTTTATCAATATATCTCATGTCGAAATTATCCTGGCTTGACATCGTTTAATAAATATAATACGGCTTTCACCATATACCTAACTTATCCTACGTTTCGTAGACCACTTAGAGGCTTCTTCATAAGCACCATTCGTGGCCGCCTCCGAGGGCCGCGAGACGAGAACTGAGAGAAACGAAATTTAAATTTTATAAACTTGTAATCGGACTTTACCTGGTCCCTGAGGTAACCTAATTTTTACCCTCAGTTTTGCAATCTACACATTACATGGCGTATTTATCGCGCTATTAACCTGCTGCACGCGTTGGCGTCGGCTGTAAGTGCAGCAGGCAACTGATATAAATAAATAAATAAATTACCTATGCCCTTTCATATGATACTACACTTTGGTATATTTGAAAAAAAAGCTGATGATCTTCAAACGGCTGAACAGATTTTCATGAAACATGGCTAAGAACACTCGCGATAAAATTATCTATTACACAAAAAAAACTAAACGAAAATCGGTTCATCTGTTTGGGAGCTACGATACCACAGACAGACACGTTAAACTTATAACACTTTGCCTCTCTTTTTGCGTCGGAGGTTAAACATAATCTGATGATTAATAAAAGCCAACACGAGACCAACATCTGCCAATAAATCAAATAAAACGAGCGAGCACTCTCCCTAAAAGCCTGCGGAATAAATCGCCACAAATTTCAGTCCTCTATCTCGATTTCACACATGTTCTTCACATAAATCATATTAACACTTGTCCAGCCTTTGTACATTTTTAGGCGCCATTTGGACTGAGTTTGCATTAAATCCATCACAGATAAATTTCATCAGATCTTCTACCAGATGGTGTTGTGTGTAGTGTCCACTGGACACTGTCCAGCATTATGTGTTTCTTCTTCTTCTTCTCAGCCCGGAATCACCCACTGCTGGGTATAGGCCTCCCTAAGATTTTGCCAGCCTCCTCTGTCCTGTGCATTTCGCATCCAGGTGTGCCCAGCGACTGCGATAATGTCGTCGACCCATCGCGCTTTTGGACGATCTCGACCTCTCTGGCCGGATCTTAGCCACCACTCCGTTGCAGCCTTAGTCCAGCGGCCATCACCACGTCTGTCCAGGTGTCCTGCCCAACTCCATTTATTATGTGTTTATTTATTTATAATTACCCAGCGTTTGAATTTAATCCATCACAGTTATATTTTGGTGAGATCTTCTTACTTCCCAGTGTTTCAGAATTAGGACTGAGTTTGATGAATTGAATCCATCACAGGCATATAAGGTCAAACCATATTCAGTGCTTGGATCGAGTTTGAATTTAATTCATCACAGATATATTTGGTCAGATGATCTTATTGCTTATTGTTTGTCAGATGATCTTATTGATTTAATGCATAAAATATACCTTTATTGATCAGATCTTTTAATTTCCCAGTGTTTCGACAGAGTTTGAATTCCATTACGGATATATTTGGTTAGAATTTCTTACTGGCCAGTGTTAGGTTTATTTATTAAAAGAACGCCAACGTTACACATCTTCAAATTTGTAAAATTTATTGTTTTCAAATCTCATCAATTGTAATTTGCTTGACCATAGTAAAACTTTTCTGCACCGCACCCCAGCAAAACCATTTCATGATGTTCGCATATTGTTTTAGGCTCCGAAACAAGGCGCCCAAAGTTTTTCCATTGTTTATTCAATGAACCATACCGTAGTCACGTAAAGGTTTTTTACCGTTTACCTCGTAAAAGACCCACTGCCCACTGAATGGACATTTTTTCGACGAAAGAAGTGGAATCGCTTGGAATAGGCTCGCTCTGTTTAACAGGGCCCCGCTGATAATTATGAATATCATGACATAATGCTTTGTTCAGTGATGCGTTGGGTTCAGTGACATGATCGACTTTTGTACCTCAATGAATCCTTTTTTGGGTAAATAGGTGATAATGATTAAACGTTGCAGCAATGAAAAGAAGATTGTAACAATGCACAGACGTGGAAGAGTGAGATTCTTCTTCGCTTATTTTCCTATATTGAAAAAAAAACTTCTGAAGCGAACGAGTTCAACTATGCTTTATTCAATTTAAACGTGTCTTCAGAGTTCCGGTCAAAAATGGTAAAAAGGCACCCTTATGGTGTGCCTTTGTTTATTCTGCATATCCTTTTTTTTGTTTGTTTTTTTTTGTTTGTGTGTACCTAGCTAAAATGTAATAATTTTTTTTTCTCTTAATTCCTGTATCGCTTTGTTGTCCTATGTTCTAACTTTAAACTGTAAGTAGATATGTCTGTATTCTGTGCTGTGTGTATACCAAATAAATGCTTTATCTATCTATCTTTGTCTGTATGTCTGGCTGATGGATATCTTAGGGACTAAATTGACTATTATTTGTTTGTTATTTTTTTTGTAGCTTGTGATTTATTCATTGTAGCTTGTGATTTATTCAATAAACATTCATTGACTTTGACTTTGTTCAAATATTTTTTACACTCGCGATCACGACACTATTAAAATAGCAGCCCGCTTTGCGCTAGCATAAGAGCACATTATACGGAAGACCAGCGGATCGTAATATCAGGAAGACTGGCACAATATATTCTGCCACGGCATACGCTAAGCGGTGGCCGATTCAATTACTATTGAATATGTTTGTACTTACACAATTATTTTTTAATTAACCTGTTTTGTGGCACTGCTGGGCAAAGGTCTCCCCCAAACTTCTCCAGTCATCTCTCTCCCTCGAAATATGACGAATCGAGGTCGTCCCGCCATCGCTTTCTCGGCCTGCTCCGACGTCGCCTTCCATCTGTAAAACATACAACATACATTATCTGTAAAAAAATGTAGTGACAAAAAAAAACCGGGGAACGGTCGTTTTTTCAACATTTTTGTAAATAACTCAAAAACGATACGGCTTAAAGGAAAACTAAAAACTGTTTATTAATGTGAAAATGAATACCTTTCATATGATACCCCACATCACCTATTAACATCACAATTTTTTTGAAAACCTTTCCACCCCCCTTGTCTAAAAAACTATGCAAATTAGAGAGTTCGCCATAATTTTCCTATAAAGTTTACAAATACTTTTATTAGCTATAAAAGTATCACGGGTTTATCTCTGCAAACTTCGGAGATAAGGGGGGGGAATGGACGTTTTTTTCAACATTTTTGTAAATTACTCAAAAACGATAGGGCTTAAAGAATAAATAAAAACTGTTTATTAATGTGCAAATGAATACCTTTCATATGATACCCCACACGGCCTAGTAACTTCACTTAAAAATTTTGAGATCCCCTTTCCGCCCCCCTGCAATCAAAATTAGAATATTTTTTTTACACTATCATATATCATGCTATATTAGTAAAAAAGTGTTATCTTTTACCATTTCAAATTTCAAGTCGATAGAATCAGTAGTTCTCGAGATATCCATTTGTGACAGACAGACAGAGTGATTCTATAAGGGTTCCTTTTTACCATTTTGGTCCGGAACCCTAAAAATACTTTTCATCATCATCATCTCAACCGTAGGACTGCTGTCCTCTGCTGAATATTGGCCTCCCTTATAGATCTCCAAGTTTATGAGGGGGTTGTTGCCAGACTCGCCACGCTTGGCAGGCGGGTTGGCGAGCGCAGTATGGGATGTTGGTACACAGAAAGACGCTGCTACCCGTTCTCCGGAGGTATTTCTTGGCAGATTCTTACTGCACGGGCAAGAGCGGGACAACATTCTACTGCCGTTGCCGGCACCCTACGGCAAGTTAAGTTTTATTTGTGCAATAATTAATTTTCTTATCTTCACTGTATTTTTATCATCATCGTCATCATGAGCCCTTGTCATTCCAGTTGAACTGAACTGTAAACAGTTAGGCATCTTTGTTTTGCTATTCTATGATTGATTATGGTAGTGTGATAAACCGAGACGGGTTTTGTTAGAAAAATACACCCGCAATCAAAAATCACCTTTAAAAACTGTCCTTCTAGCTTCATAGAAAATCGCAGTGGATTATTTTCCAAAGAATTCACGGCAACAATGGTCGACCACGTCTGAGCTTTGTCCTTAAAATATTGATTCTCATCCCCGCATTCCCATATAACCTACCTACGGAATAATCCAGATTCTGGCGTCTGGATCTGAGCACCTAGATCTGCTAAGCAGCATCTATTGAGTGGAGCTAAACTACCAACGTAAACGCCATCTACCGAATGGTAATGCAATCAACTGCAATTGCACCTGACAAAACTTTACTAGACTCATGAAGGCGCCATCTATGAAGGAATATGCATTTGATCCAAATTGCACAAAGCTATTCATAGGCAACCGCCTGACAACCTCATGAGGTTGCACCACTAAACCATTTGGGTGAGGATAAACAACGCCATCTTTGGGATTTAACTGGAGCCGGGGACCGAAAGGGTTCAGTCATATTGCATTCGCTAGGGATGTATGCATCCACGAGAGGGTGGCGTTAAAGTTTGAAATAACGCCATCTAGCGAAACGAGGTGTCAACTATGAGACTACAGCTGGGTTCATGCAATTGCAATGGTGTAGATGCACCGTTATGCTCTTGGTTTTTATTCCAGATTGGTTGTTTTGTTTAGCAAATGTTTAGGAAGTGACAAGACCGATAGAGAGGTGTCTCTCCGATTTTGTAATTGTGGACACCGACCGACACAGCTCCCACAGAAACACCAGTAGCATTGCAATTAAAACAATAATCTCCCGCATCAAGTCAAGCGGAAATAGTTCAACTTTTTTACTTGGTCGTGGTTTCTCAGATCGTAAAGCTGTCTCGCAACCGGAGATGTGCGAGGGAATTATAGTAATCTGATCATGCGAGAGTACTGCTCTCCATTTTCCTTTGATTCGGTAATTAAACATTCACCAAAGACGAACTTTTTACGCACGAAACCATTAATGAATTATAATGAAATATTGCCGTGGGGTGCCGGCAGTAGAATGTTGCAGTAAGAATCTGCCAGAAATACCTCCGGAAGATGGGCAGCAGCGTTTTTCCGCGAGTCAACATCCCGTACTGCGCTCGCCAACCCGCCTGCCAAGCGTGGCGAGTATGGCAATACCGTCTAAATGATCTTGGAAATCCATGACGGAGGCCTATGCCCAGCAGTGGACGTGGGCAGCAGTCCTACGCCTGCAACAACGTCCTCATGATCCGTACTTGGAAACCATGAGGGATAGTCATTACCATCCCTCATGGTTTCCAAGTACGTAGGTCGTCCACTGGTGGTCATTACCAGCAGTGGACGACCTACGGCTTAGATGATGATGATGATGTACGCTTGCTAAGCACCTAAAGCTTAGTGGCTCAGTTAGTCTGATACCCAAGAGGTTGCGGGTTCGATTCACGCAAGCAAGCAATTGTATGTCTTTCTGCAAATATTTGTCTCGGCACTGTGTATTTTACTATGTATGAAAGAAAAGCATGTGTTTACAGGAAAAATATTCAAGTACCTATTCTATCAATCATCTGGTACCTAAAACACAAGCTCTGCTTACTTTGGGGCTGTGTGAAATGTCCAGTATTTATTTATTCGTACATCGTTTCCTCAGTAAAAACATTGATGTAACTTTAAAACATAATCCTCGTTCTAGCACAGTCGATTAAGGCTGCGTTTCCACCGGAGATGTGCGGGGTCGTGCAGCGGGGGATGTGTTTCTTAACAACCAAATTAATCGCTTTGTTTACCTAGCCTCGCTCGACGCATCTCTGGTGGAAACGGCTCAGCAAAGCAATGCATTTGTATGTACAAAACAAGAGGAAAAGGTGTACGAGAAGATGTGTTGCGACTTGTGCTACGAGGAATGTGTAACATTGAATAGATTCGCACATCCTCGCTGCGCATCTTCGTACCACACAGCTCGCTCGCACATATCTGGTCGAAACACTCACATTGTTCCACCTATTCGCAACGCATCCTCGCAAGGTACATCTACCTTGCACGTCGCTGGTAAAAATACAGTTCCACGTCTTCGCAACACATCATCGCAAGGCACATCTAGCTCGCACATCTCTGGTGGAAACGCAGCCTAAAGGCCGTCCAATGTCAATGAGCTTTTTACAATTATACACAGGAAACCAGACCGCTCTGTCTGGCAGGAAGTGAATCTTTACACCTAGGTTACGAAATGGGTTACGACAGATAAATAATCATATCTTAAGTTCTGATTGCGCGATTCACGCTGACTCTGGCCTTGTCGCAATAGGGTGACCGCTTGAGCAGCTTCATCACTTGTTGTGTCCATTTTCTGGTGGAATTCTTGTTTGTTGATAACGGAGATGTGTATCGGTTGACGTTTGACGGCTAACTGTTAAGGGTTTTTTTTTTCGAATTGACAATATAATGTTGTTGGCCGCAGATGGCCATGACAACGTTACCGGACTAGCGACTGTTAAGGGGTAGGTCAGGTAGATAACCTTTTATATGTGTCAGTAACCCTTCACAAGCACTATTGTAAACAAGCGTAAGAAGGGCGGTTACCGATCACAACATATTGTTGGGTTGTGTGAGCAAGAAACATTACAATATTTTATATCATTTTATGACTAATTCGCGTTCAGTTATTTTGCTAGTGACTTGCGACTGCAGGTGTGTCGACTGAGTCGATTTTTTGCTCACGAGTGTATAATATATAAATATATTTTCTTACAGCCTTTGGATAAACGAGCATTTGTTCCACTCCTTCCGGAGTCAGAAGATACAAAATTCGCCATATTGTTTTTTTTTTATATTTTGATATACCCAGTGTCACTCTCACAGTAAGGGGCCCTCTCCACGAGCGAGAGAATCGCGGCGATGTTATCGTCGTGCCACGTATTTCTATACACTCTTAGCATGTATCTACACATGGCGAAGATATCGCGGCGATGCGACGAGTGGTTGAGTGCGCGCGAAACGTCATTTCATTACATCGTGGCGAGCCTGTCGCCAGGCTAGTTCGGACTAGGCTAATAATTTAGTAGAGTACCGAGTAATTTAGTGGCTAAAAGTGTGTGAACCACAAAAATTTAGTCGAGTAGTTTAGTGAACGATTAAGTCGAGTCGATCCATTTTACTCTATTTTTATCGGGCGAGTAGCGCCTCCCACCACGCGTCCGTGCTCACTGGTTCACCGGCGAAACAAGTCCGAACCTGTTGATTAGTCGAGTTCATTAGTGGCCGCAAAAATGTCGTTTCGCTGGAGTGAAGAAACAACTTTAAAATTTGTTTCCAAATACGTAGAACATGAATGCTTGTGGAATATTAAGTCCCCGTATTATAAAAACAAACAAATGAAACAATCCGCATACTTGGATTTAGAAAAGACAATGAATATACCTGAATTTGGTGAAAAGGAAATTAAATCGAAAATTAAAAACATAAGGTTAGTGAAATTTTAATATTTTATGTAGGTATTTCAAAAGCATATTTAATACTATGATACAATAAGCTCTTAATTTTTATTAATTTATTACTAGGTACCTACCTAGTGTTTTTAGAAGAAGTTTTACCTAACGAGATTCATTCTTTTTTAGATCGACGTACTCACAGGAGTTAAAAAAAATAAAGGACTCCAAAAATTCAGGCGCTGGGACTGACACCGTTTATATTCCTTCAGTAAAATGGTGCAGTATTTTGGATGCAGTTCTGCGAAACTTAACCTCGATGCTGACACAAAGTGAAAGTAATTTGGTAAGTACCTACCTATCTATTTATACACATTATTACAATACAATTATTATATGATTATACTCTAGTGTTGGTGGGCCGGTAGATTTTTAATGTATCATTCTTGTCTGCCAAGGGACAGATCCGCTTCCGACAAAATAATTTGCATATCTCTCCCGACGATCTGTAGACCTTTGGGATGAACGGTTACCTAAAGAAATAGGTAGCGGTTGCATTCCGAGAGACTGTGGCTCATTTCTCCAATTACCAGGAACAATAGTTCCTCCTTCAAAATGTTCTGTGTCTACTGTGTATTCATACTGTCTGTTCTGTAATTTTGTTTGTCGGAGCCAATTATGCAAAGCGCAACACGTCTTTACTATCTTAACAACTTTCTCAGGACTATAGGGCATCGGTTTCTCAAACACTCTGAATCTGGCAGCTAGTATACCGAAAGCATTTTCGACTATTCTTCTAGCCCGAGACAAGCGATAATTAAAAATTTTTTGCTGTAGCGTTAATCGATTTCCTGGATAAGGTTTTAATAAATATTCTTTCAAGGGAAATGCATTGTCGCCAACTAGGACGTGCCCCTCTGGTAGAACACCGTTCTCTAATTCTTGGTATAAACTACAGTTACGAAATACGCCTCCATCAGAAACCCTTCCATTACACCCAACGTCTATATAACTAAAGCAATATTTATGATCTACAACAGCCATTAAGACAATGCTGTTTGTCTCTTTGTAGTTATAGTATAAACTTCCTGATTCAGGGGGTGCCTTCAAGACGACATGTTTGCCGTCGATTGCTCCACAGCACCCAGGAAAGTTCCACTGTTCTCGAAAACCATTTTCAATCATTTCCCAGTCTGTAGTAGTAGAAGGAATCTAAAAAAAAAGTTCATGTAAGTATAGGGTTACCGGGTAAACGGTGAGTCAGTATGGTACAGTGGGTCACGTACATATTGGCGAAATGAGTAGGGTCAGGGAGGCTACAGTGACTCAGATTTTTTCAGAGGACTCTAAAATTAAGAAAAACTCAAAAGATTAACCTTAAATTTGCACCACGTTCACCACTGGGTGTACAAACAGTCTTTGAGATATGAGCTATCAAAAAAAATTGACTCACTGTTTACCCGGTGACCCTACTCTTTGATAAAAATAACATTTTGTTTGTTTCAGGCTTCTAATATATCACACACTGATGATACAGATACTGAGCAAAATAGTACTTTAGTGGATACTTTTCGTGAACCTATACGTCCTCCACCTCCTACAAAGAAGAAGAAAATCGCCCAGCTCTCGAGCATGGTTAGCCAATTAAAAGAAATAGCTGATACTACTAACTCTACAGTCGAAGAAAATGAGTTTGACGTCTTCGGTAAACACGTCGGTCTTCAACTGAAATCTTTGCCTTTACTATTGGCATTAGGTGCACAAGAGCACATTCAACTTTACATAAATAGAATTCGACGTGAGCACATTCAAAATGCGTCTGAACAAAACAGAATTACCAGAACGCCACAGTCGTCACATTCTGCTGAATCACCATATTATAGTGATTCTTCAATATATTATAATGACAACAGTAATTATAATTTGGAAGAGCAAGCAACTGAATGTATTTACAATAATGAAAATGAAACGCAGAGTAACGTTACAGTTACATCAAATGACTTAATTTTCACAGCAATGCAGAACGCTAACGTTGATAATCAAAAGTGATGGGACCAAACAAAATACTTATAATAAATGTTATACCTAACGATGTTAAAAATTATTCTCTTAATAAATAAATATTTCATAATAAATCTGTTACAGTTATTTTATCTTACCTTGATAAATTCCATTAATGATTCGTAGATTGCTTCACAAACTTCTATGATGAATTCGGAAATAGTTGATTTTCCGAGTCTAAATATATGTGTGAGTGTCCTTAAACTACATCCAGTAGCAAGAAAGTATAGAACTGCTTGTAATTTTGTAATTGCAGGAATCGCACTTCTCAAAATTGTATCTTTACGCTGAATTTGAGAGTGTATTTTCGTTAACAGAAAATTCACACAACTTTCGGACATTCTCAAACTATCGAAGTATTCTTTAGGATCTTCCAATGCTAATTCCTTCAGGAGACAATTAGTAGCTCCTAGTGTATCTCTTCTATTGATCCATTTTCGTACCCATAACTTCTTTTTCTTAATCACACAAATTTCCTCATCCACTTCTTCTAAAATAGCCGTTACGATTAGTTTAATAATATTATTCACTCTATTGCGTTGCAGCCCGTTCATTTTGCGAAACACCACTTGTGTACTATACTGGACCGTAATGCGAACGATTTCAGTGCAGTAGCGAGTAGTTTAGCCACTAAATTACACGTTACTTTACTAAATTACTAAAGTAGTCCGAACTAGGCTGTAGAAATACGTGGCACGAACGATAACATCGCCGCGATTCCCTCGCTCGTGGAAACAGTCCCTAGAGGCTGCAGAGCGTGCCAAACAATTATACATACATACCTTTGTCTTGTTTGAGGCCTTTGTCCAGCAGTGGACCTCTTACGGCTGAGATGGTGATAATGATAGATAATTTAAACAGCGCCAGCAACTGGTATCCATGCTGTACAGGACGCTGTAGTGCCTGGTTATACCGCTGGAGTGCATTGTTTAGAGCTCGGTTAGCCTATCTATTTCATCCGCACTTGATCAGTTGCAACTTTATTCATAAAAATCGAAAAAGTAGTAATTTAGGCACTATCATGGAACATTCGTAAATACATTCCTACATATTGTAAACATAAGTTTTTCATTTTACCCGCCTGCGCCAGAAGGTTATGTTTTTTGAGAGTAACTCTAACCGGCTTCAAAAAGAAGGAGGTTATCAATTCGACTGTATTTTTTTTGTTGAATTGTTTTATAAGGTAGTTTCAGAGGTTGCCCCATTTTTTCAAAACTCGGTTCTGATGATGGGATCCATGAGGTATTAAATAACTGTAATAGTACACTGAAGTCCCTCCAGGTATAGTTTCATGCTCTAAATTTAATAAAATGCAATGAAAATATCTAGTTTTAATTCCGCTAATGCTGAGATGCATGTGCACCACCCTCCCGCCCGCTAATTATGCACATGCAGGGAGAACTAGGTTGTTAGTACAACATGCATACCCAAACCCGGCAGCGACTCATCTGATGAGGCCTCGCGGAGAGGCGAAACACGTGTCGTCATGTGGGTTTGGGTATGCATGTTCTACTAACAACCTAGTTCTCCCTGCATGTGCATGATTAGCGGGCGGGAGGGCGATGCATATGCATCTCAGCATTAGCGGAATAAAAACTAGATATTTTCATTGCGTTTTATTGTCATGGATTTCCGCAAAGTAACGCCTGATTCCATTAATTACACTAAATTTAAGCTTGCGGTTGGGATTTTTGTTTAACTTTATAATGTTTGCTTGTTTTTACTTGTACAGCCAGGTATGCTGATGGAGAGCCATGATAAATTGAGGGAAATACTCAAATATATAGCGGCGTAGGTACTTATAGCGATTTGGGTGATTTCAGCACCAAGTCAAGGATTTTATCATTTGAAGTCAGTTTTTTTTTTAAATTTTAATATTAACAAAGCACTGATTGATACAAAGCTTACTCGTAAGCATAATTGCGGGACAGCTAGAAAGTCAATGCGCCGGCGCCGGTCGAACGTACAATTACAAACAGGAAGCCGGAGTGGACGGAAACGGACAATCTTCCATTGGACTCTAATTAACATGGGATATGTGTGTGTGAAATGCCCGTGAATTCGTGCTGTCTGGGATTGAAGCGTCTGCCTGCAGCTTCGCACTCGTTGCACAGTTTGTAAAAATATATTTAGAAAAAAGTTTTTAAGTCCCAGGCATACCATCCTCTAGGTGACAGGTTTATTGTTGGCGGTCCAGTGGCGCCCGTATTGTGCGGCGCAGAAGACCAATTGACAAAATTTCAATCGTCATGTAGATTTTCAAAAATATTGTACACGTGGCAGTCGAAATGTCCGTGACGTCACAGCGTGTCTAAGTTTAAGGCACGTTATGACGTAACGATCCCCCACGTACATAATACTTAGATACAAAACACAAGCAAGCACTGCTTACTTTGGGACTAGATGATGTTGTGTTGCCGTGTGGTGCCGGCAGTAGAATGTTAGCTCTCCTCTCATACCCGTGGATGCTGTAAGAGCCTGCTGGGGTATCATAGCTATCGCTCCGGACCATGGGCAGCAGCGTCTCTCCGTATATCAACATCTACTGCGCTCGCCAACCCACCTGCCATGCGTTGTATGGCAACTATGTGTTCAGTAGTGGATGTTTTACGCGTTAAATGATTATGATGATGATGTTGCTGTGTAAATGGTCCAGCGTTATTTATTAATAGGAGACTTCTACTACTACTTCCAGTAAAACTTGAAGCTAAAGCTTCACTTTACAAATACTAGGAAACATTTTAAATTGAAACATCACTAAGTAAGTCCCTTATCGCATTGCCACATTTGATTTCCGCCTGCAACGCTTTGATAACCATACAAATGTGTGGACACGGCGCGTACAAACAAATCGTTACGTTAATAAATGACTAATATAATACTATCTAGCCGTGGGGTGCTGGCAGTAGAATGTTACCCCTCCTCTCGTGCCCGTGGATGTAGCCTGCTAAAGGAAACCTCCGGAAGGTGGGCAGTAGCGTCTTTCCGTGTATCAACATCCTGCACTGCGCTCGCCAACCCGCATGCCAAGCGTGGTGAGTACGGCAATAGCCCTCTCATGATCTTGTAGATTCATGAGGGAGAGGCCTTAGTCCAGCATTGGATGTGGACAGCAGTACGGATGTGATGATGATGATGTGTAACTGCAGGTACTTACTTCGAGGTATTTGAAGTCCGAAGATAATTTGGAAGGTAGGTAGGTACAGTTATATACTTTAGTTACCTACGGTTTACAAGTTCACATCTTGCGCGCTCGGTGTTCATGAGTAATGTATTTTATATTTATAGGACAATTACGTCACATATTAAGGTTATAATATAAGTTTTATATTTGGGACGAGAATCGAATACTAAATACCCTCCCTCAATAAGTCCCTCGTTTAACCTGACATACTAAGGTAGGGCTTGAATATCAGACCAATTTTCAATTCCGGAATTGGGTTTCGATATTGAGTATTTCAATTCCGGAATTGAAACCTACAAGTATGTATATGGTGCTTAATGCATAGTATAATTTATTACCTATCTGAACGTCACTTTGTCTTATTGCGGGTGACTGTTAGTCATTGTTGCTTTTGACCGACAAGAATGACTGAATGACAAGACTTTTCTTGCCTGTTTTTGTTATTAAAAGATGAAAAGAAAGATTGCAAAATTACTTAGTCCGATCCGACAAGTCTGGCGAGCGAAGGCGGGGCGTGAGGCGCGGCGGAAATAATGCGCCACGGTAAGGATACGCCGCGCTTTAAGCCGATTGCAAAATTACATACTTTATTTTCAATATCGAAATATCGGATTTTACTGAACCAATTCCGGAATTGGAGACGATATTGAAATGGACCGGAATTCCGGAATTATGTTAATACCGGAATTCCGGAGCTCAAGCCCTAATAGTAGGTGGTACATATGTATGAGTCCCGATATATTTATATTCCTATACTATAGGTTGGGGAATACCAGTAAATATTAGCTAATAATTCCGATTACTGACTTCAAGGAAAATATACTTTTAGGAAACTCGTTAGCGTTGATTCATTATCGACATTTTTATGAATCAGGGCTCAACCGGAAGTCCCGTGATAAATAAGATAGGTATCTTAAATAGATAAATAAATGCGCGAAATAATAGTTTCCTGGTAATACTTGTAGCTACTTATTGTTTAGTGGTGTGTGTTTAGTGGTTCTTGATGATGGTGCCATCGGGTGCCAGCAGCAGAATGATGCCCCTCTTCTCCTGTGGACGTAGTAAGAATCTGAAAATGGATACCTCCGGAAGACGGATAGACGCTGCTGCCCATCTTCCGGAGATATCCATTTGCAGATTTATTTATTTTATTTGTTATTTATTCTTAATTCACGGAAAAAAGAGTGGCAACATTGTATATACCCTTTACCTTTTGAGTAAAAAATAAATACTTCTGATAAAAGATATCTCACGGAATGCCTCGATTAATTCGCCCGGCCAGTTTGCCTAATTGGCGTAGATCAGAACCGTCTTGATTAAGACAATTAGTTCAGTACAAAACGATTTAGATGATTTGATTGCGTGAAAGTGGTCTCAATTTGAATAGGTTATTATTAGACGGGGTAGGTGCTTTCATTTGATACCAAAATCAAATAGGTAATCAGGTACATATATTTGGAAACAATCTTGTAAACTTCTGCTTTCAACTGCTACGGTGCCACAGACAGACACACAGAAACACACACACACACGCACACACATGGCGGTCTAACTTATAACACCCCACTTGTCTGTCGGGTGTTAAACATATTTGGAAACAATCTTGTTAACTTCTTAACCGATTTTGATAAAACATTTTTAAGAACCACCGCCGGAAAACCGACTTTAAAATAAAATAAAAACCGAAAGTCTGTTTAGATTTAAGGATGTTTGTTACCTCTTCATGCAAAAACAAGCCTGCGGATTAAGATGAAATTTAGCACACACATAGATGTTGAACAGAATTAACATAATATAGGCTATATTTTAATTCGGGTACAGCGCTTGCGAAGCGCCGGGCGCAAGCTAGTCATGTATAAGATGTGGAAGGCCAATCGCTTGGCAAGCGTGGTGAGTATGCCAAAAACTCGTCATGATCTTTAGATCTATGAGGGAGGCCTACGTCCAGTAGTGGCGCCCTACGGCTGAGATGATGATGATAATTTGATGTTTCGGAGTTTCAACCCACAGATTCAATCCACAGCATGTTTTTGGTGATTCTACCAGAAATGTATTGATTTTTCATTCAACCCACTATAATTTATACAGCGTCGGCTACTTTATAGCTGTAACCTTTTCTGGTGGCTGTATAGTGAACACTATTATCTATAATGTCAATATGCCTATGCATTTGAGTGAGATACTCCATAAGTCCAGTATTTACATACATTAAGTTTCAATCAAAGCTCGTAATAAAATAAGCTGTTTAGTTCTTGAACGTATTCAGCTTGTCAAAAAAGAAATCAGTGAAATAACTTCATTTGCGACATGAATGAGTTGCAAAAAATTCCTTAAGATCCAATTACCTTTCCTATATTTTAAACAAGTAACTAGCTATCCCATTGTTACCTATCCAAAACTTTCTCGGTAAACACGCTTATACTCAGAAAAATACGCGAAACTAGTCCCTAATCCTTTGTATTATGATTCAGAGAATAGCATAATGACTGCAACCGATACGTCATGGTCCCTTCAAAAGAGCAAACCTATTATGTGCTAAGTGAATTCTTTTAACCTTTATGTACTGGGCGGTAAGGTTGACAATGCACTGCTGTATTGCATGCCAAGTGAAAGATAACGGAGCACCAAGGCTGCCTGCCTTCTGTTTTTCAAAGAATGATAAAAACTATGCCACTCGCGCTGCCGCCACTTGCGCGCGCGCACGTCATTTTATCACTCGCGTGAAGTCGTGGGAGTCGACAGGAAAATACCATATCCTTTAACAATTTAGCTTTGGAATAAACTGTGACATATAAAAAAAATATAGTTTAGTTGGCTCGTGCTAAGAACCCGTCATTCGTTCTCATAACAGTGCAAGTGATCAGTGATTATGCGTCGTGCAAAGATGAACATAGATCCGGATCTCGGTGACTTGGAGGAAATGCTGGCGCACGTTCAAACGCAGCTGGAGTACGAGATAGACCTGGAGAAGGATAAAGAGAAGATGCCATCTTTAACCAGCGTACAAGAGTCCCCGAAGATGGTGAAACGCAACGCATCATTCAGCAAGGGTGACACCATCTCCTACCGTCAGAACCAGCGTCCACCGCTGATCATGAACGACGAACACCACTATGCTAACGGGTACAGCGAGTACCAACAGCCTAACATCATCCTACGCCATGATCAGAACGGCCGTGGTTCACAAACGAGCTTGAAGTCTGACGAGGTTGGCTCCCAATGCTCGCTGCAGTCTTTTCGCTCGGAACCGTCTTCGAGGATGTCCACGATGTCCGTGGCCAGTCTGCCGGAGAAGCGAGGACCAGCTCTCAATGGTAGATCTAGGACAGCTACCTTGCCCAGAGGGTATGGTTCGACGAAGAAGCAGGAGGAACCGAAGAAGAAATGGGAGGACTATTGGGCCAAGTAAGTGGAATTAATGAAATTATATATTGTTACTAACAGACCAAAGGCAAATTACAATTAGCCATAGGTGTCCCGCTGCTGGACGAAGGCCTCTCCTCCATCTCTCCATGCACCTTGATCTGCCGTCAATTCGACCCATGCGCGGTTATGTTGTTCTAAGTCGTCACACCTCGCTTCCTCGAAACCGAGTTGGGGCTCCACTGAGTGGTGATCTTGGCCCACAGGTCTTCAGGCTTTCTGCAGACATGACCAGCCCAGCTCCATTTAAGGCTAATATCTTCTTTAATTCTTACAAGAAGCCGTTTTTTTTAAATTAAAAAGCATTTCCAAATTTATCAAATTCAAATTTACTAAACCTAATAGATTGAGCGAGCGAGCGGTAACAATGAGGCATCGACCACATATCCAATAGAGGGGAAATAAGGTAATAAGAATTCCGAAACACAATGCTTTGCACTATAGCAATGACAACTGTCTCTCGCCTTTACCAGTACAGCGCCAACAGGCTGACCTGTGTACTTTTCCGTACAATTATGAAATATTTTGGCGGAATTGTTGTGTAGACAAAATAAATGACATTTCCTCTCTATTGGGTATGTCCTCGATGCAATGAGGTAACAATAGTTCTGCCATACCAACGCCGCCGGAACTATTTTTGACGTTTAAGTGACATGTTTAAATGACAGGTGTTTTAAGAAACTAGTTTGTAGCGTTCTTCCTCCCGGGGTCTTTTACGTAGCTGATCTCAGTTTAGTCTAGTTGCTCTTGTGGTTTAATACAACGATTTAAATATTAGGCTTAATATGGTTAATTAATAAACATATTGTTATAATCTATCCTTCATTTCATTAAAATTCTTGTGGATATTTATTTCTTGATGAAACAGATTGCACTTACAGTGAAAACAAATATTCTGTGCATTATGGTAGTATGTAGATATATTTAGCAGTTAAATAAACAGTAACGGTGCCAATTTTTAACGTAACAAAAGGTTCTAAATTATTCCTTAGTCTTACTTTTTTTTAAACGAATACATGTTGCTAAAAACCAAAGGGCCAATAAATACGCCTGTATGCAATTAAGTTCGTAAACTGACAAAGCTATAAAAAAGTTAATTATTTCGTGACGCGTGATATTTTAAGTATGTACGATTTTGTTAACAGGAGTTAAGTTCAGACGATTTTGATAAGGAAGTCTACAGTTTGCTCATTGGATGGAATGTTGTGGTGGGAATCCTAACATTGTTAGTATTAGCGTGACTATAGCCTTTTGATTGACGACTTGACGTAGGAGCTTTTGGTATTATGGGAACTATAATAGGCAGTAGAATGTCCTCTCTTGCCCGTGGATGCGGTAAGAATTTGCTAAGGGATACCTCCGGAAGATGGTCAGCAGCGTCTTTCCGTGTATCACTACCCCGCACTGCGCTTGCCAACACGCCTGCCAAGCGTGTTGGTTATGGTAGCAATCGTTTAGGTTACACGACGCGACGTTGATGCACGAAATCTGCCTGCCAGATACGGATCAGGTAGGCAGACAGTGTATATGTACATATGTATGTATAATACTCCAGCCACAGTTCGAAAGTAGCTGGAGTATAGATGTTCCCCGCGACTTTGTACGCGTTTTGATGCTCTGCTCGTATACTATTTGTCGTACAGTTATATGTTATAGTCTAAAGTATTATTCGATTTGAGCCAGTTCAACCAAAAAAACTCTTTAGCTTCATATTTTTAGTATAGATAGGCAGACATCATAAACTCGTGCACTTGGGTCACAATAGTCTCTGGGTTGATTGTCTTGATGTATGTAGGTGCTCTTGATGTATGTAGGTGCTCTTGATGTTATGGGAACTTTTTATTATCTCGATCGTTTTAATGAGGAATTGTGTTAGTCACCTTACATGCAGCTTATCCTATCGGTCCGCGTCTTCGCAGCACCCGTATAAAGCGTCGTATTTTTGTAGGATTTTATATATACGAGTAATATCTTTTTTCGATGATTTCGATGACGGCTCGTCGAGACGGCCCTTTTCTGAGTTATTTGTTTTTATTTCTAATATGAGCCCTGATGTGGCTCGCCAGACCGACCGCTAGGATTTTGTAAAGCTTGCAATGTGTATTAGTCATTTTGTTTAGCTTCACTCTTGCAAGCTGAATTAGAAGAGCTTCCTGCCATCCGATTTAGCTAAAATAATGCTTACTCCTTAAGTTCTGGTTTTTCCAAGATTTCAATACCTATTTAAAATGTGTTATTTTTTTAATAAATACATAAATAATGCTGGACAATTCACACATCATCATCTAGCCCCAAGCTAAGCAATGCTTGAGTTATGGGTACAAGATGACTGATGTACTTAATACATTATATTATGTGGGTTCGATACCGGCCGTGCACCAATGGATTTTTCTTTCTTGAAAAATGTATGTGCACACTTAACACGTGCTTTAACGGTGAAGGAAACATCGTGAGGAAACCCGCGGCTTAGTTAGCTTCAGACGTATTGACCTGTTCTTTCCTCTGACTATTAGTTGACCATACTGAGAGGATGGATAGGTGCTGGGCAAGCCTAATCCATCTAACAATGTCCTAGGCACTGCAGCGTCCCGTACAGCATGATTACCAGTTGCTGACGATTTATACAGATAAATCATCTATAATAGATGCAAAGACCTTACTTATACTACATAAATAGATAGAATATCCAATACCTTGTTTGATTAATCTCAAGATTAATTCCGAAATTTTGAGTAGTATCGTCCTCAAATGGCACATAATTGCTTAAAAAACACGAGCGCTTATATGAATAATTAAATAAAATCCGTGTGTTAGGTCTAGGGTATTGTAAAACATAGGAAATCCTTTTTGGATAATCTCTTCCAGCCGATTTCGGCAGATTTCGGTTATCAACGTCGTCTTACCTCAACGAAGGGTTGTTGCCATACTCACCACGCTTGGCAGGCGGGATGACAAGCGCAGTACAGGATGTTCATACACGGAAAGACGCTGCTGCATCTTCCGGAGGTATTACTTGGCAGATTCTTACTGCATCCACGGTCAAGAGAGGACATTCTACTGCCGGCACCGCCCGGCAAAAAGAAACTATAGTTCCCATAATACCAAAAGCTCCTACGTCAAGTCGTCAATCAAGATTCTGCCCTTGTGTCTGTAGTACCATTGATTTGTACCATTGATGTTACAAGTGACACAACTTTATATCCTTTGTATACATTATAGAAATTAAAGAAAAATGAGGCTATAGTCACACAAGTACTAACAAGATTAGGATTTCTGCCTACCACAACATTCCATCCAATGAGCAAACGGTATCAAACTTCCATATCAAAATCGTCCATACCTATCCACGAGAGGACAAGACAACATGCTATTGCCGGCACCCTACAGCCGGTCTGTATAATAAAGTGATGAAATTCTGCATCATAAGTTTTCGATTCGCGAACTTAACTAACTTATAGGCATAAATTACGTATCTTATGCCGAAATAACGATTACGATATAAAACTAAAGGGCAACCGGTAACGCAATGCAACTTCGTAATACTAGTCGCACTCCGCGGTTTCAACTGCGTTGTTCCCGTTCCCGTGGGAATACGGGGATAAAATATAGCCTCTGTTACTCGGGGATAATGTAGCATTCTAACGGTGATGAATTTTGAAAATCGGTCCAGTAGTTTTTGTGTTTCACAAACATAACTCATAGACTCATTCATTTATTTCCATAATTTGCAATTACAAAACATAGACACGTCAACTTACAATAGAAAGAAAACAAATTTAATCTTATGTACTTACAAAGTACAACATACAAATCATTCCTCTATATAATATTGAGAGATGAGAGATATGTTTATCTCTCGTGATAATCTCACTGCGACCACGTGGTATTTTATCTTATCTTTATCTTGAGTGATATGTGGCGTAACTGTTCAATTTATCTGCTTTGAACAACCTAGGCTGCTTGTAAATGGAACTGTGAAACAGTGAATTGGGGTTTCACATAAAATATATGTTTTTTTACGTTTATAGATTAAGTTTTAGACTTAAAAAAGGAGGCGGTTCAGAACTTCGTCGCTTATGAACCGATTTGGAAAATTATTATTGGTTCAAACGGATACAATTTTGATTAGACCCAACTTAATGTTGGTGTCAATTAATAAAAAAAAATAAGATTTTTTTTATATTGTACGGAACGCTGATTTGCCTGACATAACAAAAGGCTCTTACTTCGTGTCCAGCCTTTTTATTATTAGCATTTCATGACAAACCCTTTATTTATCCCTTTATTGGCTAATAACCTATTATCTATGCGTAACTTTGTCAGTTCACAAATTTTCTAATACTTTTTTATCAGGACTCTGTACCAATAAATTGAATACTTATAATATTTTCCTTAAAATAAAGCTTCTTCTCGCCACGGGGTGCCGGCAGTAGAATGTTACCCCTCTCATGCCCGTGGATGCAGTAAGAGCCTGCTAAGCGACACCTTCGGAAGATGACCAGCAGCGTCCTTCCGTGTATCGACATCCCATACTGCGCTCGCCAACCCGCCTGCCAAGTGGCCGCGTGGCGAGTATGCCAACAACACTCTCGTGATCTCAGAGATCCATGAGGGAGGCCAGCAGTGGACGTGGAGAGCAGTCCTACTGATGATGATGATAAAAGCTTCTTCCGCGCCTTGACGAAGAACAATTTTGCCATTTTTCACTATTTTTGTCATCATCATCCACTGCCTGACTTCACCCACTGCTGGGTATATGTAGGTGTCCCTCATCTTGTACACCACGGTCCTTAATAAAAGCAATAATCTCAAAGATATGAGAAACTTTATCATGAAGAACTTTATCATACTTTCTGTATTTTTAACACTAGATTTAAACTTGCTCTTTGCCTTAATTCTTATGCTTCAACTTTGGTACCTTACTGCTCGCTCCCTGTCCTGTGGATATATACTTACATGAGTCTTTGGCTTGTGGGCGTCACTGGCCCAACTTCTGAGATAATAACGTGGTTCCCATAAGACGAGATTATCATTTCATTTCATTTATTTGTCAGAATGAAGGTTTACAATGATGTCATACATAATACTTAAGTTCCATTAGCATTCTTACCAGCGAAGGCGTACAAATGTCAAAACACAAAATATAATTTAAATAATAATTATAAACATGTCCTAGATTACAATAGCCATTAGATAATACCTATTAGATCTTATCTAATGGCTATTATTTAGCTATATTATTATTTGGCTATATATTTATCAAACTGTGTCCGTATAAATGTTATAAAATTTATGATTCTATTAATTATTAATTATGTTATAAAATAGTTTTTTAATAGTTTTTGATATGTGAACTGTTGGCGATCCTTTTCTTAATAAATAAATAACACAAGCTCTGCTTAGCTTGGAGCTAGATGTTGCTGTGTGAATTGTCCAGCATTATTTTGTTATCTTGGACTTTCGTCCTACGTCGGATTTGTGAATTAGACACGTAATCTAAAAAGACAGTCTACTTTGTAGAAAATCAGCGAAATAGGCAAGCTTTATAGCCATATCGCTACTGAAAATTGAAATTTAGACAAAAAGCGTCTAAAAAATTTAGAGAAAAGTTTAAGTGTAAAGAAGTCATATGACGTTGTAGGCGAGCGGAGAACAAACGGTCGAAATTTGGGACCCGGTCGATAAGTTTAATGCCGGGCATGGCACGCTCCATGGCTCTCTGTGCAACGCGCCTGTCTGTACACAAGTCTCCTGCGTGAGCGTCCATAACTCGGCACTTTTTTTTTTTACTTTAGTATTTCCAACCTGTCTATGTTTTGTGATTACAAACTATGGTAAAAAAGCCTCCGGTACTAGGTACCTATTCGTAAATAATATTTGATAGGCAAAGATTTGAATCGTTAGATGTGCCCTGGCACCACTTTGGCATTACCTGTGTATGTGTGTATACGTTAACAATAATGCCAATGCACGCACACTGGTTTTGCCAAAAAACCAAACTTGTTACCATTTATTGTGCAATCCATGTTGCACAAACATTCGTGACAAAAAATAACACACACCACGTCCGGCTAACTGTGACTAACTGCGACTACTGTGAAAATGAGTGAGCTCACTCATTTTGTGTGGAAACAATACGGTGCGGTCTCATTACGGTAAGTACGCTCTTACCGTCTAACGATTATAAACGTTGTTGATAGGAACCTCCGCAGCCGCCCCGGGCCGTGATCGATACGTCTAGACTAATTTGATTTACCCACCCGCCTCTGATGTTTTGTTTGTTTCCCTTTGATGTCTACCTACGTGAGTGTATATTAATATTGTTCAAAAGTTAAACAGATAAGTAGCTGCTGATATTGCGAGGTTAGGTTTCTGTTTGCACGTGAGGGTACACGAAATTAACAACTTAAATGAAATTAATATTAAATAATGCTGGACTACACCATCTAGTCCTAAACTAAGCTAAGCTTTTACTTGTGGAAACCAGATGATTGATAGAATACTTAAATAATTTTTTTTAAAAACACGTACTTATCATACCTACATAGAGAAATACCCAGACCCGGGACAAATATCTGCAGAATAATTACAAACATGTGTATTGTAGCGGGAATCGAAACCGCTAGGTACTTTCTGCGTATCGGTCGGCCATTGGGCCAGCTGAGCCACGGAGGCAGTCTAAAACCTCCGTCAAGTGCCAAGTCTATTTATTATAAAATGGTGCAAGGAAATGTGTGAACTCTGGTACAAGCCGGTGCAATACTTTACAAAAGTTACCATTTCGTAGACCATTTAGAGACCCTTCTTCATAGCACCGTTTGTGGCCGCCTTAAAGGTACTATGTAGTTTCAAATCTTATGTTCAGCAGAGTTAGGCTGTACTGAAGATAGCACCCAAGTAACGAGGATAATAGAGGATAAGTGTCATTCTGCTGCCGGGCAGCCCGCGGCATTCACCGTTAAGCACGTGTTAAATGGGCACTTAATTTTCTCATGAAAGAAAAATACACTGGTGCACGGCCGGTATTGAACCCACGGATTGAAATTCGGGGGTATTTGGGGGGGAAATTTGGCATCATCATTTTCATCATTTCAGCCGTAGAACGTCCACTACTGAACTCTAGCCTTCATGGATCTCCATGAGGGGTAGTTGCCATAGTAGCTACGCTTGGCAGGCGGGTTACATTATAATTCGGCATAATCTGTATCATCGATGGTTATAATTAATAACTGCAGTAACCTAATCAAGCACCGGACCCCACCCTGTGATGCAAGGAATCGATAGCTGCATGCATGCGCCCTGCACACCTTTACCAGCTTTCATCGAGTTGTCGGCTCGTTTTCCGCTAGATCTAGCCATTTCTTGCGACTTTTGGGCACCTGTATTGTGATCTCTTGTTAATTGGGCTTTTCTATAACATCTAAAGAGCCGACTGACAATGTTATATGTGAAAGCTTTTTAAGTTAACTCATGGGTTAAATAAACAAATGAATAAGTAACAATGAGATTACACTTTACGTTGGTAGTGTTGTAACATTATTATTTATAAGTATGCGTAAGAACACTAAACTAAATTTATAATAATTAGAATAAACTTTCAAACGAAGTACAATCATGGTGATTTTACTTTGTTTGGAGAGTTTACGGTTTTGGCCAAATGTGGCGAAACGTTTAGCGTTGGCGACACAGCTATCCCGGATTCAGTACATCCTCGCGTCGAGACGACACCGCGCGCGTTTTCTACTTATTGAATTACTATGTGGAATAAGGTTATAAAGATTTGCGAATTCAAATTTAACTTGTACGTCTATCTAAAGAAGTGTTGCAAGAAAATATTCCAATTCGACTTCAAATTCATCATCGAAATCTAATTGGCGCGTCGCGATAGTTGTCAAAATTATGAGCTAAGATGGACGAAAAAGCATCAGTTCCGAAAAAGTCGAGCGGACATGTACCGAACGAATCACAAAGACAGGTTAAATCAGAAATACCGAACGAACCGGAAATAACGAACGAACCCGAATTACCGAGCGAATCAGAAGGACCACACGAACCAGAAGTACCAAACGAGCAAAACCCAGAAGCTCATAATGTATCTGAGCATCCTGGTGAATGTGCACGCGTCCGAGTGGTAGTTTCTCAACGCCGAGATAATGCAGGAAACGAAACGCTTTCCTTGCAAAGCCTTTCTATTTCACGCCCTAAGGATCCCAGACCCAACTTCCAGGCGATTTTAGGGAATCCGAGGGGAACAGAACAGGACACGACAGGGCAATACGTGAAATTGACCATCCGAAGAAACGTCATTTATTTCCAAGACGGGTATCCTTACCTTCTGAGGATTGCGGTCCGCGGTGATATACGACGGCCATCTGCGGATACTCAGACTCAGACTACGGAATCGCAGACTTCGGATACTCAGACTACGGAGCCAGAACAAAATGGCGGAAACGGCGAGGAAGATGGCGGAGATTGTTGCAGCGTGAGTGTTATTATAATAGATCTTGATCGTTTTGACTTGAAATTCTTGAGATTACTTTTAAAGAGCCTTATATACTTGTTTTGCAGATGGCAACAGGTTGCGACTTTTCTTTACATTAGAATCGGTGATCTTGGCCCCGCCTCTTAGGAACGATGTTAGAGGCGTATTCAGGTATACGTCGTCTGTGTTCGTTAAATTCGCTGTAATGCGTTTCTATTTGCGTTAAATGGTAGTGCGAATGGTTTTTTTGATAGGCGATTTTTAATGCGTTCATTCGATTCTATTATCGTTTATTTCGCCATTTTGTTTACGTAACTTTTCCACTTAGCATCAGATTGTATCGTGTCGTTCACTTGGAAATCGGTCTCGCTCTCTCGTGTCTCTGTGCAATCAATCAATCGGTGCATGCGTAGCAGAGTAAGTAAACTTCAACCTTCAAATAGTTTTCATTGTAATTTTAAAATAACTAATAATATAAATTCTACGTTCGTCCTGTAATCTATTACTTGTTTGTCTCGTTTTTACATATTTTTAGTTCCTGGTGAAATACTTTAAGTTATTCAATGGATATAATTAATTTCAAGATTTTTTCATTTTGTTTTGTATTAATCATTACACTGTGTCATCTCACCTGTAAGGTCATGTCCGGCAACGGCCGCCATCTTGATGTAACATGCATAAATCATGCGCGATAGGGCTCTCCCCGGGAGTCTAGATAACAGCTCAGTTCCGCGACTACAACTCTTACATATAGACATGATCTTAGTTTTGTTCTTAAAATGTATTCATTTTACTCGAGAGGTTATACTAGGCCGTGGTGTAGGTGTTTTCCGTTCAATATGGATGCTATACCGGATCATAATAACAACATTTCCAGCGTAAGTTGAGATCGTTTTTTTTGGTGTATTCTTTTAAGTTGCCAAGCATGTACCTTTCTGTCAGCGAAAAACATGTTTGTCTAATGCAAGCGTTGCGAGTTCAATTGTTGCTTTTTATTTTTGGCCGTAGTTCAATATTAGATTGAACTCGCTTCGTTGTCAATTTCGAGTCAGTTATTGGCAAAATCTTGTTAAAAATCAAACCTTGTAACTGTTCAAAATGAATAGCTTCTCGATTCCGGAATTAATTCTCGGCGCAACTGTTGCTTTGTAGGCTTGAGGGGGGATAATTGTTACGACTCGGATTCTTGGCCGGCTAAGATATCTTTTTTTGTTGATGTTTGAAAAATTTACATACATTTCGGCGTCTCTGACCCCTGCATCGGCGGGGTAGGCCGGGCTTGGAACAGGGTTTTGGCTTCTCTTAACATCCAGTTAGGATGCAGGTCGCGTTGTCCCGTTCCGTATTTCAACATAGTTTGACTTTCTATCTTAGGTACTTGTATCGTTTAAAATATACAAATTTTCACATGCGATTGAATTCTTCAATTTTACAATGAGTCAGTTCGTTATCTACATATTTAAACTAACCTGTATAGAGTATAAAGTTCTTGCGAGGCCTATTTGCCAAGCAACAAGTTGTCGACGAAGAGTTGAGGTAAGATCTAAGTTTACATTATGTGAATCAGGATCTAAGGATGTTGAAAATGACACAATGGAAAGGGCATCAGTCGATTTAGTCTTCGTTTGTTTTAATTATGCAGCAGTAATTGTCTTGCTAGCCCGGATGGGACGTTGTAGGGGACAGGGAGGAAAGACAGGTCAGCGGGGAATAAGATCTGGGGGGGACCTAACGTATGCGCGTTGATGGATGCGCGTAAATCACCGCTGCAGATATGAATTCCCGGAAATTGATGGACCCGGGCGGGACGTTGCAGGGGAAAGTCTATAGACTATATGAACAAGGTGCGGAGGGGGTAAAGGTACCTGCGTCACGTATATTGCACAGGTATATTCCGAGAAATTATATCAGCATCGCTGGATGTTGCGGGGGAGGGAATGAGCTTCTTTCAAAAGGTGCGTCGGAAATCTATGAGCGAGGTTAGAGTTACAGGGGAGGGATAGAGCCTCGACGATAGCAACAGATACCTGTGCGAAAGGGAAGAGCAATAAATCAATGATGTATTTCCATAACTTCATATACATTGGAAATGCAACAAGGTTAGGTGTCCTTAGGAAGAAAGGAGGAGGGGGGATGCTTCGGCCAGATCGAGTGTCGAGAGTAAACAGGATAGATGCAAAATCTAACTGCGTCATCAACGCGCGCATAAATCAATGTTGCATACGTGGCACAGATTGCCGCAGGGTGTTATTACGCGGGAGTAATTATAGGTATTTGGAATGGGTGAAGGCAGACAGGCAGGTGTACTGAAAGTGGTGGGGGTTTATATCAGGGGTTATGGAGGTTGCATCGGTTTTCATCCGGGAGTAATTGGAGGTGTTTGTTAAGCAACTCGATCAGTTGCACGCATCGTTTTTGTCCGGATAGTCGTTTAACAATGTGCTTCACATCAGTTTACAGAAGAATTATTAGAATGTATTTGAATTACAAACTTATTGTAGTTTGTGTAAGACGTTTGAGAGCAATTCGAGCAAGGAGGAGGGTGAGCTTACATAATTTATTCATTTATAAAAACCAAACACACCTTTGTTTCTTTTTCAATTTTCGCGAGCGCAATACATTTTATAGAGGTACATCTATGTAATCATTTTAATTTTATGAATAGTTTTGTTGTTTATTTTTACGGAGTAGATAATAGATAACTTTACTATTGTAAACTATAAAAAAACTCTTAAACTATAAAAGACTTAAGAAAATGAGAAATATCAAAGTAATTGGTCTAGTAGTGATAAATTATAGTAATAATTATGTGCTGATAAATATTGCTAAATTGCAAGAACCCTCAAGTAAATACGGTCATAAGGTTCCAGAGGGGTAGGTTAGAAAGGAAGAGATATATACATATATATTTATGGAACTTCAAGAAAAGAATCACATGAAATTTATTATTTAAGATCAATAATTTGATGAAGTTTAAGTAATCATATCTCTTGCAAATATCAAAGTACCCACTCAAGTCAAGATAATACTTCCCTTTCTACCCGATTGATAAAAATACCTATAGCAAAATGTGTGGACCGTGCGGTGGATGTTGCGGACCTTGCGGCGGATGCTGTGGTGGATGCTGCGGCCCGAGTTGCTCGTGCTGCTGCCCCAATATTACTATCCATACATGCTGCACAAAAATTTGCTGATTGTACCAGCATAACTAAGTGAACATCATGCTTTTGCTTTGTCTTTGGTGGTGCGTGTTGTCTGATTCTGGATAAATAAAAAAGAAATTAATTAATTAAGTACCGACATACGAGGCACGCCCTTGCCAGGTTTGGCGGGGGGGAGGGGAACCCAGCTAACAAACAACAACGACCGGGGTTCTCCCGGGCTCTGCAAGGGGTAAAGGGCGGGGAGGGGAAATGGGTGGTTGGGTGACCCGGAGGTTCGGGCATCCGATCCGGGAAGCAACAGGGCGCAGTCGTTAGCGTCGCTTGCGCAAGCACGGACGTGTTTAGATAGGATGAGTAACTTGACTGTGGTCATTGCCATAGGAATTGTGCTAGTTTGGAAAGAATTCAGATGTGCTCAATCAGAATCTGTTTTCCTATTTGTCTTAGAAAGGATTGTTGATTAACGTTGTCGCGGAGGTTTTATTTAATAAAATTTACAAAAAAAGTTATCTCCTTAAAAGTGAAAAGAACGTTACTTGAACGTGCCGCAGTGTTTTTTATATAATTAAAAAAAACTCGTTGGTGCTTCTTGAGCTATACTGAGAATTCCGTTTCCATCATTATATCATTACATATAGTGTAAAATGCGGGCGAACTTCATCTTCGACGGGAAGAGAGTCTTAAGGAACACATCTCCAGTTCCAGCGTAAAGCAGACCGTCACCATCGCCTCGCCTCTTACGGTTAGTATTCCGCTCAATACATAAACTCGGCGTCACCCAAGCGCCTCGGTCGTAAGTTGATCACGCGCAGACAGCGAGTGGACTACTCAGTGACAACACTCTGCTCTCATGCTTGCCTTGTGTTGCTGCATATTGCCAAAGCAAGCTAGTGGACCGCGCCCTGCCCACGAGTGAAATTTGTATTATAATCGTGACGTGAAACTTTAACCACCAGAGGACCTCCTGTCGATAACATGTAGGCGCCGAACGCCGAGACAGTTTTGGTCGGGTGCCGAGTGGCACCAATGAGCTGTGACCTCCTTTGTTCTGGTGTGTTTTTTTGTGTAGCTCTGACTGCGGCTTCGCACTCGTAGGTTCCGAATATTAGTATATTAGTATTCTTCGTTTCATTCCATTGCTCGTATGCTAAAAAGTTCGTTTCATAGCATTTTATTCCGTTTCTTCGTTCAATGTAAAAAACCTCCGTCTCAAAATACGATAGTCGATATTGCATGTTGCCTTCATTTCGCTCTTCTCTACTCTCTCACTTCTACCGCCGACGCACCTCTCTTATATCCACGAGCGTGTTGTCTCGTTCACGCTTGTGATAGGCTCTGTGATTATCTCGTTCATGTATCAAGGACTTCATATCTGTACAATCTGATGCAATCGATTTACCCTACGCCCCTTTGGGTTTCCTGCGATGCCCAATGTCCATTATGCCTCTGGTTCGAAGGGCTGCACCCAATTCAATTAATATTCCGCATTGCATCAATCTGAGCTATAGCAACAATAAGAGCTAACTATGTGTCCGGTTACGGAGCCTTAAGGGGGGTGGGGTATACCTACGGTTAATTTTATTGATATTGATTCGATTGATTCTTTTTTCATATTTTCGACGGCCGCCAATCGTCATAACTTTACAGTTTCTCATTAACGAGTAGTGATGATGAACTTTTTAATTTTACTTGAGCAAATTTTATGACCGTTTATAAAATATTTACAAAGCTAAACATATGAAATGATTGCTGGTTCTAATTTGGCACAAACTCATTTCATATGTTTAAAAAAAAAGCAATGATGGAAAAAAACAAAATCAACAACTTTTGTTGAATTGTTGTTGACTTTGTTTTCCTTCTATCATTCGGGTCTACACTTCTGATCTTCTTGGATTGTAAATTGCGGGGAATAATCGATTCAGTTGACTCTAGCTTTAAATTCTGAAGCGACTCATTATCATCATCATCATCCGCAGCCTGACTTCACCCACTGCTGGGTATAGGCCTCCTCCTTTTTGTGCCACTCCTCACTGAAGCGACTACTCATAATTAATTGCAAAATTTTGACTTTAAAATTTCGGATGGGATGGGTTGATAAATGATTTTGAAACGATAGTCCTAGTAAATTCCAAAGTAAATGAGAAACTACCTCTATATTAAATATTTTTTGCGACGTAGGTGTTGTGTCATTAAAGTTAGTCCGATCATGCATCTGATGATGATTATGATGTCTATACCTCTGTAGGTTCATTGAGGTTCATGCTTGTGAGCGAAGTTCTCGTCTAGCGTCATCTTATCATATCTAAGGTTGCATTGCAGCGACCGGATTGTGTTCATACCTCTGTAGGTTCACCGAGGTTCAAACTTTTAGGATTATCGATGTTCATATTGTGAGCGGTGTTCTTAGCATTATGTCTCTAAGGTTGCTAGCTGCCACCGGTTTAGGTTCATACATGTATGTGAGCGGTGTTCTTAGCATTATGTCTCAAGTTAGTATTGCTGTTAGTAGTGAGGTATGAACATCATCCTAGTTACAGGTGATGCTCTGTAGGTTCAGTGAGGCTCATACTTATGGGCGGTGTTCTTAGCATTATGTCTCTTAGGGCCTCTTTCATCATCTCCAAGTAAAGTGTTGATTAGTTACTTTCCGATTAGTGCTAATTGGCAAGTAAAACTGCCAAGTATTTTTTTCAGTTTCACCAACGAAAACAAAGCTCCAAGTAGCAACTCGACGGTTAACTGAATGAACGAATGAAAACAGTCTACGTTCGTTCCATTTTCGCTGTCAATACTGTCACAAATGTCAAACGTCAAAAAGATTTTCTGACTTTTGACGTAGAAGAAATATCAAAGCGTGTTATTTTACGAAACAACGGCAGTAGGTGTACCGTTTCCGTTTTACTGATTCTAAAAATTTGTTTGGTTGTGGTGTCCTTAGACGAGAAGGTTGTGTCCTAGAGCAATAAAAATATATACCATGGATAAGATAAAATCAGTGGATAAAATTAAAAGAGAGAGAAGTGTTAACTTTACTTTGGAGGAGCAAAATATTCTAGTTTCCCTTGTTTTTAAATATAAAGACATTATTGAAAACAAACAAAGTGATAGCCGAGTTGCCTCCTGGTGATTTTGATGTTCTAATTCTTCTAATTGATCTTCAATTAATTCAAACAAATCCATTTTTTATAATAATAAAGTTTTTGCATAATTAGTAGGCAAGTAGATATACACAACACAAGTATCATACACGTTTGTAAAGCCTTATTCGGCGGTTAACTCCGCTGTTGGGCAGATGGAGTAGCAAGTAAGTTACTGGTCAGTTTATGTGACGGTTAGAACTACTCGAACATTATGAAACTGTTATTAAAGTTACTTGGAACTTTAATCGGCGAGTAGCATACTTGCGACTTTACTTGGAGATGATGAAAGAGGCCCTAAGGTAGCATTACTACCACCGAATGATGTTCATACCTCGTTCACCCAGGTTCATACTTCTGAGCAGTGTTCTCACCTAGTATTATGTCTCCTTTGCTGTTGCTATTGCTACCGACTGTTTTTGTACTTTGTTGCGTTTGTTTTAATTCGTGGTTAGAAGCTAGCAATGTAGTTAGGATATTATTATTATGTATGTTAGTCTGTGAAGTATATATTATATATAATGGACCTTAGATAAGGTACTTAACATGTTGTAACTTATCTATAGTTGCCTAAAAAGGGTGTACAGGGTCGCCATAGCCGAAATCGGTTAGGAAGACTTATTATTATTATCGATTATAGTTGCCTAAAATAAAGTTTATATTATTACTAGCTGTCCCGGCAAACTTCGTATTGCACCTACTACTACAACTACCCTACGACTACTCTACCACTACTTAACTACTACTCTACAAATACGCACCAACTACTGTAGGTACTACTGTACTAAGACTAAAATAAAAACATCTTGAGTTTAATCACAATATAAACTTTCTGAACGAAACTTTAAATATTTGACAACCGGATTTTTTACGATATTTGAACACGACTTTGTTGTATACAAGGTGTCCTAAGAAATAGTGATATAATAAAGCTGGGAGGTAGAAGACCTCGAGGGCTATCCGAATCACCCCCATGTATGTTCAGCGATGTTTCGAATTTTCAGAGTTATGATATTTTTTTTTTACCTAACACCGAGGTAAAATCTCATTGTACCCGGCATTATGCACCAAAAAAAAATACCATAACTCCGAAAAATCGCGGAACCTCATGGGGGTGATTCGGATAGCCCTCGAGGTCCTCCCTCCCTCCCAGCTTTATTATATTTATTATATATTACATCACTATTTTTTGGGACACCTTGTATAAAACAAAGTCGTGTTCAAATATCGTAAAAATTCCGCCCTCGAGGTCCTCTAGCTTTATTATATCACTATTTCTTTGGACACCTTGTATATGTTTATAGATTAATGCACAAAGCAGGCTAACGCAACCTTCCTTAAGAGTACCTGCTCGAATGAACAAAAACAATATCATGGAAGGCGGCTTTCCATTTCGTTTCCAAATCCATTGTGGGCCGGCCATCCCACTCGCGTTTCGCAAAGTCGCGGCGCCACATCGTGGGCTCTTATCTTGTACAGGCATTAAGTACCACCTACGTGGTGTTGCGATATTTTTATGAGACGTTTTACTACAGCTTTAATAATAAGTTTAAATAAATTAGGCCAGGTGAGTGTCACGCGCTGTGTTGGGTTTCGTAGTTACCCGTAAACCTGACAGATCAGGGGTTCCCAAACTATTTTGTAACACGCCCCCCCTCTGCAGAATACTAAATGCTCAAGCCCGCTACTGTGTATCTTTCACGGACCTAATGATAAAACCTCTAATAACAGCTCAAAGCGAAGAATTTGTAACGTAAAGTTATCAATGAACTAGCGCGGGATTGTGTATTTGTTACCAGTGACAAGACGGACGATTTCGCGGGCTAAGCTGAAAGCGAGCTGGTGGGGACGGGTTATGCAATATTTGCAAGCGGCTTGCGCCCCCTGCAAAATCGTCTTACGCCCCCTAGTTTGGGAATCCCTGTGTCAGATGGTGTATGTTGTTTTACGTTTACCAAAACATCAACAGGAATTGATTGAGTTTTCTGAAAAAATTAACATGGACAAGACGAAGGTTATGTCGAATGTCCATGTTGTGCCCACCCTAGTTATGGTTGAGAACTCGACTCTTGAATTTTTCGAGACGTACGTATGTATACCTAGGGCAAACAGTCCAATTGGGTAGGTCCAACTTCGAGAAAGAGATCAATCGTCGAATCCGACTCGGATGGTCAGCGTTTGGGAAACTTTGCAAAGGCATCTCGTCCAAAATGCCTCAGGGCCTGAAGTTTATGATCAGTGTGTGTTACCAGTGATGACATAGGGAACCGAGACGTGGTCTTTCACTATAAATAAGCTTAGAGTCGCTCAACGGGCTATGGAGAGGGCTTTGCTTGGGGTTTCTCTACGGGATCGAATCAGAAATGAGGCGATACGTAGGAGAACTCGGGTCACAAGTGGCAATGGGCAGGCCATGTAGCTCGAAGAACAGATGGCCGATGGGGCCAAAAAGTTCTCGAGTGGAGGTCACGGACCGGCAAGCGCAGTGTAGCACGTCCACCAACAAGATGGGCAGATGACCTGGTAGGTCGCTGGTGCAGGCCGCTTCCAGCCGCAATACTTGGACGTCCATGAAGGAGATCTATGTCCAACAGTGGACGTCCTATGCCTGAAATGATGATTGAGTTTTCGGTTTAAACTATTCCGAAGGCTTAGCTTGGGGCTAGATGATGCTGTGTGATTTGTCCAGCATTATTATTATTTTAAATATGTAATTGAAATATATAAAATCATGCAACCAGTTTTCCTTCCCGTTATAATCAACAGGTCAAGACCGGTAAACAGGACATAATATTTGTGGGTAATAATGTGGTAGTTGTCAGGAACAAATATGTAAATAAATCTCAACTTTAATGGGTGGACTGTTGAATTTGCGCGTCATCTAAGACGTAGAGGAAGAGGACATGTTGCGCCGACCCCACGTTATGTGGCACAAGGGCAGGGAAATGATGATATCGATTACAATGAAGAGAAGAATCGCTATTTTAAAAAAAATATAAAGTATTCTATACATTATAATTATCTATCATCTCGTTACCACAGTACACGCTTTGCTTAGTTTGGGACTAGATGGTATTGTGTGTTGTATCCAATGGACATTTGGATACTGTCCAGCATTATATGGACACCATCTAGGTATTTACAAATACATTAATTTCAGACAACTTAAGTCTATAATGTTACACACATTTTAGATTACAACTTCACATTAACACATCTGGTCTAGCCATATTAGGGCTCTTATCACAGAGTTTATGTATGAACAAGCACCAGAAAAGGGGGCGAAGGTTTCCGAAAAATGCCATTTTTGACCTATGGTGACCTTTTGAGGTCACAATAACTCCGGTCCCTGTGAACCTAGGGTCACCAAAATCAATCAGTACCCTGCTCTCATTAAGACGGTGCTAACAAAAAAGGTTTCATGTAAATCTGTCAACGCGTTCGTTTGTCATCGTGTCACGCACAGACAGACAGACAGCGCTATGCATAATAGGGAGCTTCGGCCCCTAATAACTAGATGTCCCGCGCAACTTCGTCTGCGTCACATGAGAGAGAGTGAGCCGTAGGCACCTATAGGCACCTATTAAAATTCGCGCGCGAGAAAACTTTTTAAGAGGAACAATTCCGCCATACACATGATGGCTGCGTAAGTTTAACCGCAGGCTGAGTACGTAACTCGTGACAGGTTTGCAACCGGTGCAAAGTTCGCGACCATGGCTCTCCAACGTCAATCCGTGAACTAACTTTGTGACGAATATACAACATCTGATAACTAAATCAAAATTGACGCTCGATAGCGATGATCACGAGATCCGCGCCTGTTGCAATCCTGTCGCTAGAGGCTAGGCGGCCGTTTACGCAGCGCACACAACGGAAGCTCTCAAAAGGAATTAATTTTCTCCGTTGCAATGCAACGCTTTTCAATAATTAGAATTGCACAGTAGATATAAAATATTACGGAGTATAAACCCCAAGACGTTAGTATAATCTATGTAAAATAACAATCAAGAACAAGAACAATCAAAGCGGATACATAAAAATAAAAAACAAACAGGAAAGAAAACAGTGGGTATGATAAGAAATATTATAGATCTATGTGTACCGGCGAACTTCGTATCGCACCTACTGCAACCACTACTTACAACTTACCCTGCATCTACCCTACAAATTTTCATCCCCTATATTTTTTTAGTTACGGGATGATCTTTGAGGAATTCTGATACACAGGTTCATTCAGTTTTAAATTCTAATATATGCAAAATTTTCAAGTTTTTCAAGTGAAAAATAACGATTTTTCCATACAAACTTTCATCCACTGTTTAACCCCTTCTGATTTCATTTACGCAACGAAAGTAGCCTATGTCCGTATCCTGGTTCTAAGCTACCTCCCCACCAATTTTCAGCAAAATCGGTTCAGCCGTTCTTGAGTTATAAATATTGTAACTAACACGACTTTATTTTATATACTTATATAGATTACAATGAAAAAGACAAAACATAATGAGTCAAAAGAATACAATAAACGTAAAATTTACAAAAGGTACAAAACAATTTTAATGATTAAAAACATTAGAAACCTTCAGAGTAAGGAGGACACAGGTTTTCTGAAATAAATTGATGTTGTCTGCAAACAAATCGAGTTTGGGATAAAGTTTCTAAAGATCGTTTATGTGATTACGGGCACGGCAAAGGAGGTCATATGCCATGGGGCAGTAGAATGTTACTCCTCCTCTCATAACAGTGGATGCAGTAACCTGTGGTGCCTGCTAAGTAATACCTCCGGAAGATGGGCAGCAGCGTCTTTACATCCTGTACTGCGCTCGCTAACCCGCCTGCCAAGCGTGGTGTGTATGGCAACTACCCCTCATGGAGGCCCATGAGGGAGGCCTGTGTTCAGTAGTATACGTTTTATGGCTGAAATGAAACGAGTGATTGTTGTGCAACCGTGTGCGGAGACACTGGGGCTAGTAGTGGGACTAGTCCGGAACGAAACCTACCGCGCTGCTCAGGGACGCAGATATTTAAGGCCCTGTCAAACAGAGAGCGTAATTAGCGCGCGTCAAGGCGCTAAAGCGTCCTGGCCTAGCGCCGCGTTATAGCTTCGCGTTGTGCTGTACTGAACAGGCTATAACCTGTCAAACAGCGCTAGCGCGCTACCAGTACGCGACGCTCTGGCGCCGCGTCATGACGTCGCGTTGTATTTTATTACAGAATATTAGTTAGCCCCGGGTGTGTTCTTCGTAAATTATTAGTGAAAATGACTGAAGAGGGTCGAAGCTGTCACACACAAAGTGTAAGACGTTAAGGCCAGGACGCTTTAGCGCCTTGACGCGCGCTAATTACGCTCTCCGTTTGACAGGGCCTTTAGTCTATAGCTTTCCTCGACCATTGGGCGACCTAACACCGAAATAATTTTTGAAATCAGACCAGTAGCTCCTTAGATAAGCGCGTTCAACCTAACCAACACTTCAGCTTTATAACATAAGTATAGATTACGCCTGAAGCCAGTTTATGTTAAGTTGAAGAAATGAACTTGTTCCTCGGCACAGCAACCGCAGAGACAATTGCAAGGCTAACAGTGTGGTCGGGTTAAGTAGGCGTTTAACCCAAATCACATGCAAATGATGATGTCCGACTGTCTGTGACGGGCGGCTATCGAATGTTATTGTAATTCTTGTGGTTTGAGGCGAAGATTTGAATCGTCAGATACGCCTTTACTGTAATGAGACCGCACTGTGAACACAAACACAGTGTTAGCCGGACGTGGTGTGTGTTATCATATCACGTGTTTTTTTTCATAATAAATACGAACAATAACAGTTTGGTTTATTGGCAAAAGCAGTGTGCGCGCGTCGGTGTTACTGTTAACACACATATAAAGACAATGCCACAGTTTTTGGTGTCAGGGCATATCTAACAATTTAAATCTTTGATTTGAGGTACTTTTGACTTGAGCATTTTAACCCCCAATACTGAAAAACAGGTTGAACGTTATAAGTTTAACCACTATGTGTGTGTCTGTCTGTGGCATCGTAGCTCTAAAACTGGACCGATTTGAATGCAGTTTTTTTATTGTTTCGACAAAGACCTCTGTCTATCTGCAAGTTCAGATCATGAGGAGATTGTTGCCACACTCGCTACGCTAGGGGTTGGTAGGCGCAGCATAGGTTGTTGAGACGCGGATAGACGCTGCTGTTCCATCTTCCGGAAGTATCCCTTAGCAGACTCTGCAACCACAGGGCACGAGGGCAATATTCTACTGCCCAGGTGACACCACGGCAAAGTCCTTGATAGTAAATCGTACACCGGAATCATCACATTACCAAAACAATCACGTTTTTTATTGGTTGGACAAAGGCTTCTCGTCTATCTGCAAGTACTGATTGTGAGGAGGTTGTTGCCATACTCGCCTCGCCTCGGGTTTGGCGAGCACAGTATAGGTAGTTGAGACACGGAGAGACGCTGCTGCCCATCTTCCGGAGGTATCCCTTAGCCGACTCTTACTGCATCCGCGGGCATGCTACTCTCATGCACGCTGATAAGTGTCGGGCAATGATCTACTGCCCAGGTGATCTCACGGCAAAGTCCTTGGTAGTAAATCGTACACCGGAATCAATTCCGCCAGCATTGCCAATACAATCACGTTACAACACAGCCGCACATATTAAGTAACGCATTGTTTGGCCTTTGCGGCGTGATCGCTCGCACGCGTTGCGTAACCTCGCGTAATTCATCTTGGTCTAAGGGCGATTAAATGCTCTGATCGGGGTCATATATACCGATGACGTTCTATGTTTCTTCCTTTAGAAATAGAAAAACTTTATTGCACACCTTAAAACTAAACGTCGTAACAAGAAACACTGAAAAACATAGTGACAGTTGGCGGCCTTATCGCTGATAGTTTAATAATTTTAGTAGCTGCTGCCAGCGTTTTTTTTATTATAAAGCCGAACGTTTGTTTGTATGGATGGATGTATGGATGTTTGGTACTTCTTCACGCAAAATATACTCTCCGGTTGAGCTGGAACTTTGCACACGTATGGATGTAGGCCTGAATTAACACATAGGCTTTTTATCTGGGTACAACGCGTGCGAAGCTGCGGGCAAAAGCTTGGATTCTATAGTCTTTCTCGATGCAGCTATCCAACACTACAATATTTTTTTCACATTGAACCAGCAGTTCCTGCGATTAGCGCGCTCAACCAAACAGACACAATTATCAGATTTCGATTTTTTTAGATTAGTAGACGGAAGTTTACAGTAATTACACAAACATTTTACTGAAATATACAAGAAGAGATATAACAATACTAAAATAAGTTATCGTAAAATATGTCGACTTGCTGGAACTCATGCACAAATGAGTTTAAGAATGCTTGTGTTCTGATCGTTGGTCATAGATTTTGATTGATACTGGACAAAGTTAATCTATCTAACAATATTCCCGTCCAGAACAATATAAATAGCAGTTGCTGGCGCAGTATATATAAATATGAATGAGCAGTTTATTTTATGCTTGATTTGTGATTGATAGAATACAATTCAGCAAAGCGTCGTGTTTAGAATTGTTTGCAAACCTCTTGTGCAGAACTTCAGCGGTGCGTAGACTCAATTTGTCAGTCTCTACCACTTAAAGTTATCTTCGTCTTCGTCGTAGTACCTATACCTGGACGCGTTGGCTTCACCCGCGACTGCAGACTACCTCTGTTATTCATAGACTTGAGCCCCTTTCACGGCAGACCAGCGTTACTGTAATCATAACTGAGTGGCGACCGTATTTTTTATCATTAATTCTAATTTTATTATAGCATGTTGTATTGTGTGACACAAAACAAACGTTTCTTATCTCCTTTATTTGCGCAATTTTACCTGGTCTTTCTTGAAACTAACATTATCTCTCTTGTCAACAGCGAGCAATCCATCAGCAGTGCGCGTGCTTCCGTCATGGTGTACGACGACAGCCAGAAGCGGTGGGTGCCGTCGGGGACCAGCTCGGGCCTGTCCAAGGTCCACATCTACCACCACACTCAGCACAACACGTTCCGAGTGGTGGGCCGGAAGCTGAACGACCACGAGGTACGTGTTCTGGAAGGTTCCAGATTGTTCTAGTGTGTGTCGGTGACGGGCAGAAGCGGTGGGTGCTGTGGGGGACCAGCTCGGGCCTGTCCAAGGTCCACCATCACCATCACACTCAGCACAACACGTTCCGAGTGGTGGGCCGGAAGCTGAACGACCACGAGGTACGTGTTCTGGAAGGTTCCAGATTGTTCTAGTGTGTGTCGGTGATGGGCAGAAGCGGTGGGTGTTGTGGGGGACTAGCTCGGCCCTGTCCAAGGTCCACCATCACCATCACACTCAGCACAACACGTTCCGAGTGGTGGGCCGACAGCTGAACGACCACGAGGTACGTGTTCTGGAAGGTTCCAGATTGTTCTAGTATGTGTCGGTGACGGGCAGAAGCGGTAGGTGCTGTGGGGGACTAGCTCAGCCCTGTCCAAGGTCCACCATCACCATCACACTCAGCACAACACGTTCCGAGTGGTGGGCCGGAAGCTGAACGACCACGAGGTACGTGTTCTGGAAGGTTCCAGATTGTTCTAGTGTGTCTCGGTGACGGGCAGAAGCGGTGGGTGCTGTGGGGGACTAGCTCGGCCCTGTCCAAGGTCCACCATCACCATCACACTCAGCACAACACGTTCCGAGTGGTGGGCCGGAAGCTGAACGACCACGAGGTACGTGTTCTGGAAGGTTCCAGATTGTTCTAGTGTGTGTCGGTGATGGGCAGAAGCGGTGGGTGTTGTGGGGGACTAGCTCGGCCCTGTCCAAGGTCCACCATCACCATCACACTCAGCACAACACGTTCCGAGTGGTGGGCCGAAAGCTGAACGACCACGAGGTACGTGTTCTGGAAGGTTCCAGATTGTTCTAGTATGTGTCGGTGACGGGCAGAAGCGGTAGGTGCTGTGGGGGACTAGCTCAGCCCTGTCCAAGGTCCACCATCACCATCACACTCAGCACAACACGTTCCGAGTGGTGGGCCGGAAGCTGAACGACCACGAGGTACGTGTTCTGGAAGGTTCCAGATTGTTCTAGTGTGTCTCGGTGACGGGCAGAAGCGGTGGGTGCTGTGGGGGACTAGCTCGGCCCTGTCCAAGGTCCACATATACCACCACACTCAGCACAACACGTTCCGAGTGGTGGGCCGGAAGCTGAACGACCACGAGGTACGTGTTCTGGAAGGTTCCAGATTGTTCTAGTGTGTGTCGGTGACGGGCAGAAGCGGTGGGTGCTGTGGGGGACTAGCTCGGCCCTGTCCAAGGTTCACATCTACCATCACACTCGGCACAACACATTCCGAGTGGTGGGCCGGAAGCTGAACGACCACGAGGTACGTGTTCTGGAAGGTTCCAGATTGTTCTAGTGTGTCTCGGTGACGGGCAGAAGCGGTGGGTGCTGTGGGGGACTAGCTCGGCCCTGTCCAAGGTCCACATATACCACCACACTCAGCACAACACGTTCCGAGTGGTGGGCCGGAAGCTGAACGACCACGAGGTACGTGTTCTGGAAGGTTCCAGATTGTTCTAGTGTGTGTCGGTGACGGGCAGAAGCGGTGGGTGCTGTGGGGGACTAGCTCGGCCCTGTCCAAGGTTCACATCTACCATCACACTCGGCACAACACATTCCGAGTGGTAGGCCGGAAGCTGAACGACTATGATGTGTGCTCTAGAAGGTTCCAGATGGGTCTAGTATGTGTCGGTGATGGGCAGAGCGGTGGGTGCTGTGGGGGACTAGCTCGGCCCTGTTCAAGGTCCATCATCACCATCACACTCAGCACAACACGTTCCGAGTGGTGGGCCGGAAGCTGAACGACCACGAGGTACGTGTTCTAGAAGGTTCCAGATTGTTCTAGTATGTGTCGGTGATGGGAAGAGCGGTGGGTGCTGTGGGGACTAGCTCGGGCTTATCCAAGGTCCAGATCCACCATCTCACTCAGCACAACACGTTCCGAGTGGTAGGCCGGAAGCTGAACGACCACGGTGTGTGCTCTAGATTGTTCCAGATGGGTCTAGATTGTTTTGGACGGTTCCAGACTGTTCCAGCCACATAAGCTTTAACATTTTAAAACAACGACGATATCAGCTCGTTGAAAGAACCTAGATCACAGCACAATGTGTGGTGGATGATGGACAGGACACTCAACAACCATTAGGTTTTAGAGCTCCAGCAACATGCTGTACAAGTGTACAGGATGCTGCAGTGCCTGGGACATTGTAAGATGGATGAGGCTTGTCCAGCACTTACACTATCCTCGCAGCAAAGTCGGCTGAAACTTCAATAAGCCTGAAGCTAACGGGGCCGCAAGTTTCCTAACGATATTCTTCTTTACCGGACAACATATGTAACTCAATAGTCAAGGATCTAACAAATATACTTTATATATATATATATATTTATTTATTTATTTATATATAGATTTATATGCCTGGAAGAGATCGCTCATAGCGATAAGGCCGCCCTTTGTACTCGTATATTGTTTTATTTAATTCCTTTTATTTAAATGTTCTATTTTTTATGTGGTGTGCAATAAAGAGTTTTCTATTCTATTCTAAATATACGTTTTCCTGTCCAGGTGGTGATCAACTGCGGGATAATCCGGGGCCTGAAGTACAACCAGGCGACAGCGACGTTCCACCAGTGGCGCGACGCGCGGCACGTATACGGGCTAAACTTCTCGTGTCGCGAAGACGCAGACAGCTTCGCACGCGCCATGATGCACACACTGGAGGTAAGTCTTACGTTTCACCAATGGCGCGACGCACGTATATAGACTTAACTTTTCTTGTCGCGAAGGTGCAGACACATGCCATGATGCACACAGGTAGTAATTCTTTACGTTTCACCAATGACGCGACACACGTATACTGACTCAAATTCTCTTGCCGCGAAGGCACCGACAGCTTCGCACGCGCCATGATGCACAGTAATGCACACACTGCGAGGTAGTTCTTACGTTCTATTAATGGCGCGACGCACGTATACAGACTCAACTTTTCTTGTCGCGAAGGTGCAGACAGCTTCGCGCGCGCCTTAATGCATACGCTGGAGGTAATTCTTAAGGTCCGTTTATACACTGCGTTTGACACAAGTACTGTGGCACACACCGACAGAAACCATTAATTTACCCCTGCCCTGACACCAAAAACTGAAACTGTAGCATTGTCTTTATCATCATCATCATCATTTCAGCCATAAAAAGTCCACTGATGAACACAGGCCTCCCTCATGGATCTCCATGAGGGGTGGTTGCCATTATCACCACGCTTGGCAGGCGGGTTGGTGAGCGCAGTATGGGATGTTGATACACAGATAGACGCTGCTGCCCATCTTCCGGAGGTATCCCTTAGCAGGCTCTTACTGCATCCATGGGCATTGTCTTTATATGTGTGTATATTGCACAAACTTTCGTGAAAAAAATAACACACACCACGTCCGGCTCACACTGTGTTTAGCGGTACACTGATAGCGAACTATCTCATTTCGTGTGGACAATAAACGACGCGGTCTCTTACGGTAAGGGTGTTTCTAAAAAAATCTTTGTAATTTACATCTAACGTGACAAAAGTGTACCGTGCCAGACATCGACAGACACCGTTCCTACCGGCAAGTTAACAAACGGTCTTTGTTTAACGAGTTCTCAGTCGGTCGCGATAATCTATTCCACACGTTATAAATAAATAATGCTGGACAATTCGCACAACATCATCTAGCACCAAGCTAAGCAGAGCTTGTGTTATGTGGACTGATATACTTAACACATTATACTACATAGATAGATGTTTTTTTTATTATATATAGGAAAACATCCAGAACACCCTGAACAAATATCTGCAGAACGTACAGATATTTGTCCCGAGGCGGGATCGAACCCTCCTGGTTTGCAGGAGGACCTTCGCCCGCTGCGCCACAGAGGTCGTCACTTTTTGTGTTGTATTAACACTCGATGTTGTCCCGCAGATTCTGGCGAACAAACCGACGAGCAACGTGGCGCCGGCGCCGCAGCCGCAGCCGAACCCCCCGGCGCCTTACAACGGCCACAACAACAACCAACACTATGACGAAGACATGGGGTACAGGTATGGATAGGGAAACTGTTTTACAGGTGGTGGAATGGGACCTAAGGAAAGCGGAACCGGCCGACTCTCTCAGCCGCGGGCACAAGCTAGTAAACGAATAAAGCTTTGAACCCTAAAACCATTTTATTGTGTGCAAAACGTCAAAGAAGAACCGCCAAATATTACATATCGTATTTTTATTTTTTCTGAACAATTTTAGTCTATTCTTTCCTACACTAAAAAAAGCAGCGATGATTTTTGGACATTTTACAAAATTTCGGGAGGCCCACTGGGGTAGTCTACTGTCACCTACCGGTGAGTGCCATGGCGTTCAACGTGTTAAAATAAATGGTGATATTGTTTCATAACTCCAAATAACCCTAACGAAAACTCGAGTTTCAAAAGCCATGACGACCATGGTCTAACTAATTAAAATAAATTAAATTAATTTATTGATTCAGATACCACGATTCATAGATTAGAAAAATAATGTCACACAGCTAGTCATGTAAAATGTAAAACTTCCTATTCAGAACCATGACGCGCGAGGACGCCGCCATACTGCAGCAGCCGCAGTACCACGCGCCACAGCCTCATCATCAGCAGCAGTACCACGCGCCGCACCCTCCCACGCAGTATCACGCGCCGGTGCATCATCCGCAGCATCACCCGGTAAGTTCTTGTTCCAATTCTGGTGGAGGATACCGGATCTGCGCATTCGCCGCTCGTATCATCCGTAAGTTAGTCTAATGCGAGGGGTGCAAGTTGGCGCAGCCAAAAGTTTCAACAGGATAAATTATGTATTTTCTTGATTTAAATCTACTATATCACAATTTTATTTCAGAAAAAAAAGTAAAGTCTACTTAAAAAAATATCTTCAATTGAACTGCGCTAAATCCATAGTTTTCAGATGCCGTAGGATTAAAACAATTTACTGCCATAATTTTCGATTATACAACAACATACACATGCAAATTGACGCAGCCGTAAGGATTTATAATATTAAACTTTATTGACGACCTTTGTAAGCGCAACGGGCGAATGTCCGCCTACGACGCTATAGGTTGCGGGTTCGATTCCCGCCTCGAAACAAATGACTGTTTGATCTGCAGATATTTGTTTAGGGTGTTCTGGATGTTTTTCTATATGTTAATAAAAAAATATCTTTCCATTTACTATAATGTAAGAAGTATATCAGTCATCTAGTACCCATAAAACGAGATCTGCTTGGGGCTAGATGATGCTGTGTGAATTGTCCAGCATTATTTATTTATTTCTTATTAAACTGTACCATTTTGAAAGTGGCGCAGCCGGTGGGATCTAACAGAGAAACTATAATTGACAGCCGACGCAGCAGCCGACCCCGCCGGCCCCTCCTCCCCACGGGATCGTCCACCACAACACGCACACGCTTCCACATCAACCGAGTCAGCCCACGCCGGGCCACCATCGCACTAATAGGTGAGTGAGTCTCCTATTCTAATTCTAAGTCGTGATTTGTTGAATTAGTGAGTGACACCGGTGACGTCAGATGCTGTAATGTACGATGTATGTGTGCTGTGCGTGTGAGTTGGTTTGGGTACGTCTAGTTGACATTCAAACGACACAGGATGAAACTGGCGCAAACTGCTAATATAATTTGTTTTCAGGCAACAGTAGAAAAGTATAAAAATCTTAAATAATGTATTCTACGGCCCATAGATAAATTAAATACCTACTATAAAAAGTAACTTACATATTGTATAAACTTATAATTAATAAACGTTTTAGACGGGGACCTATGACGCATCACTGTCCCATGGCGACGATTTACGGTGTCCGCTTGCATATATTTCTTCATCATCATATCAGCCTGATCCCACCCACTGCTGGGAATAGCCTCCTTTTTGATACGTCAACTTAAACTATCCAGTGCCAGCCTCAACCACTGTCGTCCGGCAACCTAGACTATATCGTCCGCCCATCTGGCCAATATCTTCTAGTGGCGTCACTGAAGGAGGATCACCTGAGACTTTGATCTAGTCGAATACTTGGAGTGTGGACTGTGGAACAACCATAAAACATAACATTTCAAAATCATTTAATAAATCAGGGGTGTAGTATCAAAACCAGTTACGTCCACAATTTTTTGAAATCGACTTTTTAATGGCAACATTTTTGTCTCGAGACTACCTTTTACCCAAAAACAAGATTTAGCATCAAACATGGCTACTTCCTGAGTTATTTTGATTCAAAAAAAGGGGTTAGTATCAAACTTGGTTAGGTCCACAAAGATTTCGGATCAGAACTAGCTACGTCCGCGCCAGCCAATAGGAGCGCTCCATTCGAAGCAAAACAGTAATGGCTGCCCATACAATTTTATTTGATGTAACTCGTCTGTTTTGAGCTATTTTAAATAAGAATTCCTGAGTTTTCATGTGCTAGCTATTGTTTTTTAACAAGATGAATAGTTTTCCTTTACCTGTCAACAAAAACCAGGCACGAAAACGGACTGCGCAGCCTGAAAATTGGAAGGCAAACCAGGCGAAAAAAATGAGGTAAGTTTGTGTTTTGCCAGGGCCGTACTGCAGGCAGGTTTAAATCAGGGAACCAAGAGCAAGTTGCAGTTATGTAGTACGTGAATAATTTTGTTTATCTATTAAGTATTATTTTTTTGTTTTAGATATTCTGCAAAGTCTTTGCCCAGAATCCCCCATTGTAAACATAAAAGCCAAAATACATTTCAATGCAATAAAGTAAAGGGCGCTTTAACAAGAAAATTTCATACAGCTTTTTATAAGCATCCTGTGATGGCGAGTCAGGATGCAATAATATCAACTATTACTATTTACTTCTATCTTCCGGCAGACCGAGTATTCGGAAACAGTGAAAAACAATTTCGAAAAATGAACACCATTATAACTCCGGAGCAGTATACGGATGTAATTTCACAGCAGGCAACAGTTCTTAAAGTAGGTGAAGATTTTACAGTTTTCGACTTCAAAAAGGAAGCTGAAACTATTTTGAAACCGCCTGGACAGTGGAAAGTTCAGTTCGCACAATGCAAAAGATTCTTTATAAAACGGTCAAAACGGGTCGGAAATGTGCTGGTCCAGTCAGAGAGGTTTTTTAAGACGCAAACGAGAAAATAAGAGAATGTTTGCAGAAAAGATAAAATTATGCGTATAAAGACAAATAAGACCAAACATACCTTTAAAAGCATTAAAAATAAGGGATGTGTAAAACCTGATATCAAAACATTATGGAGGAGACTGGCAAAGTCTGGAAGAATTAAAATTTTATTCAAATATAATAAACACCATCGAAATTTTACCAGAGGACGTAATCGACACCGAATAATTGAAATGTGAACCCAAAGAAGAACCACCGCAAAACTCATGATAATGATTTACAGTGCCACTTTTTGATTTAAATTAAAATTACGCATACATACAATTTTTATTATTATCATAAGGTTCCAAGAATAATTTTTTTAGAGTTTTTACTAAATCCAGCCCTGGAATTAGGTTGGAATCAAACTTGGTTAAGTCCTGGGAACTTGGGAACAAACATGGTTTAGTCCACAGTTTGGGATCAAAACTGGTTACGTCCAACAGTTTTTTACAATTTATCTTATTTTTTTGTTTTGCGGTTAAGTTGAATAAAATATCATTAGAAAGAGTGTTTTTTTTCCGTAGTTTTAGAGTACTTGCTTTTAAATTCAGTTGTTGTGAATAAAAATTAAAAGATTTTTTTACTTCCTGTAAAATTGGTATCGATGGACGTACCCAGTTATGATTCTACACCCCTGAAATATATAACGCCCTTAAGCACGTACCTAACTTATTGACATCTTGCTGACGTTTCGTTTAGAGGCCCATCAATAAAATTTGACTAACCTAGGTGTTTTTAGAACCCATGAAATCAAAGACAAGAAGGGTGGATTCTCTACTTTTTCTCATCCTCCTTCAACCCATTGCTACCCAATTCTGAGTATAGGTCCCGTCCAGAGCTCTGCATATTGTGCGGTCTCCAGTTTTGCGCATCCAACCTTCAAGCCAAGGTTGGGTCAATATGTTAATTTTAATGGTGTGATATAAAGTTAAGTTTCTTTCCTCCCAGTGCACCAATGGCGCCTAATATGACGTTGTCGGCGGCGCCGCCTGCGCCCGCGCCGCCGCCGGTGCCGCCGCACCAGAACCTTCCAGCACCCGCTAATGTAAGTTCACTCTCCGAAGATCATGACGTAGTAACATGACGTCCACAGTTGGTCGCCATATTAGCCACAGGAGCCAATGAATATAAAAAGAAGAACTAAATGAATAAAATATAATGTAATTACCTTTATTTTAATTACCTAATCGTGGTTGCAGGGAGACTGACAGTCTCCCTGCAACCACGGTTAGGTGCAATCCGGTCGAAACGTCGGGATTAAACATAACATTACGCGATAAATACCCGATAATCCAATATAGTAATAATGTGTTGTGATCGCGAAAGTTTAAAAAAGACTAAAATGTAATGTGTTTTTAGGGACCTATGGCGCCACCGACGCCGCCGGCCGCGCCACAGCCTCCACCTATGGTAAGTCTCTTCACTTTTCATTGCCATTTTACATAGATTGTATAAGTAACACAATCATCCAAGGAATAATACGTATTGTTAGATACATCGAACACCATATCTCAGCAGTTTGGCCTATGTGGGTCGCGTCCGAGCGATCACCGCGAGTTAGTGCGTCAACACCATCCATACGAGCCGCACTCTAGCATCAACTTGAGTTTACAATAAATACGTAATAGTAAAGTGAACGTAATAGTTTTATACCAGCATCCCGGGAAATAACAAAGCGCGATCTCCTACAAGCTTTTTCTATGAGATTTTGTTTTATAAAAAGCTTCCCCCAATCAAGTTCCTCATTTCCTTGCAGCAACAGCAACCACCGACGCCACAGCCCGGCGCGGGCCCGCCCCCTCCGCCGCCTCCCCCCGCGCCGCTGGCTGCCCCAGCGGCGCCCGCGGCCCCCGTGCCCCCCCAGGGCGTGGCGTCCCCACCGCCCCCGCCGCCGCCGCCCGCGGCGCCCGCGCCCCCGGACCTGTCGGGGCTAGCCGCTCAACTGCAGCAGGCGAGGCTGAAGAGACAAGCCAAGGTAAGGGTACTTTAAGAATATGTGCGTCCTCGTATTTGTGTGGTGTTGAAGGAAGGTCATACGAGCCTCCAGCAGACAAGAGAGTGAGTAGGGGGAAAATAAAAAAGGGGCTGGCTATAGGTATAACAGGATGGTACGGACCCTGGCGCCGCACGCAAGTCCACACATGGAGGGACAACTGACACTCGCTTGATCTTCTATCAATCGCTCAAAGGGGAGCTCGCTATAGGAACAACAACCAATGCCGCCACCCCCCAAGGGCGTCACGATCTCTCTTGTTTCGGAAGTAATCTGATGATGAAATCACTCTGTTGAATATCTCTAATCAGAAATTGTCTGTCTCGCAGCAATCGATTCCCCAACCGGCCGTAGCGGCGCCCGAGGCCGCGTCCCCCGCCGGCGCGGAGGCTCGGGGGGGCACCCTCAACTGCATGATGAACGAGATGGCGCGGACCCTGGCGAGGCGCCGCGCGCACCTCGACAAGGCGGAGGGACAGGTGAGACGCGCTAGACAGAGGGGGGCACCCTCAACTGCATGATGAACGAGGCCTTTAATTACGCGATAAATATCCGATAATGCAATATAGTAGTAATGTTTAAAGTAACTCGAAAATCTTCACTAAAAACACAAAAAACTCACAACCTTAAACCACAAAGCTATCATTTTGACGTGCGCTCGAATTGTAACGATGCCTTTGAATGCAGGAGTCCTCGAACGACAGTTCCTCCAACAACACGCCCCTGAAGACTTGGGAGAGGTCGGCGACTTTGCCGCACCGCCTGCCCGCCGCCTCCTGCAACGGGAGCAGCTGTAAGTGTTCACATATTATGTGTTAAATGCAGGAAGAAAAAACAGCCAGCTATAACAGAAAAATTGGTTTATTCGTATTCGATTCAGGGTGTACGACAGTTGCAGGATTAGGAAAGAGGCCTGCCGCGTTCTCAAATCTCCCTTAAATAGCCTCGGAGCAGCGCTGTCTAGGAGCGGCTGTCCGAACTACGTTATTATGAATCTAACTTGATTAATCTAAATAAGTAATGTGATATCGGAAACTAAGAGGTACAATACAGTGCAGCCATTGAGACACAGATGGCGCTGTGTTCAACATTATGAAAGGACCTGCACAATCGACATCTAAGTGGAAATAGTGTTCGTTTTTCAAAAGGCCCGGGTTGAAATGTATGATATGAATGCAGTGGTTCTTGTTACTAAAATCGATGACATGGTTCCTTGGAAGAGATATCTTATAGTTTCAGACTTTCCCATACTGACCGATCTAAATGTGCGATCCTGATATGTGAGCGGGCAGAGTATTTCTTTCGTTATTAACCTGACGCGACTGGATTGCACCAGCCATAAACTTTTTGTAATTTTCCTTAATCATATGTGTGTTACAGCGAATTCCGAGTCCCCTGCGCAGACGCAGCCGCAATCCCCACGCTCCGTGCGCAAGAGATTCGGCTCCGCCAGCGAAGAGACTATACTCAAGGTAACATATTATTATTTAAACTCCACTTTGTGCTGAGTCGCCTTTTAGTGATTGTTTTTTCTTAGTTTAATTTGTTACTTTCTATCTCCTGTTGTGTCTTTTATTTTTTGATGTGTTTTGCTTTGAGTGTTACAAATAAATGTTTTATCTATCTATCTATTTACTCGTAACAAGCAAGCAGACACCGGAAGGGTTATGGGCCGGGGAAAACACGGCACATAAACTAGCACTCTAATCTCTAGGACTCAAGGTGAAGGGCGCAATGCAATGCAGCGTTCTGCTGGCGGACAAAGACAGAAGACAGCTTCACTGCTCGGCAGAACCCGTGCCAGTGGCAACACCATCCTAGCTGCAATAGCAAATAAATTTGATTGTCCTCTGATATATAACTAATTTAGAGGACCAAATCTGTTTTAAATTATAAGTACTAACACCTAGATAAGTTTTACTAACAAAAATTGGACTATGTTGTCCTCATAAAGAAAAAAAAATATTATTATTATAACAAAGAAAATGTATAAACATGGTAGTAACATTATTAATAATACAAATATTTATTTGCCGTGGGGTGCCGGCAGTAGAATGATACCCCTCCTCTCATGCCCATGGATGGAGTAAGAGCCTGCTAAGGGATACATACCTCCGGAAGATGAACAGCGATCTATCCGTGTATCAACATCCCATACTGCGCTCACCAACCCGCCTGCCAAGCGTGGTGAGAATGGCAACTACCCCTCATGGAGATCCATGAGGGAGGCCTGTGTTCATCAGTGGACGTTTTATGGCTGAAATGATGATGATGATAGGCCACAGAGCGTCACGGAGGTCGTCAAAATGTTTATTCTATTCGGTTATATTTGTAACAGCAGGTGAACGGCAGCGCGGAAGGCTGCGTGTCCGGCGCCGAGTGGGACCTGTTCAAGCAGGAGATGATGCGCGAGATGCGCCAGGAGCTCACCAAGATGAAGAGGGAAATACTAGACGGTACGTGGACTTAACGTATATGGAATATATAAATATAGGAGTTAACCAAGATAGAGGGAAATATTAGACGGTACGTGGGGTGCCTGTAGTGGTGTTACCCCTCCGCTCATACCCATGGATGCAGTAAGAGCCTGCTAAAGGACACCTCCGGCAGATGGCAGCAGCGTCTTTCCGTGTATCGACATCACGTACTGCACTCGCCAACCCGCCTGCTAAGCGTGGTGAGTATGGCAACTACCCCTCATGGAGATCCGTGATAGGCCTGTGTTCAGTAGTGGACGTTTTACGGCTGAAATGATGATGATGACGATGTAATATATTGAGAAACAATACGGACATAGCGTCATATGACAAGTACAGGAAATAGCCTGTAAATGTCACGTGAAAAAATATGCCTCTAGGATTGGATGTATTTGAGATATGATTAACAAGTATGATTTTTCATGATTGTTATTTATTTGTAATTTATTTTATTTCAGCAATGAAAGCCGAGTTTGCGCGCAGATAAGCGATGGCCATCACACGAGTGACACTAGTCGATTGGACGATATATACACAGTATTTACATTATATTATGTAACTACATAATACATACCTTATACTAGGTATCTAGTTAGCTGCTACTTCTGCTTCTTAATAATCTTATTATCTCAAATTTGATTTTGTATCGTCTAGAAATTGGAGTTTGCAAAAACGTATACCTATCATTGATACTGCCATGAGTTTCTGAATTTCTACTTGGTACTTAAAATAACTTTGTTAACGGAATTTGTATGACCCCAGTATACAGTTTTTGTAGTTGTGCATTTTTTGCGAGAACACGACTTTTAGATACTTTTATGTAAGATGTTACTTGTTACCTCCGGTTTGTATTAAAAAAAAACGGTGCGGAAGTGTTGCAACTGTCTGAAATGACAAGTGCAAACGACATGGAAATGTCAAACTGACATTGACAGGTGTGGAAATGTAAAAGTGAACAATCGATGAACATTGCAATGTCGTTGTAGTGATTACATTGTTGGAATCGATTGAACTCGATATAGGTAATGGGGCACGGATAATCGAAGCACAGCGTTGTGTTTTTTTTAATTTTATACATAAAGAAAATACGTAAAGTACATAGGTGTAATTTGGCTTTGATTTTTACATGGACTATATCAAGGTGTTAGTACGTTCTGTCCGAAGACCTTAATTTATAACTTTCTAAATGGTAGGAGTTCACAAGACAACAGAACTTTGATACACTGAATGATTTGAACAATCGTCGTTGTCGCATAATAAATGGATTAATAAAACTATTGCTAAAATAACTATTGCTTTTCGTATAGTGATCATGATCACTAATCATAATGTTCAAGTTATAAATAGCACAGGAATTGGAATGATTTGATGTTTTGAAGTCCTTCAGATGACGTCACCGCTAACCCGAACTTTGGTTTAAAAGGATTGGATAACAGTTAAATTGTGTTTGAGTATAAGTTATAATCTTAAAATTAATTTAGTTAAGTTTCTGATCAAATCAATATATAAACTTTTTTTAAATTGTTAGCTACTTTGTTTTTAGAATCTTTTACATTATTACTACACAAGCTATGCTTACTTGGGGCTAGATGAAGCTGCGTGAGTGTCTTGCATTATTTTTTTTATATTTTGTTCAATGTAATAAGGAATACTCGGCTGATTTTAAGGTGCTTTACTTAACTCTTAACTCAAATATAATGACGTTGTAAAAAAATAACATTCTCTCCCATACGAAATCCGCGGAAATTAAGCTCCCGTAAATCTAGATCGGAAGTTATAAACTAAGGTCAAAAATGTAAAAATCTAAAGCCAAAATAGATGTTGTAGTGAAAAAACTAGTATTACTAGATATTTATTACCTATGACTAAATGTATAGACTATGGATACCGTAACTGTCAAATATTAAACTAATCTGTCATGTAACTTATTGATATTAATGTGAAAGTTAAGGTAGAAACGCAGCTTTCGTGTGACGTCAAAAGCATCATCTCAGTCGTAGGACGACCACGGCCTCCGTCATGAGTACTGATAATGAGGAGGTGGTTGCCATACTCACCACGCTTGGCAGGCGGGTTGGCGAGCGCAGTGCGGGATGTTGTTACACGCCAAAGACGAAAGACGCTGCTGCCCATTTCCCGAGGAGTCCCTTGGCAGATTCTTACTGCATCTACGGGCACGAGAGGCAAAAGCAACAGGTATCAACAAAACTCACCTTACTAATGTGTTTCTAGTACTAGACGTACATAACTGATACGCTTCCAACACGACACAAAAGTGTGTTTCTACCTTTGGTCAGTTATTCCTTAACTACTTAGGACTATAAAAGACGATATTTTTTTCCATGCATAGCTATTTATAGAAAAGGACATAGAATACAGTTCTTATAATTATATTACATAGTGATAGCTCACTCAACTATATTACAACTAAAAATTATATGAAATCAAATTTGTGAAATCTGATCAATATCTTCTATAACTGGTTCCATATCTTCTGAACATTCATATTTTTACATAATTAGAAATCTCAAACAAAGTCTTCCATAAATCATATTCGTTTCCACGTTGTTAATAGTTCTATAGTGACAAATTCACTAACGACTTCACACAAAATAATATAATAATTAATAATACAAAATAAATGTATGGTAGACGTGCCAATGCTTGTACGTAAGAAACTTGTAATAATTTTAATGTTTTTGTATTGTTATCTCTTATCCTAAATAACACAAAAGACTAGAGTGTTTTTTTTTCTTATGGGAATCACCGAAACCTGGATGTATACCATATAGAAAGTGGAAATCCAAAGATTATCCTTGGTGAGTCAGAATCTTATCAAAATCCTTTCGGTTTGTACATATAACCTAGTATTCGTATTGGTCCTTTGAATTGGTAATGACAATTTGGTGGTCCTTTATGCCGGATACATCATACTACGCCATGATTCCTCTACCCTTATCTTACACTACGTGGGATAGAAATGCTTTTAGTAGAAAAAAATACCTCGTGACAATTTAACGTGTTAATTAATAATATGGATAAGTTTTTTTTAAATTATTTCATCCATTTGTGAATTTAATATTTGAGTGCCGTTCTCGTTAGGTTAGGTTTGAGTTTGTTATTTTTATTTGGTTTTGGTGTTGACAATAAAAAATTGATGGTATTTTTGATGTTGCAACACTGAACTGACGGTTAGTAGAATGTAAGAGTTGTACTTGCTGAAACTGAGAATTTTGAAGTTTTTTGACGGGACGGAACTCAAGTATGTGCAATACAGTAAATACATAGCGTAGTATTTAACAAAAATACAAATGTTAATTAACGTCGCGTTGTAGTTTATAAAAAGGAAGAAAAATACAATGTCAAGGAAATGATCACACCTTATTTAAAACTTTCAATTCCAGTGGGGTTGGAACACACAGTCAAATCGTTATTATGACCCTTTCTAAAGCCGGGAGGTTGACGGGCTGAGGCGATAATAAATATATTAAATAGATTGAAAACAAGCTCGGTTCTCACTCAGTTAATATAAGGCCATTAATGCTGCTGTTAATGTTTTTTCGTGTTTTCATTTAACTTGTAAAACACATTTTAAACATGTTAAGGACGCATTTACGATTTGACGCGCTTGTATTGCATACTGACCATTCATTCAAAATGATCGTTACTTTATACACCAAACATCAACAAAGACAAAAGATAGTCAACCTTATTTCTTAGACAATACGAAAGACGCTTTACGTGAATTAGCAAAATTTTAGAATTATGGTGGAATATTGATGATTTAGTTTTGTGGTTTATGTGAATATTTTTGGATTTTTTTTCCCATGAATTATTGTTTAATGTTTCTTTTTTATCGTAGTATATTTTTTATTATTTGAAATCTTCGAGTTATTGAGATCTATGCACCGAAAGTGGGCCTATTTTCACAGTTTTTGCGAGAAGAGGCTACGGAAAACTATATTTTTTGAATTAAAAGTATTATTTTGAGGAATAAAAACCCATATTCTATAGACACTGGTTTTCTGGTTCATTTGGTATGCTAAAAATATGTCAAACTTCGACGGATAAACCAGAAAATGAACCGGAACTAGTCCTATTTTCCTAATATTTTGACGCGTTTCGTAAATGCGTCCTTAAGGTCAAATCTTGCGAGTGAGTTCGAACCTCTTCCTGACATCCGATAAAAGTTTAGCATACACCCTTCCGGTGACAAAACATTAAGCGTTATACCTTCAAAATGGCTACTGCCACAAAAGGGGCTGATGTATTATTGTACCATATTGGTATTTTATCGACATATAGGTAGGTGGAAGGGCCTTAGTGTGCAAAGCCCGCCTGGGGGAGTACCACCGCTCCGTCTATTTCTGCCACCGAGCCGTATGGTTATTATTACCGCTCTGGTAGTAGGGCAGAGAAGCCACTTCACTGCACAAAGACTGACCAGCAAGTCTCACTCCAGTGGTCCTAACATGACGTCCTCTTTTCTTCCTACATCGACGTTTAAAGGGTCTATAGCCTTCGATTCTCGACAACTAGATGACGTTTTTGCCTATACCATACACTGACGAAAGCGGAAGGGGGAAAAGAAATCGCCATTAAAAGGACTACAGGGGCCTTAATCTGTGAAAGTCCAGGACTAGATGTCGGCTTAGCTGTTTTGCGATACATAAATAACAACACAGATGTATCTCAAAATCGCTGAACTGTCGAAGCAATATAGCTTTGACCGTCCCGCACGGTTGCTTGCGGACTAAGGCTCCAGTTTACATGCATCGTGGTTTAGGCTTCTTATTTATGATTTAGCAGCGAGGGGCACCTTTGAACCTTTGAAGGTCCTTTGAACAAAAGAGTTTCGACGAAATACCTATCGTGAAAATTATATGAAATCAGTTTCAGGGGTTTTCGTATAATTTTCATATTCAGGTTTCAGACTCTTGCTCAGAGGTGTGGTTAGTGTTCAGAGGTACAAGCTGCATTTTATTCGGTGAATAGTTCAAGTTTCACAGTTTTATGCTGTTCACCGAGCAAAACTTGTTTTGTTTTATTTGAAATGTTTGCTAAACCACGATGAATGAAACGGGAGATTTTGTGGCGAATTTTTACACAACATTATTGTTGTGTGAGCGAGAGATGGACACGGCGTATTTAAGTTCTTTATGATTTCCAAGCGCGCCATCTCTTGGGGAAATTCGCCGCAGTTTGTTCAGTTTGCTTTGTTTCGATTATTATCGGAGATCTCGTTTAGCACGCAATTGTGGGATCTTCGTATGAAATTTTCAAATTGTCACAAAATAACATTCAAGTTAATGTTATGTAGTTAGTGATACCTGAAGTAATTCGGTTTTAACCTAATCGGTTCTCATTTATTAGGTTGGTAATCCTAATACTAGATATAAATATATTTAATACACACGATTAAACATTGTAAATAATAAACAAAATATGTATGCTAAGAAATATCAGTATTTTTTTTTATATATTACTGTATACTATGTCCTTTTGCATGATGATAATCGATAAAAACAATTCCACTATGCATTTATACGTTTATATAATTTACACTATATATTTCTTTTGACATATATGTTAGAAAGTGATTAATTATTAGTGATACTATATTAATAGTTTAGTTAAATATGATGACTAACCAAATTTAGATGGAATTAACTAATAACTAACGCTGGGGTGCGTATTGGTCTCATTTACGTCAAAGAATGTATGAATGTAGGTATGTAAAACGTATTCTGTTTGCCTAATAATTATGTGCTTATAGTTACTTCGTAAGAATAATTAAACGATATTGTTTGTATAGTTCATTCAATATTTATAAAAATGACTGTGCAACAAAATGAATTTTTGCAGTAGTATCTTGTGATTATGGGGAGTAGTATCCATATTGATATAATTACTATATTAATAATAATTGTAATGTTTTGATATTATTTAATTGGAATAATAACTCGTAAAAGTGGTGCGATTAAGTATTTAGGTTGCTTGCACGGCTGCAAATCATGATTTGTAATTATTTTGAACATTAATTATGCATAAGTTAGCCGGAAAAAAACATACGTTATTGTTTTTTTCATCCAAAATGTACAATTTTATTTATTTACAAAGATTTTGTAGTAAAAATTAGCATATAAGGTTACCAATAACATATACTACTGATGATAATATAGAAAAGTAGTCACATAAAAACAATTGTACATATTTTCGAATTATATTTTTGTGAACGTGTTTATTTTTGTTTTTATTTTAATTTCCTTTTTTGTTTTAAATTTTAAAACTTTAACATCATTGACACTGTTTAAGCTACTTATAATTTTTGACATGTGGGAATTTTTATGGATTGTAAGTGCGAGTGTTTGTTGTGTGGGCTTCTCAATTAAAAAACATTGAATTTATTTCTAATGTACTGGAATGGCTGCTAAATATGTATAATTCCACACTTACTTCAAATCTAATATGTCAAGGCGGTGTCATTATTTTATTTGTCATTAATTGAATACCTATGATCTTTTATCGGATCAATTATTACCTGTTGTAATTTATTTATCTTGTTAGCAATAAAGGATTATACCTACGTGAAATATTAGTATAATAAATCGTCATTATGTATACATCATAATAAGCGGTAGATTTTTAAATGTATTTATATAATTGTAAGTGGTGTTATGTAATTTTGCATGGAGACGTTGATCGAAGGAGACCGGAGGAGAAGCTTATGTAAAAGTGTACATAAAGCATGATCAATAAACGATTAACTGTGATTTGTTTGTTTCATTAGATAGATCGACATTTATTTGGCAACAAAACAGCACATACAAAAAAAACAGTACATAGACAAGACCAACTTAGATAACACCACAGACAGATGCCAAGTAACACGATTAGGGGTGGGACGATATTGAAAATATGACGGTATATGGTGGTGTTGGCGATGACTTATCGGCATAGCCAGCACCTCACTATTCGTGCAATCCCACCCATAAAGTATGACGCTGCCACAAGTCATTTAAACCGTTGCAAAATTCATAATAGGGGACCGGACAACTTTTGAAAAAGTTTTTTTTATTAATCCTCATGGTTAATTATTCTCACAAAAAATATAGTTTTAATTAAATTTAGCTTAATTTGTACCCAAAACAGTAAATCAAATTCAAATGGCTAAAATTGCCGCGTAAACACTACTAAGCGATCGCGTGACGTCATCTGTGGATGTGGATGAGGATCCGCGAGTTGTGAGTTCAGTCAAAGTCAGTTCAGAACAAACCGCCCCCGTGCATAATTTTGAAACTGGTGTTATTATCTTCTTCTTCTTTTATTTCTAATGGCTGATGCATGCCACTTGCTGCAACTCTGCCAGTGGTGTTATTATTAAAGAATATTATCTTTGATAAACTATCTGTACCGTGAACCAGCTACGTGAAGTTGGCAGTAGTATTCCTACTTTAAAAAGAAATAAGTTGCCATTAATAAAAAAAAACAACTAACTTTACTAATCAAGTGCGTTTTGTAAGCTTTCGTGAAATTTGGAAGATATGGAAAGGAAAAAATATCGTTGGTTGGTGTGTTGTACCTCAATGTACGAACACATCTGTAACTACATACTCCAAATAAATTATTTATTGATGTACCTCGAAAAGCCGAAATAAGACAAAAATGGCTGGCGTTAGCAAGAAAAAAAAACTGCGAAGGAATGTCTGTAACTTCACCTCAACATGATGACGCCCATACACAAATGACGTCACTCGCTGTGATTGGTGTTTCGTTTGACATGCGAGACAGATTATAAATATCGTAATTATTAAATTTTGTTTTTTGATTTAAAAATATAAATCATTATTTATTTTATGAAAATTTTAGTAGGAAAATCGTTAAATTTTATGAACATTTTATGTAACTATATCTTAGATTTTTTTTCGATTACTGTCCGGTCCCCTATTTGCTGGGCGGGATTTCGATGACAGCTGCCGCAGCGATCAAGCAAACTTAAGTGACGTTCGCTCTTCGCGCCACTCTAATGTCAAAACAACGTAATGTGACCTGATTGGCTGCCATAGAACAACCAATAGTAGCAAATATTTCAACTACAAGAAATTGAGCAACATGCCCGCAGGGTGATTGATTACGATTTACGTATCTCGGGGCAGGTTTTGCAACAGGCATTAGACAGCAACGATTGCTGTCAAATGTCAATTCCTTGCTAATCTGAACACCTCACATCACACAAAATTGACATTTGACAGATCGCGAGATAGTTAATCACCCTGCCGGCGGCTGATTATGTATCTCGCGGCAGGTTTGCAACAGGCGATCGTTGCTGTCAAACGTCAATTTTGTATTAAATAGAGAACAGCAAGGAATTGACATTTGACAGCGATGATCATCGCTAGATTTATGCTTGTTGCAAGATACTTAATTAGGTACCCTCCGAAATACTACCATCATCATCCGCACGCAGCCTCATTTCACCTACTGTTGAATGCTGGACTGTAAGTCTTCCTGCTGTTGTCTTTACCTGTGTTTTGTTTTAGATAGAGTTAAAATATACTATATTTCGAATTATCAGTTTTATCCTGCGCTAGTCGTAGTAGTAGTAATTAATATGTGCGCACCAACTAACCTGTCCTGTTGACAAAAAGCAGTTGCAGTAATGTTGCACTAATAATGCCGAAAATTGCATCGAATATGATGATAGTAGGTCAATTAAAGCCTGTATTACATTACACGATATTCAGGGACCCTTACCCTAACTAAGAGTGGTGTAATAAGAGTTAGGGCGGACCCAGCAAGACTTGCTCCCTAATCGCCCTAACTACCGGGCCCTGAATACCGTGTAGTGGCTTTAGTTTAAGGCAAGCACTAAGTATTATATGAGGATTAGGTCCGTGTAGACAACCACATCAACATCTGACCACATAATATAATGACCACACTGTGCATCTAGCAAGTAGGTAGTTGTAGTTCAACTTTCAAGACCAGACCAGAGTTTCATTGTTTATTTTAACCAAGAAATTGAATGAATAACAATAAACTAAAACTTAAATAATTTCTGATTCCTTGGCTCTATATGAGATTAACAAGCATTGGTAATCTTAATACCAAAATTTAATAATAAAATTGTACCAGAAAAGGGGGGAAAGGTTTTCCGAAAAATGTCATTTTTGACCTTTGGTGACCTTTTGAGGTCACAATAACTCCGGTCCCTGTGACCCTTAGGGTCACTAAAATCAATCAGTAGGTACCCTTCTCTCATTAAGACGGTGCTAACAAAAAGGTTTCGGCTGTAGTCGTCTCATGCACAGACAGACAGACAGCGCTATGCATATTATGGGGCTTCGCCCCCTAAATTATACATTATATACATAATACATATTGAGCATAATTTATGTAATATACATTTATTACTTATATGTATTTCATCAGCGACGGTCGCAATACCTACTTATGATTTGATTGTATAAATTAAATCCATTATTGGATTTATGTTATGTATGTATGTAGGTATGTAAGTAAGTATTTCTACCAAGCTTTGGAACTCGTAACCTTCTGCGATAAGAAAGGCTAAATCTCTCCCTATTTTTAAAGATATGGTATATAAACACTTTCTATCTTCTGTATCAAACTCATAATTTTGCAATATCTATATTCAACTTATCTATTTGTATCTATATATATTTATTACATATATGTATGTATAAATTATATGTATATAAATTATGTACTTATTAATAAAATAATGTAGGTATAATTAATATTTTATGTTTAGTTTTTATATAAGTAATTTAACTATATTGAGGTTAAAGTATGTTTTATTTTACCAACAATGCACGACACCGTCTACTCTTTTTCTTTATTTTATTTCCATCCAAAGGTTGTCTGGAAGAGATCGCTTTTAGCGATAAGGCCGCCCATTGTGACTCATATTTGTAATGTTTTCTTTTTATTATTTGTTTGGTATGCAATAAAGTATAATTAGGTAGTTTAGAGCTGTGTGATTTTGTTTCATAATAAATAAATAAATATCAAATAGCATTTTTTAGAGTACCTAAGTCTCAACTTTGTACAATCATACCCCCTTCTGACAACGTTCTTTGTAGTGTTGAATGAAAGACAGAAGCAGCAGCGATACCAGTTTATTCATCAGCGGACGAAAAGGAAAAGAGAGCTGTACAACATCCATACTAATATTATAAATGCGAAAGTAACTCTGTCTGTCTGTCTGTCTGTCTGTTACTCTTTCACGCCTAAACGGCTGAACGGATTTTGATGAAATTTGGTATGGTGATAGATGATAACCTAGAAATGGTCATAGGCTATAAATAATCACGCCATCGTTCTTAGGGGGTAGGCAGTAGGCAGATAACTAAATTGAGTTAGTGATTTTTAGTCGTTTTTGTTGGGACTTTTGCTCTTTCACGTATAAAAGGCTGAACAGATCTTGATGAAATTTAGTAAGGTAATAGATGGTTACCTAAAAACGATGATCACGTCATAGTACGACATAGTATAGGGTAGGAAGTAGGCAGAAAACTGAATTGAGTTAGTGATTTTTTTATGGTTTTTGGTGGGAGTTTTGCTCTATCATGCCTAAACGGCTGAACGGATTTTTATAAGACTTGGTTAATATAAAGATAGGATCCTAGGCACGGACACAGGCTACTTCTTACGGCGGGAAAATACCTCATTCCCGCGGAAATCTAGCGTGATCGTGTCAAGAAGCGAATGACGCCATAGCTACTGAAATGATTTTGATGTTTTTTTTTTAAATGAGTGTTACTGAGACTTAAAGTTAGTATTTGATCACTTTTCTAACTTAGAGGGTCGGTAGGCGCCATAATTTAGGGAATTTATTATAAAATTTTGATGCATCTGTCTTTATTTAACAGTTTTACTTGGATCGAAACTTAGCGACATACCATCACACTACTTAACTTATAGGGTAGGAAGGTACCAAAATTCAGACTACTTTTTACTTCGGGAAAATATTTCATTCCCACAGGAACCTATACACAGCTACCTATCTACAACATTAAAACTCTGTCTAGAATCACATTACGCCATAGCTATTGATCTGATTTGTATACGATTTTTTATTCAACTGACTGTTAAATAACATACAGATAAAATCTAATTACCTACACCACAGAATTAATATAGTACTACATAACTAGCTACGCTTTAAACTTGAGGAGGTAATTAGATAGACATTTATACGAACTTTATGCTCAGTAATCAATCATAGTGATAAGTTAATACTCATTTTAGACAAAGAAACGGATAGGTAATCAGTTCATCACCGAAATTATAACACCTACACTTAGTTTGTTTACTATTCAACGAGGGAAAATAATTCAATATAACGCAAACCTTCAAATCATACGTCGTCGTAGTGAATACAAGACGCTGCGTGCGCCGAGCGAAGAGGCGGTGCGGCGCGAGGGGAGGGCCGTGCCCAACTGTGCCTAACTACCCAAGCGGGCAGACGCACGAGGGCAGACGTCGTCGTCGCACGTATGCGAATATTGAAATATTGCGTTACGAAACTCTATTCGTTGCGTATTTTTGGTTAGCTAAAAACGTTCTTTTTAAATTCCGAGTTGAAATAGCACAGATTACAAGAGCAAAATCCCAATGTCACGTACAGTGATTTAATTTACAATGAGGGTCTGACAAAAATTGAAGACCAGGTTAAAACAATTTCTAGAAAGGATTTATCAGATTATGGAATGATCAGACCACAGAGAACCGAGGAAATCAGTAGCGATTTAATACGGGAACTAGATTACGATACTGCTTCCTTACAACAACAATTGACAGAGTCTGTTCCACGTTTGATCCCAGAACAAAGGTTAGTATTTGACAATGTTTTCAAAAAAATCGAAGATGGCGAAGGTGGTTTGTTATTTTTGGATGCTCCCGGAGGCACGGGAAAAACCTTTCTTTTAAACTTGCTTTTAGCGCAAATCCGAAAAGATAAAGGAATTGCTGTAGCAGTTGCCTCTTCCGGAATAGCCGCCACTCTGCTCAATGGTGGTCGAACGGCACATTCGGTGCTTAAACTGCCATTAAACTTAGCCCATGAAGAAATGCCAGTCTGTAATATAAGTAAAAACAGCGAGCGTGGACGTATGTTGCAGCAATGTAAATTATTAGTTTGGGATGAGTGTACTATGTCCCATAAAAGAGCAATTGAAGTTCTAGATCGGACTTTGAAAGACATCAAGAGTAATCCAAATATCATGGGGGGGATGGTGGTACTTTTAGCGGGCGATTTTAGACAGACTTTGCCGGTTATCACTAAAGGCACCCCTGCAGATGAAATAAATGCGTGTTTAAAAGCGTCAACGTTATGGGTGCACGTAAAAACGTTTAGTCTGTCTACAAATATGAGAGTGCAACTACACAATGATGTACAATCTGGACAATATGCTGCTGCTCTTCTTAAAATTGGAGAAGATCGTATGGCAAAGGATGGTAATGGCATGATTACATTGGATCGTGAATTCTGCAATGTTGTGCATAATCCAGATGATCTAAATAACTTCGTCTATAGCGAACTGCTAACTAATATGAGGAATAGAGACTGGTTATGTGAAAGAGCAATTTTAGCGCCGACGAATGAAATGGTGGGACAGATAAACGAGCAAATTATGTCACGCGTGGAAGGTGATATTGTTGAGTTTCTCTCTGTAGACACTGTAATGGATACTGAACAAGTAACATCATACCCTGTAGAATTTCTTAATTCTTTAGAACTGTCGGGAGTACCTTCACACAAACTGAGGCTGAAAGTAGGCGTTCCTGTCCTTTTAATGCGGAATTTAGATACACCAAGACTGTGTAATGGCACACGGTTGCAAGTGACACACCTCGGTCGCAATATTGTAAAAGCAATCATTATGACTGGAATGGCAAAAGGAGAGAACGTTTTAATCCCCCGTATACCCATAATTCCGACAGATTTGCCATTCCAGTTTAAGAGATTACAGTTTCCGCTGAAAATCGCATTCGCTATGACGATAAATAAAGCTCAGGGGCAAACATTAAAAGTAGCCGGCATTAATTTAGAAAAGAGTTGTTTTTCTCACGGACAATTATACGTGGCTTGCTCACGTGTTTCAAGTCCACAGAATCTCCATGTGTTGGCCAGAGAGGGAAAAACAAAGAACATAACACAATTACAAAAATGTACTACAGTAATAAGGCCTCTTATTTTTAGCTTCCTACATTATTATACTACTTACATTAAGTTAGTACTTCCTACGCAGACGATGTTACGGATGTCACACTGTCTAACATCGGGGGTTGGCATGTAGGTAGTTAGTAGTATTTTAAACCGATTTACATTATTTACTTTTTATATTTACTAAGGAAACATTCGGAGCTATCCATTATGTAGCTTAGGTTGCTTTTGAACAAATTTTGATGTGAAGTTGAGGACTGGAACACGATAGTGGGACATTGTTGCAGGGGGACTTATAGCCGGGAGAAAACAAAAAAACTTATGCGGACGAAGTCGCGGGTAAAAGCTAGTTTCTTCATAATTTATAGCCTTGTTCTATTGCTACCTTCGGTTACAAAAAGGTGCAAAGCTTGCTTTCAGACATAGTGAATACATGGTTTACTGAATTTATTTTAAATGATGGCTTACAGTAGGTATTGTATAATATTACTCTTAATTAGTTAATTAATAATGTTTTATGTGTGGAGTCTCAATAAACGCATTTCATTGCCACCTGCACCACGTGTGGCCATGCGTCCTGCACATAGATAGATAGATAAACTCTTTATTGTGTAAATCATATTTGAGTTACAAAATCCGATTAGGTAGGTACCCAACATCTTGTCCTGATAATTGATACTCAATCAATAAGACATTATAACTAAATAGCTCGTAAAAAACCGACTCCTAATAAAAATATGAAGTCATAAAGGTTGGTTGAATGAATACCTCAAACATCCTTTCAATCGACTACCGAAACACGCAACTGCGTGACGTCACGCTACATTTCGACATACCTAATGTAAGTATCTTATACAAGATAAAATCCTCATCTATTATAATATAATAACATAAACACGGGAATTTATCGCGTAATACCAGTGAGTTGTAAATAGTTAGAGTAGCTATACCAAACAAAAAACGTGTCGCAACTTGATGACAGCGGGGGTGCCTGCGCGGGGCGCGCTCGCCCCCGCACACAAGTATTCGCTGCAGCGCTACACGATTAGAATGTCGTCTATCCATACCATCAATACATGCAGCGCTAGATCGCTAATAGAGAATAGTTTTCTCGCGACCAAAACGTCGTAAGCGCCGTGAATTTCGTGGCGCTTACACGTTTCGTTCAACATAGTGTAACAACATGTCGCTCTAATAGATTTTTTTCACCGCAGAAGGGACACTACAGACAGCTATTAATGCAGTAATGTTAATGCAGTAGGTACCTATGAATATTATATTTCAAAACGTAAAAATATTTAAGTACATTAAATTAAAACGAATCGTTAAGCGTTTAAAGTCATTTTTTTTTAATAAATTGGTATTTTATCCAACAAGTACATACATAGGTAGGTAGGTACTTAGACTAACTAGACCCCACACTTTATTTCACTCTGCCCCTCCTCTCATGCCCGTGGATGCAGTAAGAGCCTGCTAAGGGATACCTCCGAAAGATGGGCAGCAGCGTCTTTCCATATACCAACATCCCGTACTGCGCTCGCCAACCCGCCTGCCAAGCGTGGTGATTATGGCAACTACCCCTCATGGAGACCCATGAGGGAGGCCTTTGTTTATTAGTGGACGTTTTTTGGCTGAAATGATGATGATTATCTAGCCCAAAACTAAGCAGAGCTCTTGTTATGGCTACTAGATAACTGATATAATAAATACAATACAATACATAAATACCTATTTATTTATTATTATACGTAGAAAATGACCTGAACACCCAGAACAAATATCTGCAGCGATCACTAAACATTTGTCCCAAGGCGGGAATCGAACCCACCTCCTGCATCGCAGGCGAACCTTCGCCCACCACGCCACAGAGGTCGTCAATCTATTACATTGTGGGGGTATAGCGGTAAATAATACACTCCACACTATAGTCTGTATAAGCTATTTATTGTTAGTTGGGATAGTGACAACACAACACAAGTAGATACAGACAGAACACTTTAGAGTCAGAAGGATATTAGAACACAAGAAATAAAGTAAGTAAGTAGACGAACAATAAGCCGCGCGAATTATATTCGGTAAAGCAAGCGATACGTGCCTTGCGTCGAGAGGTAAGGGATCGACTCAGGAACGGACGGAGCGTGCCGCGAAGCTAGAACGTTCCACACAGCTCTGCACATCGAGCGAGTGCCGGGCGCACGCGGAATGCGGCGATGCAGCGGATTTCGCATACTACTTGTTTCACCCGGCTATGCTCGTAGTAAAATAATAATGTTGGGTGTATGTAGGTTCTTATTAATTATGAGTTCCCTACATCACTCCCCCCAGAGGCCGTGTCTACGGACGATAATAATCTGGGAAATGGACGTGTCTTCCCGAACGTGTTGTACGAGTAGTGTTTGTGGGTTGAGGTGTGTGCTGAATTTGAGGTTGTTCTAGAGATGTAGGGTATGTAGCATCATCGGACAGTATGTAGGCTGGTTTTAAACGGTCTACTGATACCGTGACCGTTTTACCTTTAAATATAATTTTGAAAAGCTTATCCCCCCTTTTCACAATTTCGTGAGGACCTGTATATGCAGGTTGAAGCGAACCACGCAGCGCGTCTTCCCTAAGAAATACGTGGCTACATGTGGCGAGATCTTTAAAAATAAATACAGCATTTTTGGAATGATGTTGAGTAGGTACAGGACGGACTTTTGTGGCAAACGATTTTAAGCGTACTAAGAAGTCATTTATATCAGTGGTGTGGTTGTCAATGCTTTGTTCGAAGAAGTCACCTGGAAGTCGAAGTGATTCTCCATAGATTAACTCAGCTGACGAAGCTTGAAGATCTACCTTAAAAGCGCTTCTTATACCTAACAGAACGAGTGGTAATGTGTCCGTCCAATAAGGATTGGCGTGACACGTTATAGCCGCCTTCAATTGCCTATGAAATCGTTCCACCAAGCCGTTGCTCTGAGGATGGTACGCGGTTGTCCTTCGATGTTGAAAACCGATATATTTAGACAATTGCTGAAATAACGCTGATTCAAATTGCCTGCCTTGATCGGTTACGACGTCGGAAGGACAACCGAACCTAGAAATCCACATTGCGATAAATGCTTTTGCAACTGTTTCTGCCGTGATGTTTGTTAAAGGAACAGCTTCAGGCCATCGCGTAAAGCGATCAACGGCTGTCAAGCAGTACCGGTAGTCGCCAGAGGGCGGCAAAGGTCCGATAAGGTCTATGTGGACATATTTAAAACGCGCAGTAGGTGAGTCGAATGTAACTAAAGGCGAAGAGACATGGCGAGTTACCTTCGTGCGCTGACAGGTTAAACATGCCTTAGACCATTGCCGGCACTCCTTACGCATCAGCGGCCAAACAAAACGTTGTGAAACTAGTTTAGTGCTAGCATTTGCGCCTGGGTGGCTGAGTGAGTGGAGACAGTTAAAAATTTGCTGGCGGAAAGGTCTAGGTACAAATGGTCTGGGAGCCGGTGTACTGACGTCACAATAAATTTCGGTACGGCATCCAGGCAACTTCTTTTTAGTCAGACGCAGGCTTGTTTCTCTTTGGAGGAGACTAGTGAGTTCTGGGTCTGTAATTTGGGCTTTGGCTAGGGTTTCAAGATCGACCGGCACTTGGACTTCGCTTATGCGTGAAAGTGTGTCAGCGACGACATTGTGGCTCCCCGCGATGTGTTGGATGTCAGTCGTGAACTGCGCGATCAGGTCAAGATGTCTATATTGACGGGGCGAGCAATTGTCTTTCCTCTGGTGAAATGCATAGCAGAGCGGTTTATGGTCAGTGTATACTGTGAAGTGAGTTGTCTCTAGCATAAAGCGGAAATATTTTATACTTTCGTAGATCGCTAAAAGTTCGCGATCGTACGGGGAGTATTTTATTTGAGATGGGCTTAATTTTCGCGAAAAGAACGCAAGAGGTTGCCAGGATCCATCCAAGAACTGCTGCAAGACGGCACCCATTGCTGTATCCGAGGCGTCTGTGACTAGCCCTAGCTTCGCCAGTGGATTGGGATGTGCTAAAAGAGCTGCGGAACAAAGGCTCTTTTTGCAGGCTTCAAAAGCTTGCAATGAGGTGCCTACTATGTTAACCGCTTGGGAGGCCTTTACAGAACCTGTGAGGAGAGCGTTTAAAGGTGCTTGAGTTTGAGCGGCATTGGGTATGAATCGTCGATAAAAATTTATCATGCCCAAAAAACGTCTGAGTTCTCGAGCTGTTTTAGGGATAGGAAACTCTGAGATAGCCTGAACCTTGTTGTGCAGAGGTTTAGTGCCTTTTTCAGAGATGCTATATCCCAAGAATGTCACCTCGGATACTCCAAAAACACACTTTTTAGTGTTGACAAGTACTCCGTAGTCTCGCATACGGGTGAATATTTGATGTAAGTGGTCTTCGTGCTGTTCCTGGGTCTTGGAAAACACCAAAAAATCATCTAGATATGGGTAAACAAAATCCAGGCCACGAGTCATTTCGTCCACAAACCTCTGAAAAGTTTGGCCTGCGTTTCGCAAACCAAAAGTCATTGTGGGAAATTCAAAGAGTCCAAAAGGAGTCGTTATTGCAGTTTTAGGTATATCCTCTTCGGCTACAGGGATCTGATTATAAGCTTTGACGAGATCGATGGTGGAGAAAATTTTACAACCAGACAAGCTTTGTGAAAAATCCTGAATGTGGCGAATTGGGTATTTATCTGGGATAGTCCTAGCATTGAGCAACCTGTAATCGCCACATGGACGCCAACTATTATCTCTTTTGGGTGCGAGATGGAGAGGAGATGACCAGGGGCTGTCAGACGGACGTGCTGTCGCATTAGCTAGCATTGCGTCGAATTCTCGTTTTGCTATTTTGAGTTTTTCAGGAGCCAGTCTACGTGGAGAACATGACACTGGAGGGCCAGGTGTCGTCCTAATGTGGTGTTTAGTGTGATGTTTAACTATACCTGGAGTCCCCGCTGGGCGTGTTATTTCAGGATACTGAGATATGATCGCGTGATAACCGTCGTTGCCGCCAGAAGAGACCTTGACGCTCGACACTAAGCTATCGGGTTTAGCGGAGGCAGCTCCAGTGCTGATATTGGTTAAACTATCGATGAGCCTTTGGCTGCTTACGTCAACTACAAGTCGGTAGTGTGAGAGAAAATCTACTCCAATAATTGCTTTTGTGACGTCAGCTATAACAAAACGCCATGGAAAAGCTCGGCGTAAGCCCAAATTTAAGTTAAGAGTTAGGTAGCCATAGGTGTCGATCGTAGAACCATTAGCAGCACTTAGTTGATATGGTGTTTTGTTGCGACGTTCGCTAAGTGCGGATACAGGGTAAACACATATATCACTACCAGTGTCCACTAAGAACTGTTCTTTAGATTCACGGTCAGTAATGAAAAGGCGACCCGTAGAATTTCGGCAATCGGTGGTCGCCGTTACTGACTGCCCGATGCATTTCCCGATTTGTAGTCACACGGCTTCACGCATTTTCGTGCTTGTGCACCATAATTGGAGTGGTACCAACAGATTGGGAATTTTCGGTAACTGGATTCGGATCTGCGCGACGGTGATCGGTTGCGATAACCTTGTTGAGCTTGTTCCCTGGATCGTGGTCTGCGACTGCTGTTCGAGGCAGTAAGAGCGCTAACTTGTCTGGTTAGTTCAGCAACCTGTCGGGTTAACTCGTCGAGTTGTGATGATGATGATGTTGCGGCCACTTGGGGTATGCATGGCGCGAGATCATTTATTCGATCAGAGAGTTCCGCCAGCGCCTCGAGGGGTAGTAATGTTTGAGACGCAATAATTGGTTGTATTCCTTTTGGCAGTCGACTGGTCCAAATTGTCTTAATAAAGTCCTCAGGTACTTCTGGTCCCGCCAAATGTTGCAAATGTCGAAGAAATTGTGAAGGTTTGCGGCTGCCTAACTCTTCATGCATCAATAGCTGTTTAACTTGATTTTCTCGCGAAACAGATAAGCGTTTTATCAATTCTGTTTTGAGTTTGTCGTAATCGGGAGGGCCAACGAGAATATCTTCGACTTCGGTTGCATATTGTCTGTCTAAATTTCCAAGAATGTGAAAGAATTTAGTTGTACTGTCAGTTATTTTATATATAGCGAACTGACTTTCTATCTGAGCAAACCAAATTGCAGGTTTTTCTGGCCAAAATGGAGGGATTCGTACGTGATGGGCCGAAGTTGATGGGGTTGAATTTTCATAAGCGTCGGAAAAATGTTCGGCCATTTTGACACGTTGGCGTGGGCGAGTGTTCACCTGCGAGTTTCCGGTATCACTTTCGCTGCTCATTCCTGTGTATCCGATACGACGTGCACAAATACGGGGTCACCAGTTGTGGGGGTATAGCGGTAAATAATACACTCCACACTATAGTCTGTATAAGCTATTTATTGTTAGTTGGGATAGTGACAACACAACACAAGTAGATACAGACAGAACACTTTAGAGTCAGAAGGATATTAGAACACAAGAAATAAAGTAAGTAAGTAGACGAACAATAAGCCGCGCGAATTATATTCGGTAAAGCAAGCGATACGTGCCTTGCGTCGAGAGGTAAGGGATCGACTCAGGAACGGACGGAGCGTGCCGCGAAGCTAGAACGTTCCACACAGCTCTGCACATCGAGCGAGTGCCGGGCGCACGCGGAATGCGGCGATGCAGCGGATTTCGCATACTACTTGTTTCACCCGGCTATGCTCGTAGTAAAATAATAATGTTGGGTGTATGTAGGTTCTTATTAATTATGAGTTCCCTACAACATTAAGAATTTGTTCAGACAACAATATATGTAGGTATAATACAGCTTCAGTTTATAAGTAATGACGATTGCAAAAGATACCTACAGGGTACCTAGAGTACCTACTGTTACTGATCAGACAGACGGCATAGGGCGAGTAATATGAGTTAAAAATAATCAGTTAAACCTTTGTCGCCAACCCTTAGTAGGTACCTACACATCCCATCTGTACGAATCACTTTTCATAATCTATGATTTTCAAACAAAATGTCAGTACAATAGAAAATAATGTACAAAAATTAATTTTAGTTGGTTTTAGTTGATATTCTGTTTACTTTCCAATGATAAGTCACGCCACTATCTTTTTTCTTCGCAGTTGATTGATTAATTACACGTTTTTAACACGCAAGACGGCATTTTTAATTTGGGTTTATTCGCATGCGGTCGCGATGGGCGTCGACGAACGACTAAATGAGTTGTTGCCGGCCGGCAACAACTCATGGCGCAAACTTGTTGTTCGCGGGTGTCAATTCTATACGCTAGTAATAATACTTCAATGCGTAATACCTTTGATTATTCTCGACGCAATCGAAATCAAAAAACACCCGAGTTTCAACCGTGAAGATAGATTTAGGTTCCCGATATCTTGGAATCCAGTGATAAGTAGGTGTAGTGTGCGTCGTGATGTAACATTGCATAGTGAAGATACTGTTAGTGTTGTGTGCCGCAATGTAAACACGGCCTTACCGAGTTCTGAAGACAAGTGAGGGTAGAGTTGCAAAACTACCATCGCTTCTTGATGGACACTCCAATGAAATCTCCAGTCAACCCGGGACCACGATTGTTGAAACACAGTCGAAACGTCGGGAATAATCAAAGGTATTACGCGATAAATTCCCGTGTTTATGTTATTATATTATAATGAATTGTGATCGCGAAAGTTTACGAAAAACAATCCTCATCTAAGTGAGGTATCGCCGTTGTTTTTGGATTACATTAAAAACGGCCAAGTTCGAGTCGGACTTGCGCACGAAGGGTTCCGCACCATTTTTTGGCATAATAACTCAAATATTCTGTGAATATTTCAAGCGTTATTAATATCGAGCAAAAAACGGCATAAAATCACGTTAGTTGTATGGGAGCCCTCCTTAAATATTTATTTTCTTCTGGTTTTAGTATTTCTTGTTATAGCGGCATCATCTGTGAAAATTTCAACTGTAGCGATCACGGTTCATGAGAGCGTGGTGACAGATAGTCAGACTTACGGACAGGCAGACGGACAGCGGAGTCTTAGTAATATAGTACCGTTTTTACCCTTTGGGCACGGAACCCTAAAAAGAATAAATACGTATCGAAAAGATTTTGTAAACCTACATGACAGACTTAAAATTTAAATTTGGTGAATTACTTACCTACATAGCCTTTTGTAGTACTTGGTCAACTGGTCGAAGAAGCTCAGAATATAGATTTTTTTAAATGAAACAAAAATTCAAATAAAAGGCTTTTTTTATTAAAAGAAGGAAATAAAAATTACAGAGAACACATCGCGCAACATTTATATAAATAATAAAATTATTACCGTACGGAACCACATAAAAATATGCGTTAACAATTCTTAGTATAAGAGTACAAATATTATTTACTTGTCATGTAATATTAGAACCATTATTTTATAAATGCTACAAAAACAAATAATGTGGCGTTAACAATAAAAGAAAAAAGGTCTCAAATTCCCTACAGCCAGATGGCGTAAATGGTATTTTTCTGCACCAATCGGGTTTTTGATTGGGATTGGGATTGGGAAGGGAAGTGTGGGGTAGAGTCGAACCTACGATCTTAACTCTAACTTCAACTTCGACTACTTCCAAATCTAGGGGTGGTACCGTTTATGGCATTCTCGTCACTTCGACGTTGGCCCCCGGAGCTCAGCTCAAGATCTCTTTTTCTGTTACCAAACACAATTGGCCTTTATTCGCGTCCTGATTAAGTAGTAAGGCTCGACAGCCTAATCGGGATACTAGTGCTTAAAACCTTCCTTTTTAATGTCTATGTGTTGACAATTTGCTTAACAAAAAAAAGGAATTCATATGTTGTCTGATTTAATAAATGAATTTATATTATTAATCCGCGCGCCTAGCTCCATTCGGTTCATAACAAATAGTTTTTTTTTTTACTGAAAACGCCTCATTGTACGGTGTTAAAATGTTGCCAGTCGGAAAATATTTGTAACTTGTAGCATTTGTTTAGTATTATGTCAGTCACTCACCAACAAAAACCGTTCTTTCCTTAGAACATAGTTTCTTAGAATTATTATATTATTTAAATTAACTATATAGTGGTCCATTGAGAATGGCCTTTAACACTAAGATAGTAAAATTTTGAAAGCTCTAAGCGTGTGTTTAGAAACAAATATTGCACGTTTATCATTAGATCACATTGTGCAAAAGCACTTAGTTATAAAATAAATAATTATTCGAGTCAATTCCATTTAAAACATTTAACATAAAAGGTAACTAAATAAAGTTGGTAACTTTTATTTCACTGTTTTATCTTTGAAATGAGGTAGACCTCAGTAATTTGCCGACAATATTTTTGAATTATTTTTAATGATTTTTTAATTAAACTGGCTTCGAAATGGTGGGGTCTAGCGATACCTAAACTAATTACTACACCAATGCTAATTGTGGAAAGCGAGAGTACAATTTAGAAAGTCAGCAAGAACATCTATATCTTAAAACTAGTTTAAATAAAAAGCCTACATTTCATATAATTGTAGTCAGCGGGATATATTGTACTTAGAGAGAATTTGTATAGTTTTATAAGTATATTTCAAAAACGACGCACCCGGTTATTTGTGCTCGATTAAAGCTTATTATAGCTTTTATTGATAACTGCAATCTAGGGAGAGATACAGAGAGGTTGTCAGTAAAATTAATCTTACCTACACCCACCCACACCTTTTTCAATTACCCTCTTAAATTAAAATAATAAGGTTTTTTTATAAGTACCTACTTTGTAAAGTTTCTCGATCTGTAGATTTATTTTATGGGACTAATCACGTATGTACCCATTTATTATTTTATACATAAACTATTTTTATGATTTCATTGTTTATTTTTTTATACAAACTCGTTCTATCCTAGCATGGTGTAAAAATTAGGAATACAATTTTTCTGATAAACTCTCTGCGCTCTATGTTGGTCAAAACTACCACAGGTTTTTAACAAAGTAATCTTTACCCGAAGGTTCTTAAACTAAACATTTTATAAATTTATTTTAAAATTGGGTTACCAGATGGATCTTTTTTTACCCATAATGATTTTGAATTATCCGCAACTAAGTCATCAAGCCGTAAAAACTAATTAAGGGATGGCCCAATTCTAACATATATTATATTTATATGGTTATTTTAAGATTTTTTTTGTAAAAACCTGTTAAAAGTAGGCCCTTGGATAGTACTAGGTACCGTACTAAAGTTAAAGTTTATGCAAAACACAAGCTCTAGCGACTTAATATACAGGCACTAAGCGGATCACAGCATCCTTATGTTCTTGTCGCTGAACGGTGACGAAATATAACTCCTGAAAAAGAAACAAATAATTTAGATATACAACAGTCACATACATTTTCTTTACAACCAAACATTTAGCAGGAAACGCAAGAATTAAACATAAAAAATGTGAGCTAAGTGTGTTTTTGTACTGTGTATGTTTTTTTTGTTTTGTTATACTGAATACAAAATGCTGCATTTGGAATTAATAGCAACCTTTCCGACACAAAGTAAAGGTTAAAACTAAAAAGCATAATATCAAAGTCGCGTTGTAATACAAACTTTTGCATGGAAAAAGTTTTAAATATACCAAATATATTTTTAAAAATAATTTTTTTTATTTTTTATTTTTATTAATATATTTGGTCTGTCACGCGACCTCGGTAAAAACTGTTAAAAAACATGCACCTCAAATCTATAAATCTAACTAAAAATATTTAAGCATCGACCAGACATGCAAACAAAAATAAAACAAAATATGACATGCTGATTAAAAAAAATTAAGTAGCGCCTAAAACTAAATATTTTTATAAGTTACATACAACATATTTTTTTTATCATGCAGATTAAACTAACTACCTATTACAAGAAATTAGTACAACAAGCTGTGCTCAGAACTACATAAATTAAAAAAGTGCACAACACGGTAAACTTATAGCGTCGACTACAAACTTAATAATTTTGAAAGAACCTGAATGATAGCCTGTTTTTTATTTTGTATATTTATTTTTCTCGCAGTCTTCTTGTTTTAGCTTCACTATTCGTTTAACACTGGGAGCATGGATCTAGAAAATAATATAATTATACAAGTTAGTTTTATAAAAACATATATCTTAGTGTTGATAATTATATATTATTACATTTCTTGCTTATATTTTTAAATTAACTAAATTAAATAAAATTATAAATAAATTAAATAATGCTGGACAAATCACACAGCATCATCTAGCCCCAAGCTAAGCAGAGCTTGTGTTATGGGTACTAGGTGACTGATATACTTAATACATTATACTACATAGATAGATATTTTTATTATATATAGAAAAACACCCAGAACACCCTGAACAAATATCTGCAAAAATAAATAAAAAAAATAAATAAAATAAATACATGAAGATTTTTAATTTTAATGATACCTACCTAATTTTAGATGGATTGATAATACTATGTTGCGTTGTATACCTACCTAAAGCAAAGCGATAGGTGAAACATCATATGAATGTAAATATATATTATATATTTCTATTTATGCATGTTTTTACAGCGAAATTGCATAAATAATTTGGAAATGTTAATTCTTAATTGTGTAATTCTAGCTTTGGTTCTATGAACAGTGTGTAAAAATCTGAGCTGTAGTTGGTAAAGTAAACCATAACTTATTTTACTTGTTTTTACTAATCAATATTAACGAACTTAAGCCGTATCTAACTTTCTATTAAACAATTGATAAAATATAACATGTTTTATAAAAGGAAACGAACTTCCTTCAGAGTAAGTTCAATGAAAAGTATCAAGTGCCACAGTAACAACAAAAATGCCCTGTTTTTATCACGTAATTGCTTTTAAACTTGATTGTAAAAATGAATTTTGAGAATTTAACTAGGAGTCTGTTCATAGAAACAAATTTTACTTAATCTAAATAATATAAATTGACTAAATACCTTCCATTTCCAAAGCTATGGGAATGGGACCTTGGCGGCGTAAAAAATACGTTTAAGCATTAAATAGCATAAAATAAGTTTTATATTATATTTCCTGAAGTTTATTGAGGTTATAGAGGTATACATGTATCAAGATATCGATCATAATTTTACTTTGTATTCTGGAAATACCGGCATGTAGCCCATTTGGTATATTATTTACAATATGAACAGATAATCAGATATTGAGAAGGTAGGTAAATAAAATGTAACTGCAACCTCATAATACTTTAGGTAAACTTTGATCATAAAAGCTCATCATTTATTAAAAAATTGATACAACAATACATAGTATTCAAGATAAACCTAATAAAATATAAAGCTATATCCTTTAATATTGTCAAGCGAGCGTAATTTTATGAGTGTCACGTGCAAGGGACGCAGGATTTAAGCTGGTTTCGGTTTCATACGTACCTAAGTCCTGTTTGTGCCACACGCGAAGCAAAATCAGTTGTGGATTTCAGTTTAAAGTTAATTGCGCAACTCAAAATACGCGACTCAAGTCTCACAAAATTACGCTCGTGTAGCCTTAAACTACAAAATGTATGTTTGAGTATGTTGGGGTGAAATTGTATAAAATTACAATGCCGTGATTGAAATTGTCGCATTTGTCACGACATTGAATTAAAAAAACATGTTTTCTATTATTTCTGACAAAACATTGTAATATCGATGACTATAAAGTAGGTATGCAAAAAATAACAGCAATCACCTACTGTTTAGATGCGGCATGTAAATAAATTGCGTTTAAAGCTGCATGGTTTTTATGATTACATAATGGTCTTTCTTCAACTTTAGTGTCACAATGATTTTGAATATCAAACATCTCGAAAATTTATTGCGTATCATTATTTAGATACATATAACCGGGTATTTATCGCGTAAATTACCTTTATTATGGGGAACCCGGGAAGACTCTTCCCGGGACCATGCTTGGTGCAATCCAAGCGAAACATCGGGAAATAATAAAGGTAATTTACGCGATAAATACCCGGTTATATGTATCTAAATAATGTGTTGTGATCGCGAAAGTTTATTGCGTATCCTTTTATTAATCCCGACACTCCCGACGGTTGTCGTTGAGTCTACTTGGGACCACGACTGTTGTGACATAATCAAAACGTCGGAAAAAATATAGGTATAGCGCGGTAAATTCCCGTGCATTTGATATTTAAAATAATATATGTATTTCTTTAAAATGTAACTATAGAAGAGACACATACATATAGTTAATGATAATTCTGGTTTTTGTGTCACATGTGTGCTTTGTTTATTATTTTAAGTTTGTTTATTTTCTGGTTCCCTTTAGCTAAAAATAGTGTGGATTTAACTACCTCTATAATTAGCTAAATCTGTAGGTAAGTGCTAATAGTACAATTATTGTGGAGGCATCTAAAGTGTATTTATGTATTCACATCTATGTGTACAATAATCTACAATAGTTAACCCTGTTTTTTATATATTTTTTTAATAATGCAATACGCTCTCATGAGTTATCTACGACACATTGGACACTGGACAGGCCATTGTTATGACGACAATAAAATAAAAAAATATTGCATTTCATAGTGCTGTAGGGTGCCGGCAAAGGAAAGTATCCCCCTCTTCCCAAAGCCGTGGATGCAGTAAAAATCTGCCAAGAGATTTCATCCCGTACTGGTATCGCCTGCCAATCATGTTGAGTTTAGCAAACTCCTCATGATCAGAACTTGAAGATGAGGGAGGCCTATGCCAAGCTGTGGTCGTCCTGCGGCTAAGAGTTGATGGACAGGGAAGTTGTTAGAAGGGAAGGGTTAGAATGATAATAAAATAGATTAAGTGCACTCACAGCTCCATATTATGCACGGAGGACTTTTCGCAGGTGTTGGTGACGCGCACGTGGCAGTGCTTGTGGCAGCGCATCTGGCAGTCGCGGCACTCGTAGCCCTGCTTACCGAGCCGCCGCGCTATCGTCTTCAGGCAGACCTCGCAGGTGGTGCCACTGGAATGTTGTGCTCATTTATCTAACGTGTATTACAATATCGAGGCGCATCGAAGCGATACGTCTTCGCGGCAGACCACTTGCCCAATGGGCGGACGATATCGTCAAGATTGTGAATGAGGCTAGCATAGGACTGCATAAACAGTCCTGCTTCACGCAGAAGCTTCAGTTGTCACCTCCTGTAGGTCTACCATGAGTTTTCACAATCTATACTCGCTAGCGGCTGTAGTTAAAAAAATGTATGAAAACTTGTACAGCGCCTCTAGCGGATAGTTTGGTACTAAAATACGCAGTAAACTATTACTACAGTGACTGTAGTTTGGGCTTCATTTGCTTTGAATTTGGTAGCATGAGTTACATATCTGACAGATGTCATAGTAACTTACTATTACTAATGAAGTAGCAGCAGGCGATCTAACAGTGACAACTCATGGTAGACACACTGATGACTTATGTTCACCAAACCTAGGAAAGTCATAAGTTATGACTTTCCTAGGTTTGGTGAATTTTTTTCTTGGAAAGGCCAAAAACTTTTTCAGAGACCTTTGAATCATGTTAAACTGGCATCAATAACCAATGCACACACTTCTTAGGTTACATTTAATCTAAAATAGTCAAGTTATTTGAGTTTGATAATTCATTTTTAGCCAACTATCCATACGTTAAATGTAGTAATGCAGAGCATTTGATTTTTAAGCAATTACAGGTAAAGCTAACTTTTGATTGACCTTCTTAATGTAAGAAAAGAAGATATAACTCACCCACTAAGATGTCTCGCTATAAACGTATGTTCGTTGTAGATGTGCAGTTTGACGCCCTTTCGCCGCCACTTCGACCGCTGTGCTATCGTCAGCGGCACCAGATAATGTTTCTTGATACCAGCTTCAATAGTCTCCAAGACCAGGGTAGAGGCTTCGTGGATGAAGGTCCTAGCTGATGCTGTACTGAATCCGGATACCTCGCTGAGAGAGGACCTGTTTGATTAATATTTTTCGAAGATTTTGTAGGGAGTAAGGAGGGGTTCAGGAATTGTGGGATGGTTACATGGAATTGGAGAATGGGTTTTTGTTGGTTGTGAAATCATGGATTTGGACATAGGGTAGGACAATCATGGATAGAAAACAGAACGATTATAATAAAAATTATTGAAAATCGAGTAGTTGCAAATGGTTGTAAAATTTGTTGAAAATATTGGTGAAGAAGATATTAAGGTAGAAGAAGGCAGTAAAAAATTATCAGGAAATTTTAAAAGCATATAATAATAAAATATTTCGTGCAATACAAAATGATATGGAAAGCATGCAAAAAGCGAATACAATAAATTCATAAATTATTATCATGCACGCATAATTGTATAGAAAAAAGAAAGTTAAGTTTGAAATACCAGTGTTACCAGATTGCAGAGTGCCAATACCCCCAGCGCAAGTGAGTGTTGCCAAATGAAAAGGAAAAAAAACCACCATTAGTGTCGGTATTGCCATTTTACAAGTTTTACCTAAAATTGCGTACTTTGCATTAAAAAGCTGAAGAATTAATACTCCAATTGAAGTTAGTAGTATGTTTATCAAAAGATCTATTTTGTGTTTTTTAATATTAAAAAGCTTGTTAATGCAAATTGCCACACGATACTGTACGACAAATTGTTGATTAATTAATATAAAATTGATGAATCACAGATTATTTTAAACTTTTATATGGATGGGTTCAAAACTATTAAATAAATTACGAACCGAGGTACTTTATACTCGTATGATTAAATATATATCTAATTCATCATCATCATCATTTCAGCCGTTAAACGTCCACTACTGAACACAGGCCTCCCTCATGGATCTTCATGAGGGGTAGTTGCCATACTCACCACGCTTGGCAGGCGGGTTGGCGAGCGCAGTTCTAGATGTTGATATATAGGAAGACGCTGCTGCCCATCTTTCGGAGGTATCCCTTAGCAGGCTCTTACTGCATCCACGGGCGTGAGAGGAGGGGTAACATTCTACTGCCGGCACCCCACGGCATTCTAATTACTAACAACTAAAAGAAAGAAAGTTCTTGTTTTATTTATGATAGACGGTTTATCGAGACCTTTATAAACAGTCATCCTATTTTCTTGTTATACCTACTTTTAGGGGCCAAAATTTGTTTCTAATAATTATGTCAGGATTTTGGACTGTTTTGCCAAACGAAAACTGGCCTTGTGGTCGAAATTTTTAAGGAAGAACAATTTATCATACGTAGTAGGTAGCATATTTTGTTGTGTGAATGTGATGATTGAACGTACCTTCTGGAAGTCCTGGATTCGTCCCCGGACTGCGCGGGCGACGCTCCAGCTGAGTATACGTTCCTATTCGGGAGAGCTAAGGCTTTATCTGGAAATAAAGGATGCACGATTATCATCACCGTTCCATACAAAAGTTATGTATGGGTGACTGCAACCCAGAAAATAACGATTATCTATTTAGTATTGTCATCATAAAAAAGCCGTGTTGGCCGAGTGGTATGTACCCCCGACTTTCAATCCGAAGGTCGTGGGTTCGATACCGGCCGTGCACCAATGGATTTTTCTTTCTTGAAAAATGTATGTGCACACTTAACACGTGCTTTAACGGTGAAGGAAACATCGTGAGGAAACCCGCGGCTTAGTTAGCTTCAGACGTATCGACTCGATCTTTCCTCTGAATAATAGCTGACTAAGCTGAGAGGATGGTATAGGTGCTGGGCAAGCCTAATCCATCTAACAATGTCCCAGGCACTGCAGCGTCCCGTACAGCATGATTACCAGTTGCTGAAGCTGTATAAATCATCTATAATAGATGCAAAAGGCCTTACTACTATTGTCAACATCATCTCAGCCGCAGGGCTGCCACGTCCACTGCTGGACATAGGCCTCCCTCATGGATCTCCGAGATTATTAGAGGGTTGTTGCCATACTCGCCACGCTTGGCAGGCGGGTTGGCGAGCGCAGTACGGGATGTTGATACACGGAAAGACGCTGCTGCCACCTTCCGGGTTATCCCTTGGCAGATTCTTACTGCGTCCACGGGCAAGAGAGGAGAGGTAACATTCTACTTCCGGCACCCGTAGTTGTAGTTTAGTAGTTGCATCTGATGGCAACAAACGAGCACAAGCTAGAGAGATGCTGGCAAAGAATATTGCAATATCTTCAAACAATAACTTGACGAGCTCTGTGGCGCAGCGGGCGAAGGTCCGCCTGCGACGCAAGGGGTTGCGGGTTCGGTTCCCGCCTCGGGACAAATGTCTGTACGATCTGCAGATATTTTTTCAGGGTGTTCTGGGTGTTTTTCTATTTATAATAAAAATATCTATCTAAGTATTAAGTATATTAGTCATCTAGTACCCATAACTATAACACAAGCTCTGGTTAGCTTGGGGCTAGATGATGCTGTGTAATTTGACCAGCATTATTTATTTATTTAATAAAGTAATTCAGTACTGACCATGGTTGTTCCTTTCAGCGCTGATGCTGCGAATCCTGTGGTTTTCTGCCTCGGAATCTGTGAGGTCCACCGAGGTACCGCGCGTGCGGGACCGACCCAGTCTGTGGGAAGGTAACAAATGTTACTACGAACGTTGACAGATACATCTTTTTGTAGTTTGTATAACAGCAGCGACAGCTATCATCAAAATCCCGCCCATTAATTTCTGAATTTTGTAACGGTGATTTTTATGACCGGTGGCAACGTACTTCATGGGTGGGACTGCTCAAATAATATACATATGTATACACAAATGTTCTGCTATTCCTACTTAGGACTTTGTGCTTTAAATTGTTTTATACGACAAGTAAACTCTTTTTTTGTAGTTTGTATAACAGCAGCGACAGCTATCACTATAACTATGCCTGAAAATCAGCGCCGCAACCGCGTAGCTTGCTACGTGATTGCGGTAATACTGAGGCAGAGTCCATTTTTTGACCTCACGCAGGTTTGGTTGTACCTGTTTAAAACTTGTTTTAACACTGTAAGCTTCATTTGATTCTTTTATGTTTTCTTTTTTATTTTGTATGTTGTGTGTGTGTCAAAAATAAATGATTTTCTTCTTCTATCACCAAAATCCCGCAAGTCAAGTTCTGAATTTTGTAACGGTAATTTTTATGACCGGTGGCAACGTACTTTATGGGTGGGATTGCTCAAATAAAATATACACAAATGTTCTGCTATTCCTACTTAGGAGTTTGTGCTTTAAATTGTTTTATACGACAAGTAAACTCTTTTCTTGAAACTTGATCAGACGATGTTGGCTAGCTGTTGATGATTGGATCATTGATTGTAGTAAAATTTACAGTTAATAGGAGAAATAAAGATTCTATAAACCTAAATAATTGTTGTAATTGTTCTCTTTCCGTAAAATCATCATCATCATCATTCCAGCCGTAACTACTGAACAGGCCTCCCTCATGGATCTCCGTAAGGGGTAGTTGCCATACTCACCACGCTTGGCAGGCGGGTTGGCGAGCGCAGTACGGGATGTTGATACACGGAAAGACGCTGCTGCCCATCTTCCGGAGGTATCCCTTAGCAGGCTCTTACTGCATCCACGGGCATGAGAGGAGGGGTAACATTCTACTGCCGGCACCCCACGGCCCACGGGTAAAATACCTATGCATATTTTCCGCTTGCGCACCCACCTTCTTTTAATGGTTCCAAAGAAGTCCCGTTTGCGCTTTCTCGGCACAGCCTCGGGCGGTGAGCCCTCGCTGTTCAGTTTGTTGACATAGTCGCCCTGCTGGAAGTACAAACAACAATTACACAAATTGTAGAAAATTGGTAATATTCTTTGGTAAAGACCGCGACTTTCATTGCAGAACCCATAGTCCAAACCATGGCTCCGGCTGGTCTCCTTGGGCTTCGTAAAATTATATTTTTTAGTTTTAAAATTACAGGATTTTATCGCGTACCTTAAGTCTTGAGTCCTCCCACGACCAAGAACGCTGAAATGAGTTCGAAACGTCGGGAAAATAATAAAAAAAGTACGCGATAAAATCCTGTAATTTTAAAACTAAAAAATATGTTAACAAATCGCGAAAGCTTAACAAGTTATACGTAAAACTATTTTTCAAGTGATGCCTGCATTGACATTTCTGTTTATTCGTATTATTTTTGTGTTCTGTTGCGGTACTCAAAAGGTTTTGCCGGAATACCAGCGTTGCATCTTTTATCTTAGGTGCAACTATTGCTGAGACAGAACCTTTTGGCACACCACACTTTTATGAAAAACTGTAACCTTCATAAGTTAGCTTATTAATTATGTTTAAGGTGTTGTGAACCAATAAACGCATTTTCATTTCATTTCAGGACTCCCATTAGCTGGCAGAGATTTGCGAACTAGCTGGCTGACGCTGGATGTGCCCAAAGACATTCATAAAAAGAAAAAACTTGAAAAATAAGTTCCCTTCACCCTAACAGATGGCGCTAGTGTTCTTTCTTCTCCTTCTTTTTTATGGCTGCACTAGTGTACTTTTTCTGGTAGTAAATACAATGACAGGGCTATTGAGTCCGCGCCACCAGTCAAGTCCGATAGACGCGGTGCTGCTATCATAAAACTAAATACAGTTAACAGACTGTAAGGTAGAGTTTTGTTATGCCGTAAGACTTCAGTGATGGCGCCTTCCCTACATCGTTTACTCTGCGCACTAGCTCCATCTATATTAGGTTCAGTTGTAACATTTTTTTCTTTTTAATGAAACGGCTCATTGCAGTTCAACAAGCCTTTCGCAGTGGGATCATACAGGCCGACAATAATGACGATGTTTAAAATTAAAAATAAAATTGGTACATTTGTACGAAGTGGCAGATCGGCGAAAAATAAATATATAGTATCGTGACAAGAATTTTCCAGATGTAAAACGAACATTGTGCAAATTGAGTGCAAAAAAATTAAGAAACTAAATGTGCGAAGAACAGTGGATAGATAACTTTTTGAAAATATATTGAAAACAAACCGTATACATCACAACGATAGGAAAGGGTGCCTTACAATATACACTGTGCCTAAAAGAAATTACAGGATAGCAAACCTCTGATTACAGTTAGTGAAATTAGTGAAAAACACACACTTACCTCGCTGTCGCCGTTCATTTTGGCGCCATTTTCTTTTATCCTGACAGTTTTACCCGGTGATTGACTAGGGGACGCACTGACTGACTTTGCGATGTCACTTTTCAAACTCTCATCATTATCTATGGTATCCTGGTCTGTGTCGTCCTTTGACTCTTCATTCTCTTTGATAGTTCCGTTGCCGGTGATGTTTCCGTTTCCATTCTCAACTGCTTTGTCTATGACTTCGCGTTCCACTTCGATGAATTTTCCGGAGTCGGTTATTTCCACCTTTTTTGGGAGGGTTTGTTAGTATGGCAACACAGCAAACAGATTTTTGAGAGATATTTTGAAAAAGTGTGATTGATAATATTTGTTTGGTACGATAGTGCTTACTCAGGGCCTTCGAAAGGCACCGGTGTGTTCTTGTACCTACTTAGGTAACCGATTTTTAGTTAAAAAAACAGAATTAGGGTAAAAGCTTTTACTTATTTGAATAATGCGTCAACCTCTGATACAAAAATCTGTTTTTATCAAAATATCTCCCAACTTACATGCAAATGTAGAATATTTACAAATAATTTTCATTCTAAAAACAAAATTAGTTTACGAAAGTATTTGCTTTGTTCTAAAAAGCTTAATTAAAAAGAATGAAATAGGTACCTTGATAGATTTCTTGGGCTCCTAAGGTATGTCACACACCACACGCACGCAATGGAAGGGAAAAACCAAACATGTTAGCAACATTGAACCAATTTTCGTAATGGCAACACAAAACAAAACAAAAACGGGCCTAGCATGGCGTTCTCTTTCCAAATACATTTTGTCTAGAACCGACTAGAGACTAACAATATATGACATTTCAGGATTTTCAGACAATACCGACCGATATTTTTTGAGTTGCGTGTCACGTAAAATGAGTCTCGGAATTTACGCTGCATTCGATTTCAAATTCAAATTATTTATTGTAACCATGTTGTAACATTAGATCGTATTACATACACAATAGTATCGTACATGTCTCCAGTTAGGCCACAAGAATTTTAGGATACTCGTAGGTAGGTATCTGGAAATGTATTTTTACACACTACCTTAAAAAATTTCCTTAATTGCTCATATACTACTTCTTCATACATACTACATACTTACTTCTTCATAAATACTTCTTCAACAACTAATGGAGTAGAACGAAATTTATTTTGAACAATTAATAATTCGATGTTTTTGATGGAGCAGTTTGATAACAAGCCCAGGTACCTCGTGGAGTAGGATGCAACAAAAATTCAGTATTTTTTATTTACAAATTTATTTTAAAAATTCTTTGGAGAGAACTAATGAATGAGATTCTTATCTTTTTTAAACAATAGAATAAAAAGTGAATCTAAAATAGCTATTTAAGCAAATTACATTCTTATAATCACTTTTGAATTATCATAAGAATGTAATTTGCTGTAACTACACTGCGAAAATTCAGTTGGCGATTTTAGTTAATTAACTGATTGATGATTTTAGTAAATTGAACGACTCACAAAATTACGCTCGTTTGCCTTAGCTGCGTCCCCAGTAGACAAACTGTTAGCGGCCGACTAAGTTAACGGCGTCCACAGTTTGCTAGTCTTGCGCTCACTCTACGCGTTACGTGCGCCGACTGTCTCAGAGAGCGGTCGACTCACAGCAAAACTGGTTCCAGTCGGCAGCGGCGATATGGTTGTTCAGCTAACTCGAATTTCAGTTTGCCACAAATTTGCGGATCACTCAGTGGCTAACAGCTTGCCTACTGGGGACGCAGCCTTAAGAGGGGCCAATCCAACTTACTTTTCATACAACCGCTCGTACGTGGGTGTGGCGTCGTAATAGATCTTTCTATGAAACTTTTGATCTAATAGGTATCTTGTGCACTATATCTAGGTTTCTATCCAAACAAAATCAAAATTTGGAGAAACAAATTCAGTATAAAATTAGTTTCTCCAAATTTTGATTTTTTAAGTTGGATTGGCCCCTCTTATAGGTTGAGTTTCACTTCATTCCGGTTACCAGTTTACACTACTACACCCAAAATGTCATTTATCTAATTAACTCTATGAAGAAACGTCACGCTACGCCCGCAATACAGACAACCTTTCATTTTCACGCCACTTTTTCTGATTCCCGTATTTTTTTTATTATTTAGGTAATTCCAAACATAAATTGAAGTTTTGGGATTACCATTTTGGAGTCGAAACGATAGGTGTTATTAAAAAGAAGTCTCAAGAAACTCTAACTTTATTTTATTTCCAGCAGTTAAAGATATAACTGAGCGCCATTTTGGAATCGAAAAGATATTAAAAGAATTACTCAACCTTATAAAAAACACCAATACGACTAATGGATGCTCACTATAAACCTAAAGATGTTTTTATGCCTAAAGACAGACTAAAGACATCTTTGTCTATGTCCAAAGATTTAAGTAATCTTGTAATGTCTATATAATATATTCAATTTGGTTCATAGTCAACAATAAAAGGGGGTAGATTAACAACTTACCCTCTGCACTGAGTGGATGATGAGGGTCGACTTGTTGGCAGCGGACTGAGGACTCAGTTCTAGTTCCCGAAGGGCTGATTCCGTCAGGACCGTGTTCTCTAGACCTTGAAGGACAAAAACTCAAATTTAACAGTTGCCCCCATACTTACAAACGATGATTAAACCAGCACTCAATTGACGGTTCTGTTAGAATTTTAAGCAGTAAACAGCTTTTACTAAAAATAATTACCAACACCACACCAAAATTTTTTTAAATAGACCGATATTATTTATTTGCAACCTCCGCACACACATACAATCTTTACATAAAAAAAATATTCGAACGTATTCCATACTTCACTTACAACTAAAACAAACAAAACCACATAAACAAATGAGAATCAACTATAAAGAATTTATTTATCTATTTTGAATTGCCCAAAATTGTTTTATTATATTTCTGTTTGTTTTTTATACCTCGGTATATTTTTGTTACATTTGGTGATCAATAAAGTATTATCTATCTATCTATCTATCTATAAAGAAACAAGAGATTTATATAGATTTTCTAATACAATACTGGATGTGTGTTTCAGCATGGCAAAAAGGTAGTAAAGGTATCTATCTCAGCATGATTTTTAAATTGTCTCAAACAAATAAAGTTAAATTATAACTTTGGTGACTCTCATGGAAATCGAACCCACTACCTTTGGATCTAGATCATACAACGGAACGTAAGTAATTTACTCATCTCATTATCTTTCTTTGCTTGTGTTGTTTACCTTACGTCAAACTGTACGCGTCTGTACGTGGGTTGGTTCTTATGTTTCACAAATTTTTCAATGATTTTTAATACATTTTATAAATGTAATTAGGAAAAAAAATACTTGTATGGTCCAGACTTGAAATGGTGATGGTGACTCCTTAAGGAAAGTCCTTAATCGTGACGGGCGAAGCCGAGGACGACATAAAGTTAATGATGCTGAAGTAAACTCCCTGAGGTGACTCCATGATCGTGACGGGCGAAGCCGAGATCAACCTAAAGTCAATAATGTTGATTCTCACCGTTCTGTCTGAAGATAGTCTTGGTGGTTGTGACCCCCTGAGGTGACTCCTTGATCGTGACGGGCGAAGCCGAGATCGGCCTAAAGTCAATAATGTTGATTCTCACCGTTCTGCCTAAAGATAGTCTTGGTGGTGGTGACTCCCTGAGGTGACTCCTTAATCGTGACGGGCGAAGCCAAGATCGGCCTAAAGTCAATAATGTTGATTCTCACCGTTCTGCTTGAAGATAGTCTTGGTGGTGGTGGTGACGCCCTGAGGAGAGAGGGTTCGGAGGCTCTCCTTGATCTTGACGGGGCGGGAGCCGAAGTCAGGGATGTCAGCGCCTTCGATGAAGAGGAACTGGATGTGGATAATAAGGAATACGTTAAGTAGCTAATTGATATTTTGAAGGACGAATAATGATAAATGTAGACGTTGATGACGAGGTTGACAATGATGATGATGCTGCTAATGATAACAGTGATGTTGATCTGACACACCTCGACTGTAAGGCCAGGGGAATAACGATGAATATACATAGATGTTAATGACGAAGATGATGTTAATGACGAATATGATGATAATGATGACGAGGATGATGATAATGCTGCTGCTGACGATAACAATGATAACAGTGATGAAGATCTGACTCACCTCGACAGTAAGCGTACCGCTGACGTCATGTTCCTCCATGGGTCGAGTCTGCAGTGCGATCTGTTGACGTTGCGATGGCGCGGCCAGAAGCTCATCTATGCCCACTAGACCGAGGCCTAGGAATCTAGACAATAGCAAATACATCTATTGATATAACAATAATAAAAGAATAAAAGTTTTTAATTTGACAAAAGATTTACACTGTAACTCAATTATTTATAACCTAAAGGGCGCTCCACATTCTCAAGAGAATCTCGCGAGAACGCGAGAAACGTGAATGAATCATTCACGTTTCTAGATCGATCGATCCAAAATGTGGAGCGCCCTTAAGTAAAGCGATTCAATAATTATAAGACTAGATTATAAGCGATTCAATAATAGAAAAAAAGTATACATGGACGTAATAGGTAGCTTAATCATTACGATCAACGAAAAAAATTAGGCATACGTCAAAGATATCTTTCGATACACCCGTGTATTTTTACATTGAAGAATTTCGATGCCCATCTTTTTCAAGAAGACTTCTTAATCAGTTTAAGTATAATTTGTAATAACAAATTATACTTTTGAATACAAATAAAATTCATAGATATACTCGTACAGGACTTGATAAAAGAAAAAACTAAGGGCAGAAAAAATAGGTAGCTTAATTATTTCGAACATCGAAAAATTTTAATAGGGTGTGGTAATGTTTGACATCAAATCAAATATAAACTTATAGGTACAGATAAGGTGACAGAAAATAAGATCGCTTAAAATGTATTTTGTGTTCCTATTATCTCTTCTGAAGTAAATTCCTATTTTATTTTAAAATATCATAAGGTTAAAGAAAAGAACACGGAAGACGACATAAGTTATTCTAAACAACGAATACGAATAGTTTGAATATATTGGAATGGTTTTGTTTTGCGTCACAACATTCAAATTGTTACAAATCAGGTGACAAAGAATAAGGCAATCTCTTAGCACTTACGAGTACTATAACAGCTAACTACTGTAATGACATAGCATAACAATTTTTATTTTAACTGAAAAGCGGACAATCTTAATTTTTGTGTTAATCATTTACCTGTGTTGGCCTGGTCCTCCGCCGGGCGATGCAGTGGCCGTGCGGTCGTATACCTCGAATAGAAGCTCAGCTGTTTGAGGCGAAAGATCACTGTAAAGTGTAAAATATATTAGCAATATAGTAACTTAATTTAAGCTTTATGTCTAAAACATTGATTTGTTACGAAGTTTTCGTATAACAATGCCCGATGTTTCTTGTTGAACAAAAAATGGCTTCTTCTCTCTTTTCACTGATCTCTATATGGTAGCTACTTCCGCGTAGCCATAATATTTTGCCCATGTTTTACATGGACTGCTGGTCATGCTGTGGGGTAAAGTTGGCGGCTTGGTTTAGCCAACTTTACCCCAAAAAATGTGTCTCAGACAGAATGGGCTGAAACTCCTTAAGAAGCCCAAAAGACAATTATATAAAAAACAGTAAGAAGACAAGCATTGATCCCTGAGGTACCCCAGAATATTTACCAAAAATACTTACAATAAGAAGTGTTCTTCCCACTGAGGGCTGTTGGTTTCCTTCTTGAACGCCGTCTGGTTTTTCTGAGGCGGCTCATCCATTTCTACCACGCAGTATGGTGCCATGCAGCCGGACTTGCCTGTGTCAAAGGCGTTTGATAAGTCGAGGAAAACATCACTAGGTAAGATTTGGTGGCTAACATTTTATACATCGGCAATAAAGGGCCTCAAAGTTGAATGGTGCTTTAGCACCATCAAGCTTGCGACAATATTTTGGTAGCATATTAAATATAATAATAAAACATGGAAAAACTCTAGACCAAAGACAAGAGGACACCAGGAGGTTGGACCTAAATTATATTTTACCTCCCAAGTCCTTCGCAGCCACCACTTTGACCAGCAACCTCTTCTCTCCCAGGAGTTGTACGCTGCCGGATGTGGAGTTTGGTGTTGACGTGTACAGATGTCTGTCGTTCTGTAACTGAACGTAACTTATGTTAGCAATATGTAATTCTAATTCTGGTAAAGAAAATATTTACATTAAAGCATCCGCGAAGGTTATAATGAAAAATAATTCTGAGTTCTTAGGTAAGATGTGAGAAGCCCTAAAAGACATAGCCGGGCACCACGATGAGGATGACCTAGGCGCCGAAAAGTTTTGACTGCGGTTAAGGCGCAGAAACCCCTTTTGGCCCCGCCTCAACACAGTATTTTTATCTCATTGCTGTTTTTGTCACTGGTTTGTTTAAGCTTTTATTTGTTTCTTGTTTATGGTTTTTTATTATTTATTAGGTGTCAAAGGCTAAGGCCTTTTAATGTAGAAAGTAAGCTTTCTTATCTAGTTTTTGTCAAACAGATTTTTCTTCGGCTTCTGTCAAATCTAACTGGAGTTTACTTGTTGTCTGGGGTCCGTTAAATGAAAATTAAATTGTGTTGTCTGTTGTCAAAAAAAATGTGTTGTTATTCTAATTACCATAGAGTCATAATGCAGCGGCAGCCTCGGGCCAGGCGTCTCGACGTAGCGGCGCAGGCGCGGGCATGTCGGGTAGGGAGCCAGGTTGAACTGAAGGTTTGTACTGCGCAGGGCGTTCACTACGATGTCGCTGGAATAGGAGAACATTGTTTTAGATGGTGATAACGAAAGAGATACGGAGGGTAGATGTGAAAGAGTACGTCGAGACATTCCTTTTATCGCCACCTTCAGGCCTTCAAGGGTTCCAAGGGTGTTAAAGAGGGTTTTAAGACTCATGATTCTTCCTTGGGGAGCATCATACCTGACTGTTTGTCTTCGTGTCGTTGGGCACAGGGCTCCGACGGTGGCCAATGCTACCTTCATATCATAAGGTGCATCTTACCTGACAGTTTGCTGGAGAGGAGTCTCCGCGGCGTTAGGTCGCAGGGCTCCGACGGGAGCCAATGCTATCTTCACCTCGGGCCAGCCGTCGCATTTCAGCTCTCCGGTCAGCTTATCCGTAATGCATGTGATGTTGAGTCGGGCTCGGAACCTGGGAAAGAGACGCGGCGTGTTGCTGAATCTATACGTTTGGATGGCAAGTTATAATTCTAACAGAACTAAAGCCTGACATCTAGTATTATAAATTTATAAATGACTAGCTGGCCCGTGCCCTGACTAGCCGCCCACTTCGTTGGGCGGTAAAAATCTGGCAACCACGAAAAAGTCTTTAATTTTTCGGGTTCTTACAAATAATGTGGTTTTTTGTAAAATATTTTTCAAAATCTGTTCTGTAGATCCAGAGATTACCCTCTACAACCTCACAAACTCACGAACCTCTTTATAATCTTAATATGTATAGATTTATACAGAGTACAGTATTTGGAGATTTATGAGGGAGGCATACGTCCAGCAGTGGACGAACACAGCAACCTACGATGATGATTATCATGATGATAGAGAGTCAGCAACTAGTATGCCTGCGGTCCGGGACGCTGCAATGCCTATTTCACTTATAAATAATGGTGACATTGATAGATGGATTAGGTTGGTCGTCTATTAGTCAGAGGAATGAACAGGTCAATACGTCTGAGGCTGACGAAGCCGTGGGTTTCCTCACGATGTGTTCCTTCTCCGTAAAGCACGTGTTAAATGTATACATACATTTGGCAAGTAAGAAAACATCCATTGGTACACATACATTGGTCGGTATGAACCCGCGGCTTTTCACTACTTGCCGGCAGCACCTAGAATGTTGCCCTTCCTCTCTTGGGATACCTACAGTCCGGAAGATGGGCAGCAGCGTCTTTCCGTGTATCAACATCGCCGACCCGCCTGCCAAGAGTGTTGAGTGTGGCAACGATTATGATCAGTACTTGAATCTCTAAGTCCATGAGGGCTGTGTGCAGCAGTGGACGTCCTACATCAGTGATGATGCGTTGAACTTACTTGTTAACGTTGACCCTGTAGTGGGACACCTCGACCTTCTCCCCTCGCTGGCTGAAAGCCTTCAACTGGAAAGCGGGGGTGGCGTCACAGTCGCAGGTGATAGTCTGTAAAATGACAAGAAGTAATAAATACAAATAACTTATTTGGTACACATTCAAAAAAACTATCAGGAAATTTATTTAAAATCCAGTTAAAAAAATGGCTTCTTAGGAAATGCTATTATTCTATAAATCAATATTTTAATTACAAGGACATAGATGATTTTGAATATATTTATTGACATTGTTTTTATTATTATAATCAATTAATTAAATCATTTATTTTTGCATGAAATCTGTAAATTTAATTATCTTATGTGTAGTGTTACTCATAAGCCAAAATATTTGCATGCCTATATGGTAGAATCTAAGGGACATTTAATTTTAAGACCAACTCTGTAACCTATATTCGTGCAAATAAACGTCTTTAATCATTAATCTTTAAAATAACATTTTGTGTGTGTGTGCGTGTGTGCATATGTATGTACACATAAATACATGTGCCGTGGAGTACTGGCTATAGAATTTTACCTCTCCTCTCATGCCAGTGGATGCAGTGAGCCTGATAAAGGATACCTCCGGAAGATGGATGGGCAGCAGCGACTTTCCGTGTATCAACATCCCGTACTGGAGCCAACCCTCATGATCAGCACTTGGAGGTCCATTTGGCCTATGTCCAGCGGTGGACGTCCTACGGCTGAACTTTCATCATTATTCACGGATGAAAGCTTGCAATTGTTTACGTAAACAACATTTGTTTACGTAATAAAAACGCCGATGAGACCGAAAGCGCGGCTTAGCTGCAAAGGGGTGTGGACGGGTTGCCATGTTATCTGAATGGTAACTAAGAGATGGGCATCATCGAACCCATATCCTTAGAAGGTAAGAGACGCGGCCGCCCGAAAAAACGCTGGTACCTTGTAATGAAAAAGATCGGAATGGTTTAATAGATTATAAAACATTATTGCAAAATAAAAGCCTATTGCATTGATAATAATGGTCAAAATAACATAATTAACCCATTTCGGGCATCTCATAGCAGAGAATACGTTATAATTGTGGATCTCTGACACTCAGAAAATTCAACCTTAGCGATAATTAGATCTCACAGAAACTTTAGTCAAAACTGATAAACCACTTTCCCACCGTCCTATTATCTGGACCAAGTGGTCCAGATAATCGTACAGGTCGATTATCGACAGGGAAAAGTAGTAGTAAAACTTTTTGTGAAGATTTCATCCGGGGAAGTACTACCACCATACCTATTTCTGCTGCCAAACAGTGATGCCTGCATTGCTGTGTTCCGTGTTTGCAAGGGCCGGTAAAAATGTCGGCACATGAGACCTTATAACTATAAATAAATAATAAATAATGCTGGACAAATCACACAGCATCATCTAGCCCCAAGATAAGCAGAGCTTGTGTTATGGGTACTAGATGACTGATATACTTAAACATTATACTACATAGATAGATATTTTTATTATACATATATAGAAAAACACCCAGAACACCCTGAACAAATATCTGCAGATCGTACAGACATTTGTCCCGAGGCAGGAATCCAACCCGCAACCCCTTGCGTCGCAGGCGGACCTTCGCCCGCTGCGCCACAGAGCTCGTCATCATAACTCTATGTGACGGGCGCAATGCAGTGCAGCGTTGGTCACGTGCTTAGTGAACGTGATCACCGCGGCATTGCAATTGTAGCGGTTACCCCTTAACATCAGGTGGGCCTCGGGCTTGTCTCGAAATTTAGTCGTATAAAGAATATGTAGAATTGGCTGAAGACCAGGATAGACGGCAGACATTGGGGGAGACCTTTGCCCAGAACTGGGACGGTACAGGTTAAAATAAATGTTTACGTACCACGTCGTCCTTGGAATCACATTCGCAGAAGACGTTGGAGACGGAAGGCGGCTGACTGTCCAGGGCTCGCACCAGCTCCACGCCGATGCCTTGCTGAAACAGGGAACACAAGGTTACTACTGTTACTACTTATAACAGTAAAATTTTGTTATAAACCAAGCCCTTCAAGTTTAATTTTCGCAACGAAAAGTACCCTTCAATAAATGATGATTAAATTATTTCTTCTCTTCTCCCTGCCCTTATCCCACTTTATGCGGGGTCGGCACGACATGTTTTCCTCTTCCAATCTCCTCTCTCAGTCGCCGTCTCAACACTCACTCCTTTTTTCGCACTCCATCCATCGCTTCTTTGGCCTACCTCTCTCACCATCTCCATGCAAATTAATTCCTAACATTCTTCTTCATAAACTCGATTTATCCCTCCTCATCAAATTATTTATTGCACAAAATAAAACATGTACGTACACAGGCAAACTTAACGCTCTTTAGCATTTTCCTCCAGCTAACCTTCGTGCCCGACTCTAAAGTCTAATCAAGGCTAAAATTCGTCAAGATCAGTACAGCTTTTTTTGACGTCAAGACGAAACATAACTCACATAAATTCGCTTTTATTAACCGACTTCAAGAAAAATGAGGAGGTGTTCAAGTCGTCGGTTTTTCTTTTAATTGTACGCGGAAAGACGCTGCTGCCCATCTTCCGGAGGTATCCCTTAGCAGGTTCTTACTGCATCCACGGGCGTGAGAGGAGGGGTAACATTCTACTGTCGGCACCCTACGGCAATCCATGATAAATCGAGGTAAATACTCAAATGTAACATGGGTACTTATTATTATATCTTTTATAAATTTTATTTTATCAATTTGTGGTGTTCATTTTTCTTACTATTGTTATTTAATTGTTAATAATTATTTAAATGTATTTATTTGTTGAGGGGCAACATTCTATTGCCGGCACCCCCCAGCATAAGGAAATAAATAACTTATTGCAATTAACAGTACTTAACAAAAATATAAAAAAAAACTTCAAACCTACATAACAAGCTATTAGCTTTGTGCTCTACACACTTATTTTTAGGGTTCCGGACCAAAATGGTACATGCAGCGTGGCGCGTGGCAGTGTGATAACCGCCTTATAGTATTACTTTGTCTGTCTGTCTGTCACAATTGGATATCTTGAGAACTACTGATGCTATCGACTTGAAATGGGGTCTCAAACGTTAAGTGAAGTTACTAGGTAATGTGGGGTATTATATGAAAGGTATTCATTTGCACATTAATAAACAGTTTTTAGTTTTCCTTTATGCCGTATCGTTTTCGAGTTATTTACAAAAATATTGAAAAATATAGCGTTTAGCGAAAAATTTGCCTTTATCTCCGAAGTTTGAAAGCTAATAGAAGTGTACGTAAAGACTACAGGAAAATTATAGCGAACTCTCATATTTGCATAGTTTTTATGAAAATGGGCAGAGGCGGCTTTACCTATAGTGCAGGGTGTGCGGCGCACACGGGCGCCGGGTCTAAAGGGGCGCCGAGCGCCATCTAATGCGACACAACAGATTATAGGTTAATGATTATATTGGCGTAGTGTCGCATCACTACCAAAGGCGCGTGCCGGATGAACGGAAAAGAAACGTTGGGTTGCAGTACTCGAACAAATAATTAATATTATTCATTTTTTAGCTAGGCAATGTCTGGCTTTTCTGGAAAGATCTGAAAAAAATACGATTCTGGTAATGGTAACTTTTGAAAGCTGGTTGAATATACCTCTAATTTTGTTAATGTGCTTGCGGAACACATTGCCCTTATTCAAAACTCATTATCATGGCCATAATATTCAGAATGAAATAATACAATTATTAGGAGAAAAAATAAAAAAAGCTATTGTTTTGCAATTGACACAATCCAAATATTTTTCAGTTATTTTAGATTGCACTCCAGATATTGCACACGAAGAACAAATATCGGTTGTCGTACGGTACGTTCTTTTAAATGCAAGCAACAACGAGGCAAAATAACACTTTCTGGGTTTTTTCCTATTACAGACACTACTGGCCAGGGTTTAACTCAACTTTTGTTAGATTTTTTAATCTCAAACGAAATTGACATACAAGATATGCGTGGTCAAGGTTACGATAATGGTGCAAACATGAAAGGGAAAAATAAAGGTCTTTAAAAACGAATTTCAGATATAAAGCCGCGCGCATTTTATGTATCATGTGCGACACACAGCCTAAATTTGGTAGTGAATACGCTTCTAAAAAAGGTTCATTAGAAATAGTAAATTTATTTTCAATTGTGCAAGAAATTTATGTCACTATTTATGTTATATGTTATTTATTTATGTAACGTTGGCAAATACTTGCTAAAGAAGCGCCAACTTTAAGTCTAAAACCACTCTCAAATACTCGATGGGAGAGCAGGGTAACCCCTTCCTTCCTTAAAAAGCTTCTTGACATCATTTAAAATTGCACTATTTGCACCCGAATTTTCGTATGAAAATATAACTGTAAGTATTCCATTTTGACCCCGCTCCTACTAGGGGGCGCCAGGGTACTGGTGGCACACGGGCGCCACAAGGGCTAGAGCCGCCTCTGAAAATGGGGGTGGAACTCAAAAATTTTAGTGAAGTTACTAGGTCATGTAGATTATCTTAAGAAAGGTATTCATCACATTAATGAACAGTTTTTAGTTTATTTTTAAGCCGTATAGTTTTCGAGATATTTACAATACTTTGAAAGTAAAAAAAAATAACAAACAAGCTTTTATTTAAACTTACTAAAAATAATAAAATAAACATTTTCCATTAAAGTTTAATGTCAACTTAAAACGTCTTTACACAATTTATGTGATAAAAAAGATGGAGTCGGACTCGCTCTTGCCCGGTTTTATTTAATGATGATATCACGTTAATTGTACAAGGTCACTGTGTTCACACGTTTTATCAAACCGTGTTGTTTTGCGGTTAAACATAGCATTAACTGTGCTCCAAGGTTGCAATATGCACAGCGATATTATAAACTTGTAGCTTTTTTATACTTAGTTTTTAAAGGGTTTTCTATCTTGTCTCCGAAATTTTATATCCCTAATATAATAAGGATTAGCACGTTGAAGTGGCAATTGGCAGGCCATATAGCGCGCAGAATAGCCGTGGGGTGCCGGCAGAAGAATGTTACCTCTCCTCTCATGCTCGTGGATGCAATAAGAGCCTGCAAAGAGATGCCTCCGGAAGATGGGCAGCAGTGTCTTTCCGTGTATCAACATCTCATACTGCGCTCGCCAACCCGCCTGCCAAGCGTGGTGAGTATGGCAACTACCCCTCATGGAGATCTATGAGGGAGGCCTGAGTTCAGTAGTGGACGTTTTATGGCTGACATGATGAATATAATAAAGCCTATATTGGTCATACACTATTGGCCTCATGAATAAGCTCAGAGTCGCTCAACGAGCTATGGAGAGGGCTATGCTTGGGGTTACTCTACGGGATCGAATCAGAAATGAGGAGTTACGTAGGCGAACTCGGGACAACGACATAGCCAAACGGATTAGCACGTTGAAGTGGCAATGGGCAGGCCATATAGCGCGCAATATAGTTGGCCGATGGGGCCGCAAAGTTCTCGAATGGAGGCTGCGGAACTGGAAGCGCAGCGTAGGACGTCCACCTACAAGATGGGCAGACGACTTGGTGAGAACCGCTGGTCGGCGGTGGATGCAGACGGCTTCCAACCGCAGTACTTGGAGAGCAATGAGGGAGGCCTTTGTCTAGCAGTGGATGTCCTACGGCTGATATGATGATGATGACTGAAGTATGAGTTTTCTAAAGGTTTTATAGGGCTCTCTATTCTGTCACCGAAATTTATATTCATATTATAAAAGATTTTAGACTTATATTTTTGTTTTCTCAAAATAATTTTACAATTCACTAAGTAAGTAGGTACATGAGAACTTACAAATTCAAGATGTAAAAGTTGGTTTTAGAACCTTACTAATAAATATTTTGATTGCTTTGTGTGGCAAAATAAACGTATTATTCTCTATTCATCATCATCATCATCATCATTCCAACCGTAAAACGTCTACTACTGAACACAGGCCTCCCTCATGGATCTCCATGAGGGGTAGTTGCCATACTCACCACGCTTGGCAGGCGGGTTGGTGAGCGCAGCACGGGATGTTGATATACGGAAAGACGCTGCTGGCCATGTTCCGGAGGTGTCCCTTAGCAGGCTCTTACTGCATCCACGGGTAGGAGAGGAGGGGTAACATTCAACTGCCGGCACCCCACGGCAATTCTCTATTACTTATAAACTAATAGTAAATTGTACTAGACGAATGTAGAATCATTATGGACGTCAGTTACAGTACAGTACGTTTACCAAAACATATTTAACACTAATTCATCGAGTTTTCGGTTAACTCGGTATTGCGCTATGTTTGGTAAACCGCATTACATATTTGAGCGACTATTAATAAAAAAAAATGCCTTAAAAATTTACTTTACCCTTATAGTTTTCCTAGAAAGTTCATGGTTAAAACTACATTCATGATATTTTTCAGATTTGTAAAGTTTTAGATTTTATAGTGGGGGGACTTTCGAAAAAAAGTTTTTAAATTGAATGTTTCGCAAACGGAACCCTAAATCGAAAACCCCAAATTTGTATTCGCAACCCCTAAATGTTTTAAAATACTGATTCCACGACACCCTACACGTTGGGAAAATCAATACAAAAAGTTCATCCCTACTTTACGTGTATGGGAGGTTAATTATTATTCTGCATTTTTTTGTAGCGTTGTTATTATAAAATAAATAAAATAAAATACATTTATTTCAGGCTTCAACTAAAATAAGTTACAGATAAAAAACTTATTCTACGGCCCATATAAATATTATACCATAAAGTCTAAGACACTAAATATAAAACTATTAAAATTAATTAATTAAAATAACAGCTTTCTAGAACGACTGCAGTCTCGTCTCAAAGCCGGTGACGGACGGACCGACAGCCAGACAGACAGACAGACAGACAAAGCGACCATAAAAGTTTCTTGTTTAACTACGAAATCTTAAAAAAACGGCTTATCATGGCATGGCATGGAAGATAATATTACTGCAATAGAAACGAAACGCAACAAACCGTGCAACAAGACGTGACATTGATAAACTGTTATGAAAAATACTTTGTCGAGCCTGCCAACAACCTCAACGTTGGCAACATAACACATCTAGCTGCAAATGGCATCAACAAAGTGATATTTATTTAAACGCGATTAGTTAACCAAAACACCATGCCCGTGGATGCAGTAAGAGCCTGCTAAGGGATACCTCCGGAAAATGGGCAGTAGCGTCTTTCCGTGTACCAACATCCCGCTCTGCGCTCGCGAACCCGCCTGCCAAGCGTGATCAATATGGCAACTACCCCACATGGAGATCCATGAGGAAGACCTGCGAGTAGTGGACGACGGCTGAAATGGTAATGATGATCAGTTAACCAAACACAAAGTACAGCTGGCCCAAAAGCTTAGAGTCGCTCACCGAACTATGGAGATAGCCTGTATTACATTACACGGTATTCAGGGACCCTTAACCTAACTAAGAGTGGTGTAATAAGAGGGCGTAAGGGAGGGAGGGAATTTTTACCGATGACACCTGTCTATGTTGAATGTGCACTTTACTTTACTTTTACTTAAATTTTTTCAAGCATGATAAATCCATTGGTGCACGGCCAGTATCCAACCCACGACCTTCGGATTGAATGTCAGGTATACAATCCCGCACGGGGCCACACGGCTCTGCATACACTAGCTACCAAATACCTACGTCACAGAATACCAACAGTCTGAGGGCGCTCACACTTGGCCGAATGCCAAACGTGTCTCATGTGAAACGTATGATATATAGACTAGGTATCTATGTAAACATAGGTATAACTCCTGATTTATCTCGTATTAAAGCGCGCTCTATCGACCGAGTCTTCCCGAGAACAATACACCGAGTTATGAGGCATAACTGACGGGTGTTTAAAAAGAAACTTAATCTATGGTTACTGGAAAATTGTTTTTATGATTTAAATGACTATTTCATCATTTCAGCCGTAGGACGTCCACTGCTGGACAAAGACCTCCCTCATTGATCTCCAAGTACTGCGGTTGGAAGCCGTCTGCATCCACCGCCGACCAGCAGTTCTCACCAAGTCGTCTGCCCATCTTGTAGGTGGACGTCCTACGCTGCGCTTGCCGATCCGTGGCCTACATTCGAGAACTTTGCTGCCCCATCGGCCATCTGTTCTGCGAGCTACATGGCCTGCCCATTGCCACTTCAACGTGCTAATCCGTTTGGCTATGTCGGTGACCCGAGTTCTTCTACGTATCTCCTCATTTCTGATTCGATCCCGTAGTGAAACCGCGAGCATAGCCCTCTCCATAGCTCGTTGAGCGACTCTGAGCTTGTTCATAAGGCCTGTAGTGAAGGACCACGTCTCGGTTCCATATGTCATCACTGGTAACACACCAAAATAACTGACTATTTACTCGTTCATAATTTAGTACCTCCAACATTATAACATTTTAAAATATTTCCTTAAAAGAGGTGCAAATAAAAATAAAATCGGTCAGGTGCGCACTGGACTCGCCCAGCGAGGGTTCCGCTCCTTTTTATCCCGGTAGGTACAACGTGTGCGAAGCTGCGGGCAGAAGCTAGTATATATTTGAAATCTCCTTTTAATTCCCTTTATTTCTATACCCTACTCAATAGAGCTACTGAAAAAAATTGTACTTCCAATTTGGCGCTTAAAATCCACCATTTTGTTTTTTTCACGCGTAGGTATCTTGTCTAAGTTAGGTAGTTAATCTAACATACAAGATACGCGTGAAAAAAACACACGCGAATAACAATACCGTACCTTGGCAGTCGGGTAAAAAAGCCAGCATTTACCCCGGTGATGTCACCGATTTGATTTATATGAAACGTCGACCGATAAAAAGGTCACCATTTGACCTCCATGCCACGAGCGTTCATAATAACAATTATAATTACATAATTGGGGACAGGGAAAGCCACGAGCTATAAATTTAAAGTTAAATTACACGTATGTATTATAATATGTGTACTTACCCGAAAGGGGGGTTTCAGCCCATGAAAACAAGTAGTTTTAGAAGGAAAAAATCAGGAATTCGTATTTTTTTGGAATATTTTTAATTTGTATTAGATGGTGTGATGTAACGAAAACGCTGACTGAATGGTGGCCGAGAGAAGGGCAAAGAAAAAGGGGTCGTCCACCATCCCGATGGGTTGACGATGTTCGGAAGACCGTGGGTTGCACCTGGCTAAGAATAGCTTATGACAGAGGCGAATGACAAAATCAAAGGGAGGCCTATGCCCAGCAGTGGGTCGATAAAGGCTGATGATGATGATGATGATGGTGTGATGTAAAAATGATCCTGAGGTAAAATCGTTTTTTATTTACTTGGAGAAAAAGTTATCTGAAGCGAACTATGTAATTTAAGTATGTGCTTTATTCAATGTAATCGAGTCTTGTTCTTCGTTTGTAATTTGACTACTATAATAATTTGTAGCTTTTTGCTCTATAGAGGTAGAATAAACACTTATTGAATGTAACTTTGAGAGCGCAAAAGATAAAAAAAATTGCCATCCCATCGCCCTCCTCTCAGATAGATATTTAAAGATAGATATTTAGAGTATAGATATTTAAACAAAATTCATTAATAAACAACAAACAAATTATTCCATCAACCATCTGGTACCCTTAACATTAACACAGGCTCTGCATACTTTGAGGCTAGATCACAGAATAGTTAAAAGGTTTTAAGTATTATGTGGGCTAGATGGGGCTTTGTGAAATGATCAGAATTAGTTATTTATATTTATATACGTATAATTAATTCAAAATACGATGGTTTTGCAATCAGAAAACAGAATGATAACATAGAAGGCTAATAGTAGTGATTACTCACCAGTCAGTCATCCAATGACACGGTGATAAGTATGGCGATAACCTACGTCTACCAAGTTAAGAGCCTTACAATAGCACAAACTTAAAATATAATGCCGTGTTACAAAATAAAATCGTAAGGGAAAAACAATGCTCACAGAGAACAAGTTGAGTTAAAAAAAAACTTTTTAAAAACAAACTTTTTTATCTACAAAATTGCCTAATGCACACTCCTTCATTAGGCAATTTTGTAGTTCGTAATCGTTATTTATCTCAGAATCTGTGAAAGTTATTAGCTTCAAATTTAGGGAAATGATACTTTAGGCTTTTATCTTGGATTACATGTTTTAAAAACGCGATTGGTGATTTTTTTCTCGATAATATATGTATTTAAAAAAAACACAAGTTTTAGTTTGTTAAGTTTTTGTTTTGTCAAGAAACCTGGAAGTATTTCTTTAGTTTTGTCTTTTAATTTTTTGGTTGGTTGTTTCATTAACTTGTTTTAAGGTAAAAACAGTTTTGGCGCTAACGTGGTTAGAAAATACGGTGCGGGTCTATCGCTCTGTGCTTCTCACTCGCAAGAAAACCATATCTTGTCATTCCACTCGACGGTCGACGAGTGCTGCCATTTTAGCGCTTTCGGCGCTAGATCTAGCGCTTTTTTGCTATGTTCAGCGGGCACTTGATAATTTTAGCGCCTAGCGGATAATTTAGCGCTTTCTTAATTTTTAATATGGCAGCACTATTTGTTCCGTGGAGAATAAAATTATTGTCTATGTTCAATTTTGTGCTCTATGCCAGCTGGGTTTTAAATTTTAATATGGCAATAGAGCACGGGGAATCCCATGAACATTAAGTACGGTTTGTTTCATGTTTGGTTCAGGTTGATTGACTTTGGTTCTTTCATTTTCATTCTGTCTATGTGAACGTACTGAAGTTCAAGTTTAGATAACGTTCACGTTATAAGCACTGATTTTATTAGTTACTCTTGTGAGTGTTCCATAGTGTTGTGTTGGTTAACTCTTTTGAAATGGATGTACCATTATCAAAAAAAACTGTGTACAAACAAAGATATAAAGTCGAATGGGAGAAATCGCCCAAGTTTAAACAATGGTTGAAACCTGTGCCTGGAGATGATACAAGGGCAATGTGTTTGTATTGTAGGAAGAATTTTCTTGCCAAATTAAGCGATATCCAGAGACATTGTGATTCAGTTCATCACAAGAAGCAGGCGAAACCTTTCTTGGATAAAAAACAAACACAAATCTCTTCAATGCTGCAAAAACCCGTCGATAAACTTTGTGTTGAAGCTGAAGGTGCTCTCTCAATGTATGTTGCAGAACACTCAGCTATACAAGCAATTGATCACCTTACCGAATTATGTAAGAATAAATTTTCTGATTCTAAGGCAACTACAGAAATGAAATTGCACCGAACGAAATGTACAGCAATAATTCAGGAAGTATTAGCACCTCATTTTAAAGATTCTTTGAGAAATGATATTGGTGATAATTCGTATAGCTTGATTATAGATGAATCTACTGATGTTTCTGTTCGAAAATATCTCGGTATTGTTGTTAAATATTTTAGCAGCAGTCGCAACGAAATAGTTTCCACATTCTTAGGGCTGGTTGAATTGGAATCTGCAGATGCCGAAGGAATAGTTTCGGCGATAACAGCACAACTTGAAGCTATTAAACTTGTTAAAAGCAAGTTAATTGGAATCGGAACAGATAATGCTTCGGTTATGACTGGAGTAAACGCAGGTGTCCATAAAATCTTGCAGGAAAGGTATGCTTTACCCAATCTAGTGTTGATAAGATGTGTCTGCCATTCGATTCAATTGGCAGTGTCACATGCGTCATGTGAGACTATACCAAGAAATATATAATTTATGATAAGAGAAACTCACAATTGGTTCAAGCTTTCACCAAAACGAAAAAACGAATATAAAAAAATATATGAAGTGGTAAACTGTGGAGAGGAGCCACTTAAGATCTTAAAAGCTTGTGATACACGATGGCTGTCAATTGAACCCGCGGTAACTAGAATCTTAAGTCAATGGATGGAACTAAAATTACACTTTCAATTAATGAGAACTCGTGAAAATTGCTACCAAGCCGAATTATTATATAACATGTACAACGATGAAAGAAACAAAATTTATTTGCAGTTTTTGTGTGGAATACTTAATAATTTACAAGGAGCAATAAAAACTTTTGAAAACAAAACTTCTGACCCATGTCTGCTCTACAATACGCTACATGATTTGATATAAAACTTGTGCACGAAAATAATAATAGCGCAACCGAGAATGCAATTCGAAAGCATTAATGTGAAAGAACATCTGTCTATGTCACCATACCTTGGTTATTTATTTGAGAAAGAGATGAACGAGTCTTCATTGAATGAGGATGAAAAAAATGCAATGAAGACGAGGTGTGTTGATTTTATTATTAAACTTATAAATGAGCTGCAACAAAGACTGCCTGAAAATTTAAAACTACTCAAAAACTCTATGGCATTATCTGTTTCCGTCATTTTAAAACCAAACAGAAATATTGATAACTTTATACAAGTTTTGGAAAGTCTGGGTTACACAGAAAATATGGATAATGTTATACAGCAGTGGCAAACTGTTATCCTACAGAACTGGGAAAATACCGAAGATACGGTGAAGTTCTGGACAGAAGTTCAAGAGTCGAGGGACGCAGCTGGATGTTGTCCATATAAAGACTTATTCAATGTCGCGACAAAAATAATAAGTTTGCCACATTCAAATGCTGATATTGAGCGGGTGTTCAGCTTAATGAATGTGGTTAAAAGCAAGTTGCGAAATGCATTGCATTTAAAAACTATTAACGCCATCCTATTAATAAGAACAGGATTAACCGCGGTTAACAGCAACTGTTATAATTATCAACTACCAGCTGATATTTTAAGTAAGATAGGATCATCCGAAAAATATAAAGTAAATACTACTGAACCTAACCAGCCTGGACCTTCGAGTCCTCCAGTTTAGCTATGATGGAAGAAGAATTAAATTTTTTTTTTACTTGTTTTTTACTTAAAGGTGACTTTACTATACCCAAACTGTAGGTATAGAATAATATTATTATGTTTTCTCTTCTAAATTGTATTATTGTAATAAAAAGTTGTTTTTCACTACAATCACTTCGTTTTTTTTGTTGTGCTTATGACGCTTTTTCCACGATCAATGTGATTACACAATCTACCATATTATACACATAGAGCAAAACAACGGAGCCGTAAACGAGATGCGTTAATACGAGTCGCAATCTGCGTCTCGCTTCCAAACCTTTATCAGAATTGTTTTAAGAGTTCATGGTTACAGCCCATGTTTAGTATGGGAGATTATTTAATCACACTGATCGTCTAAAAAGCGCTTCACTTAAAAGTTCGAATTTAGCGCTTTATTGACTCGTTTGAGCCGATTTAGCGCTTTAATGGCTCGTGAATATATTCGAATCTAGCGCTTAGTGCACCGCTGTCAGCGCTGTTTAGGTTTTTTCATCTGGCAGCACTAGTCGACGCTCTGTTGTCAGTTGGCTACGGCATTGCGAGAGGGACGGATCTGTGCTTGACTTCGATACTTTTTCTATTATAGAGATACTTACTAGGTTTTACTATTATACTACTTTAATTAAATTATATATACCTCTAATGATAGCATAGAATAGTTAATAGTACTACACTACCTAACGTACGTAGGTAAGTTAGTCGACCAAAATACATCAGCAAAGCGAGCGCGATTCGAACTCTCGCACTCAACCGCACTGGCGGCAGTGTTGCGTATTTTGGTTGGGTGAAGGGAAGTGGGGCATAAAACCCATCTCAAGCGGCGCTATTGCACGCTCTTGATAGTTTCTAGGGCCACCTTTCAGCCTTCACCTTTCATTTCCTTCTTTTTCTCCATCATCAGACCCTGGTTACCATCTAGCACCAAAGTACTCGGTAATAAGACGGATCAAACGAGTCCAAACTCGATGTGGTTATGTCGTTTAACTACCGAGTTCCTATGGCCATCTTCCGGTTCCATCATCAGATCAGCTCCATGTCACAATCATTTTGTATTGTCATCCGATTTACACATGCATGCAAAATTTCAGCTCAATCGAAAACCGGGAAGTCTACAACATCTGGATATCCTTCGGGGATGCTCATGGAATGCTGGCAGCGGCCCGAGTCCCTCGCCGGTACTTCAAGGAGTTTTCTTAAAAAGTGATCAGTGTCACATTTTTACGAAATGTTTGATTTTTGTTATTTTCATTTGAAGCTGCAACGATTTCCTACATATGTATTTATTGGTATAATGTCGTGATAGCGTTATTGATATTAATTTTATTAAGCTAATAATACTTATGCTTAGGACAATACAGATTTTTTAAACGTAAGCACTTAAAATACTGTATCCTTAGCTTGAGCAGCGTATGTCAAGTAGTTACGGTTCATATGCCTAGGAATTGGTTTTACGTTGCATTACATTTTGTAAATTTATGATTTAAAAAGGAAAAATATTTAAGTAAAGCAACTAGTTAACATGTTATAATATATTCTTATGAGACCATCATGCCAAAAGGAACTTATTATTTGTTAATAATAAATCTAAATATAAGTACAAATATAATCTTACTTGTTAAAAGTAATTTACTTTTATAAAATTTTCAATGGCACTTACAAAATAACTTTTTTATTAGGAAAATAGGCAAAAAATCTTACACACTACATAATTATTATTAGCTCAGTCAGGTAGTGTAGAAGATCTTCAGCGTCTGTTTTTAGTAGTTGACCCCTTAGGGTACAGGGACGTTAGTTAAATCCTCTCACCTCTCACTCTTCGCAACTCGAAGCAGTTAGAGGCCACACCCCTGAAACACGTCAGCTAAACCTGACGCGTCAATATACAAAGTAAAACTTCACAAATTATAAAGGGCGCTCCACATTCTCACGAGACATTCACTTTGGAAGAACTTTGGAGAACTGTAGCGAGAACTTCTTTTGGGTACACACTCTCACAATGTTCTCAAATAGTTCTCACTACAGTTCTCGCGCTCGATGACGATGGACGCCGAAGTAGTTTTTTAGTTTATTTTTGTAGTCTTTTAAATTTGTATTCCATAGCACGGGTTCCGCTTGGAAATATTCTAAAAATTTCAACTCAAGTTCGTTTGTCCAAGTTACGCTCATATTGACGCCACGCGGTACACAACACACAACCGTTCAAGTCGGCGGCTCGCGCGCTACTGAGAAACATGCGAGTGTGGAGTCAATACACGTTCTCGCCTGTTCTCACGTTCTCGCGCTCCTTTGTCTCGCGCCAAAAAACCGACAAAAAATGGAGAACAGCCGGAGAACAACGCGAGAACTTGAGAAGAATACGCGAATCGCTTCCACATTCACGTTTCTCGCATGTTTCTCGCGTTCTCGCGAGATTCTCTTGAGAATGTGGAGCGCCCTTAAGAGAACAAAATTCAATTCAAAATAATAAGGAAGTCCTCATCCTGAGAGGTATTTAAAGCCCGAGTCAAAGATTTATATCTTTCAAAAATATCATAGTATTGTTTATTAGTTTTTTTACGCCTCTTTATAATATTTCATTTTGCTACATTATATAATATGTATGTATGTATTTATTTGGTTTAGGTATTTATAATATATATATTTAATATTATATGTTATTAAACTAGAATGTTATTAATTTTTTTAAGAGTTTGCTCCGTCTCTCTCTAATTTAGTACACCTCCGGCCATTCTTCCTATCAACTGTATCTTCTAACATAATTGATAACACCGCCCATTGTACCTTGATTTGTAATATTTTATTTGTAATTTGCTTATCTTCTGTATTTTGTGTACAATAAAGTATTTTCATTCATTCAATTTGATCGCTTCAGATGTCACGCGAGTTAGGAACAGAAGTGTGCATAATGATGAATAAATGAAAAGCCTTATCGAAACGATTTTCTTCAATCACTCATGCATTAGATCCGTATGACATAAAGCGCAGCTTACGCACATCCACATCACAGATTATAAATAGCCAAGGCATTATAGGTAAGCTCAATGACTCATAAAAATTGATACAGGGTGCGCTGGAATATGCATAGGTTTACAATCAACTATTTAGTTATTCCCAATTATTTATTGGCTCAGTTAAAACATATTTACTCAGTTAACAAAAAAAAAAAAATCTATGAACGCAAAGCGCGTTCATAAAAATTACATAGATACGTTGCCCATCGAACCAGTTAATTAAAAACCACTGTATCTCATTATGTACTCCAGATCTTTAGTAGATACCTTGATTGCTTAATGTTATGTTGCGAATGCATCTCTTAGATACAGGTATGATCTTATCATTTCATTCAGAAATAAAGACCTAATGAGGGTATCCCACTATATAACTATCTGTCCAATGTATAATAATATATCGCTAATTAAATATTGAATGTCATAAATATGAATAAATTTTTGATAATATATTATGTGTTAGACCTTTATGTGAACCTACACAATTTGACAATATATTTTTCTTATTCTTATTCAAAATGCCATGATTGTATATTGTGTTAGGTACACACATATACCTATATATTATTGTATCCTATTGTATCCTCTCCATCCAAAGGTTGTCTGGAAGAAATCGCTCTAAGCGATAAGACCGCCCATTGTGTATTTCTGTGGTTTTTGTAGTTTAAGTTAATTTTAGTTATATTAATAGTAGTTTTTATTTTCTGTATGATTTACGCAATAAAGAGTTTATCTATCTATCTATCTATCTATAATTTTGTTTTATTTGTCATATTATTGATTAAGACTTGCAACAATTTTCTTTTTAAATACCTTAAACGTCATGTAGTGTGCATATAAATTATATAAATGACAAATTAAAAGCAATGAACCATATCTGATCGTTCATGCGAGAGAGATTCATGACGTCACTGCATTGCGCTTCACACATATTATACATAGATACATATGTACTGACGTTTCCTACCGAACAACCGAATTAAAACTTTAAGCACCAAATCTTATTAGGTGCTCTACCAGGTCCTTGCTGTGACAAATTTTAATGGATGAACGATTCATAAGTTTTCAGAAAAAAATTAAAAAGTATTTACTACTGAATCCATTTTTTTTAATATAAGTAAGTAAGGCCTGCCAAGCGTGGTGAATATGGCAACTACCCCTCATGGAGATCGCATGAGCGAGGCCTGTGTTCAGTAGTGGACGTTTTACGGCTGAAACGAACGAAGTAAGGCCTTTGCATCTATTATACATGATTTATACAGAGTCAGCAACCGGTAATAATGCTGTACGGGACGCTGCAGTCCCTGGGACATTCTTGGATGGATTAGGCTTGCCCAGCACCTATACCACCCTCTCAGCTTAGTCAGCTATTATTCAGAGGAAAGAACAGGTCAATACGTCTGAAGCTAACTAAGCCGCGGGTTTTCTCACGATGTTTCCTTCACCGTTAAAGCACGTGTTAAGTGTGCACATACATTTTTCAAGAAATAATAATCCATTGGTGCACGGCCGGTATCGAAGCCACGACCTTCGGATTGAAAGTCGGGGGTACATACCACTCGGCCAACCTAATTTATAATATATACAATAAATAATAACACAGCACCATTTAGCCGCAATATAAGCAGAGCTTCTGTTATGGGTAACAGATGATTGATAGAATACTTAAATTACATTTTATCTGTAAATACATACTTATCAAACATATAAAAATACCCAGAACCGAAACAAATATCTGCAGAACAATTACAAGCATGTGTCCCGCGGCGGCAATCGAACCCAATCTTCGTATCAGTCGGTTATTAGAACAACTAAGCCACGGAGGCAGTCCGTTTTACGAACTAAAAACGCCGCGGTGATTTAATCTATTAAATTAAAAAGATTGGATTCTAAGATTTTTAGGTCACGCGACACAAAGGTGGATGACGACATACCGATTTCCTTTGTTCAAAAAAGGCATAAGGATATATAAAGCCCTCTCACCCATTCAAATCCCAAGGGCCCATTCATACGAACTTTATTCATCTATAACAATTAGGGGACCATTATTACCCTACGAACAAGTACGAACGGGACCTTGAATGGTGCGTGTTAGCAAACGCTCCTGAACTTCAACCAATTAGCGTTCATCTATCTATATCTACCATACTATATTATTATTATTTTTTCAAGAAGTTATATTCTCGGTTTTCTGAAAACCGGGGTTAATAAAACGCACGGGCCTAAGCCAAGTGCGCCTCAGTGGAGTTGACTTCATTAGGAAGTTCAGTTTGGAGAAACTTTCTAACGATTCTACATGTGTTTAAAATGACCGCTTTTTGCAATAGTGTGTAGGTGTACTTTGGCAAATCCAGACATTCCAAAGATTTAAACAGTTGGTGTGGAATAACTCCAGTTGTTGACAAGACTATTGGGATTATTATTATTATTATTATTATTATTCATTTATTTATTGCATAATGTACAAATTGAATTGAATACTAATATTATAAAGGTAAAGATAAAAATATATGTATTTGCTTGAACATGTGTAGTCATTTTGTTTTTTTTAGCTGACACGTGTAGTTTTAATTAATAGCCAAATAAAAGTGTCTAATACCTCTAAGTATGCCTTTTGTATATTATTTTACTAACACTTTTTTGGTTGACTGTACTAAAATTCACCCAAAGTAAAAGTAGTGTGAGTTGCAGAACGCAGAGTATAGCTTTTTTACGATTCGTCAACTCACACCAGTTGGGACAAGATTCTTGGTGTGAGTTGACTAACGACTCGAACACAATGTTATGAAAGTCTTAAAATTAATGTAGTTCCAATTATGTTCTAACTTAATTAGCATGCAAATTTATTAATATAATTTAAAAGTTTGAATATAATTTAAAAGATCAATGTCAATATATTAAAATCATATATAATATTTAGTCAATAATTCCAACTTGTCATCTAAAAATTAAAACATTTTAAAACTACTTTGTCAATAAAATAGTCATTAAATAATTCAGCGATGTCAGTAGGGTTTGACTTACTTATATATTATTTACATATAGTCATTGTCATTATTATAAGATTTAATTTTTAATATTGGTATAAGAATGCTAAGGCGTGTCATATTTATTATTTCCCATGTCGTTTTGGCTTTATTAGTAGATGTCATTACAGTGTAGTTATTTTGGGCTCGTTTGGTTTTGGATATGAGTTTTTTAAGTCATGTGGCAAAATTCTTGTACGTAATTTTATCGTATCTATAGTTTTGATCCAAATTTCCATAGTAGGTCTCGTTTCCTACTGCTACACAACTTTGCTTCGTGAGATCCACTTTGGTTTACTTGTAGTTTTAATAATAAAGCTGAAGTGTGTTTGGTTGAACGGGATAATTTCAGGAAAAGCTCGTCTGAATTTAAAATATATTTCGGTGTTGGATAGCCCAATCATCGAGGAAGGTTATAAAATTGCGCTAGAACCAATAGCAGCGGAGCATCATTGAACAAGCATTGGTACGGGGGTACCAGAAAAGGGGGCGAAGACCTCAAAAGGTCACCCAAGGTCAAAAATTGCATTTTTGGGTTTTTGGACGTTTTCGGCCATTTAAAGACTTTTATTTTTTGGTGACCTTTTGAGGTCACAATAACTCCAGTCCCTGTGACTCTAGGGTCACCAAAATCAATCTGTCACCTTCTCTCATTAAGACGGTGCTAACAAAAAAGGTTTCATGTAAATCGGTCAACGCGTTTGGTTGTAATCGTCAAATACACAGACAGACAGACAGCGCTTTGCATATTAGGGGGCAATGTAGCATAAACGGGAAAAAAATATTCCTTTGTGTGCACTGCGTAACCGGTTTAGTTACGCAGCCATTATGTATGGCGAAATTGTTCCCCTTTTAATAAAAATATATCTTTTATAACTCAACCTTTTTTATGGTAATAAAATTTGTTTTTAAATAATGCATTATTTGCGAAAGTGTTGTTATAAACATAGGTAGTATCGATCCTTATGCAAATAATTACATTATTCATCATTAGTATTAAATATTGAATTTGATTAATATTTTAAGTTATATTTTAGAATATATCGCAGTTTTACCGCCCGCGCATTGTAATTATAGGTGCCTACGACCGACACTCTCTTTTTTGTGTCGCAGACGAAGTTGCGCGTGACAACTAGTGTAGTATAATAGTTAAAGACAAACTGAGCCTACGTAATGCAACGCATTATGACGCAGCTCTCGAATCTGTATGAAAACTTCTTCTTTCTATGGCTGAAGCTTGCCACTTGCTGCAACTCTGCTCTGTCATAAACGTGTGAGAACGGGTTAGGCAATTTTAGCCATGAGATTAAAGAAAAACAATGATTATGCCAAGCAAAAGCAAATGAGTCAAAATGAAAACAGTTAGCTTATACTTTGTCTTGTCTTGTCTTTTTATTTTATGGCCTTTTGTGTTTGGTTTAACACAATTCCGCCAGTGTCAAGTTAATTTATAAATTCGTAAGTTATTTGGCCAGCCATGTTGGCGGCCATGTTCGGTTCCTCTAGCTTATACTTTGAAAACCTTAAAATTGGAAATGACATTGACATTTCGCTGCGAAATATAAATGCGTTTGACATTGACAGTTCACCTTTTCGTTTGACATTCGAAAGCTGTCAGTCAGGGTTACCACCACGACCGGAGCTACCCTTTTAGACTAATTGAATCGTAATGACTATTATGAATGACAATTATGTGTTTCGAAGGGCGTGAGTCAGGCGTTGGCAATGATTTGAGCTTCATGGTTGCTAACTTTCTCTAATAAGATTATATTGTTAAGCATATTGCTCCGCATTATAGGGCGATGACCTCGATTCATATGTGTCTGAGTGAATCCCGCCCGGAAATTAAAAAATAGATGCAACAAGGTAAGGTGCTCGGTTGGTTATTTATATATACATATATTTAGATAATCATGAACTTGTTTTTGTTTTAAGGAAATTAACCTAAGTATGGTTTAACACTTTAAAAATTACATATTATTGTTTCCTTTGTTATCTACCTTAATACTTAGTTTAAGTAGGTGTGAGAATGTTATACAGATTTTTAGTCAGTAGGCACTTTATATTAGATTATACCATGTTAATTATTGTGTAATTTGTTTTATATTTATTTATTTTAAGATTATCAGTTTTACATAAATAATCAATATATGTACCTCTATATAAAACTTTTCCGTTACTGACTGAGTGACCGAGTGACTGACAGACAACGCACAGCCTAAACCACTGGACCTAGAGACTTCAAATTTGGCACACATATACCTTGAGTATCCTAGAGGTGCACTAAGGAGGGATTTTTCGAAATTCCCACGGGAACGGTAACTACGCGGGTGAAACTGCGGGGTGCGGCTAGTACAGTTATAATAGTATTGCAAAATTACAGATATTTCTAGTTATATCGTAAAAAACGTTATTTTTCTTATCTTAAATATTATAAAACAAAGTCCTTAGCCACGTCTGTCTGTCTGTCTGTTCGCGCAAAACTCATAAACTACTGAACAGATTTCATCTGGTTTTCACTAGTAGCTAGAGTAACTTAAAATTAATAAAGATTTGGTGCAAGTTCGCTGAACCTACGCTACTAATACATACGACTTGAGGACCTCCTACTTTAAGTCATTTGAAGTGTTTTGTACTCGTTTGAAAGACTTATAAATAAATAGAATAAAACAAACGACAGTTTAAAGAATACATTCGATTTGCAATTAAAAAAACTATCACAAAATGTATCTTAAAGCAATTTATATTTAAATTTGACATAAAATACCTAATCACTTTCTACTCATTTATTTGAAGAAATAAAAAAAACACGGATAAACCGATATCCTTGATATAAAACTAAAAATAAAAACAAGAGAATTTATCTCGAAATTCCCGTGTTTACAACTAGGCTAGTTCAAGATCCTGAGGAATCATCAATACAATTGTAATATTATGTCAAATAAATAAATGATTATGATTATGACAACACACGCTATTAGATTTACCTATATTTAAGTAACTGTAACGGAATCTTCAAACGTTGCTCCAAAGTTTCAATTAAATCAGTGGGGATTTAATTTAAACTTTGCAAACTTATCCAGGACCGATGAAAATACAATAAATTGCCGTGTTTTTTTAGTTTACAAACCGTTATTATTATTTATAATTAAAATAATATTGTGATCGCGAGAGTATTCATGAGAAAGACTAAACCTTACTTGCCAGCCCTAGTATTATTTTGAAACGGGCGAGGCGCGAGGCACAAAGCCGTTCTGTCTGGCTGTCGGTGACATCACTGTCAGATCGTGACGTAACTATGACATCATACTGAGGCTTATAGAAAAGTTAGCTTGAAATTTTATTAAAAGTCGTAAGCGCCAAAACAGTAATTCTCATTGAAAATAAAAACTATTGATAATTAGATAAAATCCAACCATCATAATTTTTTGACATTTTCAAATATTTAAAGGTCCGTTCAGAAATTTGATAATGTGTCTTAACTTAAACACAAGGTGATTATATTTTTGGCTTAATAAGGTAGTAGTAGTAGTACATAAGTTTATGTTACAATCAAGTTATAATTTACCATTATGTAACCTCATTGTTTAAAGTGGTTGTGACGTGTTTTGTGCGTTAAATAAATAAATAAAAGTACCTAGTAGTCAGTAGTAGTAGTCGTAGAGTAGTAAAGATAAAGATATGAAAATAGATAGATAAAAAAGTAGTAGAAATTAGTAGTAGTCTCTACTACTACTCTTAGTAGAAGTAGAGTAGTAGTAGATTCTGGGGCGTTACAAAGTTCGCCCGGAGAGCTAGTGTGTGATAGATAAAATAAACGTAACTTTTATCATTAAAACCTGAAAAAGTATCTTGTTTTCATATGAACATTTAAATACGAAGCTACAAAAGTTTTATTTAACAAGTTCATTTTATTTTAAAAGTTCGGCATTTTCTATATTCCTGAAGTATTTAAGCTGTAAAGTAAATTACCATTTTGCCTGCAAACTTCGTAGAAATGCAATTTAGGCCAGCATAAGGCGTCCCAGAACAAAGGCAAAGTTTATTCAGAAACTATTGGTTCGTTAGATATTTTCCAGTCTGAACACGATAGCAGCGGGTCCAATTGTGAGTCTAAACCATCCAAACTCAAACACACACGGAAACTTTCATTAAAATCTGTCCTGCCGTTTAGTATGAGTTCAGTGACAAGCACATATTTTGAAGAATTATAATATAAAAAATCAAGTGCGTGTCGGGCCACGGGCCAGGTAAGATTCCGTAGTTACCCGTAAACCTGTTGTTAGAAGTTGGTATGCGTTTTTTTACGTTAACAAACATATTAACAAGCATTCATTGAGTTTTCCGTTTTAAATGTTTCGCTATGTTATTTCGCATTACTTATTTGAGCGATAATTTCTCTTTTCTCTTTGTCTATTATCGGCCAAAAATTATTTAACAAACTACCATTACCATAAGACTTTTAGAAAATGGCAATGCTTTCCTTAATAAAGTTAAAACAATTTTACTGGACAAAACTAATTGCAATGTAAGTGAATTCCTACACAAAAACTATTTTTAATAGTTTTTGACAATTACTTGATGTACATAGCTAATCCAAAAGTTCTTTACGAGCGTATTGTGTTCTTAATTTTTAACTTATACTGATTATTACAACAAACAATGGTGCTCAAACCGGTATCACCTTATCAAGAATTTCAGCGGCACCCGATATAGGTTCTGTAGCTACTAGTGGTAGTAAATGTTTGATAAGGTTATTCATTTCTTTGAAATAGAACAAACGATCTCCACTGATAATTTATGTTTAATATTTTAGGCTTTGTTTAATATTTTTTATGTTTATAATTTTATTTTAATTACTTTAAACATTGATGTGCTTTGAAATTTTGTAAATAAGCATCTTTAAGTATACTATTACTATTGTAACAAAGTTACATACATAAGTTATCTCTATAAAACATTTTAAATAAAAATTGTAAAACATAATTTGTAAAATACCTGTTTATAAACCCTGATCAGTTTCTCGCCACAAAATAAGACATTTTGTCTGAAAACTGATCAGGGTTAACAAAAAAAAATGTCTTTATTTTAGGTACTTATTACAAGCCATAATTCTAGGAATCTGCTTAACCCATATTACAATTTATAAAATAAAAACAAGTATTGTCAACTCTATTTCCGGTTCCCGTTCTGGTGCATAGAAAGTTAACCTTTCGTTTAATTACTAACAACACTGTTAATACGCTGTTATGTTATATATAATAAACGAATTTCATTCAATTTATGTTCAATTATATTGTTTCACTTTTACGAATCGTTTAATTTTAGTTTTCGCGACGTTTCGAACATGTTTCCGTCCTCCCGCGACCAAGAACGCCAAACCCAAAAGAAAAACGCTAAAAAATCCTGTATTTTAAAACGAATACCCTTACAAGTATGTACCTACTTGATTTTTATTGTATTATAGTTTGTTTGGAATCAAAAAATTAAAGCGTCGTCGAACTGTCTATTATTTTTTTTTAAATAAACTTTTGTTTTTTTATTCTGAAAACAACAACAGTACCGGTGCACCCTATACAAAATGGTGAAAATCAGGTCGCCATATTGCAGATAAAATGCGAAACCCATAAATTGTTGTCACGAATTTCGTGTAACTAGTTTTACTAAGCCAAAATTACAAATGGCTACCACTCAAAGGGGCTACAAAGGGGCCAGCCATCAATGTCGGCGTTTTATGGGATACAAAAAAGTTTGGTAACTATACAGCGCATAGTGGAAGTACCTACTCAAGTTAAATTAGGTTTAATTTTATAGGTTAAGAAACTATAACGTAGAATTTATTAACCCCAGTCCAAATAGTTCTTGATTTTGTGTGATGTAATAATATTTCATTCTTATTTTCTTATTATTGTGCCGTGGGATGCCGGCACAAGAATGTTGCCCCTACCTTCTGCCCGTGGATGCAATTAGAATCTGCCAAGAAAAACCCCGAGATGGGCAGCAGCGTCTTTCCGTGTATCAACATCCCGTACTGCGCTCGCTAACCCGCCCGCCAAGCGTGGCGAGTATGGCAACAACCCACTCATGATCTTGAAGATCCAAAAGGGAGGCCTGTGTCCAGTGGACGTGAAGTCCTACGGCTGAGATGCAGCAGATTCTTACTGCATCCACGGGCAAGAGTGAAGCGGGAACATCCTACTGCCGGCACCCAACGGCACGGCAAAAAAAACCTAAATCATGGTAAATATCCCGCAAATATTTCTTAGAATGTTCAAAACCATGATAGTTTCAAAAGCTATATGGTCACTATACATTTGTGTATAGAAAGCGTTACTATAACATCTGTCAGATTTGTCGCAAATGACGCCGAAACTGCAGTAGCTGTAGTATAGTTAACTGAGTCTTTCTATAGTTATGTATTATAATTACTATATTAAATACATAATATTTCTTTCATTATTTTATTCTTTTACCTACTATCTATGACTGTTAAAAAAAATGATTGTATTATTTTATGTTTTTCTTTTCTTTTATAACAGATTTCAGTTTTAATTTTCAGTCGCGCCCGTGCATATTTTTGAAACGGGTGTCTTTGTATAAATTATCTGTACCGTAAACCAGCTACGTGAAGTTGGCAGTAGTATTCCTACTTCAAAATGGAATAAGTTGCTATTAAAATAAAAAAAAACTGCGTCTTTTAGTAACAAACTATCCGCTAGAGGCGCTGTACAAGTTTTCATACATTTTTAACTACAGTCGCTAGCGTGCATAGATTGTGAAAACTCATGGTAGACCTACTGACACTGGAATGCATTTTCCACAACGAATCGTTGCATAACAGAAAGCACGCGCGTTTGCCAAAATAGTAAAACTATTTGCAGAAGCATTTGTAGAGCGACTTGTACGTTTTGAGTTTATATTTAGGGGTTGCTTGCCAAAACAGAAACGTAGCATTTTATTAAAATAATACAGAAAACGTATAAGTAAACGATCTATTTCGTTCTAGAATCATATCTTTATTATTGCCATCTTATTTTAACTCAATAAAATTCTACAGGATAGAATCTATATATATTTAACATGTGTAGGTACTAACCCGAATTTAATACCCGGATTTTTTTAAAAAAGCCGTGTTGGCCGAGTGGTGTGTACCCCCGAATTTCAATCCGAAGGTCGTGGGTTCGATACCGGCCGTGCACCAATGGATTTTTATTTCTTGAAAAATGTATGTGCACACTTAACACGAGCTTTAACGGTGAAGGAAAAATCGTGAGGAAACCCGCGGCTTAGTTAGCTTCAGACGTATTGACCTGTTCTTTCCTTTGAATAATAGCTGACTAAGCTGAGAGGATGGCATAGGTGCTGGGCAAGCCTAATCCATCTAACAATGTCCCAGGCACTGCAGCGTCCCGTACAGCATGATTACCAGTTGCTGACGTTGTATAAATCCTCTTTAATAGATGCAAAGGCCATACATTTTTATAATCTGTTTAACTTTTCTGTACTGTGTACCGAATTAGTGTTTTATGTACCTATTTTACGACTTTTCATAACTGTGTTTCATTTTGTAATGTAATATGTACGTTTACTTACGTAACGATTTAGTTCACCTGTAATGTTACGTAATGAATAAATAAAGAAATAAATAAATAATATGGGCATGACCCGTGGGTTTCGGCCGACGAAAAACAGTAGTTTTTAATATGGAACAAAATCGGAAATTATTAATATTATGTAGGTATTTAAATTATTTTTATACATACAAGAAGTTATATGTATAATGTCAAGTCATATCTGCGTTTAAAATAATTAAAAGACCATTGAACTATGCCAATAAAAGAGTAATTAAAGAGATCCTTAACACAAAAAGTAATAATTAGTTAAATACTTAACCTACTTAGTATATTGACAGTTCTATCTGAATGTAGCAGTTAAATGTCGGGGAATTCGAAATGAGTTTTAGTTTTTTACCTTATAAACCAATAAACTTGTGTGTCTTGAGTCTTGTGAGAATTTAACCCTTTTAGGGTTCTCTAACCAAAGTGTAAGAACGGGACCTTTTTACTTAGTAGACTCCGCTGTCCGTCTGTCGCTCCGTCTGTCTGTCTGTCTGTCACCAGGCCGTGATAGCTAGACAGTTGAAATTTATACAGATGATGTATTTCTGTTGCCGCTATAACAACAAATACTAAAAACAGAATAAAATAAATATTTAAGGAGGATACAACAAACGTGATTTTGATTGAATATTGGTACGGAAATATTTAAAAAAATATATAAATCCGATTATGACCTCAGGATAATCTAGACGTCACACCAATAAATAGTAAAATAAATTAATAAGTAAATAAAAATAGCACAAAAAAATACTAAAACTGCTTGTATCGATGGGTCCATCTCTTAAAACATGTCTTATGAAAAAATAATCATCAAAATCTATTCATAATTGGCGGAGTAATCGCGTAACAAACATAAAAAACACATTATAGTCAAATAGTCAAATTGAGAATCTCCTTCAGTATATAGTCGCAAGGAAAGGTATAACGCGATATATCCACACATATTATAAAGAGGTAAAGTTTGTGAGTTTGTGAGGTTGCAGGGAGTAATCTCTGGATCTACAGAACCGATTTTCAAAATTCTCAAAAAAAACGAAGTGTGCACCGAGTCAGCTAGTATTCCAATATAGTAATAATGTGAAAGTTTTGAAATTACTATAAATATAACAAATACAAAAATAATACAATAACGAAGACTGAATACTTCCCATGTGTGTGTAATGCGACCAAAAAAACTTGTGGGTAGCCTCCGATAGTTACAATCCAGGGCATATCTCACATTTTTCTACATTTGAGTAACATTAAATTGCCGGAATTAGAGGAAGAAGTGCAATATAATGTAACTTAATTAGAGATAAAAAGTGAGATACGCCCTTTTTACTATGGAGGGCAGAGTTATAGGCCATTGCTCTACATCTAGACAGCTATAATGTTTTTTACACTGCATCTGTTAGTCACAGGAAATAGTCGACTGGGATAGATTTTTAACTCAATGCTCTGACTCATTGTCGATTTAAACCTTGGCAGTGTGAAATAGCCGTGGGGCGCCGGCAGTAGAATGTTGCCCCTCCTCTCATGCCTGTGGATGCAGTAAAAGCCTGCTAAGGGATACCTCAGAAAGATGGGCAGCAGCGTCTTTCCATATATCAACATCCCATACTGCGCTCGCCAAACCGCCTGCCAAGCGTGGTGAGTATGGCAACTACCCCTCATGGAGATCTATGAGTGAGGCCTTTGTTCATTAGTGGACGTTTTATGGCTGAAATTAATGTGAAATATGAAAATTCCAGTGAAATTAAATAAATAAATTATGCTGGACACACATATGGAAACCAGATGATTGATAGAATTTTTTTTGTAGACAAATATAAAAAACCCAGACCTGGGACATACATATATCTGAAGACCAAACAAATGAAGACAAACATTTGTCCCGTGGCGGGAATCGAATCCACTACCTCCTGCGTATCAATCAGCTCTTAGATCAACCAACTCATCCACCGAGGCAGTCGACACTTCTATACTTATTCTTTATCATATTTATTGATTAATAATTCAGTTTATATTATTGTATTTCTTGAACTGATAAATCTTACGATATATCATAATTATATATATTTGTGGTTTATATTAATATTATTCATTATTTCAGCCATAAAACGTCCACTGATGAACACAGGCCTCCCTCATGGATCTCCATGAGGGGTAGTTGCCATTCTCACCAAGCCTGGCAGGCGGGTTGGTGAGCGCAGTATGGGATGTTGATACACGGATAGACGCTGCTGCCCATCTTCCGGAGGTGTCCCTTAGCAGGCTCTTACTGCATCCACGGGTAGGAGAGGTGAGGTAACATTCTACTGCCGGCACCCCACGGTACATATTATTGGTTACTTTTAATTTGTAAAAGAAAACATCGCGAGGAAACCCGCGGCTTAGTCAGCTTCAGACGTATTGACCTGTTCTTTCCTCTGACTAATACTCGTAGTCGACTATCGTATCGTAGAAAATGTATAACGAATCATTAGCTAAAGTGCACTTATCTTTAAGCAATTTCATCAAGTCTAATAATCTCCAATCTATAAAATTTCTGGCATAATTTACCGGAAAAAAATAAAATATTCGGATAAATTGGTCGTAGCTGATTATTGTGAAATGAAAATGAATAAAGTTTGATTCTTAACGAGACTGTTTTGAAAATAGAATGCTGGATGTTAAGACGTTAACCTATTTCGTGCCGATAAAATTATAAGGCTATCTTTCCACTAGAAAAAGGAATGAGTCGTATAGCTTATTAGGCCAGCTTCCGATAAAGCAAAGGAAAAGTAAGTTATGATCTATCTAAAGTTGTTTTACAGTGTCAGCATCTGTTAACCTATGCTGTACGGGACGCTGCAGTGCCTGGGATATTGTAACAAACCTACATGTATCAATCACGTCACTTGTCACTTTGACAAGATTCCATCGACCAAAACGACATCTGCAGTCGGAATCAACATTGTTTACGGAAACCGACCTTACCCCATTAAAAATAAAGCTCACTCACCTCCTCCACAGATTTCTTCGAGAATTCGTTCATGGACACAATCCATTGCTGGACCAGCTCGTTTACGATCACCAGATCGTTATATAACCACGTCAGTAGATCGTTCACCCACTGGACTGATGGTGGGTCGGCGCCGGTGCAAGTCGGGATGATGAGAGACTGGTGTTTCTTGGGGTTGAGTGCTTCAGGGCCGGGAGACATACGCCCCAGGCGTTTCTTGTTCGGCGGCGTCGGTGGCACGAACGAAGAAGGCTTCGAAGCCTTCAATGTCGCACTCCTAACCTTAGCACTTGTCGCCAACACGCTATCGGCGCTGGCGACGATTTCGGTCGCGGGTTTTTTGATCGGTTCATCCACAACTTTCACTTCGGGCTGTTTCACAAATCTACCGTACGCCCATTTCGCGATGCCTAGCAACACTAATGAGAAGAGGATCCATACAAATATCAACATGACTAGGTTATCCATCGCTGTGTCCATGTAATCGAAGCTGCAGATTAAGTCGTCAACAGCCTCTGCTAGATCTGCCATTATTTTCCATGGTGTCCGAGGCGCTACGGACGGCGGTTCGTTTTGTACTGGCATATTTTTCTATTTTCGTGCGTACTATTTCTGGAAAGCAGCTCTGTCTCGCTCTTACGACCGTGACGGTTGCATGAGCCTTCAAGGATGTGCTGTCTCGCTCTCGCGATGCGTGAAGTTTTCAGGAGGTTTGAATTTACCGCCAATTTTCGTGCGTTTCGGGAACGCTGCAGTACTTTGGGATGCGTTCAGATTTTCGCTGAAAAACCGCAAAGTTTCTCGTCTTTTTATTTTAGGTAGCGCAAGATCAAAATATTTTCAGATCTTCTGACTTCCTTTAGTGTTTTCGTTATAATAAAGTAAGTGCGTTTTTTGTGCGTTTTTGTGTGCGGTATTGGAGGTGAAATATAATGTTATTCACTCGTTCCTATCGTTCAATGGATGTTATGTTCGTTCGTTCGTGTTTATTCGTAGTTAGTGCTCTATGCGTTTTCTATTTTTTCAGTAACATGTCTTCGAAATCCTGAAACAAAAGATACAACTTTTATATTTATGGTATCATAATATATTTATGTTAAAGTAAAGAGTACGAGTAGGTATTATATATTGTTTATAAACAAGAAACATATAATTGTAGAGCTATTTTTTTGTATTTTAAGTCCCGTCGGAGAAAAAAAATTTATTGCATTTTTATATCTACCTATATGTATATAATTGTAGAATTCAATTAATACAATCCATGATATATCGAGGGAAATACTAAAATGTAATAGGCGTGCATTACAGCGGTTTATATATTTTCAGAAACGAGTAAAGTGATTTTATCGTTCTCGTCGGTGTTTTGTTGAAAAAATCTAAGTATAGTTGTTTTGTAAAATTTTGTACATGTTATAATAGGTACATATTCCATGCCTAAATCGTTTCCTCTTTGACTACTTTGTGTTTTTAAAAAATATTCTCAATTCCTTAATAAAGGGTTTTATATTATCGATCTCTGTTTAATACAAATCAAAATGCACATTAGTTCTTAAATGTCAACTAGATGTCGCTGTGTTTTTAGTCAACTTCTAGATCGCGCTAGCAAGAACTCGTAGCAGCAGTATACTGCCCTACTAAGCACAAAAGCGGTATCTCAGTGAAAGCTAGTTTGGAGATATTTGACGTTATGTAAAATTAGTTTTTTCGTTAATTTATAGATAGTTATTTTTGGTTATTAAATGTAATTTATATATAATGCTAGGTATGTTTTCTATCACAATAGTTAAAATATGTAAAATATACATGGAAATGCCATAACCATGAGATACTGCTACACCGCTTAGTAATTACAAACTTAAGAATTGAGTTGCCGCCTTTTGGTTAGCTTTTCACCTAACATGCTTGTATAGAAAAGGATATGGATTTTCAGTCAAATGAAATACATATTTTTATAAAGAAAAAAACAAATCAAAGTGCACTTATAAAGTCTTTTATTATTTAAATTTATAATTATAAAAAAACATATTAAAAAAAGAAACGTGTTCTATGAATTCTAATCAGTCAGAAGTGGGGAGTTCTCTCCAAAAGGACATCCTATTTTGGGGTATAATATTTTGGAAAGATTTCAAAATATTATCTTTTTTGTTTGTAGAAATACCCTCTGGTGCAGTTTTTTTCGTCGGTGGCGGCAAAAGTCCAGTTTTTAAATTTTATTTCCTATTACGCTAGTAGTGATAGGATCTTTATTGAATCCTGTTTTGTATGTCAAATCAAAACTGCCTCTATTGACTTCTACTTAGACAATTTCACTAAAGGACGCGGTTTAATTCGAGACAGTTTATACTGGGTTGTGTAATCCTCACACTCATAAAAATCTTGTAGAGTCATCTCTTTCAGCTTTACGTTTTTTCCTGCAGAACTAACTGCTTGAGAAAAGTCTGCAAAATCATATATTTTGTTTTTCATGCGTTTCACTGACAACTCCACCCTGTGGTGGAAGGAGTCGGCTGACATGAAGGTGTGCCCTGGCTCGAAATATTTTATCACAATCTTATCGGCGCTGATATCATTTGAATATGACTGACTGTTTAACCGTGAAATTCAAAAGTATAACAAACTCAATAATGGTTCTACCTCTGTAATACCTACTTGATTATTAAGTTATTTGTAGTAAAATCATTGATCTGCGATATATCGTGTACACAAATTCAGACACCAAAGTACCGAACGCAAAGAGGTTACGTGGATATTACTTTTACCAAAATTAACATGCAAATTATACTTTTAACTAGGTATATTAACACTTAGGTAGGTACCTACCTTATTGTTGAAGCACACAACCAAACCACTGAACACATTAATTCACAGTATTTTCATTAATTGAAAAAAGTAATTATAACATTGCCACTTGTTTACATGAACAAAAAACAAGTAATGACACGAATATTAGCCAAGGAAGGGATAAACCACTGCAAGATGTATTAGAAATTCGTCCGTATAGAATACGGCATAAAGATCAATTTGACTTGCAGCTGCAGCCGTATCTTATGATTTGCAGATCAATTAAGCACAAAAATACTAAGCGTTGTAGCGGTAAGGTAAGTCAGCTTTCACATTATGCCGCTTATTGGCTTAGAATACGACGTGCGTAAAACGCTCCTGTTTTTAAAGAGAATTGGCGGTATTCAAATATACGGCTGGTTGCCTACGTTATATTGATATACCTCTAATATCCTTAGGAATTTAAGGTAAAACTGAGATAGAGAAAACTTTCTTAACGTTTTTTTTATACCTTTTAAGTAACATAACGCTATAAGGCTTAGTTCAATAGATGCGTATTCTTCTAAGCTATCCGATGCCATAAAAAACAAATTTACGATTTTTTTTGAGATACCGCTTTTGCGCTTAGTAGGGCAGTATATATATTAAAATTTATTTTGAATATACGAATTACTAGGTACGAAAAACCAAAGTGTTTCAATTCCACCCTGCCTCCTCGGATTAGAGTGAACATGGTCCTTCGAGCCGGAAAAATTGTGCATTTTGATTTGTATTAAACAATCTCCTAAAAATAGAATTTGGTTCTGCCACTTCGCCGGCCGCTACCGCGGCGCGCTCGCTGCGTTCGCTCGGCTCGTATGTTGTTTCTGCTACACACCCAGAACCTTACCTAGTTTTTGTGAGAGATATCTAGGTTTGGTGATAGATCTACTATTTTAAGAATAAAATGAATAAAAAAAAATCCTAAGGATACGAAAAATAAAATATTATTAAATAAGGTATTGCAGACAAATCTAAACTTTGGTGGCATACACTAAGATGATAATAAACGCACTCCGCGGTTTCACCCACGTAGTTCCCGTTCCCGTGGGAATACGGGAATAAAATAAAGCCTATGTTACTCAGGCTTAATGTAGCATTCTAATGGTGAAAGAATTTTCAAAATCGGTTCAGTAGTTTTTGAGTTTAATTCGTTACAAACATACAAAATACAAGATACACACTAAATCCAAATCACAAATCTTTCCTCTTTATAATATTAGTATAGATAAGTAAATAACTATGTCTCTAGGGTTTTAATAAACCAGATCTTGCGCACGCGTCGTGTTTTGTTCAGTATCTTCATGCGCTATTGGCTCGTCACGGTCGATAAGGCATTACATTCTCGGCATGATATGGACGTGCGTATAACTGAGAAATCGTTTACGAGTAGCACTTTCATATGAGTGTAATCCGCGGAATGTGGATATCCGGTGTGGGGGGTTTCCTTCCTTAATCTTCTGTTTGCTGCGCACGCGTTTTACTCTGATAGTGGTGTCGGTCGATTCGCGCACTTCCTAACTAAAGCTAACTAAAATTGCGCAAGATGGACTAAGATGGAGGCCTTATTGTCAGCCCGAATCATCCTATTATTGGGCAATGCTCTCCACTCTCACTTATTCTAAAGCTAACTAAGATGACAGGCTTTATTGTCAGTCATCCCATTAAATTATGCATAATCTTACCGTGGGGTGCCGGCAGTTGAGGTATCCCTTGGCAGATTCTTACTGCATCCATGACAAGAGAGGTATCATTCTACTGCTAGAGGCAACATTTTACACGGATAGGTACTAGCTACAGTGTTAATCTGATAAAATTTCAGGACAATCATAAGGTCAACTGACTCCTAAATCTAGGTCAATAAGTCTAGACTATTGCATCATGAAGCCTAGGTATGTTAGACCTCTAATTACCTAATACTACGTGTGTCTACAAAGGTACTATGTACTAACACATTGACTGCAATGTACATAGCAGCTAATTAAGTAAAATAAATTAGGGCAGGTGCGTGTCGGGTCTCGCGCATGTAGGGTTTCGTAGTTGACCGTAGATCTGTTTGTTGTTAGAAGTTGGTGAATAGTTTTCGTAGAAAGTTCATGGGTAAAACTACATTCATGATTTTTCAGATTTGTAAAGCTACCAGTTAAGATCATAAAGGGGTCGGACGCTCGAAAAAAGTTTTAGAAAATAATAAAAAAGCTACGCGATAAAATCCTGTATTTTAAAAACTAATAATATGTATGTTAACAAATCGCGAAAGTTTAACAAGTTCAAACAACTTAGGTACAGAAGCAAGTTATGACGTCACGTGGCAACAAAAAACTATGAAAAGTATCAAAGTCAGATATCAACCTATTTCTTGTTGTCTGTTGTTTCATCTCGAATTAGAAAAAAAAATGGCCGCCTACATGGCTGGCTAGCCAAATAACTTACGGATTTTTATATTAACTTGACACTGGCGGAATTGTGCTAAACCAAAACAAACACAAAAAGCCATAAAATAAAAAGACAAGACAATCTCTAATTAAAAACAGATGCCATCATAAACTTTCTTGCTAATTAGGTACAAGGATAATGTGAACAATAGGTCGTAATGTTTGCAATTAGACTTTAACTTTGATCACCTTGTTTCGACGTCGGGTTTCCGTATAGAATATTCCACCAACAGATAGTAAAATATCAAGCGTAAAAATAAATTAGGCCAAGTGCGAGTCGACTCGCGCACGAAGGGTTCCGAACTATTTTTTTTTTGTTGTTTATTTATTCATTTGACAAAACAACTTAAATACCAACGTTGAAACCTAAGTTCTAGAAAATTATTTATAAAATCAAGAATCAAGAATCAAAAAATACTTTATTCAGTGCGGCCGCATGGACCTTATTGACGCGTCACAAATTACAAAATAAAACAACACAAATAAATAGAATAAAGCACATAATTGAATCTGTTCACTTCAGATGACACGCGAGTTAGGAAAAGAAGTGAACAGAAGAACCTAACTCGGTCGTTATAGTCATCATTTAACAATTTTATTTTGTCTTATGTTACGTTTGACGGAGTTGGAGCAGATTCCGTCCCAAGTGGTTTTGTCTCTAGGTAATCTGATATTTTATAATAAGCTTTATTGCACAGATTGCGTTTAATAATGTTTTTGAATTTATTCAATGATAACTTCTGCAACTCACTTGGGAGTTTGTTGTAGAAGCGTATACATTGCCCTTTAAAAGATATTTTCACTTTATGGAGCCTAGTGGTGGGCACAGCGAGTTTATTCTTATTTCTTGTATTTACATTGTGACTGTCGCTGTTCTTCTTAAACGAAGCAATATTCTTATGGGTGTACAACAGGTTCTCATAAATATATATCATTTAATATATAAATCATTTAACTTCACCCTCATTATCCAACTGCGTTGTTCCTTTGGTTTTATATTTTTGTACTTACCTTAATCCGACTCTGTACTTCATTTCATTTTAAGACCTACCCTCTTTAGTAATCTATTGCACTTGCGAACATATTGCGCTTTTGTTAACTGATAAGTATTTAGCTTACCTGCGTTAGATAATACCTTATTATTTCTATAGCATGCTCACTGCTCGTAATTTAATTTAGTACATTAATTTAAGTTTTGTCATAAGTGAAATTTTGTAATTTCTTGGCAAATAAACATTCTTTAAACCGAAATATTCTGTGAATATTTTAAGCGTCTACTTGTTGCCGTTAATAATATTGAGAAAAAAAACGGCATTAAATCACAGATTACAGAAATTAAATCACGTTTGTTGTATGGGAGCCCCCCCTAAATATTTATTTTAATCTGTTTTTTGTATTTGTTGTTACAGCTGCAACAGAAATACATCATCTGTGAATATTTTAACCGCCTAGCTATCACGGTTTGTGAGATACAGCCTGGTGACAGACAGACAGACAGACAGACAGCGGAGTCTTAGTAATAGGCTCCCGTTTCTACACTTTGAGTACGGAACCCTAAAAACACAATTATGACTCGTATACAAATTTCCCTGCCAAGTAAAACGTCGATACGATCAATTGCAAGTCGATAGCATCAGTGGTTCTCAAGATATGACAGACAGACAGACAAAGTCACATCATAAGGCTTCCTTTATACCATTTTGGTCCGGAACCCTAAAAAATACAGATGAGTCGAAATGTCGCATGACGTCACGGTACAAAGGCAAGTTATGACGTCACAGCCCAAAAATAACTATTTGTTGTCTGATCTCAAATTATAAGCAGAAGCCCTATCAAACTTCTTTGCTAATTAATTACAAGGATAATGAAGACAATGGGTCGTAATGTTTGTAATTAGCATCCTTACATTACCCTCTTGGCATTACATCATACCCATACATACATACAGTTGCATTCGAAACGTGAGGTCATACATTTTTGGTTCGGTCACTGCTTAAAAAGGAATCAAGTGAATTGCTTAAGACTAATTTGTATTGGACGATGTTTGTACGTGGTTCACTGCATAAAATAAGGGTCAAATGAAATCTATATCCTTCTTACATATTGTAAAACAAAGTCCTCCACCGCATCTGTCTGTCTGTTTGCGCAAAACTCAGAATATACTGCACGGATTTTCATACGGTTTTCACCAATAGCTAGAGTAATTCAGGAGGATGATTTTAAGTACATGTTGAACTATGATGATGATAGTTGAGCAGTTATTTTGGCGTACCTACGCACCGTAAATCATTTTCAAGTGCAAGTGATGTATAAAAGAATTGTCTCCCTATTAAAAAGGTCTCCAAAAAGTCAGCGACAGCATATGTAACTTTTATGGTTAGATTAGCTTCTTCTCTAACCAAACAGCTCTACTCTGAGCCTTTGGCATTCTGTACAGCAACGGCCGGTGAAAGTAAGGGCCCATGAGACGGTATCTATATATATAAAATTCAAAGTCCTGACTGACTGACTGACTGATATATCAACGCACAGCCTAAACCACTGGACCTAAAGACTTTTTAAAATTTGGCACACATAACCTTGAGTAGGTATCCTAGAGGTGCACTAAGAAGGGATTTTTCGAAATTCCCACGGGATAGGGAATAAATGGGATTTATATTTTCGAATCAGTGGCTCTGCGTGAAAAAGGGGATTTTACGTTTTATGACTTCCACGCGGACGAAGTCGCGGGCAAAAGCTAGTAACTCTATGTCTCAGGGTAACGGGCGCAATGTATGACAACAACATTGGTCAAGAGCTTAATGACGTGATCATCGCGGTATTGCAGTTGACAGAGGTCACCACTTAGCTGGGCCTCGGGCTTGTCTCGTTTAGTCGAATAAAAAAAATTATATCGTCCATCCATCAAAGAATGTACCACCAACAAATTAACACAAGTAAAACTCGTATACAAATTTCCCTGCCGAGTTAAACGTCGATACAGCGTGACCTTCAGTGGTGACGTCACCGGGCACGCACGGCTAACCACAGACTATAAATTAAAAGTTAGCTAACGGAGGTACTTCACGCAATGTTGCCATCTTAGAAGTGGAGAGTCATACTGGACCCGGAGTTGCTACTTTTTGTGTCACTTTCTTTTAGCTTTAGAAAGATAGGCAGAGGAATGTGTTATTTTTAACTGCCTCCGTGGCTTATTTATTATCTTGAATAGAATCTTAATAAATATTTAAAAAAAAATTAAGAATATAATAATAATGTGACACTAAACTACAGGTTTGGCTGGTAGAGAATGCTTTAGCATTAAGCCCACCTTTTGTGATTGTGCATTAAAGTATTAAATAAATAAATAATAAATGTGATATTTTTTAATCATAATTTCAATAAGTGACCTGATTTCAATAATTGCATGCTTGCTTAATTCTGTCATTCTGTATTTTGGACATCCCAATAACTACAACATTTTAGAATAGAATCTTTCATCATGACAGCCGTTAAACGTCCACTACTGAACACAGGCCTCCCTCAAGAGCCTGCTAAGAGCTACCTCCGGAAGATGGGCAGCAGCGTCTTTCCTAGTATCAAAATCCCGTACTGCGCTCGCCAACCCGCCTGCCAAGCGTGGTGAGTATGGCAACTACCCTCATGGAGATCCATGAGGGAGGCCTGTGTTCGGGTGCTGTGATTATGAAGGTTCTGACTGAACGCTTTACGTCTCTACTCTACCATTCTACTACCTCTAATATTACAAACGCAAAAGTTTGTGAGTGTATGAATGTATGGATGTTTGTTACTCTCTCAGGCAAAAACTAGCTAACAGATTGAGCTGAAATTTTCCTTTGCACACATATAGATTTTGGCCAGCCCACTCCTGAACTTTAGTCATCATCATTTCAGCCGTAAATCGTCCACTATTAAACACAGGCCTCCCTCATGGATCTCCATGAGTAGTTGCCACTCACCACGCTTGGCAGGCGGATTGGCGAGCGCAGTACGGGATGTTGATACACGGAAAGACGCTGCTGGCCATCTTCCGGAGGTATCCCTTAGCAGATTCTTACTGCATACTCGGGCAAGAGAGGAGAGGCAACATTCTACTGCCTATAAATTTATTTAGATTCGTGTAATATGTGACATTAATTGATTCAGGCGTGACTTTACGGAAACCCATCAAATCCATTATAATTATCTAAATGAACAACAAATATTAAAGTAACAAACTCTCTAACCTATATATGTAATGAGAAAAAACACTCAAAAAAAATCGACACGTGTTTCGCCTCTCTGCAAGGCAGCTTCATGATAAATCGGTGCCCCGTTCGTCACGGAATCAAACTCAAAAAATACTTTCAGTGCGGCCGCATGGACCTTATTGACGCGTCACAAATCTATATATATAAAATTCAAAGTCCTGACTGACTCACTGACTGACTGATATATCAACGCACAGCCTAAACCACTAGACCTAAAGACTTGAAATTTGGCTCACATATACCTTGAGTAACCTAGAGGTGCACTAAGAAGGCATTTTTCGAAATTCCCACGGGATAGGGAATAAAATGTGATCTATATTTTCTCTGCGTGAAAAAGGGGATTTTACGTTTTATGACTTCCACGCGGACGAAGTCGCGGGCAAAAGCTAGTTACAAAATAAAACAACACAAATTAATAGAATAAAGCACATAGTTGAATCTGTTCACTTCAGATGACACGCGAGTTAGGAAAAGAAGCGAACAGAATAACCTAACTCGGTCGTTAGTCATCATTTAACAATTTTCTTTTGTCTGATGTTACGTTTCACGGAGTTTTTTCCTCTAGGTAATCTGATATATTACATACACCAGACACAACGAAGCAGCAGAGAAAGTTCGTTATTAAGCAACTTTTAATACATCCTGTACAGTACGAAGCTTTATCAGTAGCTATTCGGTAGGTATTCGTTATCAGCCAACAGCGTAACTGGTTTGCCGCTTGAATGAAATCATAGGCAGGTTGGTACATTTTTACCAGTGACATAATCTAACCAGACCGGTGATGGAATAAATGTAATCGAATTGAACTTCTTTATACCTACTTGCTCATGTAGTACTTGCTTGTTGTCATGCTCGGCATCACACTGATAGACCGGGTCCCCAACGTCAAAATTCGCGAGCGGACTAAGGTTCAGGATGTCGGCGAGCGAATAATGGGGCTCAAATGGAGTTGGGCAGGACACTTGGCCAGACGAAAAGACGACAGGTGGACGAAAACGCTGACTGAATGGTGGCCGAGAGAAGGGCACAGAAAAAGGGGTCGTCCACCATCCCGATGGGTTGACGATGTTCGAAAGACCGTGGGTTGCACCTGGCTAAGAATAGCTTATGACAGAGGCGAATGGCAAAATCAAAGGGAGGCCTATGCCCAGCAGTGGGTCGATAAAGGCTGATGATGATGATGATGATGATACCTACTTGGGGTTTTTGCTTTAGTAATATTAATTTTATTTCTAATCTATCTAAATAGCTCATCGAATCCATCGAGCCCTAGTTCGTTCACTTAATTTTACTTTAAAATTAATATTCATCATTTCAGCCGTAAAAGATTCACTACTGAACACATGCCTCCCTCATGGATCTCCATGAGGGGTAGTTGCCATACTCACCACGCTTGGCAGGCGGGTTGGCGAGCGTAGTACGCGATGTTGTTACACGGAAAGACAGCAGATTCTTACTGCATCCAAGGGCAAGAGGAGTGGCAATATTCTAATGCCGGCACCCCACGGCAACGTTGACCTAAGTATAATTAAGTATGTGCCAAACGGCCTTCATCTCAACTTACCTGAATAATAAAATCTTCTAAAACCACACAAATCAACTCCTCGCCACGATAAAACTCAAAAGTCTAAAAGTCACCAAAAACGTCAAATAAAAAACCGAATTTATAATAACGAATTTTCACATAAAATAAAAGAATTTAACGATAAATTTAACAAACAAGTCTGCCGCGGACACAGTACGAACCGAATTTATTATAAAATTAACGAATTTTCACATTAAATTAATGAATTAAACGATAAACTTATTAACAAACATGTCTGCCGCGGACACAGTTCCAACATGCACTGATTATTACAATACAGGATTTTGTGACTTCACATTTCGTTCGTGTTTTAGCAAGGTCACAGTTTCAACGGCTTCTGTGGAGCAGTGGGGCTGTAGACTGATTCTATTCCCGTTGGACAAGACAGGTGTTTGGGATGCAGGTGTGTGTTTTACTATAGACGACCTCTGTGGCTGTCTGGTTTGATAGCCGGCTGAGGGTTCGATTCCCGCAGGCATAATTTAGGCATATTTGACGAGCTCTGTGGCGCAGCGGGTGAAGGTCCGCCTGTGACGCAAGGGGTTGCGGGTTCGATTCCCGCCTCGGGACAAATGTCTGTACGATCTGCAGATATTTGTTCAGGGTGTTCTGGGTGTTTTTCTATATATAATGAAAATATCTATCTATGTATTAATAATGTATTAAGTATATCAGTCATCTAGTACCCATAACACAAGCTCTGCTTAGCTTTGGGCTAGATGATGCTGTGTGATTCGTCCAGCATTATTTATTTATTTATTTATAATTATTCTATGTCACATTTGGGATGAACAAAATTCTAAAAATATTATGCTAGGCCGGCTTAATATTTAATTGCATTAATATTTAAGTCATACAATCAGTGCGGGACGAAACGTTGTGGTAACGTAGAGTCAAAGTATATTTATTGCATAACTACGTGTTTAAAAGAGGTCACATATAATATTGATTTAATGTTATTTACCCATAATGGGTGGGCGATATTCTGCCAATTACAAGTTTTACAATATAAATAATACATAAAAAAAATAAACTAAATAAAAAATAGTAACATGCGTGTCAAATAATAATCAAAAATATTGTCATTCTATAAAACTTATTATTTTAGGATTATAGAAATGAAATTGTTATAATTTAAAAAGAAGTAAAATTAAATATTATTATGTTTTATTTGTCATTTTAAAAGGCATTAACAGTATAATAACATTTACTAACTAGCTTTCTCTTAAACACTACGGTTGGCAATATTCTCTTATGGACGACGGTTTACAATCCTCTTATCGACGTCAGTTTTCAATTCTCTGATCGACGTCAGTTTTCAATTCTCTTATCGACGTCAGTTTTTAATTCTCATATCGACGTCGGTTTTCAATTCTCTTATCGACGTCAGTTTTCAATTATCTTATCGACGAGACAGAGAGATCAAGGTCATCGGCATACATCCAGCTCTTACATTGCAAACTTTACAACAGTGTACGACAGTATAAAATCTGACGAGTTAATTTGTAAGCTAACGTTTCTTACAACTTACAGTAACAGATACATTGCATAGTAAGTTAAGTACTTGTAACAGTAACTATGCTGGAACATTATACTAAACTGCGTTTGCGGTTTTCAAGAGATCGAGGTATATATACCGCATTAATGGTAACTAACTACTTATATTTTAAAAAATGTAGCTACTTTTAAAAATTATTTGTTTTTAAAAAAACGTGACGTCATAACTCTGTACCGAGGCACGCGCGCGCTTATCAGCGTGTGAATTCACGTGTCATTTCGAAAAAATACGTGTCCAATAGATTTTTTCAGTCTACATGACGGACTTAGAATTTAGTTGAAATTTAGGCATCTAGCCTTTTACTCGTAACGAAATTGGTTTTGTACTTTTGTCTATATGATTTTGCCGTGGGGTAGTACCTTTGTCTAGCAGTGGACGTCCTGGGGAGAGGAAGATGAAGCTTTGTCCAAATTACAAGTATGTTGGACGGAGTAGGAGTCTATTCCAAGTGGTTTTCATATAATTAACACCATTCATGTTAATCACAAACTTCATTAGATGGTCCTTCGAGCCGGATTTCGATAATCATATTAACGTACAATTACAAGATTGTAGACGAGAATACACTTAAATTAGACGTATGTAGTGTTAATTAGCAAGGTCTGCGCATTTAGCATTTTCGTCTTAGGTTTTCAATGAATCATTTGGTTACGTCATTGTTGTGGCTAAGTCAAAGCAAAGCCAAAGATTTACATTGATAGATGTGCCACCAAAAACTGGCATTGTCTTTATCATCATTTCAGCCGTAAGACGTCCACTACTGAACACAGGCCTCCCTCATGGATCTCCATGAAGGGTAGTTGCCGTACTCACCACGCTTGGCAGGCGGGTTGGCGAGCGCAGTGCGGGATGTTGATACGCGGCAAGACGCTGCTGCCCATCTTCCGGAGGTATCCCTTAGCAGGCTCTTGCTGCATCCACGGGCATGAGAGGAGGGGTAACATTCTACTGCCGGCACCCCACGGCCTTTGTCTTTATATGTGTGGTAATAATAATGCCGACGCACGTACTGGTTTTGCTTTATATGAAAGTGTTATTGTTTAATTTCTTGCCCAATCGTGTTGCACGAACTTTCGTGAAAAAATAACACACACCACAACCAGCCTAGTGTTTAGATTTATTTATTATTATGATTTGTTTATTATTTCAGAGGTAGAATGAGCGAGCTTTCTCATTACGTGTGGAAACAAAATGGCGCGCTCTCAAAGTCAAAGTCAATGTCAATAAGTGTTTATTCAATAGAGCAATAAGCTACATAGAACAGTTTACGAAATAAAAACGAAACACATTTAAATTGAATAAAGCACATAATTGAATTAATTCGCTTCGGAAAACTTTTTTCCAAGTGAGGGAAAGAAGCGAAGAAGAAACCTCACTCTTTCACTTGTCTCATTACGGTAAGAGCGTACCTAACGATTTAAATCTATGGGCAAAACTGGGTGCAACTTGACTGGAGTTTTAAACACTATCGAAGGAATGATGCATGTTGTCTATGTCTGTCTTTGTTATTTGAGCGGGGTCATTCTGACCACAGCCGTCTTCCACTGCTGGATATAGGCCTCCGTCGTGGACTTGGAGATCCAAGTGGCAGGTCAGCGAGCGCAGTACGGGATGTCGTTACACGGAAAGACGCTGCTGCCCATCTTTCGAAAGTATCCCTTGGTTTTTTTCTTAATGCTTCATGGCAAGAGAGGAGGAGCAATATTCTACATTACTGCGAGCACCCAAGGCTTTAGCGCAAGCCTGAAATTGCGAGGTGATGATACAGGCGCTGGTCAAGCCCTATCCTTCTAACAATGTCCCAGGCACTGCAGCGCTCCGTACACCATGCATACCAGTTTCTGACGCTGTATCATCATCATCATCGTCTCAGCCGTGAAACGTCCACTATTGAACACAGGCCTCCCTCATGGATCTCCATGAGGGGTAGTTGCCATACTCACCACGCTTGGCAGGCGGGTTGGCGAGCGCAGTACGGGATTTTGTTACACGGGAAGACGCTGCTGCAGCACATCTTCCGGAGGTATCCCTTAGGTTCTTACTGCATCCATGGGCATGAGGGGAGGGGTAACATTCTAATGCTCGCATCCCAAACATTATGACACGCAAGTCTTAAGATGCTAGGTGATGGTATAAATCCTGACTTTTGTTGCATACTTTTGGTTTTCAAACAAACACCCACACACACACACGCTATAACACACACAAACACATACACACACGCATAACAATATATATTTATATATACATATATATAGGTATACACACAAACACACACATATGTATAATATTATATTTAAACACAAGTCACCATAATTTTACCCACTAAGAATTTTTAAATTAAAAAAAAAAATATAAGTCAATTTGTATGTAACTTTAATTTTAATTTAGCACTTTATAGCCTTTTCTTTTTTCTTTCTTTGATTTTGTAACTTTTAACATAATATTTATCTTTTGTTTAACGTTTAAATTATTGTCTATGTATCAAACTTATTAGTTCATAAGGAAGGAGGTCCCCAAGATACAGGATTTCCTAGTTAGGGGGCCACTGCTGTAATTATGTAATAATAGCTGACTAAGCTTTGAGGATGGTATAGGTGCTGGGCAAGCCTAATCCATCTAAAAATGTCCCAGGCACTGCAGCGTCCCGTACAGCATGATTACCAGTTGCTGACGCTGTATAAATCATCTATAATAGATGCAAAGGCCTTACTTTTTTTATATTATAGAGGTAGATGCTGGCCAAGCCATATCCTAACTAACAATGTCCCAGGTAATGCCCCAGCTGACGCTGTAAGTCATCTATAATAGATGTAAGGCCAATTTACGCAGCGTTCTTCAGCTCTACGTCTAACTGTGGTCTAACGCAGAGTAGAGTACACTGACCTCTACACCATTTCGTGGTCACCAATGTCTAATTTTTTGTGATGTCACTCCTTCATCAGAGGTACCTATTACAACTATTGCGAATTTAAAAGGCACGCAGAACTTTTTATGGTAATTTGCGAATAAATTATGGTCCTCATAAAGCGGAGAACGGTTATTTACGACCGTCTTCTTATAGAACATTAGAAGGACGCGTAAATTCACACATCGTTTATATTATTATGTATGTATATGCCGTGGGGGCAGTAGAATGTTGCTTATCCTCTCTTACGTGCTGTACTGGGACAGGCTGCAGTGGGAGCCTGCTAAGGGATACCTCCGGGAGATGGGCAGCTGCGTCTTTCCGTGTTTCAACATCCTGTACTGCGCTCGCCAACCCGCCTGCCAAGCGTGGTGAGTATGGCAAATACCCCCCATGGAGATCCATGAGGGAGGCCTGTTCAGTAGTGGACGTTTAACGGCTTTATATAGATTTTCACATTATATTTGTAATATTTTATGAAGGTATATTATGTATCGTATATTTGAAAAACTTCGTTAAACCATTCGTACTTTCGGATGTTTTGTTTTTTTTTCTTCCTTCGTGTACCGGCAAACTACTGTCCAATGAAAAAGTAAATTTCACTGTCAACGCACCCATAATAGCCAGTCTGACTAAACAGAACCATAGATGATAACGTTTCTATGGAGCAATAGCGGACTGGTAGCTCTAGTTACCATGTGCACTTTAACTTCAAAATGCCTGGCATCTGTAGTTACCATGTGCACGCGAGCGGTTATACCCCTTGTTGTATCCACAAATCCAATCCATCCCAAGGTTGTCTGATAGAGATCGCGGTCTTATCGCACCGCCAATCGTCACTTTGTATTTAGTGTTTATCTTTCTGTTGTTATTTTTATATTTAATGTGCAATAAAGCATTTTCTATCTATCTATCTAAACGTTGGTTCGTACTTGACTGTCGATTTTTTGACAGTATAAATAAAATATGTGAGAAAATCTCCACTTAAGCGCGATTTAAGTTTGAGAAACGTTTTTTAATATTGTTCTTAACGTGCATTTTGGCAGGCAGCTTACAAAGTTTATACTTCTACAAACAAACAAATAAAGTCAGTTTAGTTACATCACTCAATAACTTTAGAAAGGCTATACAGATTTCAATGACCTTAGATGTTTTGGATTTAACTAAGCCTGGGTTAACATAAAGGCAATTTAAACATCGTAAAAGCTTACAGAAAAATATGTTATAAAGTAAATTTATCTTCTCATACATTTTATACAGACAGTTTTCGGTTGTAGAATATTTACAGGTTCGTTCAGAAAGTTTTGTGAAAATTTTGTGACTCAGCTGTTTTAAATTTTGGCCAAGTTAGGTTGTATTAGTAGTTAGTTGTAGCAGGGTAGTAAGTAGTAGTAGAGTACTGGTAGTTAGTAGTAGCAGAATAGTTATAGAGTAGTTGTAGAAGTAGTAGTTAGTAGTAGTCGTTAGTAGAAGTAGAGAAGTTGTAGAGTAGTTGTAGAGTAGTAGTAGTAGTAGTTAGTAGAAGTAGAGAAGTTGTAGAGTAGTAGAAGTAGAGAAGTGTTAGAGTAGTTAGTAATTATAGTAGGAGTAGTTAATTCTGAGGCATCTTATTATGTTCTATTATTGTCTGTCTTTTAATGCGAGATCGGTCGCCAAATGCTGGTGACCGCTTCATTGAACCTAAGCTACACTAAAACTAAGTATATTCTGGCTCTGGTACATTTTAATGGTAACCAAGTTTTTATGGCACAGAGTCGAAATAATGTTATTTTGCGTCGGCAGAGACTAATGCGATTTGACCTCCATGAAAAAAATAATAGAAGCTAGTTTTTTTTGTTGCAACATCGGATTTTGTGATGAAAAAATTGACTTCACTTGGAATTTCTCGAATACCTTTGCTTCATTCATTTATTTCAGCCGTAAACCGTCCACTAATGGACACAGGCCCTCATGGATCTCCATGTGGGAGTATTTATTATTTAATTTATTTATTTGATCACCAACATAATGCACACTAACAACTACAAAATATATAAAAAGTACTTAAAACTAATCTAGTGCCATTATAATTAGAGGTGAAGACGGCATGCAAGAAAATGAGATAAGGCTGCTAATAAAATAACTTAAATTATTGTTTTACTATCTTATATAATAACTTATACCCATAAAAATAGTAATTAAACTATGTTTATGGGTTTTGCTGATTATTTATAATAGGAAAAACAATTAAAATTATACTTGGTTAATTAAGTTAATGTCCAGCTCTCATCATCATCATCTCAGCCGTTCGCCACGCTTGGCAGGCGGATTGGCGAGCGCAGTACGGGATGCACGGAAAGACGCTGCTGCCCATCTTTCGGAGGTATCCCTTGGCAGATTCGTACTGCCTCCACGGGCAAGAGAAGAGGGGCAACATTCTAATGGCAGCATCTCACGGCATAACCACACGGCGACTGTCTCCGTGGCATAGTTAGTTCATTACCCGGCTGAGACGCAGAAGGTTGTTGGTTCGATCCCTGTCGAGGGACAAAATGTTTGCTGATATTCGTCTGGGTGTTTTTCTTTGTATGTTATGTGTGTATTTACAAAAAAAAACAATCATTTAGTACCATAGGTATCATCTAGCTTTAAATTTGTGTACTACACACAGGGTCTGCTTACTTTTAAAGCTAGATGTTAAAAAGATGTTAAAACTTAATTGAACTACAAAAGAAAATTATTCACTCATTCGTTAATGTTTTTAACGTATAGAAAACACATATTTGTAATACGTACTTATCATGGAAAATATCTTGTTATTTTTTATCAATACTTGTTTCTATCGCATAGAAAACACTTTTCACTTTGACTGTCCAGGTAAACAGTGCTTACCTGCCTTAACTGCCCCAATTTTTTGTAAATTGCTTATCAAAAGAATGTACTTAGTGCCGACAACGCGCAGTGTGTATAATGCATTATTTATTTGTTTATATTATATTTAAATTATTAACTGTTGTAAAGTGGTTTACTATAGTAAAACCCTGTTATTATTATTGTACCTATATAAGGTGCTAACAAATTAGTCACGGATATTTTTACAGCTGATAGTACTCGGTTCTCGGAGTACATTTAAGTATGAAACATCATAGGTTTTGTTATGTTTTTTTGGCGAAAACTAGGAAACAAATTTGCTACGTTAAAACACCCTGTTAATAAGATAATTAAATGAGATCTCTTTAGACATATTATAGAACCTCTTTAAGCCCTCATTCAAGTGGCCTCATAAAGTTGATAAATAAAATACTTGAATCATAATGACATTTAAGAGAAACAACTTTTGATGTGACATGACAGTGTTAAACATCTTGACAGGTTCATAATAGGGATGATTATTTTAAAAATTAATTATAATTTATTTTTTTGTTCAGTAAATGAAAACAAAAAAAATATATACAAAGGTTCTTTAATTACAGTTAAAAGTTAATTGTTATAATGTAATGTATTATAACCTTAAAATATCCGTGACTAATTTGTTAGCACCTTGTATACTGCACTCCGCATAAAATGTATGTAAAGAAAACTTGAGAATGAAGATTACCATGACCAGTACATAATAACTATTTACTGAACATAATACATGCCCTTCGTTCAACGTAATATTTAAATAGGTACTTTACTAACACATACCTTAGTAAATACCTACTTTACATACTAACTAAGTATTTACTTGTAGGTATTTTGAATGGTTTTCCGCGTACAAGAGGAAACGTTTTAAGGAACTAATAATAAATGTGACTTCGTCCAGTATTTTAACTGTAAAGATTATTAGCGGAATTTTAAAAGATATAGATATTTCATCGACGCTTCGAGCGTGCGTGTCGAGTACAGAAAATAGAATAACTCTGTTCGGTGGTGAGCTAGGTATCTATCATCATCATCATCATCATTTCAGCCGTAAAACGTCCACTACTGAACACAGGCCTCCCTCATGGATCTCCATATGGGGCAGTTGCCATACTCACCACGCTGGGCAGGCGGGTTGGCGAGCGCAGTATGGGATGTTGATACACGGAATGACGCTGCTGCTCATCTTCCGGAGGTATCCCAGCAGGCTCTTACTGCATCCACGGGCAAGAGAGGAGGGGCAACATTCTACTGCCGGCACCCCACGGCACGATTCATTTAATATTATAATGGATTTCCGCATAGTCACGCCTGAATCAATTCAGATCAAATCAAATCATTTATTTATGAAATCCTTTACAACATATTACATAATATTAGGTAAATAATTTCTAGATGGCGTTAGTTTTCTTTACTGTTAGGAACAATAGGTAGGAAACACAGTTTGACAATGACAGCAAATGTGATTAATGACACAAACTTGGTTTCTCCGCTTGCCAGCTCCATCTGTTAGATATAGTGGAAAACACTTTTTCTTTTTAGGGTTCCCTAAAGGGTAAAAACGGGACATTACTAAGATTCCGCTGTTCGTCTGTCTGTTTGTCACCAGGCTGTATCTCATGAATCGTGATAGCTAGACAGTTGAAATTTTCACAGATGATGTATTTCTGTTGCCGCTATACGTAACAGCAAATACTAAAAATATAATAAAATAAATATTTAAGGGGCTCCCATAATTATAACAAACGTGATGTTTTGCCGTTTCACGGAACATTGTACGGAATATGGTACGGAACCCGTCGTGCGTGAATCCTACACGCATTGATTCGCACTTGGCCGATTTTTTATTGCAAACGGCTCAGTAGGAAGTTAAAATATAAATAAAGTTTCATGTACTAAGAGGTTTTCTTCAAAACTTGCTAGCTACTTCTAATTCGTTGGTAACATCCTTTCCGCAGTCAAAGGTCACCCACTTAGCATTCAGGTTTCGTTCTTGAGGTTGTCGAGTGAACGTGCACTGAACTGGTTCTTTTAACGGACAGTAATGGTTTGTTTCCACTGACGCGGTGCGGAGCGGCGCTGAATTGACCAATAACAATGGTCTAAGGCTATTCCCGAACTAGGGGGCGCGCCCCTGGCTTGAGACAGTTAAAGAATAGGCTGTATAAAGATCAAAATTCTATTTATTCCGCTACTTTTTTGTTTTTTATTACGACGTAATGACATTATCTGTGGTTGTAATAGGTAGAGGTCATGGAGTCATGCCCTTCTTCTTCCACAACATTTGCATACCCTTCGGGGATGCTCATGGAATGCTGCCGGCGACCCCGAGTCCTTCTCCGGTATTTCAAGGAGTTGGGCTGGTTAGGGTCGAGGCAGCACCTCGGGGGACAATGCACAATACACCCCAATGCGGGACGTTAGTGCAGATCTGGTAACCCCCCCCCCCCCCCCCTCGAATTAGAATTAGGTAGAGGTTACCGTTTAGCGTTGGTCACGCAATGTATAATAATTTTTATAATTTTTTTTTCATTGCCTTGCGCCCGTCACCCTGAGGCTCAAGGAGGCCTTTGGCCAGCAGTGAACGTCCTACGGCTGAGAAGATGATGATGATAGCTTGTTTTTCCACAAAATAATTAAAGTAATTACAGCACTTAAGCACGCTAAACCTTGAAAAAGATTTTTTCTAACCATAAAAATCCAAATGTACAATTCATCGCTAAGAATCAAGCACCTACAACATTTAAGTACCAAAATGTTGACGGCTAGTTAATCTAAATGAAGTTAGTTAAATACATATTTTACAAGCTTTTATTTAGCTTGCCCTGTATGTATGTATGTAACTATGTTTGTTCGGGTGGAATCTTGCAACTCAATTTTGAAGCAGATATCTTCAACCAATTGAGCTGAAATTTAGTATACAGTTTTCTTTGGATGACAATGCATGGTCAGCTATGTGACGTCACCCTGAATCCAACATGGCGGAACACCCAAGATGGCGGACTACATATTTTTAATGTACTCCTATAATATGGGTGTCAAATGAAAGGGCTTGCTGAATTACTCAAAAAATTAAATGACGTCACTCTGAATCCTACATGGCCGAACGCCCAAGATGGCGGACTAGTTATTTTTAATGGACTCCTACAATATGGGTATTAAATTAAAGGGCTTGCTGAGAATAATTCGAAAATGAAATGATGATACTCTGAATCCAACATGGCGGAACATCCAAGATGGCGGACTAGTTATTCTTAATGCACTCCTATAATATGGGTATCAAATGAAAGGCCTTGCTAAAAGTTACTCGAAAAATTAAATGAAAACACTCTAAATCCAACATGGCGGTATACTCAAGATGGCGGACTAATTAGAAAAATAAAATAACGTCACTCTATATCTTTTTTATCACATAAATTGTGTAAAGACGTATTAAGTTGACATTAAACACTAATGAAAGATTATAAAGAATATTTTATTATATTCAGTACGTTTAAATAAAAACTTGTTTGTTAAAAGGTTTTTTTTACTTTTAATGTATTAAGTTACATTGTATTTGTTACATAAAAAGTATTGACAAGACACGATTGCTTACAAACATATAACCGCAGGTATCGACTTGGGTAATGTATAGGTACAGACCTATATCAACATCCTTACTGCGCTCGCCAGAACGCTTGCCAAGCGTGGTGAGTATGGTAGCAAGCCCCCATGATATTTTGCAAAAAAATGTGGTTATTTACGACCTTACATTAGAAACCTCCAAAATGATCAGTGTTTCTCTACTATATTATGCATGTATTATACATTTGTTTATTTATTTTTATTTGTTTATTCGTAGGAAAACCAACAGCAATAATATCTTATTTATTATACATATTACGCTTCAAAAGCAACATTGTAGGTTTTTAAAATATATTATAAATAATTTTTAAAGTTATAAGATTCCTAAGTTAAGTACATATTATATTATTGTTTTTTGTTTAGTCTGTTATGTGTAAAAATTTAAAATAATGTTTTTATTTAATATTAATTGTCACCTAGCGTCATTATAATATTGTTGTGCCCTAGCCGGGTCCATGTCTGAAACTTTTATTTAATAAGATCTTTTGTACAACATGGTTACAATAAACTATTTGACTTTGACTTTTAGTCTAAATTACAGAAAGCCAAATAGAGGTTTTCACGTCTAGAAACATGTTAATGACAGATGTGAACCAACTTTTAATTAATATTATTAGAATCTACTATCTATCTAACATACAAACATACTTAATTTAAATTTAATATCAATAAAAATGTTTAAACATATTGAATACCTACCTAATTTCGAGGTTTTTTTCTATAAAAATATAATACCATAAAATACATATAAACCTTCCTCTTGAACCACTCTATCTATTGAAAAAAACCGCATCAAAATCCGTTGCGTAGTTTTATAGATCTAAGAAAATATAGGGACAGACAGACAGCGGGAAGCGACTTTGTTTTATACTATGTATTGATATAAAAACATCCAGAACACCCTGAACAAATATCTTCAGATCGTACAGACATTTGTCCTGCGGCGGGAATGGAACCCTCAACCTCTTGCGTCGCAAGCGGACCTTCGCCCGCTGCGCCACAGAGGTCGTCCAGATGTAAGATAAGATAGGATACTTGTACTAAGTACTCTTTATATGCCTGTAGGTGAAATACAACGCTTTGATATAGATAAGATTAGGGCAAAATACTAGACTTTATCGTAAACTTGTGTCATCATTTCAGCCGCAAAACGTCCGCTACTAAACACAGGCCTCCCTCTCCATGAGGGGTAGTTGCTATACTCACCACGCTTGGCAGGCGGGTTGGCGAGCGCAGTATAGGATGTTGCTACACAGAAAGACGCTGCCGCCCATTTTCCGGAGGTATCCCTTAGCACCTATTAATAATTCAAACTGAGGCTGAGGGAATGTAGGCAGGAACTTTTGGTCCACAAATCAGACAATTAATGTTGCTATTTTTATATTCATTATGTTTTTTGTTTATGTTTGTTAATACGCAATTTTTTTTCTTTTTCTACTTCTTTAATGATAGTTAGAGAAGCTGTAATTGTACAGCATACCTGTACCTGTACCTGTGTAACTGTACCTGTACCTAATACATTGTATACCTAAAGGTTACAGATAGACAAGTACTTATACCAGTTGCTGACGCTCTGTAAAGCATCTATAATATGGATGTGAAAGGTCAGTTTATATCTTTACTAGTATTATGTATGTATGTATGTGTGTGACTCAGTTTTCCGCATTTAAACTCCAAGTTGGTCCAATAAGCGTGACGTTACTAGTATTATGCCGTAGGGTACCGGCATTAGAATGTTACCCCTCCTCTCAAGCCCGAGGACGCAGTAAGAGCCTGCTAAGGGATACCTTCGGTAGATCGGCAGCAGCGTCTTTTTACGTATCAACGGCCCGAACTGCGCTCGCACCCCTCAGGCGATCCATGAGGGAGGCCGAGTTGAGGGTGGACGTTTTACGGCTGAAATGATGAATATTATAAAGTTACAGTTTGTTTGTTTGGTTGAACGTGCTAATCTCGGGAACTACTAGTCCGAATTCAACTATTATTAAAGTTGTTGGATAGCCCAACTGTAGAGGAAGGCTAGGCCACATAACATCACGCTATGGCCAATAGGAACGGGGCATCATTGAAAAATGTTGCACAAACGAGGGAAAATTGTATCCTTTTCAGAGCTTCGGTTGCGTGCACTGTGTATTTACCAGCAGCGTGGCGTCTCAAAGAAACCAATACCTCGGGGAGCCGGGGACGCCCAGGGAGGCCTGCGCCGACACTGCAAAGCTGCTGGCTTTCCTGGAGGATATCGGGTGGCTGGACTGAACAAACGCCGTCCGACACGCAAAAAGGGCCCATCAGCGGCCTAGTTGCGGAAACCAGTCCGCTCACCAAGTACCAAGTAAGTAAGTAAGTAACCACAGAGTGGACCCCAAACGCATTATTAAATATCATTTAAAAATATTACATTATTATAATACCATTATTATATTAAAGGTAGTCACGGAGTGGCGCCTGACCCGGCGAGAAGGCGACGCGGCAGACCGAAGCGCAGATGGCGGGACGAACTCGATCAGTACATCGTTGACTGGAGGGAAGCAGCTCAGGATCGGGATATATGGCGGGAATTGGGGGAGGCCTTTGCCCAGCAGTGGGACCCAAATGGCTCATAATAATAAAAACATTATAATCACAGACCAGTATATAAACTAGTCTGTAATTATAATACAAACTTCAAAATGTCTGGCCATAAGTAACGATGACCAGAAAAACCCGCTTAGTCCAGCCAAGACCAACTCTCCCATAATAAGTAGGTAGATAGGCATCTATTACATAGTTATTGCGAATCACCATACATAATTAGGTGATTTACGAATACTCGTCTGTCTCAGAGCAATTTGATATCATTACAGCGAACAGGCAGGAAATTTGTGAGATTATAAAAATTGGTTCGTAGAGGTGGTTCCCACAAGCTATTAAAAAAACTTGAGCCGACACGGGACACCCGGCTGATGTAAAAAAAATCACCACAGTCGCCAAAGTACTATGGCAACTGGGGCTGCCATGGTCACCACAGTCACCACAGTCGCTACAGTAGCTCCAGTTGTCATAGTTACCACAGTCGCCACAGTCGCTACAGTCAGCCCACACCTCTTTCCGTTGCTTGGAAAAAGATGTTCCGTTAATTAATTAAACTATATTTATGTAATTAAAATAATAAAATTCCAAGAGTAATAGAAAGTTAGTTTCGCCCCATGGAACTATATGGGTAATTAATTACTTATTACTTAATTAGATTTAATATGTTAATTATAAATCATCATAACTAACCGAAACTATAATTCTCCGTTTTTACTGTGCTTTATGATTTTAATCAGTGTAAGGTGAGAGTGCCAGTGCCAATGGTTGCCGGCGGCAGTAGAATGTTACCCCTCCTCTCATGCGTCATGCCCGTGGATGCAATAAGAGCCTGCTAAAGGATACCTCCGGAAGATGGGCCAGCAGCGACTTCCGTGTATCAACATCCCAAACTGCGCTCACCAACCCGCCTGCCAAGCGTGGTGAGAATGGCAACTACCCCTCATGGAGATCCATGAGGGAGGCCTGTGTTCATCAGTGTACGAGAGCGCAAAAAGTAGTTATAACAAGACATTGTTTATAAGTCTATATATTATTAATTACCTATACATATATTTCTATGAACCTATAATTATTTGCTGATTGTACAACTAAGCCAACGATTGATTGTACAACTAAGCCAACTATTGATTGTTAAACTAAGCCAACCGGAAAATTATGCTTTTGCTGTCTTTGGTGGCGCGTGTTGTCTCGGTTCAGGATAAAAAAATAAAGTAAAAAAATACAGCAAAATGTTTGGACGTATTAATCAAAATACCAAATAATCATAGAGTACTATATAAGTTGCTCTACCAGGTACAATATTCGAATATATACTTTAGGCATCATCTCTACATTTTTACGGTTCCGTAATACAACAAGGAACCCTTATGGTTTCGCTTTGTCCGCTTTGTATTAGTCCTAGAAAACTGTAATTATGCAATGACATATACAGAATACTGTCGCCAAGATAACGCTACAAAAATATTACGAAAAAATAATTAATTTGGGTCGTAGCACGTAAGATGAGCATGAACCTTTTTTCTTGACTTTCCGAACGTGTAAAGATCGACGTCGAATATGTATTTAAAAAGCATTTAGGGGTTGCGAAGACAATTTTTCTATTTCGGGTACCGTTTACAAAATATTACAGTTTTAAACTCATTTCCAGCGTCCCCTCCCCCCCTCTAAAACCGAAACTACTTACTAGATTCAAAAATCTGAAAAAAATCATGATTGTTGTCTTAGCCACGAATTTTCTAGGAAAACTATATTAACAGTTATGCTAACTTTATTGGTTTCGGAAAAATTGCCGCTAAAATTAGTGATACGGTTTATCAAATATACCGGAATACTATAAACCGAAAACTCAATGCTACACTAATCTACACTAACTAACAAAAGGTCTACGGTTAACTAGGGAACTCTACAAAGCGCGTGGCTTAACACGCACCTGGCCAAATTTATTTACTTAAGGTTATCTAGCTTATTTCGAATGCGTTAGTTTTTACCTATTTATGTTATACATCGCTAGTTCTAATCCAATTAGGTAACAAACATGTTTTATTCAACTAAAACTCGCAGTAACATTATTGTTAACACAAATCAACGGTAGAAAATAACCACGAAACCGATAAAAATCCTATTAAAAATCGACAGCATTTGACGAGAGGTAATAAGCCGTAAAATGTATAAAACTCACCACATAAAGACTTCCAAAATATTCCAAAAACAAACACAGATTTGAGAACCACGACAACCCGCGAACTAGTGATGCGACACGTTATTAATCGAGTTTTCTATAATAAAAACAACACAATAACACAATGTCTGAATAGATCGATATAGGAACGAGCGAAAACGTCTCCCCTTAGCTGTCGTCCATGCCGCACTGACAAAAGGCGATAAATAAAATGGCGTTTGAGTTTGCGCAATAGATTTCCGCAAGACATGGTTTTTTCAAGTTTTTTTATGCGTGATTATTCGAATTAACGAGCCCGCAGCTATAACAAGACAAGTCATAAGTAATTGGGTATAGAATATTTCGACTTTGGTACCTAATTACCTAAATGACGGCGTGTTTGTAATATAACATATCTATGTCACTAACACTCGTACGATAAAACACCGGTTAGGCTATCATTTTCTTGCACCTATTGTTTTCATGCAGTATGTCATTGACCTCTTACTAACGTGAGACATAAGTACTTAAGATTAAGTATCTAAGTACTTGTGTTTTACAGCGCTTTATCAAAGTTAACCAGCTTGCTTCAAGTTTCATGTTTTTATTGCACACATGTTGTTATATACTAAAGGTCTTATCACATACAAATCAAAAAGTTTAACGTGAACCCTGCAAGGGCACTGCAAAAGTAGGTTAACCTAAAATGAAAGCCTAACAATTTATTATTCTAAAATTATCGTGTATTGCTTGCTACTACACAGTGCCGGATTTACCAATAGGCTGAGTAGGCTGGAGCTAGAGCGGCAGATATTAGGGGCGGCAAATACACCTTTTTTTTAGTCTTAGAGAAAAAAAATGTTATATAGACAAAGGAAAGCAAGTCTCGGATATTTAACAATAATTTCATAATCTTACCTGCTAATAACCGTGGGGTGCCGGCAGAAGAATGTTACCCCTCCTCTCATGCTCGTGGATGCAGTAAGAGCCTTCTAAGAGATACCTCCGGAAGATGGGCAGCAACGTCTTTCCGTGTATCAACATCTCATACTGCGCTCGCCAACCCGCCTGCCAAGCGTGGTGAGTATGGCAACAACCCCTCATGGAGATCTATGAGGGAGGCTTGAGTTCAGTAGTGGATGTTTAACGGCTGACATGATTATGATGATGATGACCTGCTAATAACGGGAAAAAGATCGTGTAATGTGGACGTCTATCGTTCTCTCGTACAAATCATACAGTTGCAATTTCATTGTTTCCATAGCCTACGGGCGGCAAATTCTTAAATCCGCCTCTACTACGACACTACCTACTACTACTGGTGACTACAGACTACCTTCTCTAAAGTTATTTACAAAATTTCTTATTTCTTCTTATTAAAGGTTACTATGCTTTATAATAATAAGTATTATATCCTTAATACTTACTATATTAAAAGTACTCGTAAGTGCTCTATTAACTAAATTAAAATAATACTATACTCGTATTTTATAAAATAACACAACAAATATGAATATTAACGCAATTTAGATGAATTTCAATTAACTGAAACAGATGTAAAATAAAAACTTTAATAAATATTTTTTAACTGATGGGCAAGAAAAACGTTTAATTCAATTTTCGAAATAAATACTCAGTGATGGAGTAGAAACATTTTTCTATTCAATATTTTTTTATTACAAGCTTTTATTTAGCTTGCCCTGTATGTATGTATGTATGTAACTATGTTTGTTCTGAGTGCTGAGAATAATGCAAAAAATTATATGGCTTCACTCTGAATCCAACATGGCAGAACACCCAAGATGGCGGACAAGTTATTTTTAATAGACTCCTACAATATGGGTATCAAATGCCCTTTCATTTGACACTCATTCATTCATTCATTTCACTTGCTGAAAATAGTTCGAAAATGAAGCGACGATACTCTGAATCCAATATGGCTGAACATGGCCGATTCAAATATTTTTGAAAATGTTGGTAAAATGGATATCGGTCTGTAATATTACTGTAGTCAGTATGTTCACCTTTTTTAAACAAAAGTTTGACGACTACGACGATGATTTGATCGGATCTGGAACATCACCTTCATTGAATAAATAATAAATAAATAATGCTGGACAAATCACACAGCATCATCTAGCCCCAAGCTAAGCAGAGCTTGTGTTATGGGATGACTGATGACTGATATACTTAATACATTATACTACATAGATAGATATTTTTATTATAAATAGAAAAACACCCAGAACACCCTAAACAAATATCTGCAGATTGTACAGACATTTGTCCCGAGACGGGAATCGAACCCGCAACCCCTTGCGTCGCAGGCGGACCTTCGTCCGCTGCGCCACAGAGCTCGTCATGAATGATTGATTTATTAAAAATGTTAGAGGTGAAGCCAGTTCCTTTGCGCTTTTTTTTATTAGTAGTGGTGGTAATTCATCGTGGCCGAATCTTCTTTTATTTTTGAAGTTGTTAAATAATTTTATAGGTTTCATGCATAGTAAAGGAATTTAAAAACAATGTGTTCTCTCTAGGGGTTATCTCGGCGGCGTATTGGATGCAGAATGATTCTCGCCCATAGATGAAAACAATTAATTGAAGGAGTTAGGAATTATCTTCCGTTGGTGTGTCATTAATTTTTAATTTTATGTTTTTTTCTATTTAATTTAGGGGTTGCAAAGATTTTTTCGATTTAGGGTTCCGTTTGCGAAATATTAAAGTTTTAGACTTTTTTCAAGCTTACTAACTTTGACTACGAAACCCTACATAGCGCATGGCCTAATCATATATCTTATTCGCATAAGTACTTGAAATCATAAAGTTAGTGATAGAACATGTAGTATATTTTAACTTTAGTAAAAAAATTGCTTTATGCTTTATACGCTGATAACCTGCCCACAGATTGGCTTTCTTTATTAAACAAGTTTTTATTTAGCTTGCCCTGTATGTATGTAACTGTGTTTGTTGGGGTGGAATCTAGCAACACAATTTTGAAGCAGAACAACCAACTGAGATGAAATTTTGTATACATGTTTTCTTTGGATGACAATGCATGGTCAGCTATGTGACGTCACTCTGAATCCAATATGGCGGAACACCCAAGATGGCGGACTACTTATTTTGAATGTACTCCTATAATATGGATATCAAATGAAAGGGCTTGCTGAGAATAACTCGAAAAATTATATAACGTTACTCTAAATTCGTTTTGCCGTGGAGTGCCGGCAGTAGAATGTTGCCCCTCCTCTCATGCCCGTGGATGCAGTAAGAGCCTGCTAAGGGATACCTCTGAAAGATGGGCAGCAGCATCTTTCCGTGTAACAACATCCCGTACTGCGCTCATCAACCCGCCTGCAAAGCGTGGTGAGTATGGCAACTACCCCTCATGGAGATCCATTTTCAATTATTAAAACAAACATATTTAAAAATCAATTATTATATTAAATTAAGGATTAATAAAAACTTAAATACTAGAACGAATTCACCTTTATTATCGCAAGAAGCCAATTTTTTTATACAAAATTTCGACTATGTGGCAGGATCATTTATAACCTAGTTGGCAATATTGAATGAACATGTCAACATGCGCAACTTTTCATTTGCCGCAACGTTCACAGAGCTCAAGAAGTTTTGCGCGAACTCTACCTTTTATAAAAGTGTAACAAAAAAAAAAGATTACCTATGTAATAATTGTACTAATAATTAACAAAGCTATTAAGTATGTTCATTTATCTTGATGTTATAATTTAATATAATTTAGAATAAGGTATGATAAGTACATTTTTTACAATACCTAACTATAAGTAAAGTTGTTTTAAATTAGTTAAGTACGAAAATTTTTATGTTACCTACAAACACCTAAATTGTAGTGCCCTTACTGGGCTCATGTTTGGACTAAAAGCTAAATTATAAGACCTAATGTACACATGAACGCAATAAATGATTTGAATTGAATTGAATAAATAAAATATTGTTTGTTAAAAAGTTATTTTACTTTTAATTTTATTTATTTAAAAAGTCTGACACCAGGCCAATCTGCTGTTTGCCTACATTACAAGTTAAAATATTAACCCTTATTGTGTTTGTTTGTACTACAAAGTGATATCTTGATATGGTCACTTAGCGACATAGCCCTCTTTTCTATAAATAAAAAAAAAACAAAAAGTGATTGACAGTCACATAATATGTAACTGTTGTATGAAGGAGGCCTTTGTCCAACAGCGGACGTGGAAGCCTGTTTCTTGAATATAAGTATAGCTTATAATCCTACATATTTCTTTTTGTCTTTTATTAGCCATAAAATCAAACAGTTATTTCTGAAAATACAAACAGTACGAGTTCATAGACGTACACCAACTCTGTTTTCAATGTATGTGTACTCGATGGATCCCACTTATGAAATTCGAAGTATTTTAACAGTTGTTTTGGAAATACCGGGCGTGAAAGTAACTCAGCCTTCATCTGAGATGAGTTATCATGACACCGATGATTCTAATGTATCAGGGTGTGCCAAAACTAAGGTAATCCGAAAACGCAAACGCACATTAACCACTGAACACCCGATGACTGACTTTATGGCAGAGATGAAAAAAATGTTTGAGGAGTTTAGGAAAGAACAAAATGTTAAATATGACAAACTGTGTGCCACGGTGGAAGAGCTTCGTTCTCCTATAGACTTTTTAGCCAAAAAGTTCGACACCCTACAAACAAAAGTCGATCAAATAGAAAAGGAACGAAAGGAAAATCTAGCTTATGTACAATCTCTTGAAGCGAAAATAGATAACCTAGAACGCCACCACAGATCAACCTGCCTAGAGATAAGAAATATTCCTGTGTCACAAAGCGAAAACAAATCCAACTTGGTGAGCACGGTAGGTGCAATCGGAAAACTATTGAAAATAGATATACTACCGAACCAGATAAAAGATGTATATCGTATAAAGTCCAGCAACCCAGCAAATAAACCTATAATCTTGGACCTAAACAGTGTTCTTCACAAGGAGCAGATCATAAGCATGAATAAAAAATTTCATAAAGGCGGAACTAAACTCACTACAGAACATCTCAAGATTCCAGGTGCTGCTATTCCTATATTCGTCTCCGAGAACTTGAGCCCTAAGATGAAAAAGCTGTTTTTTCAGACCCGTGAGTTTGCTAAGGCAAACAATTACAGATATTGCTGGGTCTCGCATGGGAAGATTTTTCTTCGAAAATTTGATCAAGGACCACTGATAAGGATTAATCAAGAGCTAGATCTTAACAACTTGCACAAGTCAGATTGACTAATAATATTCTGCCAAATTATATCAGTTACATTATTATCTGCATGTTTTATAATTAGTCTAGTTTTAATAATATGTAATTTTCAAAATCTTGAGTTGGGAAATATTAACAACTACAATATCTATATTACATTTTTACACTTAAACTATTACACCTATTTATTATTCGTATCACATAAAATATTATATTATATTACGGTATCTCTTCACTACCTTAACTTATATACAATCGAACTTATATGGAGACAATTCGTTCTAAAAATATCCACTAAATTCAGCCACCAATTCATGAAATCTCTCTTCCTGGTCCTCTGCTCAATCTTTTGTATTAATAATGGTTAACAAGCATCTTGACGCAATAAGCATGGATATAGATTCACTTGAAATATCTACCTCCTCAATATGTTCCGCCGGGCTGGTAAGTACCATTTTGACTAATCCTCGTCATTTAAAAATTTTACACGTAAATATAAGAAGCTTAAACGCTAATATTAATAAACTCTATGTCCTCTTAGAAACAATAAAAATAAATTTGGACATCCTAATTTTGACAGAATGTTGGCTGATGAAGTGCCCCTACATCCCAATTATAGATGGCTTTACAGGTCATGCCTCTAATTTTACTAACCAGAATGAGGGAACTGTTGCCTATGTAAGAAATGGACTTTCATGTACAGTATACAGTGTATCCCTGGATAAAGTGCAACCCCGAAAGGGGGTGAAACTAGATCAAAAATTATCGACAAAAAAATAGAAAAAAAATTAAAAAAAAATTCGTATATACTTTATTGATGAATTAAAATTTTTATTACTCACTAATGACTCTATTTAATAAAAAAATGATTTCTTCCAAAGTAGTGGGTCTATTTTGTTAAAATAAAAACCATAATCATGTCAGATATGTGACGATGACGATAAAATAACAAGTAACTCACAAACGAGTGGCTATCGTGACTTAAAGTTTATTTTTTGTATTAAAATTACATTTTTTATGCTGTTTTTTTCAAATAATTTCCAAAAATCTTAAAATTAAGCCTATAATACTAGATATTTTTATGACTTTTTATTATTGTCTATCATAATAGCTTTTAAATAAAAAAAAAACTTACGGTCTAACATAAAAAATGCGCTGGCTAGGAGCTTTTAAAGTTGACCACTGATTACGTCACCACTCAGGTAGAGACACTTTTTTAACTTCTATTGTTGTAGATTATGGTCGCTGGGCCTGTTCTATGAAAGATGAAGGGTGGGGATCGAAACAGGACTCACAACAAGGCACGCCACTCGCCAGTCGCTCCGATATTCTCGCCGCTGCTACCGCCTACCGTACCTTACTGCGCCTTCAAGTTTTTGTTACGTTGTTTTGCTTTTGTTTTGTTATTGACTTTTTGTTACGTTTTTGACTTTTTTGTTACGTTTTTGACTGTACTTTGTTGTGTTGTGGAGATGCCGCGATTGACTGAGTTCTCTCCGCGAGAAATCGCTGACATCCATTATTATTATGGTATGTCACGTGGACACACAACAGTCGCTCGTTCTGCATACATAAATGCGTTTCCGAGCAGACTTGTACCGTCAGCACGAAATTTCCAAGAAGTTCACCGAAAGTTATCTAACATCGGACTTGGATTAGCAAGAGATCGCCGTGAGCAACAAGCCACCATTATTGACCATTCCATAGAAGAGGCCGTTTTAAACGATTTGTTTGCTGATCCCACAACCAGCATTAGACGCTTAGCTTTGCGTCACGGTATATCAAAAACATCCGTATGGCGAATTTTGAAAAAGAAGGGATTGCATCCATACCATTATCAGCGAGTACAGCATTTGCATGAAAATGTAGACAATCGTGCAAGATGCGTAATGTCTACGTGGATTCAACAAAAAATTAGAAATAATCCACAATTCCTAAAAAAAAATTTATGGATGGATGAAGCGAAATTCACCCGGAATGGAATCACAAATTGCAGAAACTTATATGTATGGTCCGAGGAAAATCCACACCTAAAGAGGGCGTCTACTTTTCAAGTGCAATTTTCAGTTAATGTATGGGCAGCTCTAATAGACGACACGCTGATTGGGCCAGTTATTTTACCCGCAACATTAAATGCCGAAAGTTTTTTAACTTATTAAGAGACGATCTGCCACTACTGCTGGAATATGTTCCGCTGGCTACAAGGCAACAGATGTATTTGCAGATGGACGGATGCCCTGCGCACTACGGGCGCAATGTGCGAAGTTTTTTAAACGAAAACTACGCTAATAGGTGGATCGGCCGGGATGGACCAGTCGGGTGGCCGGCACGTTCACCTGACCTGACACCCCTAGACTATTTTCTGTGGGGTGTTATGAAACAAAGAGTCTACAGAACGACCGTAAACACCGAGGCAGAGTTACAAGATCAAATCATGCGATGTGCCGATGAGATAAGAAGTGACCCAGAGATGGTGCTTAGAGCCACACAACAAATCGCTCTTCGTGTGGCAATGTGCCTACAACAACAAGGAAGCCATTTTGAGCATTTAATGCATTAAACAAAACCCTTATTTCATACTAACATGTAATAAGTTAAATAAAAATGTTGTAACTGAAATTTGATTTTTAATACTACCTGAGCAAAAAAAAAGTGTCTCTACCTGAGTGGTGACGTAATCAGTGGTCAACTTTAAAAGCTCCTAGCCAGCGCATTTTTTATGTTAGACCGTAGGTTTTTTTTTTATTTAAAAGCTATTATGATAGACAATAATAAAAAGTCATAAAAATATCTAGTATTATAGGCTTAATTTTAAGATTTTTGGGAATTATTTGAAAAAAACAGCATAAAAAATGTAATTTTAATACAAAAATTAAACTTTAAGTCACGATAGCCACTCGTTTGTGAGTTATTTGTTATTTTATCGTCATCGTCACATATCTGACATGATTATGGTTTTTATTTTAACAAAATAGACCCACTACTTTGGAAGAAATAATTTTTTTATTAAATAGAGTCATTAGTGAGTAATAAAAATTTTAATTCATCAATAAAGTATATACGAATTTTTTTTAATTTTTTTTTTCTATTTTTTTGTCGATAATTTTTGATCTAGTTTCACCCCCTTTCGGGGTTGCACTTTATCCAGGGATACACTGTATACACCAGTATTTCGCGAGGCAAACTGCATAGTAATTAAAGCCGCGAATTATTGCATTCTGGGAATATATCGTTCACCTTCATATCAAAACTTACATCCCTTCATACAAAGCCTAGACACATTACTTAATGAGTTAAAATCTTTTAAGGTGGCGTTTGTCATAGGTGACTTGAATATTAATATTGCCCCAACAACTTTGGACAAAGACGTGGATGAGTATTTGAATCTTCTGGCTTCTTATGGAATGCTTCCTGCTTATCTGTTACCTACGAGACTAGACCGCTGCTTGGACCACGTAATTCTTCGAGCTCCAAACAAAGCTAATGCCTTAATCTTAGATTCACTTATCACTGACCATGCTCCGATCGTAGTTAATTACGACCTCAATGAGACTCAGAAAGATAACAATCGAATCCGCAACAAAATTGACCTACCAGCTATAGTCAATACATTGGAAAATACAGACTTCACCAAGATTGTCTCATGTTCTGATCCCGATATTGCTGTTGATGAATTTGTTGAAATTTTGTCAACAGTGGTTAAAAATCACACCATAGTTAGTCGTGTATCTAGTCGTAAAAGAATTATTAGACCCTGGATCACCCCTGGTATACTAAGATGCATTCGGCTTAAAGATAATCTGTATCGCCAACATAAAAAAGACCCAAAAAACGCCATACTCCAAGTTTCCTTCACACGGTATAGAAATTTTTGCAACAATTTAATAAAAAAATTAAAGCTAGAATATGAGCGTAAAGAGTTCCAGATAGCCAAAAACGATCCAAAAGCAACTTGGAATCTGATTAAGAAAATTTCTAACATCCCAACAAAGAAGTCAACAACGTCAGAACTACTTCACTTGACCAACTCACCCACTGCTTCTCTAAATTCTGTTAACAGTTATTTTGCAAACATAGGCAAAACACTAGCGAATAATATTATGAGCTCGGAGTTCTACGGAAGTCCCTCAGCAGAAAGTGTCAATTTCTCTTCCCCGGTACCTCCTAACTCGTCGATGGCTATTTTCAATGTCGAAGAGTTAGAATTAGATCAAATAATTCTTAAACTAAAAGATAACTGTGCAACGGGATGGGACGGTGTCCCTAATACTGTTATTAAGTCTGCTCGCCACGTTTTAACCCCAATCATGACCCATGTTTTTAATGTGTGCATTGAAAGAGGAGTTTTTCCCAAGGCACTGAAAAAAGCCATTGTCCATCCCATCCACAAATCTGGAGATAAGGACAATATCTCAAACTACAGACCTATATCAGTTCTAACAACACTTTCTAAAATTTTTGAAAAAGTTATTAATATTAGGCTAATTAAATACATCAATTCCTATAACCTCCTATCTCCTAACCAATATGGATTCAGGCAGGGTAAATCAACAGAAGATGCGGTTTTGGAGCTTACAAACACCATAGTTAGCAATTTTGATAAAAAACAAAAAACAATAGGTATATTTATCGATTTGTCCAAAGCCTTTGACATGGATCTCTTCACCAGCTATCTGTCATCGCGCCTACAGTACGTAAAAGTTGACGACTATATGAGTAGCGATGAAGCAGTAAGTTTTGGTGTCCCACAAGGTAGTGTGCTCGGACCTACACTCTTTCTTATTTATGTAAATGATTTATTTAATATCAATCTATCTAATTGCAAAATCTTAGCATATGCCGATGATACAGCTCTGCTCATACAGGGTCCAACTTGGGAAGAGGCACGTGAAACTGCTGTATTATCACTTCGCAAAGTAATGATTTGGATGTCTGCTAACCTTCTTACACTAAATTTAAATAAAACCCAATTTATTACTTTCTCCCCTAACTCTGCAGGTCAACCACAATCTATAACTGAAATACCCGCTCATTCTTGCTCCTCATTAGGCTCATGTAGTTGTCAATCAATTGCGAAAACTACGTCTATTAAGTACTTGGGGGTCATGATTGATAGCTGTTTATCTTGGGACGATCATATAACAACAACTCTAAACAAGACACGGAAATTGATGTACGTCTTCAAAAACCTTCGCCACTCAGCTGACTTCCAATGTTTAAGGGCCGTATATCTTGCTTTGGGTCAGTCTGTACTAACGTACTGCATTGCAGCCTGGGGTGGTGCTGCAAAAACGCGCATGCTACGTTTGGAAAGAGTCCAGAGAGGAGTACTAAAGGTTCTCTGTGGGAAACCTAGACTTTACCCCACCATCGAGCTCTACTCTCTCTGCAAAGTCCACAATGTCCGACAACTTTTCATACTTCGAACCATCTTGCTTAAACATACCCAGTTGATATATGACCCTGAGCTCAGTAGGACTAAAAGACGCTCAGACAAAGTTTGCAAAATAGTTTCACATGGTACTAAAATCTCGGGCAGGCAGTATCCTCATATTAGCTCTATACTTTATAATAAGCTAAATAGGCTCCTAAACATTTATTCCTTGACCCTACAAAAGTGCAAACTAAAGATATCCGAGTGGCTTTTAAGCCTCTCCTATGAAGAGACTGAACAGATCCTTCTTACATAATTATACTTCTTATTGTTTATTTATAGTAATTTTTACCATACCTAAGATATTCCTACATAATTACACAAACATTATATATATATACATATATATATATATATATATATATATATATATATATATATATATATATATATATTTACAATTTACTAGCTAATTATACGTAATACTTATATATTTTTATTAATATATTCACACACATATACATACATATATTTAAATTCAACTTTTATTACTGATCAATTTTAAATTGTACCTTGTAGTAAATGTATATTATTATTACACTATTGTATATATTAGTATACTATTATTATTATATATTTTTTTCCTGTTTACATGTTGTTATCTTCTCCCAACTTTTCAATATATTCTTTGTTAGTTAAAATTAAGATTGTAGTTTATACCTAGAGATAATACATACATAAATGTTCATTATTTAAGGAAGGCGTTACTCACCGCGACACAGTTTTTATACTTTTTGCGGTTAGCATCGTTACATAAGTTTTAGTGTTATGTTATTATGTATCTTTCTCAATAAATAAATAAATAAATAAATAAATAAATTTATACTTCAACTTTTTACAAACCACCCATCACCATAAAGACAATAATATCGTTTGACACAGCGCGGCATTGGCAAAACTAAGAGGGTATAAGAGAACACGGCGTTTGGATTCATACGCGTTTCGAGCTTAGGGGTCAATTCTTCTACATTTTATTTTTAACTTCTAAAAAAATTAAAATAAAAAATTAAATTCAATAGCTCTACGACTCTACACTACCAAAAAGCCTACCTTCCTTCCTACTGTCTCTCTATTTTTAATATTTGGTAGAAATCGCACCAATGTCATTGTCGTTGCCAAAGAACAGTCAATCAACCTAAACTTAACTGTAACTGTCATTGTCAAAAAAGTACGCGAGTCTTCGATTTTGGCGGTTGAAAACAATTCTTTATGTTTTTACGAAATTAATTTAATAAAATAATAGAAAATGGCTGAAAAACTAGAGGACCTCAATCTTCCACAAACCGTCGTTGCAAGAATAGTCAAAGAAGCTTTGCCCGAAGGAGTATCGATATCAAAAGAGGCCCGAACCGGTCTCGCGAAAGCTGCATCTGTTTTTGTGCTTTACGTGACTTCAGCGTCTACAAATATCGTGAAAAATAAGAAAAGAAAAGCACTAACAGGTCAGGATGTGTTAGACGCAATCCGTGATATAGAATTCGATAGATTTGTGGAACCTTTAAGCGAAGCTTTTGAAGTTTACAAACAGACGACTTTGGCTCGAAAATCTGGTGCTGGAAAGAAGAAAGAAGATTCTGAGGAACCGGAAATAATTGAAGATTAATAGTGTGATATTTCGAACTGTTCTAGGATAAGTCTAATGTAAGTTAGTTGGTATTAAATCTTTTGTAAGTACTTTTGTTTATGACTTCCTAACCTCATTCTATCTTCGCATTTCCGTAATGTGATTGCCATGCTGCTACAGCTACCAAATGAAATTTAAAATCCATCACATGACATTCACTACCTTGAATTGAGACAAAAGAGTATGTAAGACTCCATTATTGAGAGATATATTAAAACCTGTCATTTTTATTTACCTGCACAGCAAAAATATGTTTATTTATATTTTAAGTGCTATAACACTTTAATTATTTTATGGACAAACAAACTATAATTAAGTAAAATGAATAATTATTTAATTGACAGTAGAACATAAATATGACTTCTTTTATCAGAAGCCAAGCCACACATTGAATTGCACACAGGGCGTTTCATTGTGGGGTCCCGTTAATGTTGCCCCTGCTCTCTCGCCTGTAGGTGCTGGTAGAATCTGCCAAAGAGATACTCTGATAGATGGGTAGCATCTTGCCATGTATCAACATCCCACACTGCGCTCGCCAACACATTTTCCAAGCATGGTGAGTATGGCAACAACCCCCTCATGATCAGTATTTGGTCCATGAGCTTCATCATTTCAGCCGTAAAATGTCCACTATTGAACTAAGGCCTCCCTCATGGATCTCCATGAGGGGTAGTTGCCATACTCACCACGCTTGGCAGGCGGGTTGGTGAGTGCAGTACGGGAGCCTGCTAAGGGTCTTCCGGAGGTGTCCCTTAGCAGGCTCTTACTGCATCCATGGGTAGGAGAGGAGGGGTAACATTCTACTGCCGGCACCCCACAACTATGGTCCATGAGCTTGGTGGAGGCTTATATTTAGCAGTGGGTGTCCTACGGCTGAGTTAGTAGTAGGCTTGTCTACAAAGGGAAAAATAATACAGCAATGTTGCATCATCTCTTTATTCAGGAATAAAATCTGTTCTTCAATTGTTGGTAGAACAGGATAAAATTCTATATCTACCTACCTATCTTATATACTCTGATGTCCTTTTCCAATACCGAAAATAAATATTCATCCGACTATCATCATATATCTCTTTAATTTTAATTCGAGAGAAAAATTGGAAAGACTTGCATAGTTACACTGTTGGGGCAACTAACTCAATGGAAGATCATATATCTAATTCTTCTATAAATGGGATCACTGCCAGCCATCTTGCTTGTCGTTTAAATCCGTGTTGATCTGTTAATGCCGAAACAGAGTATTTATGCAAGTTATACTTATAAGAGAAAGCTACAGAAATACTAGCGATTATTAAATTGATTTGATTTTCATATAACACATGAGACTTTTGTATAATACATGAGACTATAATTTCTTGTTACTATGTTCTGATTATGCCGTGGGGTGCCGGCAGTAGAATGTTACCCCTCCTCTCATGCCCATGGATGCAGTAAGAGCCTGCTAAGGGAACCTCCGGAAGATGGGCAGCAGCATCTTTCCGTGTATCAACATCCCATACTGCGCACACCAACCCGCCTGCCAAGCGTGGTGAGTATGGCAACTACCCCTCATGGAGATCCATGAGGGAGAGGCCTGTGTTCATCAGTGGACGTTTTATGGCTGAAATGATATGTTCTGATTGTGGCTGATGTAGTTTTGTATATATTTATAAACTAATCATCTATTAGGTTCGAGACTTCAAACGTAGTGTTAATGTTTGAAGTTGTTACTTTTTAATGAAAACACCTTATTTCTTGTCTTTTTACATCTGTTTTGATTTCATAATCAAAATCTGATGCAGTTTTCTATATATTTTATAGATACAAGAATATTGCGTGTGTTTTTATTTATACACATTTCATTTTAGGAAGATCAGTTCAGCTAACCGTAGGCAAAACAAAGAATTTCGAAATGAAAGGAAGCTGGCAATGCCTACCACAAAACTGAAGTTGGAAGATCGAAAATTTAGGAGTCTATAACTTTTATATCAAACAAAAGTCTCATGTATATAATCCGTAGAATACAAACTTAAACTACAGCATAGAGGCAAGAGAAGTCTAATACCATTGATATAAAAGCATAGATGAGCCCTCACCGTACTGAGACCGCGCCGTTGTGTTTCCCAACGATATGAGTGAGCTCACTCATGCAAGAAAGAGAAAGTAGTGTTTGCAAATAATGTGGGAGAAGAAGAGATAACACTATTTTTTCGGTACGCGTGGCGTGTTGCGCGTTCGTCGGCAGTATTGCAAACACAATGCCAGTTTTTGATGTGAGGGCTCATCTGATGCTTTTATATTAATGTCTAATACACGCTCCACAAAGATTGCTTCAGACATAAGTTCACATTGGTTCAAAACCAATATCTTGTCAGTACATATGGTGTACCGACTGCAAGTATAATAAAATATAACCGTATCCACACAAAATACTCACACACAACAAGCTATAGCTAATGCGCGTCATAAAATGACCTTTTAAATGCTCTGAATAAAGCCTTTCACTTCTATTATAGATGTTTTATACAGCGTCAGCAACTGGTATTCATGCTGTATGGGATGCTGCAGTACCTAGGACATTCTTAAAGTGAAATCTGATTAATATTCTGTAACACCAGCCTTAGTGTTGCTTTTTTATAAAACAAATCGTCAATTGTCATTATTCGACATTATGTCTTCGCATTTCTCTCAGGGTTGAAATGTGATAAGTTTGAAACCAAGTCGAAAAAAACAGCATTGACTCTCCATAAATACTGCAGGGTTATTCTAAGCATCGAAGTTTAAAACTACAAGGAAACTTACAAATAGCTTAAAAGCACACGTCTTAATTTAGATCAATGAATAAGGACCTTTACCCTGGGTAGTAATAACTATGATCTTATGCATTAACTCACAATCATCAGACCTAGGTAAGTTTGTTGTAAGTAATTACTACGTTTGGCGTATATGTTACTAGAAAACTTCCCAATACATACAGAGATTAAATTAGGTTATTACTTAACTGTCAAAAGAAATTGCTTTATGTATAATACACTATTTTGGCAGTTCTTATTTACAAAACACATTTTTATAAATATAACGTTAGGTTAACAAAGATCAAATGGGGTTCTCCCAAAAAAATACATAACAATATAATTAATAGTGTAAACTGAACATCTCAAAATGGACACTGACTTAGCATTGAGTTATATTGTCTAGCCATCTATTTTAATATATGTATATTGTAAAATTGTGCCTATACTACACGAGAACATAGGACTCTTACATCGGATAAAGTATCTTGTATAAAGAATATATACTTACTCGTAATAATTCACAGCACACACGAAGTTACTACGAATGCAGGATAGAATAATTTAAAAATCAATGAACGAAAAGTGACAGTTACTTAGCCCATTTGCAATTCTTATTTTGTAATAACTATCCTGTAGGTCTACCATGAGTTTTCACAATCTATACTCGCTAGCGACTGTAGTTAAAAAAACATAAGAAAACTTGTACAGAGCCTCTAGCGAAGTTTGGTATAAAAATACAATGCGCAGTAAACTATTACTACAGCGACTGTAGTTTGGGCTTCATTTGCTTATAATTTGGTACCATGAGTTACAAATCTGATTAGATGTCACAGTAACTTACTATTACTACCTACTGTAGTAACGGCAGGCGATCTAACAGTGACAACTCATGTTAGACACAGCTCTATTCTGCTGTCACAGTTCCCAGCTTACGTGAAATAGACTATAGGGGCTAGACTAATATTGCAATAATTACTACCCAGAATAAACCCCTCTACATTCATACCTTGAGAAGAGACAGCATTTTATGCTGTTACGTCACACCTCACTATCAATTATTTTACAGATTTAAATCCAGACCTTAAAATAATTTTGAAATCTAAAGAGTGGGATATTTATTATCATTTCCTTATTTTAAATAATTCAATTTGTTGCTTATTTTTACGTCATTTTAAATCTAACTGCCAAATATTAGCAAGGGAGTTAAATGTCACGAATTATTTAAAATACTGTTGTTCTAGTATTATCATAAGTTAAACCTAATTAACCTACATTAAAACTAAGGATAAGAGTAACCAGAGCCAACTTTAAACTTACTAAGCTTTTGATAACAGCCATCATCAGTCCAATTGCCAGAAGCAGGGGCAATGTTCAAGATTTTAAGGTTATTTTGGTGACATTTAAGCACTGTCCACACTCCACACTTAAGCTCTCAAACACACTCCAACTCAAAAATCATAAACAATACCGCAAGGGACTTTTGGATACATTTGATACACACTCCATTTTGCTCACATTTCCACACTATTCAGACGAAAAACATTTATTCAATACAATCGACATTAAATTTCCACGCATTAGGTAACATAAATATTGCAACAAAAAAATCGAAACTCAAACCTGACATAACCAACAAAAATAAAAAAAGTAATCGAAATACAAACGTATAGGGTGTAAAAGAAAAACCAAAAGTTGTACAAAATAAACGTTTATTGGGAGGTATAAATAAAAATACACGGTGAATTAAACGAAACAGATATTAAACGTAATATAGGTAAATCGGGATTATTTACAAAACACTACAGACTGGCATATTTTTAACATCAGTTTATTTATATAATCAAATATGCACGATAAAAAAAGTCCATTCCGGCGGATTCGAACCAACCGATTTGACGATATCCCTCTCAAGCGAACTATTTTTGACTCGCCCAAACGCCCATTAGCTACGGAATCCCGAAATTAGAAAATCTCGACGAGATCCAGCCCCGCAGGCTGATCACGAATCTCGCGACAGGTTTGCAACAGGCGTATATCTCGCGATCATTGCAGCAGCAGGCGTAAATCTTGCTGTCAATGGTCAACTTTATAGTATATAAGAGCAAAAAGTTGACGTTTGACAGCGATATACGCCCGTTGCAAACCTGTCGCGAGATACGTAATCAGCCAGCCGATTTAATGTATAAGATTATTACAAACAAGTCATAATATCTATTTCAATGGTTTAGACTCTGTAGTTGCTCTTACTAAATAAAGGCTACATAATTAAAACATAAAACTGACCAAAACGACATATTATTCGGTATATTGTTTTTTGTAACAACGAAATCATCACCAACATCGGAATATGACTTTTAATGACACTTTAACGGGCTTATTTTTATGCCATAAAATGTATGTGGAATCGATTAAAATTGCATTAAACACTGTGTGTGATTTCGATCACACATTGAGCTCGCAATGTACGTACAGTGCCTGGAACCGTACGCTTGGTAGAAAACTGTCAAAATTCAACTTGGCCAGAATTTACATTTTTCGTGATTTCCCGAAACCTACTTTTCGATTAAGCCAGTTTTCAGTAAAGCGTGCGACACATCAATTGGTTTCGATAATGATATCCGAATGTTAAAATAAGTCTGTATTAAGTCTTCACCCGAAACTCTTTCGTTGACAACATTTGCTTCTGACGTAATAATCTCGTATTTCTACACTGGTACACAACTATTTTTTTGAATCAAAGTATTAAGAAGTAGTTAATTGTATTAATAAATAATTAGCAAGCTAAGCACAAGAGAACAGTATCTATTGTAAAACAGTTCAACATTGGTCTTAATGTGTCAAAAGTAAATGTAAGGTTTGACATTTGAGACCAATTTGAAGAGTTTGTTGAATATCCCAATACATTTAATTATTAAAAAAATAATAAATACATTTTTATTACATTAAATCTAACGATAATTATAATACAATTGACTATCACTAACTGGAATAATTAAATTATTTACAAAAATTGTTTAATTTCAATACACAAGCGAGCATTTCACTAAATCTATATTACCTACTTTTATTTAAATCGATAAATGTCTTTTTAAATAGTTACATTTTATTGTTAAACCAAACTAATCACATTAAGGTTTTGTAAACAATTTGTAAATTTCTAAGAATATTGAATATTTTCTAATTAATTATTGGGAAGTACATGGTCGTTCTTTAGTTTTATTTAATCATTGAGGTGTGTAGGATTCGTAAATATCCTCATTAAATGTAATGAGATGAGACACAGCTGCTTTTGAAAATTGACCCAACGAGGTTGGTCGGTCATAATTGTATTATTCTTATTATTAATATTTTGTTTCCACAAATAGACACGACGCATAAACTGCCGTCAGGTGAGCGCGAGTATAATTACTAACTAGAACAATAAGATCTATAACTATTTATTTCAAGGTACGTTATTTCTTGTTAATATTATTTATATGATAATAATAGGTACATAGTAAATTGGTGTTATTATTTCACCAAAAATACTTTAGATTACACACAAATAATACAAAAAAAAAATATAACAGACGAGATGTTCCTAACTAACACCCCATATAAAAATACAGGGTGAACCAAAGTAACTTTAGGTTTGTATACATTAATTTAAATTAAACGAAAATTCGCTGCATAATTATTGCTTTAAGGATACTTATTGGAATGCTCACTTTAAAATGGCAGTGGACTTTTTGTATCTACGGTTTTAAATTATTTTAGGAGCGCTTGCGTCCTATGGCTGAGATATGATACTAAGATGTATGGCGCTTAAGCCAATATACATATATATCTATATGAAGATGAAACAGTTCTTTTGCACGGTTCGTGGTTCCCCCCTGGCTTTTATTTTTAACAAGATTTCCCATATGATAGAATGGTATAAAAAAGGAAGGCCTTTAACGCCTTGTATAGACGATTTACGCAGCGTCTGCAACTGGTATTCATACTTTACGGGACGCTTCAGTGCCTGGGACATTGTTAGATCGATAAGGCGAGTCTATACCATCTTCCCAGCTTAGTCGGCTATTAGCCAGGGAAGAACAGCATTTTCCTTCACCGATAACGCACGTGTTTTATGTGAACATTCATTCACTCTGTTCTATAGTTCATAATGTAGGTAATTTTTTTTAGAAAGAAAAATCCATTGGTGCTTATCCGGTAGGTATCGAACCCACGACCTTCGGATTGAAAGTTAATGTTAAAACGAGGCCTTATAAATGTTATAATGTCTGGGGTAAAAGCAACTCTATAAATAATATAGTGATCCTGACAAATCTAACTGGGTTTAATTGTAGTCTAACTGGACGATAGAGTTGTATTGTGACTGGGTCTTAGAATGGGGTTTTAATAGCTCTATACATTTTATTACATTTATAAGATGAACTCTAAAGCGGTATTACAATCCATTTCACGTAGGATGAGACCGGTGACCGCAGGGAAGAATAATTTAGAAATCAACGAGCGAAAATGGGTCAACTGCTTGGTCTCTTTTGCACTTCTTAATTCTCCTAATAACTATTCTGCTCTATCCTGATGTCACCGAAATCATCCCAGGTGTAATGGACTATGGTCCATATTTTTGTACTATGGTATGGTCCATATTAATATATATTCAACTCAAGTCAGAACAATTTTATGTAGCAGTGCGGTGTTACCAGCTCTATTTTTATAAGGTCTTTTACAACAATAGAAACAGTTTTTTATTACTTTGTAGTTGTATCATATCTGCGAAGCGTTCGACGAATTTCAAAGTTTACAAAAACATTGTTATATATATCGCATACTTCGAGGTACTATCAGTTCTATACTATCAGTATCTCGTCTCATAACAAAGATTGTAATAGCGTTTATTTGCAGGCATTTCAACCTTCGAATGTTTCAAAAATGTATGTGAGCAGAGTTCTATCATGTTTGGAGGTATTATCCAGCTCTATACATTCAGTATCAAGAAAATGTCCTATAGCGTGTATCTGTAGGCATTTCAAACATGCGACTGATCAAAATTATACTGCGTTTGGAGGTATTATCAGCTCTGTACCTGGGGAGGTATTGTCATCTCTGCACCTTCAGTAGGACGCCTCGTGGCCGGCCAGTATGTAGAGATCATTTCCGTCTTCGCCCGTCAGCGTGTTCGTCTGGAGAGAGTGCGATTCTAGTACTACCACCCTAGAAATAAGAGTTCCTAAATATTATCTTTCTTTAAAAAGTAAAATGTTCAGACAATAACAGAGCATTACAAACTAATGCGCTATATCAAACAAGTTTTCTGCCAGCTTTTGGAGTGTTTTTTTTTTCAGTTTGTGACACATTTATGCTATTCATCATCATCATTTTAGCCGTAAAACGTCCACTACTGAACACAGGCCTCCCTCATGGATCTCCATATGAGGAAAAGTGGCATACTCGCCGCGCTTGGCAGGCGGGTTGGCGGGCGCAGTATGTTGATACACGGGAAGACGATGCTGCCCATCTTCCGGAGGTATCTCTTGGCACATTATTACTGCATCCACGAAGCGACGGGCAAGAGCACGGCATAAGGGCAGGTGATTTATGGAGTGTTACTTACTTGGCATTTAAACCACTAAGGGCTTATAACCTAATACTAGTTGTCTATAAAGCACTTTGCCAATCTACAGCACAATACTGCATAACAGTATGGGGTAACACATCATGGTAACAGACATCAAATTCAAATTCAAATTCAAAAAATAATTTATTCAGTGCGGCCGCATGGACCTTATTGACGCGTCACAACTTACAAAATAAAACAACACAAATAAATAGAATAAAGCACATAATTGAACCTGTTCACTTCAGATGACACGCGAGTTAGGAAAAGAAGTGAACAGAAGAACCTAACTCGGTCGTTATAGTCATCATTTAACAATTTGATTTTGTCTTATGCTACGTTTGACGGAGTTGGAGCAGATTCCGTCCCAAGTGGTTTTGTCCTCTAGGTAATCTGATATTTTATAATAAGCTTTATCGCACAGATTGCGTTTAATAATGTTTTTGAATTTATTTAATGATAACTTCTGCAACTCACTTGGGAGTTTGTTGTAGAAGCGTATACATTGCCCTTTAAAAGATTTTTTTACCTTATGGAGCCTAGTAGTGGGCACAGCGAGTTTATTCTTATTTCTTGTATTTACATTGTGATTGTCGCTGTTTTTCTTAAACGAAGCAATATTTTTATGGGTGTACAACAGGTTCTCATAAATATATTGACAAGCTACTGTCATTATATTTATTTCTTTAAATTTAGTGCGAAGTGATTCTCTGGGACCCATATTGTAGATAGAACGAATAGCCCTCTTCTGCAGCACAAATACGGTGTCTATATCTGCAGCACATCCCCACAGCAGTAAGCCATAAGACATAATGCTGTGGAAATAGCTGAAGTAAACAAGTCTAGCGGTATCTACGTCTGTAAGAAGGCGGATTTTTTTGACTGCATATGCTGTAGAACTAAGCCTACCCGATAGTTGTTCTATATGCGGGCCCCATTGAAGCTTATTGTCCAAAGTTATGCCTAAAAATACAGTTTTTTCTACAAGGTTTAAACTTTCACCTTTCAATTTAATGTTGGCATCAGCCTGTTTTACATTCGGGAGAGTAAATCTAATGCATTTTGTTTTATTTTCATTAAGTAATAGGTTATTGACATTAAACCAATTAACAACTTCTGAGATTGCATTATTCACCTCGTCATAATCGGTGGTACGTCGTTTCATTTTGAACAAAAGTGAAGTGTCATCAGCAAACAATACAATCTCATGATTGTTTTTGACAAGATGAGGTAGATCATTAATGTAAATTAAAAATAGAAAAGGCCCAAGAATTGATCCCTGCGGTACACCCATTGTAACTACAGATCCCGAAGAACGTTTTCCATTAACATCAACTCTTTGTATCCTGTTACTGAGATAAGAATTAAGTAGATCTAAAGAGATATCTCTAACACCATAGTGGCGCAATTTCCCGATCAATGTTTCATGGTGTACACAGTCAAATGCTTTTGAAAGGTCGCAAAAAACACCTATAGCGTCTTGCGACTTCTCCCAAGCATCATAGATATGCGAGATTAACTCTATACCGGCATCAGTAGTGGAACGACCGCGTGTAAAGCCAAATTGCTTGCAGTGAAGCAACTTGTTGTCGTTAAAGTACACGCTCGAAACACCAACTCAGCATCTAGTCGTGCCGACCCCACGTAGCAAGCGGGAGAATCGTGGCGTGTTCAACTCACTTGTCGTGCGGCAACAGCCGGTAGCTCCTACTCCGGTCCGTGATCTCCTGAGTGACGTCGGCGTTCCGCAGCGAGCGACCCTGGACGCCGTGCCGGTGGAAAGCCAACACGCTGTCTTGAAGACACACTGGAACAGATGAGGAGACACTTTAACATTTTGGCAACAAGCCCCTCATGGTCAGTAATTAGAGATCAAACATCCTTGCGAACATTAAATTAAGCATAATACTAAGACAGAAATTGTAACAATTAATAGAAGTGAAAGAGTGCGGTTTCTTGTTCGCTTCTTTCCCCCACTTAAAAAATAGATATCCGAAGCGAACTAATTCAATTATGTGCTTTTTACAATAATTTAAATGTGTCTTGTTCTTATGTAAATTAACTATTCTATGTAGCTTTTTGCTCTATTGAATAAACACTTATTGACTTTGAACAGTAAACGAGGCCCATGTTTTGTGGACGTCTTATGATTATGATGGTGGTGAAGGCCTTTAACATCTCATCACAGCCGTCCACGTCCACTGGTGGGCATAGGACTCTCATCTACAAGATCATGGAGGACTGTTGCCGTACTCGCCACGCTCGGCAGGCGGGTTGGCGAGCGCAGCACGAGATTTCGATTCACGGAGACACGCTGCTGCTTTCCGAAGGTATCCCTTGACAGGATGCTACTGCATCCACAAGAGAGTAAAATCAAATCATATTTCACACATCCTCTCATGCCCGTGGATGCAGTAGCAAACTGCTAAGGAATACCTCCAAAAGATTTGCAGCAGCGTCTTTCCATGTATCAACATCCCGAGCTGCGCTCGCCAACCCATCTGCCAAGCGTAGTGAGTATAGCAACTACCCCTCATGGAGATCCATGAGGGAGGCCTTTGTTCATCAGTGGACGTTTTACGGCTGAAATGATGATGATGATGATATTTAACACAACCCATTCTTCTAGCGTAAAGAAGTCAGTTGTATCAACAATGTACACATCATATCAGCTGATAAACGTCCATTGCTGAACACAGGCCTCCCTTCAATCTCCATGAGGAGCAGTTGCCATACTCACCACACGCAGTGTCAGCCGATCTTCCGCAGGTATCCCTCAGCAGGCTCCTAATCATTCAAATCCTCTCCATCCAAAGGTTGGAAGAAATCGCTCTAAGCGATAAGACCGCCCATTGTGTATTTCTGTTGTTTTTGTAGTTTAAGTTAATTTTAGTTATTTTTGTTTTTATTTTTTCTGTATGATTTACACAATAAAGAGTTTATCTATCTATCTACTGCATCCACGGGCATGAGAGGGGGGTGACAGTGGAACACTCACATATGCTATCTATGCTGAAGTTGAACTGTATGTGCGAGACGAGGCGCGCGCGCCGCTCGTCCTCGGCCCGGCCGCGGCCGCCACACGTCGGCGGCAGCACGGGGATTATGTCCACCACGTTCTCGTGGCAGACTAGCACCTGTAACATTATGGATGTTAAGAGATGGAAATTGATTGCAAAATTGACGAAAATAGCGCTAAGAACATTAGAGATAAGGTTTTAGAATACTGTATCAAAATAACAAATAAGGTCATAAACAAAAATAAACAGCAATAAACATATGACAACAATATATTATAGAATATAATGATTAGTCTAATGATTAGATTAGGGAAGCAGCTCAGGATCGGGATGTATGGAGGGAATTGGGGGAGGCCTTTGCCCAGCAGTGGGACCCAAATGGCTCATAATAAATAATAATAATAATGATTAGTCATATAAGAATATTATGTATAAGAAAAACACTGTTAACATATAGCGATAATACAAGTAGAATATAAACTAAATCATAAGAATATGTTAAACAAACCCATAGATAATAAATTAGATTAAGAAAAATAAAACATGTTAAAAATAGGAATCTGAACGTAAGAATTAGATAAAATATAATTATATAATTATTATCATAATAAAAATATCTATCTATGTAGTATAATGTATTAAGTATATCAGTCATCTAGTACCCATAACACAAGCTCTGCTTAGCTTGGGGCTAGATGATGTTGTGTGATTTGTCCAGCATTATTTATTTATTTATTTTATTTATTATTATTTAAAAAGGAAACAAACTGAAACATGTGTAAAACCTTTTCTTTCCCATGAATAAAATCTCTGTTTCATTCAGAGGACACATAGGTAGGTTAGCCGACGTTAACCGACCCCTAAAAAGGCAAATGGTAGGCGCCAGAAAAAAAAACATGGATGTTGAAAGATTATTAACACTAGCTGACCCGGCGCACTTCGGATCGCACCTATAACTACAACCACCACTTACAACTTACGCTACAGCTAACGCTGAAACATCCGTTTAGTATTATTTTCCATACAAACTTTCATCGCCTATTTTAACCCCTTCTGATTTAATTTACGCAACGAAAAGTAACCTATGTCCGTCCCCATGGTCTAATCTCTCTCCATGGTCTGCGGAAGACCAGCGCTGTGGTACGACTCGTTCTGCCACAGCACATGCTGAGTAGTGACCATTTTTGTCACTAGTTTTAAAACCGAATTGATGATTTTTTTTATTTGATTGTAAAAATGTGACAAAATAAACGTTTCTTTATCTTTATCTTTCTTTATCTAATCTACTGAGCCTGCTAAAGGATACCTCCGTGAGATGGGCAGCAGTGTCTTTCAGTGTATCAACATCCCGCACTGCGCTCGCCAACCCGCCTACCGAGCGTGGTGAGTATGGCAACTACCCTTCATGGAGACCATGAGGGAGGCTTGTGTTCAGTAGTGGACGTTTTACGGCTGAAATGATGATGATACCATGTAAAAATTTTAAAATCCGGCTCAATAGTACAATTATTTTAAAAATCATTAGTTAATATTGGTCAGTTTACTTTTTTGTAAGAATCACTAAACAAATGCATTGGATGGGTCAAAACTTACTTAACCTGTCGAAACCCAAGACTGTGTGGGTTTTTGGCGATGACTCCCACGACAGCCAACGGGGCTCGAAAGGTTAAAATCACGTTTGTTGTGTGGAAACCCCCTTAAATATGTATTTGATTCAGTTTGTATTTGCTGTTATAGCCGCAACAGTAATACAGCATCTGTGAAAACTTCAACTGCCTAGCTATCACCGCTCACGTGATACAGCCTGGTGACCGGACAGTCATACGGACAGCGGAGTCTTAAGGCTCGAGCAGACCGGATGCGTATGCGTAGACGTGCACGTACCACTGAGTTGTAATGTATGGAACTGACATATGACGCGCACGTCTACGTCACGCAAGCGGTGTGTCCTGTCTCATACAGTTCCATACGTTACAACTCAGTGGTACGTGCACGTCTACGCATACGCATCCGGTCTGCTCGAGCCTTTAGCAACAGGGTCCCGTTTTTACCCTTTGCGTGCTGAACCCTGAACACTATTAACACTTACCTACCGCATCCTTGTTGAGCTGATGCACAGCCCTGAGCGTGTGCAGGCGCTCGTGGCGCGGCAGAACCGTGTTGGAGCCGCCCACGCGCGCCTCCAGCTCCTCGGAGTGGAACCACGTCGCCCCTGGAACACTTACCGCATCCTTGTTGAGCTGATGCACAGCCCTGAGCGTGTGCAGGCGCTCGTGGCGCGGCAGAACCGTGTTGGAGCCGCCCACGCGCGCCTCCAGCTCCTCGGAGTGGAACCACGTCGCCCCTGGAACACTTACCGCATCCTTGTTGAGCTGATGCACAGCCCTGAGCGTGTGCAGGCGCTCGGGGCGCGGCAGCACCGTGTTGGAGCCGCCCACGCGCGCCTCCAGCTCCTCGGAGTGGAACCACGTCGCCCCTGGAACACTTACCGCATCCTTGTTGAGCTGATGCACAGCCCTGAGCGTGTGCAGGCGCTCGGGGCGCGGCAGCACCGTGTTGGAGCCGCCCACGCGCGCCTCCAGCTCCTCGGAGTGGAACCACGTCGCCCCTGGAACACTTACCGCATCCTTGTTGAGCTGATGCACAGCCCTGAGCGTGTGCAGGCGCTCGGGGCGCGGCAGCACCGTGTTGGAGCCGCCCACGCGCGCCTCCAGCTCCTCGGAGTGGAACCACGTCGCCCCTGGAACACTTACCGCATCCTTGTTGAGCTGATGCACAGCCCTGAGCGTGTGCAGGCGCTCGGGGCGCGGCAGCACCGTGTTGGAGCCGCCCACGCGCGCCTCCAGCTCCTCGGAGTGGAACCACGTCGCCCCTGGAACACTTACCGCATCCTTGTTGAGCTGATGCACAGCCCTGAGCGTGTGCAGGCGCTCGTGGCGCGGCAGCACCGTGTTGGAGCCGCCCACGCGCGCCTCCAGCTCCTCGGGTGGAACCACGTCGCCCCTGGAACACTTACCGCATCCTTGTTGAGCTGATGCACAGCCCTGAGCGTGTTCAGGCGCTCGTGGCGCGGCAGCACCGTGTTGGAGCCGCCCACGCGCGCCTCCAGCTCCTCGGGTGGAACCACGTCGCCCCTGGAACACTTACCGCATCCTTGTTGAGCTGATGCACAGCCCTGAGCGTGTGCAGGCGCTCGGGGCGCGGCAGCACCGTGTTGGAGCCGCCCACGCGCGCCTCCAGCTCCTCGGGTGGAACCACGTCGCCCCTGGAACACTTACCGCATCCTTGTTGAGCTGATGCACAGCCCTGAGCGTGTGCAGGCGCTCGGGGCGCGGCAGCACCGTGTTGGAGCCGCCCACGCGCGCCTCCAGCTCCTCGGGTGGAACCACGTCGCCCCTGGAACACTTACCGCATCCTTGTTGAGCTGATGCACAGTCCTGAGCGTGTGCAGGCGCTCGTGGCGCGGCAGCACCGTGTTGGAGCCGCCCACGCGCGCCTCCAGCTCCTCGGGTGGAACCACGTCGCCCCTGGAACACTTACCGCATCCTTGTTGAGCTGATGCACAGCCCTGAGCGTGTGCAGGCGCTCGGGGCGCGGCAGCACCGTGTTGGAGCCGCCCACGCGCGCCTCCAGCTCCTCGGAGTGGAACCACGTCGCCCCTGGAACACTTACCGCATCCTTGTTGAGCTGATGCACAGCCCTGAGCGTGTGCAGGCGCTCGGGGCGCGGCAGCACCGTGTTGGAGCCGCCCACGCGCGCCTCCAGCTCCTCGGAGTGGAACCACGTCGCCCCTGGAACACTTACCGCATCCTTGTTGAGCTGATGCACAGCCCTGAGCGTGTGCAGGCGCTCGTGGCGCGGCAGAACCGTGTTGGAGCCGCCCACGCGCGCCTCCAGCTCCTCGGGTGGAACCACGTCGCCCCTGGAACACTTACCGCATCCTTGTTGAGCTGATGCACAGCCCTGAGCGTGTGCAGGCGCTCGGGGCGCGGCAGAACCGTGTTGGAGCCGCCCACGCGCGCCTCCAGCTCCTCGGAATGGAACCACGTCGCCCCTGGAACACTTACCGCATCCTTGTTGAGCTGATGCACAGCCCTGAGCGTGTGCAGGCGCTCGGGGCGCGGCAGCACCGTGTTGGAGCCGCCCACGCGCGCCTCCAGCTCCTCGGAATGGAACCACGTCGCCCCTGGAACACTTACCGCACCCTTGTTGAGCTGATGCACAGCCCTGAGCGTGTGCAGGCGCTCCGGGCGCGGCAGCACCGTGTTGGAGCCGCCCACGCGCGCCTCCAGCTCCTCGGAGTGGAACCACGTCGCCCCTGGAACACTTACCGCATCCTTGTTGAGCTGATGCACAGCCCTGAGCGTGTGCAGGCGCTCGGGGCGCGGCAGCACCGTGTTGGAGCCGCCCACGCGCGCCTCCAGCTCCTCGGAATGGAACCACGTCGCCCCTGGAACACTTACCGCATCCTTGTTGAGCTGATGCACAGCCCTGAGCGTGTGCAGGCGCTCGGGGCGCGGCAGCACCGTGTTGGAGCCGCCCACGCGCGCCTCCAGCTCCTCGGAGTGGAACCACGTCGCCCCTGGAACAACGATACATCTTCATTTATTTCAATTAAGGATGAACGAGTCGCTCATCTTTCCATACAAACGTGGAAGGGTAACTATTCCACTGTTTGACGTTAACCATCCAACACTAAGGATTATATCAATTTATCTCGTCATAATCTATGTTAGTATACACCCCAAACCGTAAAAAAAGTATTTATTTCAAAAATACAAGCTTCTAAACTTTCGTATTTCAACACTGATTTTAGCCCAACTTTGGACGAAACTAAATAATATAAGGAGAAAGAAAACTCAAAAATAAATGCCGTTCCGACGTAGTTTAATTATTCAAAAGTTGAAATAAATGTTATTTTGAAAAGATTACAGTCAAGTTTTTCTATAATGACCCTTGTGCTAAAAGTCTATTCACATATTTTTGCGCGGTCGATTTAGGAATGAATCATATTGCATTTCATTCTAGCGCGCGGGTACACACACTATGTGTAAAAATCAAACTATGTCAGGTGAGATAGCATACCTTTAGGCCGCGCCCACTGACGACTTTGCCTCCGCGACTAGTTGAGCCTTGGGATGGAATGATATTTTCAATCACCTCTAAAATGGTGAGATTTTAGGAACAAATATAAGTATTGAATAGGGTATTGCAGATTAGTAACAAATCAAAACTTTGGTGTCAGGGATCAGTGGAGAGGGAATTGATTCTTCCCACTGCAGGGCAAAGGCCTAAGGCCTTTGCTCTAAGAGAATCAGGCTCATAAATAAAGAATACTTGCAAAGATAAAAGGTATTGGATTTTCCGTCTGTTGAGTGCTTTCGTGCAATATAAGTGCTGATATCTCATGGAACTCGTCAAGTCAGCTGGTCTTGTATATAGTTAATTCCGTGTATAGTGCAGCGAGCTTACCGGTGTTACCTGAGTTGATGTTGATGAGGTTCAGTCGCAGCGGCTTGCGCGTGGCGCCCACGCACAGCAGCGGGTACTCCAGCTCCGGCGTTATGACCAGCTCGAACACTAGCATCGGCGTGGGCAGCACGCATTCTATGTTCTGCGGACGAGGACATAAAATCAAATAAATGAAGAAGCGTGTGCGTTCAGGACGCACGACAAAAGTGTTAACTTAAACTAATCTAAGTTGAACTATTTAAGGACTTTGCTGCGGGTTAGAATGAGAGAGGAGTAGCCTGCCCCCGCCGTATACAATACAATATATTTATTGATAACACCAAGTTATAAGTCGAGTAGGTACCAAAGTACAATAGTAGTTTTTATTTCTATAAATAACGACACTTAAAAATCATAAACTTTTGTTAAGAATATGGAAAACTATTGTTAAAATTATAATTCATTATTATTGATTTTATTATACATTTCAAAAAATATTATTAATAGATTGGCAGTTGGTAGAAGTCGTTAATCGAGTAGAAAGCGTGAAATGCGTGAGAGGAAGGGAACCCGACAGACTGGCGCCGTAACGCGTTACGTAACGAAGCGGCTTACCCTCCCATAAGAAGTTATCACTTCAAAAATCAAAGTTCGCGAGTGGACGCCACGGACCGGCAAGCGCAGCGCAGGACGTCTTTTATTTCCTTAAATTAAGTTTTATTCATTTAGATATTGGTGAGGACGACGTGCCCTCTGTACACGTTTATCTCACCTTCAACAGCATGAACTTCCGCAGCGGATCGTACCACTGCATCAGGAACAGGCCGGCCGGCGTCGCGCCGCACAGGTACTTGTACCCGTTGTACGGGTTGCGGCCCACCGCGCACACCGTGCAACCTGCAAAAACCATCAAAATAAATACACCCTCATGTACATACATGTATACAGGGTCAGCACAAGCTTACCGGAAATAATCGGCCGGCCAACCGTTTGGATTGAAATAAACACATTGAAGTAAAAAAAAAAATTAGATTAAAAAACATTGAGAAAATCGTCTAAGTTCCCAGTTTGTCGAAAGAAGTATTTTACACTGTTGCATAAGGCATCGTCCTAATAGAACGCGACTACGCGATTATCGCGCGAGTAAGCGATGCGACCATCGTGTGGTCGCGATCAAACATTCTAGTCGCGCGTCCGCATCGCGCGAATTCCGTTTAGGATACCTATTCCATATCATGTTTGATCGCGGATTCGTACGGTTGAAAATCGCGCGATCTTGTGATGATCGCTTAGTCGCGTTCTATTGGGACGATGCTTAAGGCATCCCTAAGCGTATAAAGGTGCCTACAACCTACATACGCTTAGGGATGTCATCTGCAACAGTGTAAAATACTTTTTTCGACAAACTGGGAACTTGATTGACCATAGCCAATTTTCTCAGATTTTTTTTTATTATTTTTTTTTTATTTAATGTGTTTATTTCAATCCAAACTATTGGTCGGCCGATTATTTCCGGTAAGCTTGTGCTGATCTATTATAATTATCGTAATAAATACACATGTGACTCCAGGCACTTTCGATGTAGAATGTTTGTAAACAGTCAGACTTAAAATTGAATTGCTTCCTAAGGGTTGGTTTTTTGACCGAGTTAATAGTAATTGAGATATATAAATAGTAACCAACGGAAAGAAAGTTATAAAAATAAATAAATAATGCTGGACAATTCACAAAGCATGCAAGCCGTTTCTCGTTAATTCTTCTCTGCCTCGCACCCTCGCAGCCCTGAATAAACTTCTTGACCAGAACAGCAGCTCGTGCCGGTAGAGGGACGGGGTTTATTATTATACCTCTGGTGTCCGGGACGCGCGTGGTGAGCGCGAACCGGCGCGGCAGCAGGCGCGGCGGCAGCACGCGCAGGGACTTGTTCCCGCGCGCGCTGAGCAAGGCCAGCAGCTCGTGCCGGTAGAGGGACGGGGTTTATTATTATACCTCTGGTGTCCGGGACGCGCGTGGTGAGCGCGAACCGGCGCGGCAGCAGGCGCGGCGGCAGCACGCGCAGGGACTTGTTCCCGCGCGCGCTGAGCAAGGCCAGCAGCTCGTGCCGGTAGAGGGACGGGGTTTTGCCTGAGAAAACAATCAAAATACTCCTTTCATCCCATCTATTCGAAATGGACGACTTGGTTCGCCTCGGCAAAGCAGTAACGCGGGCTACACTCGCGCGTTTTTAATTTGATTTCCTTTTTTATTCAGCCGGCGGCGCGATTATGGGCCGTCGTACCAGCCAGTCTTTATTCAAACAATATTTGCGTTCGATTTCTTCGGCGCTGAACACTAAGACGTTCCAAATTCAAAAAGTGCGCGGCAAAGATAATTGCGGCCTTACACTCAAAGGTGGTGTTTTCTATAAGAAACTTTTAGCGGGCAGTAATGAGTTTTTAATCCTCTTTATAAGTGCGCCGCAATTATCTTCGCTAGGCTCTTTTTGAATTTGGAATAGGCGCGCCGTCGGCTGAATAAAAAACAAAGAAATCAAATTAAAAACGCGCGAACTATGTACAGCCCGCTATTTCGTAAATTTTCACGGATTGTTCGAAATTAATGGTTTTGTTTTGAAAAATGAGTTCTTCAAGTGACAGTGAAAGTATAGAATTAACCCCTGAAAATATTAGAACTGACGCAAGAAATTTTGGGCGCCTGGATTGGTTGTTACTCTATGTTTTATTGTATAAATAAAACATGGGGCGCCTTTTATTTTCTCATAGAGGATGATGAAAAGTAGTGTATCACTCGGGCGCAATATATATTTTTGGCTCGGGCGACGTACTTTGAATCCCTCGCTACGTTCAGGATTCTACTAAAGAATCCCTCGCCGTAAAAATATTATTTTGCTTTTAAATCTATTATTACTTATTTTAATCCTTTACGGTTCAAGCTGCCTCCACCTTCCGAGAAGCTCATTATCGTGTAAAAAAATGTATTTTGTATCCGTGGGATAGCGGCCTTGTGACTAGTAACACAGGCTGTATGAAGGCCGCTCAAGGCAAAGTCCAAAATGCGCGAAGTCCTGGCTGTCCCAAAGCAAGTATACAAAAGCGGAAGAGGAAGCGCCGCCATCACATACCGGACAGCGACATCAGCACGTCCTTGATGACGTGCAGCCAGACGGTGCGGCGCGGGCAGAGCTGGTCCATCGCCGTCTCGTGCAGTTCGTTCAGGTTTAGCGTGTAGATGCCCTCCTCCGCGCCTGAGGATTATATATATTTTATCATATTCTTTGATGTCTTCTATTGCCCGAGCTCTTAAGAGCTGGTGTCCTTAGGAGACAATAAATGTACCTATTATATTATATTACAGTACTTAATAATAAATAAGCTTAACATTTTCATTTTGTTCTTACGAGGTCTTCCGATCTAGGAAGAGGTGGTTTCGGCAGAATACCAGCGTCCGCTGCTAACACAGTGAGCATAATGCTGAGCCGGGACCAATTTGCTACTGTGGCACACATTATTTAATTTTTATTCTATTGGTCCTATTTATTTATTTTACTAATTGCTGTTTTTCTTTTTAAGTAAAAACTATTTATAAATGTTAAATGTAAATGTTTTCGTTGTGTTTTAAAATGTATTGTGTGCTCTTTAGTAAATAAATGAATGTCTATGTCTATATAAAAATATATATGTATAAATCAAATAAAATGGAGGGGTAAAGGATGACTCACGCTAGACCGTGCAATTTTTCCGAGCGTTGTCTATTGCTCGGCCGTCGCTCGGAATGGCGTGAGTGTCCACACAAAATATATGTAATATTAGATTGCCGTGGGGTACCGGCAGTAGAATGTTACCCCTCCTTTCATGCCCGTGGATGCAGTAAGAGCCTGCTAAGGGATACCTCCGGAAGATGGGCAGCAGCATCTTTCCGTGTATGAACATCCCGTGCTGCGCTCGCCAACCCGCCTGCCAAGCGTGGTGAGTATGGCAACATGAGGGAGGCCTCTTCAGTAGTGGACTTTTTACGGCTGAACTGATGATGATGATTAGATGTAGCAGTGGACGTGCACAGCAGTCCCACAGCAGAGTCATTGGTTTATACCAACTTACAGTCTAGGTTTGTCAAGATGCATTCATAAGCTTAGGCGGGTGTTCGTTGTAACAGACATCGCACCTCCAGTCGTAGACTGACTCAATCCAAAATTCATGTTTTTTGGGAAATGAAGAAAACGTGTTTCGGTCCTTGACAGTTTTTGATAAATCACACTATAACTTGACTATAAATGAAACAGAGAGCTATTACAGTTTATTTATTACGGTTTCTGATTTACTAGGCGATAGAGCGCACTTTTTTGAGTCGTTCTGTATACTTAACTTAATTCACCCAAATTTTGAATTGAGTCAGTCTACGACTGGAGGTGCGATATGTTTGCGTTACCTATAAGTATGTGCTGGTCTCTCGTGTCGGGGTGGATCCAGGACGCCGTGCAGTTTATCCTCAGCGGACATCCGTTGAACACCTGTCATACAATTTTACAATACAATACAAATACATAAAATTACAATAAAATAAGATCCTCTTAGGCAAATGGAGTAGACTCAGCACTGGACTGAGTAAACTACAGTCTACTCAGGACTGGTTTTCAGTCTATCCCAGGGTTCGTATTTAGGTGTCGAAGATTATTAATGTAACAGCAGGTGAAAAAATTATCAGTTTAAATACAAAATAATAAAGGGTTACATCAAATCAACTAAAAGTCGTCGCGAGCTGAAGATCCGACACCGTACACAACCTGGCGCTAAATATTGCACAGCGACTTTATTCTTTTTATAAAAAGAAATAAGTCTTGATGACTAAATTTTAATTGTTGCCTTGTAGATTAACAATTGGACACGTATTTTTTTTTAGCGTAATCCAAAAATAACCGCGTTACATTATATCAAAATGTCGCGTGACGTCACACGCTGGTACGCGCCGGCGCGCCTCGTTCAGTATTGTGACGTCACGAGTACCTACTTCACTATCTAACATTGACTAAATCATTTAGCTTCATTGCTTACGGGATATGACAATATTTGATGAAAAATACTAGCTACTTAGATCTTTTTCCAAAAGTCGATATATAGATTAACACTTTATTGTGTAAATAAAGAAAATAAAACAAAAAAAATATGTGCAATGTTTAGCGCCGGGTACTGAAAATCCTATTTGAAAACAGGGTGCGTCGATCGGACTATAGTAAGCCGACGAAGACAATAAGAAAGAAACCAAATTTAATTAATGATTGTACGGAGAACCGCACGATAGCCAATGAATTAATTCGAACAGCTAAGCATTTTGCTGTAACGCACTCATACAATAAGGTTGTACTTTGTTACTACATTTATAGATAATCCATATTAAAAAGTTCAGTGTGAAACGAGCGCTCGCGGGTTCCGTTGTTATCGATCCCGCTACAAGACCTTATTTATTGAATGGATTTAATAGAATATATATTACCTTCGAGAAACAAGCGCCCATGTGCACCTTGGGCGTGGGCGGCAGGCCGTTGGGCGCCGCGCGGGGCGGCGTGCGCGTGCGCCGCCCACGCCCGCGCCTGGGGGGCACGACGGGCGTTCGGGGGGCTGGGGGGAAGGGATATACCATGAGATATCAATTTTCCAACTTTCGAACACACTTTAACTCGTTATTCTATACATATATAATACTCCAGCCAAATTCGTTGAATATTGTTTGTAAACAAACTGTCACAATTAAAATTGAATTGCTTCCTTTAAGGGACCTTTTGACCGAGTTAATAGTAATTTGACTAATAACTTGGAAGAAGTAACTTGGAAGGGAGTCACAAATTCCCAATAATTGAAAAATAAATAATAAAAACCAATAGAAAGTTATTTTCAGGTTAAGTAGTGAAGGTTTGTTTACATTGAATTTGGCTGAAGTATAAAATCCACCATTTACTCGTAGACACCACGCGACGTCTTACTTAGCATCATTATCCGCCTTGCAAGTGCCATTTTGTAACATGTATCGCCGCGTCTCGTTGGCTTTACACTACATCCAGAAAACGTTAAATCCTAGACAATGATTCCAGACCACTTGCTATCACTATCAACCATCGCTTTATCACAAAGTTATATATAACAAATGTTAACAAGAAGCCCAAGTGCGTTGACGCCGACGTCATAGTCTGATCTTGAAACATGTTCTCACATAACGTGCGGTTCATGTTGGAATAATTTCCCACCTTTTTCAGTTCGACTTTAGTTTTAAAATCTAACCTAGTATTAGAATCCGCATTATCCCACCGGCTGTCTGAGAGAGACTTCTAAAGATATGTTTAATCCTAAGGTGGAAACGCCGTGGGGTGCCGGCAGTTGAATGTTACCCCTCCTCTCATGCCCGCGGATACAGTAAGAGCCTGCTAAATGATACCTCCGGAAGATGGGCAGTAGCGTCTTTCCGTGTATCAGCAACCCGTACTGCGCTCGCCAACCCGCCTGTCAAGCGTGGTATGGCAACTACTCCTCATGGAGATCCATTAGAAAGGCCTGTGTTCAGTGGTGGACGTTTTACGGATGTAATGATGAAGGTAGAAAAGAAGGCCTTCCTACAGTGGTTCGAAACATTATCAACTTTCACCTTATCTATCTGACTGTCCGACAGACTTCGCTGCCGGCCCAATCGTCCATCGACCGCCTCCGAAGCCACTTCTTTACCGTTCTCGTCCACCATATTCTATATTAATTACACTAGTTCTATCATCTTTCGGAGTCCAAGGCAGTCTCACCGGCTCGTGGTTATACTAACAGACGAGGGGATGACAAACGTTAACAAGAAGACGCAAAAGTGCGTTGACACTGACGTCATAGCCCGATCTTAAACAACATTGTCCCTAAGTTGGAAGAGGCAATTTTATTCCGACATCACATAATACGAGGTTCATGTTGGAATCATGTCCCACCTCTGTCAGTTTGACTTAACTACTAGACTAGTAGAATACTAATATTCGCTTTATCCCGCTAGCTGTCTGAGAGACTCCTAAAGATATGTTGCACCTTTAATACCTTGATCCTAAGTTGAAAGAGAAGGGCTTCCTACGGTGGTTCGACACTAAACTGGGCATGGATGGTTCTAGAGTACTCACTATCATTATCGAGTTTCGCCTTATCCCTCTGGCTGTCCGACAGACTCCGCTGGCGGCCGACTCGTTCGTCGACCGCCTCCGAGGCGACTTCTTTGCCGTTCTCGTCCACCATGTTGAAAATCTCATCGACGGATGACGTCTTCCGTTTCACATCCAGTTCGCACTGGCAGAATTGGGTGAGGTCTATGCCTGGAATGGGAATAGTTTTATTATAAACTCTATGATCGATAGAGATTTCCCCTTACACTGCACATAAATTATAGGCCTTGGCAGTGAGACGACATTGAATATTTAAATGAACAACAATATTAAGCAACGAATCCGCTAACCTATATCTGATAAGCGCTAAAAAAATGTTGTTAATTTAGATATTATAATGGATTTCCGCTATCTCACGCCTGAATCACAAATACGGCGCCACTGAAAATCAGTGTCGTGTTCTCACGGCGTGTGCTGAGTTGGCGACCGATTTATGTTTCTGTACCTTAATGTGTTATTTTTCATGTATGTATCTTTGAGACATAAATAAACATTTTCTATTCTATACTATTCTATTTAATCAATGAATTTCACGACATTAAACGGTGATTTTTCTAAACCCTCTGTGAGTAGAAATAATGGATTTTCTTTAGAGTGCAATATTTAATTACCAACTGAATCAACTAATCCTGAGAGCTATGTCGAACTTTAGTTATCTCTCGATAAAGATAAAGATCATTTATTTGCATAAACATGTGTAAGCTAGGATGACAAAATAAGTAATTAGTAACAACATGTTTTACCTTCGCAGGCGTACAAAATTAAAGTGTGGCATGCTACAAAACAAGTCCATAAAAATAAAAATATTAATTAACTACAATATGATGTCACTGTAAATAATCACATGAGTTAATATAATATTACAATTTGTCATTTAAGAATTCGTCAATGGTATAATAGCATTTTGAGGTCAACAGTTTTTTAAATTTAATTTTAAATAAGCTATCATTAAGTTCCTTATATATATTAGGAATTTTCTCGTAAATAATAGAATAATAGAATTTGTCGAATAATCTAATTTCTGATTTAAAGTTTTTAATTTAACTTAGGAGGTCCTATGTCCTACCGATGTCCCAGGCACTGCAGCGCCCTCCAACGTGTCCAAAGGTGTCACACTTACCGGCCGACGCAGTGTCAGAGCTATGTCTGTTATGCTTCTTCCTGTGCTCCGTGTCTTCCATGTTGAGGCTGATGTCTATCTTCCGGAATAGCTCCTCGTCCGAGGCCGCGCCGTTCGACATCCTCTCGTCGACTATTCTCAGACTGTTCGCGATTTGTAGCGCCTGGAGATAAAATAAATGACATATAACATTTTTGATAAAAGTATTTGCCTTTACTTAGGGACAAGCGCTCCTGGTTTCCTGGAAACGTAATTTTTAGGCTAACCGTATCTTGCGAAAAATGTATTATTTTTATCAACAATTTATACGTAAAACTTATAGTCAAATCCCAAAATGTTGAGCGACGACGACATTCAGGTTCTTACATAGGTTTCTGTAGTCGTTTATCTTAAATATTTATTTTCGAACGAGCGAGCGAAGCGAACTATGTTCTTAGTGACAACTAGGCGTTTCGGCTGAATGTAAGTATGTCCCCAATTATTGTCCGAGGATTCTTGAACGGTTGGTCGGATTTTGATGAAATTTAAAACGTATGGAGATTACATTAATACAAATCGATTGTCATGGGGGAATTTTTATGTATAAGTTTTTGAAATCCATTAAGGATTTATATTCGTCCGAGAACTTGACCTCTTGAATGGTTGAAGCGATACTTTTGATGGAATTTATATTTAACTTTTAAAAACTATATTTAACCGAAACACAGGTGGTTGCTGTTCTATTCCCGCCACAAATCAAGTTCAAATACAATGGGACTCCATTGACATAAGTCGCTCGCTCGTACCTATTCAGTTCGTGGCGAGCGAACAACTAGTTATTTTATAATGAAAATTTCTCGTCTACAATAAAACGCGTCAGCTTCGTGATATTCGCGGGCGTTAACTTCATACATTCCACTTGCACTCTAGGTAGAATATCATATCAAATTTATTATGCTCGCTGATAAAAGGTCAACGTGCATTTTCACTATCACTATGTCAATATTAATCAAAGAAGCTATTATTTGTTTGTTTATTAGCTTGTTCGGCCGGTTCGCTTGTAGCCGTGCGGGCCGAGTGTTATGTACCGCGGACTTTAATTCACGCGTCTAAAAAGCCAGAACCCACAACCTTCTTAGGTTGTCGGTTCGGGCTTTTTAGACGCGTGAAATGAGCTAACGTTTTCCAAGTTGCGGGTACGCGGTAGCGTGTCCAGCCAAGTTCAAGCAAAGCGAACTGGCGACAAAGCAGCGGTGTGTACCATTTTGAGGCCCAAATGGTTCGGGTACACACTTTTGGTGCCTTGATAACTCAAAATCTAACAAACACATACACGTGCAATTTGGTTCATTTATTAAGCTCATAATTTCATAAATACAGCTCACGATTTAATTTGGCTATTTCGCACAACTGACAAGTTAGTGTTTTTTTTTTTATATTTGGAGCAATCATTTCTTAAATATGTTTTAAATAAATAGCCAAATTAAACCGTGAGCTGAAATTGATCATAAGTTATCAGCTATTATATACGTTTGAGCATTATCTACATTTAGATCTCAACTCTTTTATAGAAATAGATAGAAATAGAAAATGTTTATTTATGTCTCAATGGCACATACATACATACATGAAAAATAAAATATTATGGTACAGAAACATAAATCGGTCGCCAACTCAGCACACGCCGTGAGAACACGACACAGATTTTCAGTGGCGCCGTATTTGTCCCACAGGACGCAACACCGACCAAAACAAAACATCGAAAATTAATAATAGTATTGAATTTAACGATAAATAAACTACTTTTGTGGGCGAAATCAACAACCACGACATTTCAAATATTAAACTTGGCTCCGGCCATTTTCACATTTATGTTTTTGATAGGACAGTGTAATACACAGTAAAGTTGTGCTCTTTCAAATGTTACCAGCTTTTTGCCGCAGTTAGTTCTAGTTGATTCTAGTTGTTCTCTAAATGAACTTGCAAACGTACATATCTGTTACGGAGGAAAGCGCAGCGCAACTATCCGTTAGCTTCCTACATACATCGCACCTGCTATTATGTATCTTTATTAGTAAAAGCCTAGTAAATGTGTCGTCTCACTCGCACTCATAATCAACACGCGATTGGTCTCTTTCGTTGCGCTTGCATTTGTTTTGTTACGAGGAATATGTAAGAGCATAAAGAATGATGCAGGTTTATTGCAGTTAACAGTCGAAATTTGGCATTGTTTAAGATGTAGGTTATAACTAACTAGCTTTTGCCCGCGACTTCGTCCGCGTGGAAGTCATAAAACGTAAAATCCCCTTTTTCACAGCCAGTTTGATTCGAAAATATAAATCCCATTTATTCCCTATCCCGTGGGAATTTCGAAAAATCCCTTCTTAGTGCACCTCTAGGATACTCAAGGTATATGTGTGCCAAATTTCAAGTCTTTAGGCTGTGCGTTGATATATCAGTCGTCAGTGAGTCAGTCAGTACCTTGAATTTTATATATATGTATAATATATAGATTAAAATGGTATAATAAACTTAACACTCGGTACCAGAGGTTTGTATAGAATAGATTTCAAACTTAGATTCAATAATTTTCCATGTATCTCGTTATAAGTGAATAATTTGAGTTTCTTTTGGGAATAAAGTTCTTCAAACCTAAATGCCCTCGTAAGACGCATTGTGTAGGTTTGTGTTTGACTCAAAAGCGGAAGGTATGGCTAAACGCAGAAGCGCTAACTATTTGCTTCCAAAATAATTGTATCTAAAACAGTGTGCGCTGCGCTTATCCAATAGTGTTTGTGATTTTTACCAAAATCAAAAGGGTAAAGTAGACTTACCGTGGGCGGTAGTCCACGGTAAGTCAACCTTACAGAATGTTACCCCTCCTCTCATCCTCGTGGATGCAGTAAGAGCCTGCTAAGGGATCCAGCAGCAGCGTCTTTCCGTATATCAACATCCCGTACTGCGCTCACAAGCGTGGTGTGTACGGCAACTACCCCTCACGGAGATCCATGAGGGAGGCCTGTGTTCAGTAGCGGACGTTTCACGGCTGCAATGATGAAGGGTAAAGTTGACTCACCTTGAAGTTGGAGACAGATATCTTCTGCTTGTTGCAATCCTCGCAGATGACTATGCCGGAGTCGAGGTTCTGGCTGGAGCAGTTGCGGTAGTAGCTCAGTATGTCGCCGTTGGAGTGGCACGCGTCGCAGGCGCACGGGGGCGCCACGGACCTCTGCAGGTCTGGAAGAGGCACTTGTTTGAAGCGGTCAACTTTCACCATCATCTTCATCATCACCATCGTCGTCGTTATCGTCATCATCATCATCATCATCATCATCGTCGTCGTCATCATCATGATCATTGTCGTCGTCATCATCATTGTCGTCATTATCATCGTCGTCGTCGTCATCATCACCATTGTCATCATCATCATCATCGTCAATATCTTCATCATAATCGTCATCTCAAAGTAAGGAAACCCAGCAGTGGATGAAGTCGAACTGTACGACTTCACTCACTGGGTTTCCTTGGTTTGTGCCCCTAACCACGATCCTGCGCCAGTCAAAAGTGCATAATTTTCGATACTGACGGAATTCGAACCCGATTCAAACACGCTTAACGCGGTCTGCCTTTACCGTTCGGCCACTGAACCACCGGTCGCCGGGTCGAAAATCTTCACTGCTTATCAGTTATAGCACCGTTAGCACGTACAAGCAGAAACAAGAAGGTCATGTTTTTTACGGCAGTAACCGTGGTGTGCCAGCAGTAGAATGTTGCCTCTCCTCTTGCTCATTTGCTCATGGATGCAGTAAAAATATGCCATTGCCTCGGACAGATAGGTAGCAGCGTCTTTCCGTGTCCTAAGGCTGAGATGATGATTATGTTGATGACACTGGCGAAATCAAAATTTAAATAAACTCAACAAAACGTACCTGATAGAGTGTGGTTCTGCGTGGGCTCCGGCTTGGGACACAAACCGCATTCGCAGTGTGTGTTCCTTGGTTCCAGTACCTGAAATTTAAGTTTCCTTCTTGAGACCTAATAAACCTAGACCTATAAATAGTATTAAGCCAATGTTAAAAAAGGGTTTTAATAAAATACACATATATACACATGTTAGTACATATATTATACACCCTATATATAGGGCGGTTATATAGGGTGTATAATATGTGTACTAACCCGCAGGTTGATTACGTATCTGGTAACAGGTCAATACGTCTGAAGATAACTAAGCCGCGGGTTTGGATTTGAACACACACATGTAAATTAAATACACATAATTAAATACAATACACCCCGTAAATTAAGTAAAATAAACATTGACCCAATCCCTAATTATTTGAAGTCAAAGTCAGTCAATAAGTGTTTATTCAATAGAGCAAAACGCTACTTAGAATAATCAGTTCACAAAATAAAAACAAAACACATTAAAATTGAATAAAGCGCATAATTGAATTCGTTCGGAAAACTTCGTTTCCAATTGAGGTAAAGAATCGAACAAGAAACCTCACTCTTTCACTGAGACCGCTCGAGGCTTGTTCAGAAGCGCCGCTCTATCAAGCCTGCAGCAGAATCTTCAAAAGATAGCCAGCTAACAAAATTACCTCATTCTCGTGGTCCACATACAGTATATCATCACCGAGCTTCCTGCAAAGCGGGTCGTCGATCGACACTCTCGACGCACTGGTCAGATTGGACGCCAGATTCTGGTAGATATTCGTGTTGGAATTGTTCAAGTAATTCTGCTTCAGCTGGATGCATTGCGACAGATGCTGGTCGTGCACCGACGTGCCAGTGTTGCCACCTTGCATGGCGGCCGTCTCCGCGGTCAGCGGCAGTGTTGCCCTGTAAAAGAACATGGTAAGTCCCAATTTTCGTGGAGATTTTAGTATGCTCGCGGTAGTGCTGTTATCAAGCGTTTGTTAGACACAAGAGGGGTACTGAACGATGCTGGTTTAGTGATCTGAGCCTTATTTCTCTTTTTGATTGGCATAATTTTTTCAACATGTATAAATAAATCTGACTAATAATAAAATATTTTTTTTGACAGTTCACAAATCCCAAGTATCAATTGAGACAGCTTTTACATTTTTTTTTTAATTTTGTCTTTAAAAAACGAGGCGAAGCCGAAAGCCCAACTGTGTGTCTACCATGAGTTGTCACTGCAGTATTAATAGTAAGTACGTTACTGTGACATCTGTCAGATTTGTAACTCATGGTACCAAATTCTAAGCAAATGAAGCCCAAACTACAGTAGCTGTAGCATTTACTGCATTACTTCAGTCCCAAACTATCAGCTCGAGGCGCTGTACAAGTTTTCATACATTTTTTTAACTACAGTCGCCAGCGAGTGTAGATTGTTACAATTGCAATACAGCGGTGATCACGTTCACTAAGCGTGTGCCCAACGCTGCATTGCATTGCGCCCATCACCCTGACAGTTGTAAGGTCTCATTTGCCCGTAATTTCAAATCACACAAAACTAATAAAAAGTGATTTTCAGGTTTAATACTGGCTGTTTGTTTACATTCATTGGTATCGCTTCTCGGTAGCCGAACAGTAACACGACATAAACATTAATATTTTACATATTATATTATTGTTAAACACAGCATCGTTCAGTATATTCGGGTCTATGCGGGGTTATAAATTTGTTAACATAACAAGTGGTGCTGGTGTGAAAACGTTAAAAAAATAACTCGTTTCCGCGTTTAGAGGTTGTTTTATCGGGTATCGGCACGGATATTGGTCCATGACTTGCGCACAAGTGAGTTGTACCTGCTTTTCGTGATTCAAGCCTTTGGGTAAGATAATTGCTGCTTTGAATTAAGTAGGACCCACAATACGTTTTAAAAAACACATTGGTGGCGATTCTGTTATTGCAATTACTAGTTAAAGCTAATTAAATTGACGTAAAACGGACTAAAATTACATAAAGCTATTCGGTTAGTGCCGTTCTAAAATGAAAACGGAACAAAATATACCCAATTAAACGCTGACAGCTCTAAATATTTACAAACGTCATATCTCTAATTATAATTAGTTTTAGGAAGTATAAAACAGAATCGTAACCAGTATTTACTTATGCCAAATGTTCTTTCTTATCATAACAATACTCACGTTGAACAAGTGTCTATTGTAATCTTTTCTGTATTTAGTTGTCTATTTTTTATTTTATTCTATCTATAGACTTAGCAATGTATCGCCACTAACTACTCTATTCAACTAATATGTTTCAATAACCGTGCCGATATTAAAGGTTTATCGATATTTTATGGTATGTCTAAAGGCACTACATGCTACATGCTAAAACTATAAACTATCTAATACATATTATAAAAAAAACTAATGCAAAGCCAAAACTGTTTCAAACTTTTACAATAAATTAGAAATATAATAATTTTATTGATTAGGTAAAAAGTTAAATTAAAAAAAAACTCTCAAGTCTTAGAGAAATTAAATATAAAAAGCATCATAATCAAGCAATAATTTTACACTAAAATCGAAATAATATTTAGTGTAAGTTATTTTTATATGTAGTTTACAAAACAACCTATCTCTTTTTAACATGCAAAAATGCATAATCGTATTTACATACACGCAAAAGCGAACTACTTCCACACATACATACAAAACTGTACATGCAATAACCTCAATTTTACCTGAGCATTAATTCTTCGTCAATATATTGCAAGAGGCTCCTAAAACAAGAGAGACGACTTACAAACAGGTGCCACACCGCACGCAGTAACAAACTTTGTGGCAATTGGAAATATGGTCTAAAACTGTGTGAATTTGTTTTTGTTTTCAACTATCCGCCTTATCGATACATATATTGTATAACTCAACAACAAAAAATAGGCCACGGGATGTATATTAATTATTTATTCAGAATGTTTGTACTGTTATCTCCGCGTCGTTATTTATAATATCTCATTCATTCATTTTATTTTTTCATCCATTTATTTATATATCGGGTGTAAAAAGACGACTACCGAAAACGAAAAGGGGTGGTCCAACACCCCAAAACAGTTACAAAAAAAATACAGTTGTCAAAAAAAAATGTAGCCAGAGTTAATACATGTTGGGATGTTTTTAATTTAATGAACCAAAATGTTAACCACCAAGCAATTTAAATATTCAATATTGAATGTATTGAATTTATTTATTTATTTATTAAAACATACACTGATGGGCTAACAGCTTGCGCCAAAGCACCCAAATATTAATGTCGAATATGCTTCCACTTAGCAGATTTTTAGACCATATTTCCCTATAATATACGTCACACTTAAGGCAGCGAAACCAATTCTTGCTGCGTACTTACCTCTAACTTACAAATAAAACAGAACACACATCTCTCAAGAGAAATTCAAGTTAAAGCCAAACATTTTCGCGTCCCAAGACATCATGCACAATTCGTGAAAACTATTTACTATATTGTGTGCAAAAACACCAAAATTTTTCCGGTAAATTTTGAAAAAACGCCACCAAATATATCAATATTTATGGTCCTACCACAAAAGCAAATAAACAAAACGGTAAAAAGCATGTTAAAAACGGAAGGATGGATTTTTTTTTATGGAATCTCTAACGTACAGTCGCGCTCATCGGAAAGGACCACTTAGGTAAGGATACACTAAGGGGCCGTCTCCACGAGCGAGGGAATCGCGGCGATGTTATCGTCGTGCCACGTATTTCTATATACTCTCTTAGAGGCCGTCTCCACGTGCGAGAGAATCGCGACGAGTCCGCGCTATAGAAATACTTGGCACGACGATGACATCGCCGCGATTCCCTCGCTCGTGGAGACGGCCTGGTATCCTTTATTACGAGCGCGACAATATTTTTGTATACTGATTTGATAATTTCCAAGACAATTTATTATCATCATCTCTTAAAGCTGTATTACAGTACACGATATACAGGGCCCGGTAGTTAGGGCGCCCTAATCGCCCTAACTACCAAACAAGGCTTGCCGGTTCCGACCGGTCGCTCTAACTCTTATTACACCACTCTTAGTTAGGGTAAGGGTCCCTGAATATCGTGTAATGTAATACAGGCTGTTGGACATAGACCTTCCTCATACATCCAAAGATCCAAAAGATCATGAGGTTATTTCCATACCCGCCACGCTGCAAGCGGGTTAGGCGAGCGCAATACGGTATTGATACACGGAAAGACGCCGCTGCCCATCTACCGGACGTATCCCTTGGCAGATTCTTACTGATCCACGGGCAAGAAAGGATTGGCAACATCCTATTTAAAGGAGATATTTCTCCTGTATAAAGATGTAAATAATTAATTTAGAATATGAAAACGATTCCTGCATTAGTGCATATCGTCAGAATGTAGTTTTTGTGGTAAGACCTTATTATGTTAGCTAGAACAAAAATATCAAAACCGTTAATAAAAATAATAAATTTTGATTGTTTTTTTTTTGTAAATTCGAATACCTTAAACTCATATTGAATATATCATCACCAGTGACCACCCGACACCACTTGCTACAAATAAATAAATAATAAATAAAATATTTAACATAATACATTAAAAAAAATAGAAATATTCGTCACTTTGATAACTATGGGTAGAATTTTATAAATCTAAAATACTGATTAAATTGGATTTTATACAGTTTCTATAAAAAAAGCTAAATAATCGCTAATTATGTACTATTTAATTTAAACAGTGTTTATAAGTAAAGAAGATGGTATTCTAAAAATCTAGTATTCTCTTTGTTTCCTTGTCACAAAGAGATGGCACATAAGGTATCACATATGTTTTAAACGGTTTTATTTAAGTTTATGTTGGGGTCAAATTTTGTAATTAAACTTTACCCGCTTCCCTTGACTCGGATATTTGATACACACCTTTTCGGGTATTATTTAGTAAAATTACTCAAAAAAAAAAAAGTACCTACGTTCGGGTAGCTTTTATTTTAAAAACACAGGCACTTCATTCAATCAAGAGAATCAAAGGAACGTATTCAAGAAATTTAGAACGAGAATCAGTCTAGTCGTATCACGATAAAAAAACAATACATACAAATTTAGTACATTTGTTATACATGTCTGTGTTTCTCTTTGTGAAATTTATGTTTTATAGTGAATGTACAAAAAAGAGTTTATCTATCTATCTGCACGACTGAAGTTCAGTTCTTTAAAAGTATCCCAAACAACTCTATCAAAGTGACGACACAGATGGAACACAAAATATAAAGCATAAACGACAAACGCGTCCAAAGTAATATAGACCCAATGCACGCGGCAATAGTACTCACTTTTCACTCTGAGGCAGCGTGTCGGTGGTCAGCTCTGTTAGCGGGTTGTGTTTGGGACACGACATGAGAGAGGACACGCTCCAGTCTTCGCTCGACTGCCGGTGGAATGCTGGAACAATATAAAATGTATTTAATTTAAAAAAACTGCCGTCACGGGACGCCTGGAAAATGAAGACATTTCCACCACAGTCGCCATTATCGCCACAGTCAACACGATGGACGAAGCGCTGTCGCCCTAGTAACTAGTCACTAGGGCCCTCGCCCTAGCACCAACTCACACATCTCTAAGCGAACTTTCACAGAGTTCGATGTTAAAAATTCATGGTTTTGTTTTGAAAAAATGAGTTCTTCAAGTGACAGTGAATATGAGGCACCTTTTATTTTCTCAGAGGGTGATGAAAAGTAGAGTGTATCACTCGGGCGCAACATATATTTTTGGCTCGGGCGACGTACTTTGAATCCCTCGCTACGTTCAGGATTCTACTAAAGAATCCCTCGCTACGCTCGAGAATGAAAAGTAGAGTGTATCACTCGGGCGCAACATATATTTTTGGCTCGGGCGACGTACTTTGAATCCCTCGCTACTCTCGGGATTACTAAAGAATCCCTCGCTACTATCGGGATTCTACTTTTATTTATTTATTTATCGTACAATACACTTTACAACCATATACAAAATAAAGTAAAATAAAATTTATAAACAAGATCTTAATTGTAAAATAAACATTTGTACGCACAGCTATAATATGATATAAATATTGAGGTATAAATACAAACACAACACACAAAGAATAAACACAGGCAAATTTAGAATACGAAATAAGAAACTAGCAGCTATGTCTATAAGTAGGTAATTAAGTTACTTAAAACTATCCTTATGTCTAGATGGGATATTAAATTGGAGGATCTCTTTTGAGGTTGAAATATATTTACTAAATTTAACAAATATGTCGAGTTCAATATGGGTTTTGTGTAGATCGTTATATTGACGCGCCATTCTGGTTAACGGATTATATGAAGATATATTATTCCTATAAGTTTTCAAAATAAAAATATTAGATTTATTTGAGTGTCTTGCTCTGAAGTTAATATTGAAAGATATTTCTGACAAGAGTTTTGGAGAATCTATGATTGAATGAATTATTTTATAAAGAAAAATCATATCAAAATAAATACGTCGTGTCTCTAATGATGTGACATTGAATTTAAGAAGCCTCTCTTCGTAACTTAGACTCAAGCGACCAGGTTTCAACCGGTAACATAAGAGCCTAAGAAATTTTCGTTGAACCCTTTCAATGTTGTAGGTATGAACTTTGTAGTTAGGTGACCATACTGGGCTTCCATATTCCAATACGCTTCTAACAATGGAGTTATAAAGATAAATTAAACTACAAGCTTTTCTAAATCCTTTCGTTGATCGTAGAACAAAACCGAGTAGCCGGTTGGCTTTATCTGCGATGTGCTGATAGTGAGCGCGAAAGGTAAGCTTGTCATCGAATAAAATACCTAGATCCTTTGCAACATGAGACCGGCTGAGTTCCTGGCCATTGATAGTGTATACAAAACTTACTTTATTGCGTTTATTTGTAAAAGATATGATGTAACACTTACCAATATTCAACGTCATCTTGTTGCTTTTGCACCATTCAGAGACTGTGTTTAAATCATTTTGGAGAGCCAAGCAATCGTTTCTCTCAGAAATAACGTTAAATATTTTTAAATCATCAGCATATAGTAGGCAGTTGCAGGATAGGCGCGATACAAGGTCGCTTATAAAGATAACGAAAAGAAGCGGGCCTAAATGGGAACCTTGAGGGACACCCGAGGTTACCGCAACCGCTGATGAAACGTAGCCATGTAAGGTAACCAACTGACTTCTGTTATCTAGGTAGGAGCAGATCCAACGATATAGATTTCCGTGAAAACCGTATTTACCAAGCTTGCGACAGAGTAACTGATGATTGACCTTGTCAAAGTCTTTAGAAAAGTCTGTATAAATGGAGTCAACCTGTCCAGATTTGGCGAAAGCCTGACAAAGAAAATGTTTATATTCGATCAGATTGCTAATTGTGGATCTATTTTTTACAAAACCGTGTTGCTTGTCAGATATAATGGGTTTGATGTGGTTATAAAGTTGACTGTATACCAGGGATTCAAATAGCTTGGCAAAGCACGACAGTAAGCTTATAGGACGGTAGTTTTCGCACCGTGACCTGTCACCGCTTTTGTAGATTGGGACTATATGAGCTGTTTTCCATCTGGTAGGAAAAACGCCACAGTTAAGTGATTTGTCAAATAAGATGCTTAGTGGAACAGCCAATTCCCTACCGCAAGATTTAACAAAAGATGTTGGAAGCAAATCTGGACCGGGCCCCTTGTTTTTGTCTAATTGTTTAATTTTTAAGAGAACATCGTCTACATTTATATATACTTGTGATAATGAATTAGATATACAGTTATCTAAAGAGGCTAGACTTTCTTTATCAGACACAACATTAACCGAACAGTCCTCATTTTCAAATACGGAGCCAAAGTACTGAGAAAATAGTTCGCATACACCGTAGCCACCAGTTGACGAAGCATTTTCCAACGTCATTGTCTGAGGTACAGAATTTCGACCCTTTCTATTATTAACAAACCTCCAAAAATATTTTATATCATTCTCTATTGATTCTTCGGTTGATGAGATATACTTGTTGTAACATTCCTCTGCTAGGTCTTTACATCTACTACGAAGCATGGAGAAGGTATCGTAGTCACGGGGGTTTCCGAATTTCTTATATAATTTATGAAATTTATTTTTTTCTTCATTACATTTGATTAATGGTTTACTGGTACCAGACGGGATAAGACGTGTGTTTTTGTGACCTAAGTGGTGTATGTCTATTAATAATATCATAAAGAATATCATAAAATATATTAGTACAGTAGTCCACATCAGGCGAGTTTAATGTGTAGTTTAATGTGTGTACCTATTAGGTAATATAATATATTACCTAATAGGTATTAAGAAAGTGTCATAATATAACGCAATAGAGTACCTAAGCTCTGTAATGTTATAATTATGTATGTATGATAAATAAATAAATAAATAAATAATAAATAATAAATGTATCATACCAACTTATTGAGTTCAATTCGGTTCTAATTTGATCAAAATTACATTTATCAAAGTTTAATCGTTTGGTATTAGAGCGTTTTAAATATTTACAAAATTTGAATAGTGGTATATTAATTACGATAGCAGGATGCAACTTGTCCAGACGGCTCAAAGATAGTGTTTCAGCAACAGTAATATTGTCAATATTGGTTAGCACCAAGTCCAATAGACGCTCTTTATTATTCAACACATTGTTAAATTGTTTTAAATTGCATATGGTAAGGAATTCAATTAAAATACGACAGATTTTAGAGGGAGCCGGTAGTTCTGCAGACAGATGAGAGTTGAGAGATATGGAATAAAAATCAGGGGTGTTAAAATCTCCCAGTAATAAAAAATTATCGTCGGGATAGTCATTCAATA